>JAIOJX010000030.1:11947094-12547094 GCA_022376925.1 Tragulus kanchil
TTTATATGAGAAATTAAAACTAGCCAGGAATCAGTTGCCAGAAAAACCTAGAGAAATGAAGATATACTCAAAGAACAATAGCATTGAAAAACAACTACCACACCTATACCACAGTGATATTAAGTAAATTATTTCTGGGTGTTATAGTCTCATAAAAAAGGAGAACCGGTGATGATTACACAGGAAGTCATGTATGAATCTGCTCTCTGGGTCTTTGTTTCAGATCTACAACCCACGGTGTGACATACTCCCACAATGTATGCCTCATTGTCCTCATTTGTAAGATTAGATTTTTATTTATACCTATGCAATTAAGTTATTTTGAGAATTGAAAGCAACTTATATTATATGCCTGGCTCATATAGAGTACTATGATTATTATTATCAATAATATAAATAAATAATACCAAAATTCTATACTGAAGTCAAGTTCATGCCTCCATATATTTAAACTGCAAATTCACTCAAAAATTGTTGGATAAAAAATAGGTCTTCAATCAGGAAAAAAAAAAAAGATTTCTTTAAATGTTGTACTATGTGAGGCCTGCCTGTTGAATGTACAAGAATCTAAGACCTTAAAATTTTTCCATAAGTATTTTTTTGGAATATCCTCTTCCATTTTCCTTTCAGCGCTTTCTGATAATACCAGGCCAACTGACAAAGTTGAACAAGTATCAGAGCATTTAAAGCAATAATTACATGAAGCTAGTAGTCAAGTTAGACCAGGGAGCATAATAAAGGAAATAGGGCATGCTGTTCTGGATAATCTGGGCATTTGAAGAACAAAACAAATAAACAAACAAAAGCGTTCTCACTGTAGGAGTTACCATCTCTGATTTGAAACTACAGATTTCTGAGAACATTCTTTTTACTCCATCCAGGAAGCTGAGTTGACTTAAATCTCTGTACAATTTATTTATTATGTCCTCAGATTGCAGCGGGGAAGGTATTGAGTGGAGCAGGCTTGGAGGTGATAATTATTGCCTGAACATTTTCGGCTAGTTTGCAGAGTTACTGCCAAAACATTTAAAGCTAGATTCCATAGTTCATAGTGTTCCTAATCCCTGAGAGGCTGAACTGACTTGTCAGGCAGTAGAAAACGGTCAGGCCTCTTTTACTTAGGCAGAGATGAAGAAAATTACAGGACCTGTAGTTGTGCTTCATATCACCTACATAAAATGAAGGATAAATTCTATTTCACTGTAATCTATGTGATAATTGTAAAATGAATTTCAGAGGTAACATGCTTCAGTATAGACATAGTCCATTCTTTTTAAAAATGTTTTCTCTTTTATATATTTAAGTTCTCCTAGAACAGCAATTCTATCAACACCTAAATACCTGTGGTATCATAATTTATGATATGTAAGGTAGTTTATGTGATAATGTAAGAATTAATGATCTCTTGGTCCATTGAACTTTCTGCTTGATAAGCTTTTACCCAGGAGTGGGGAGGAGAGAAGGAAGATGGTTTTTTCATTTATGTCTTATTTAACAGTATTTCTCTTGTATAATTAACTCATATATATCTACTTCAGAATGTTGAGTAGATGGACATAATTGAAACTTTCTTTAATAATTCATAAATTTAGTAATGCAGTCTTTCATTTAACTGCATATATTATAACTGATGGTATGAGATCAGATTTTTTTTCTGATCTCAGAATTAGTGTGATGTCTTTCAGATTTGCTTTTTTCCTGCTCTTCTCTGCATCTTCTTTAATTCCTAAAGGATCCATGCAGCCAGTTGGGGCTGAATTTAGTCACCACTTGAAAGATAATTCTTCATTCTCTCAAAAGACCTGATGAGAAAGAGGTCATGCCAAGGGGCAAAATACACGGAAGGGGATAATCTTCTAGAAAGGCTGATCTTTTAATCTGGTTTATTATTCTTTGTTTTTCTTTTGTCAGTGTGACACAATTCCTGGATCTGAAAAATAGTACAAGATGGTAATAAACAATTATTTGACTAGTTAGGGATATCTGTGCTCATATGTCTTTGAGACCATAGTTACAACTTTTCCGGAAGAAAAGACCATCTCTTTCATAAGAACTTCAAGTCATATTGAATATTTGCCAGTTCACATAGTTTCAATTTATGCCATCTTCGTGAATGTTAAATACATAAGACATTGTTGGTTTATTCTGAGTTCCCATCACTAGCATTAAGCTAATAATTGGTTGTTACTATAAAGGTTATGGACTAGCCTGTTGACATTTTCATTCCTCAGAAGGTTCTGCATCCTTTGTCCCTCATCCTGAAACTGCCAGTGGAGATTAAAAGTCATGTATGGACTTCAGTATTGAGAGTTATTGAAATAAATTAGCTAAAACTTTCATGTCCTGAGGTAATTTAAATGGGGGGACCAAAATACACACATATCAGAAGCTTTAAAATGTTTTCTCTTTTATATATTTAAGTTCTCCTAGAACAGCAATTCTATCAACACCTAAATACCTGTGGTATCATAATTTATGATATGTAAGGTAGTTTATGTGATAATGTAAGAATTAATGATCTCTTGGTCCATTGAACTTTCTGCTTGATAAGCTTTTACCCAGGAGTGGGGAGGAGAGAAGGAAGATGGTTTTTTCATTTATGTCTTATTTAACAGTATTTCTCTTGTATAATTAACTCATATATATCTACTTCAGAATGTTGAGTAGATGGACATAATTGAAACTTTCTTTAATAATTCATAAATTTAGTAATGCAGTCTTTCATTTAACTGCATATATTATAACTGATGGTATGAGATCAGATTTTTTCTGATCTCAGAATTAGTGTGATGTCTTTCAGATTTGCTTTTTTCCTGCTCTTCTCTGCATCTTCTTTAATTCCTAAAGGATCCATGCAGCCAGTTGGGGCTGAATTTAGTCACCACTTGAAAGATAATTCTTCATTCTCTCAAAAGACCTGATGAGAAAGAGGTCATGCCAAGGGGCAAAATACACGGAAGGGGATAATCTTCTAGAAAGGCTGATCTTTTAATCTGGTTTATTATTCTTTGTTTTTCTTTTGTCAGTGTGACACAATTCCTGGATCTGAAAAATAGTACAAGATGGTAATAAACAATTATTTGACTAGTTAGGGATATCTGTGCTCATATGTCTTTGAGACCATAGTTACAACTTTTCCGGAAGAAAAGACCATCTCTTTCATAAGAACTTCAAGTCATATTGAATATTTGCCAGTTCACATAGTTTCAATTTATGCCATCTTCGTGAATGTTAAATACATAAGACATTGTTGGTTTATTCTGAGTTCCCATCACTAGCATTAAGCTAATAATTGGTTGTTACTATAAAGGTTATGGACTAGCCTGTTGACATTTTCATTCCTCAGAAGGTTCTGCATCCTTTGTCCCTCATCCTGAAACTGCCAGTGGAGATTAAAAGTCATGTATGGACTTCAGTATTGAGAGTTATTGAAATAAATTAGCTAAAACTTTCATGTCCTGAGGTAATTTAAATGGGGGGAACAAAATACACACATATCAGAAGCTTGTGAGGCTAGGCATATTATTCTCCATTTAGGTGTAATCTTGGTAAATACTCCAATTCACTTTGCATTGAATAAATAATAAGGAATGCCATATGCCAACTCAAGTACTCTCCAACATGTAGCATACTTCATAGTTTATAGTTACTCAGTTTGAGGGTGAAAGCCATGATCATCTACTTTTAAAACATTTGAAATGTGACAGTGTTCATTTTTACAATATATTAATGTCTAGCAGTGTTCATTTTTACCATATATGATGGCCTAGAATTGGTGAGAAATGTTTTCACTACATTGCTTCTTTCAAATGTTTGTGGATGAGTTGTTGACATTCACGTTGGGGTGAGTGACCACAGAATGGGCTATCCGGGTAGTGCTAGTGGAAAAGAGCCTACCTGCCAGGGCGAGAGAGGAGAAAGACTGAGCGACTTTTGAAAAAATTTGATCCCTGGTAGAGAAGATCCCCTGTGGCAACCAACTCCAGTCTTCTAGCCATCTCATTAGCTCATTTCTCAATTTTAAGTTTCTCAAACGAATTCTCCTTCTCTCATCACTACATTTCAGGATTATTAAAAAAGTGCTAATATTGCCTTACAATAATCAACAAACTAATTATCTACTTCAGACTACTCTGGAAAGAATATATGCAGAGAAATTAAATAACTTTCCCCACTTATTTAATTTCAAAGGCTGCATACCATATGGATTTTATTTTCAGATTAAAAAAAAAAAGAGCGTATGCATGAAAGAGAGAAACAAAGCTGAGGTATTTTAGTTTCTCTAAGCAAAGAGGGAAATTTTCCAGATAATTACAGCCACCAAGTAGTTTTTATTACTTATCCCTATTGAAGACTATTGTTGGAAAGTATCTTTCTCCATTATACAGGCATTGCTTATAAAAAAAAGCTAATAATTGGTTGTTACTTTATTAAAAAGGTTTTTTTGGCCATCTACCCTTTTTGTTGACATTTTCATTCCTCCAGAAGGTTCTGCATCCTTTGTCCCTCATCCTGAAACTGCCAGTGGAGATTAAAAGTCATGTATGGACTTCAGTATTGAGAGTTATTGAAATAAATTAGCTAAAACTTTCATGTCCTGAGGTAATTTAAATGGGGGGAACAAAATACACACATATCAGAAGCTTGTGAGGCTAGGCATATTATTCTCCATTTAGGTGTAATCTTGGTAAATACTCCAATTCACTTTGCATTGAATAAATAATAAGGAATGCCATATGCCAACTCAAGTACTCTCCAACATGTAGCATACTTCATAGTTTATAGTTACTCAGTTTGAGGGTGAAAGCCATGATCATCTACTTTTAAAACATTTGAAATGTGACAGTGTTCATTTTTACAATATATTAATGTCTAGCAGTGTTCATTTTTACCATATATGATGGCCTAGAATTGGTGAGAAATGTTTTCACTACATTGCTTCTTTCAAATGTTTGTGGATGAGTTGTTGACATTCACGTTGGGGTGAGTGACCACAGAATGGGCTATCCGGGTAGTGCTAGTGGAAAAGAGCCTACCTGCCAGGGCGAGAGAGGAGAAAGACTGAGCGACTTTTGAAAAAATTTGATCCCTGGTAGAGAAGATCCCCTGTGGCAACCAACTCCAGTCTTCTAGCCATCTCATTAGCTCATTTCTCAATTTTAAGTTTCTCAAACGAATTCTCCTTCTCTCATCACTACATTTCAGGATTATTAAAAAAGTGCTAATATTGCCTTACAATAATCAACAAACTAATTATCTACTTCAGACTACTCTGGAAAGAATATATGCAGAGAAATTAAATAACTTTCCCCACTTATTTAATTTCAAAGGCTGCATACCATATGGATTTTATTTTCAGATTAAAAAAAAAAAGAGCGTATGCATGAAAGAGAGAAACAAAGCTGAGGTATTTTAGTTTCTCTAAGCAAAGAGGGAAATTTTCCAGATAATTACAGCCACCAAGTAGTTTTTATTACTTATCCCTATTGAAGACTATTGTTGGAAAGTATCTTTCTCCATTATACAGGCATTGCTTATAGTGTGCAAAGACAATTAAAGACGGCCATATTCCATTCTCATTTTAGGATAAATAATAATAATTACAACATAAATCAAGCCCAAGTAAACAGAGTATCATCAGAACATGACACAGCTTGCAAAGGTCTAAGTCTTGAAACATTTATCCCTGAATTGA
Source organism: Tragulus kanchil (assembly GCA_022376925.1). Classification (NCBI taxonomy): domain Eukaryota; kingdom Metazoa; phylum Chordata; class Mammalia; order Artiodactyla; family Tragulidae; genus Tragulus; species Tragulus kanchil. The sequence continues at coordinate 11,952,790 of JAIOJX010000030.1, forward strand.
GACCATTAGCCCATATTCTATGGTGTCTATTATATTAAGTATGTAAAAGTGATGGACTAAAACTGGATGATGGAAAAAGTAGTCTACAGCAGGTTAGAATCACCCAAAATAACAATATCAATTTTAAACATAATCAGAAATATGTCAAATCCAAATCTTATCTCAACTTTTTTGTACTATTTTCTTTTTCTCATAAAACTATGAGAAATAGAGAGTGAAAATGCAGAGTGATCAGGTAACTTGAGTAGAACACCTATTAAAACATTAAAGGAAGGCTTCTGAAGATCTTAATATTTAAATTAACCCCCTAATTATAGTTTTGAACTGCACTTATAATTATTTTTTAAAAATCCTTAGAGATATTATCAAAGAAAGAAGAGAAAAGAAATGAAAGCTAAAAGCAGAGCAAAACAAACTGTAATTTATGGTATATAGTCCTATAGCAGGCAGAGTGTGAGATTAAGAGCAATGTGATATGACTTCTTTTAGGTTAAAAATAATGTAGAAGTAATTCCTCCATTGTTTTAACCAGAAAGACTGCTAAAGAACATGGATGTTTCCATACACCAAGGAAAGAAAATACCTGGTTAATCTGAAAAGCATCATCAATTTAATGGTCACTCAAATTTTATATCTTCTCTTTTACCAGAAAAATAATCTCTAATTATCCTACACTCCAGGAAAAATAAAAAGATTTATAAGGTGCTCAATTTACATTCAAAATAAAAATAAATTTAATGATGCCAAGAAAAATAATTTCATAATTAAGATAACAAAGATATCCACTAGAAGAATATCACTAAGAAAGCTAGCACTTTTTAAACATCAGATGTTAATTTCTGGCCATTTTAAGAACTTGCATTGTGGATGCCATTTCCTTTTTTCAAATACATTTGTCTAGCTTTTCAAAGTCCACAAAATACGCTGAAACCACTCTAATTTCATTCTTGAAACACTATTTCCATTTCAGTCTACTGTTTGGGGAAAAGAATATTAAATAAAATGAGAGATGCAAATATATCAAAGTTTTCTTCACTCCTTCTTTCCTTCATTTTGTGCCACAGAGTCTGTGACTACTGTTCATGAGTTTAGCATTTCTCTAGGTGTTGAGTATAGAACAACAGATAAGATCATTAAGATACCTAATCTTTTAGATCTTGCATCATAATAGGATAGGATGATATATATGATGATATATGATTGGCTACAATTAAAATTAATGTGATTTAGAGCCTGGTGGGCTGCCCAATGGGAGGCCCACACAGCCTGGATGAAAATAGATAAATGAAAGACCAATAGAAGTGGCCAAAAAAAAAATTAAAAGAAGAGTCAGACCTGCCTGATGCAACTGAGCACTGATGGGCTACCATAGATTCAATGTAACAAAGACTTTTTTTTTTTTTTTTAATTTTTGGCCTCTTTCATTGTTTTTTTTTGTTTGTTTATTTATTTTCATCTATGTTTATTCTTTGGCCTGTGTGGGTCTCCCATCACAGTGGCCTCTCTCACTGCAGAGCACTGGCTCTGGGCGCACGCACTCCAGAGTGATGGCTTGTAATTGAACACATCAGTCCAGCTGCTCTGAGGCACGTGGGATCTTCCCTGGCCAGGGATCAAACTGGCGCCTCTTGCACTGCAAGGTGGTGTCCCTACCCACTGGACCACCAGGGAAGCCCCCATGAATGTGACAAAGACTTACTGTGGAAGTGAAGTCTCCTTTCTGAGACCCAAAGAATAAATCAGTCATATGAAAATATGAAGGAAAAGCATTTCTTCTCCTTCACGTTTTTGTTCTTCTTCTTCCCCCTCTGCTGCCATCTCTCCCCTTTCCCTTTCCCAGCCTTCTCCTTATTCTACCTTGTAAAGGGAACAGATTTTGAAAGGCTATAAAGAGGCAATGTATTTGATATCATTGTGATGTGGTAGCTTAGTTTGGTTAGAGGCCATTGAAAAGGCAGGAAAGGAGTGGCTGATGAGGTCTTCAAAACAGACCAGAACAAGACAGGGTGCCAGGATAGGAAGGGGAGACATCAATTAGCATAGCCGGGGCAGATAATGGTAGCTAGAACTGCGATATTTTGAAGTAAGGTCAAATGAACTATTAATGAGTTAGACATGAATAGAGGCAATACATAGTTGCTATTTTGGTGCAACTATGTATTTATTTTTAATTTTTTAATAAGTAACTGGATGCAGAATGATATCATTTACCAAAATGAGAAAGATGAGGGCAGAAGAAGATTTGGCCTGAAAAGAATTATTCTCTTGCAGATAATGAAAACGTGCAGTGCTCTCGAGAAATTCAAGTGTGGATGTCCAGTATATCAATAGATTTCTTGTCTGGTGGGCTGCCCAATGGGAGGCCCACACAGCCTGGATGAAAATAGATAAATGAAAGACCAATAGAAGTGGCCAAAAAAAAAATTAAAAGAAGAGTCAGACCTGCCTGATGCAACTGAGCACTGATGGGCTACCATAGATTCAATGTAACAAAGACTTTTTTTTTTTTTTTTAATTTTTGGCCTCTTTCATTGTTTTTTTTTGTTTGTTTATTTATTTTCATCTATGTTTATTCTTTGGCCTGTGTGGGTCTCCCATCACAGTGGCCTCTCTCACTGCAGAGCACTGGCTCTGGGCGCACGCACTCCAGAGTGATGGCTTGTAATTGAACACATCAGTCCAGCTGCTCTGAGGCACGTGGGATCTTCCCTGGCCAGGGATCAAACTGGCGCCTCTTGCACTGCAAGGTGGTGTCCCTACCCACTGGACCACCAGGGAAGCCCCCATGAATGTGACAAAGACTTACTGTGGAAGTGAAGTCTCCTTTCTGAGACCCAAAGAATAAATCAGTCATATGAAAATATGAAGGAAAAGCATTTCTTCTCCTTCACGTTTTTGTTCTTCTTCTTCCCCCTCTGCTGCCATCTCTCCCCTTTCCCTTTCCCAGCCTTCTCCTTATTCTACCTTGTAAAGGGAACAGATTTTGAAAGGCTATAAAGAGGCAATGTATTTGATATCATTGTGATGTGGTAGCTTAGTTTGGTTAGAGGCCATTGAAAAGGCAGGAAAGGAGTGGCTGATGAGGTCTTCAAAACAGACCAGAACAAGACAGGGTGCCAGGATAGGAAGGGGAGACATCAATTAGCATAGCCGGGGCAGATAATGGTAGCTAGAACTGCGATATTTTGAAGTAAGGTCAAATGAACTATTAATGAGTTAGACATGAATAGAGGCAATACATAGTTGCTATTTTGGTGCAACTATGTATTTATTTTTAATTTTTTAATAAGTAACTGGATGCAGAATGATATCATTTACCAAAATGAGAAAGATGAGGGCAGAAGAAGATTTGGCCTGAAAAGAATTATTCTCTTGCAGATAATGAAAACGTGCAGTGCTCTCGAGAAATTCAAGTGTGGATGTCCAGTATATCAATAGATTTCTTGTCTGGAGTTCAAGGTAGAAATCAGGGATAGAAATACATTATATAAAATTGTCTGGAAAAAATGTGAAGATTGAGAATGGAAGGAATGTAAAAACCATCTGAGAGCACTCCAATATTTAGACATTTGACTGGGCAGGAGGAAGAAGCAGAGGTGACTGAGACAGAGTGATCAGTGGCTAGGAAGAAAGCCAAAAGATTTAGTATTGCTAAAATTAAGAAAAGCAAGAGTTTTGAATATTGAGATAGAAGTGAACTAATTTATTTCTGAATGACATTCATGAACCCTCTTAAATTAATTTTTATCTCCCCTTTCTGTTTTTTTACCCATACCATTTTTATTCTGTTTATTTTAATTTTTTGTCCCCACCACATAGCATGTGGGATCTCAAGTTCCCTAACTAGGGATCAAACCAGAGTTCCCCACAGTGAAAGTGTGGAGTCGTAACCACTGGCCCTCTAGGGGCATCCTGACACCCACCATTTCACACCGAATGCAGGAAGAAATACTTTTCTATCTGACACAGGGAAGGTGGAGAGTCACACAAGATCAATCCTGAGTTCTAAAGACAGTTTCTCTGAATTCTCTTTTCCACCTTTCATGTTTCTCTTGATGTATAAGAATAAGAATTGAATGAAACAAGAGCTAAGCTATGTCACTTAGTTGAGTAGTCAGGCATGGTAGCCACAGGCAGTAGCTCTGCTGCCTTTCCGGCAATATGTCATATTTGGTTAAGTGTTCAATGAAGCTGCTCCTTATTACAGATTGCACCAGATTGCTAGTGTAGAAATATGGAAATGAAGTTAACCCCTCTTCAGTCTAGAGTAAATTGTAGAACCCTGGTTCCATCCCTTCTGTCAAGACAGGTCAATATCCAGCTTCTTTCCTCAAAAAATTCACCATTCTTAGAGCTTCAACACTCAACTATTCCCTTTTTATATTTTTAAGGAACTTTGGGGATTAATAGAATATTCTTTCTAGGAGTCCCATCTCAACTGTGGGACTCTGAACAGGGCAAGCTCTGCAAAGTGCTGGATGTTTTGCAGTATCATTGCGCTTGTTTTGGGGGCTTTTTTTGGCCACACTGCCTGGCATGCAAGATTTAGTTTCCCCAGCCAGGAATGGGCCCTCTGCCTTGAGAGCACAGAGTCTTAACTGCTGGACTGCCAGGGAAGTGCCATGTACTTGAGTATTAATATTGAGAAATGTATATAATTTACAATAAATAAATTTTCTTCTAGTTTCCATTTATGCTAGAGGTAAAGCATTGTATTGATTTTTTTCCTGGAAATTGTGTTTTAGGAGATTATATTATCTGTGACCTTTGATTCAAAAAAATGTTCTAAAATATTTCTTTAAAGTAGTGTTATGCCTGCTGTGCATGGTTTCTCATCATCATGACAGTGGCTTTACAAGGATATCTTCTCGCAGTTATGCATTTCCAAAACATGAGACACCAAGAAAAAGGCTCTTGCTATCTTAATCTCTAAATTAGTTTCCATTGTAAAGTGACTGGAAAGGAAGAAGACATTTATTAGATGGCGGCGAAAAGGACTCTTTGTATTTAGATGTGCAACCACTTCCAACAGTTTCTGAAGAACAGAATGAAAGTCACCTCTTCAGTGATGTGACTCTCAATATATTCTAATTAGCAGGCTTTTTTTTTTTTTTCATTCTTTCCACCTTAGACCTGAAATTCAGCATAATTAGTCATGTCTATCTTGGCTTCTCAGATGTTGGTTTGCTGCCTAGCTAAGTTTTGTGAAGTTAATCTGGTTTTTGATTTATTATTTAGCAGATACATATAGCACTTCCTAAGTGCCAGGAACCATTCTAAAATTTCAAATATTAGGTCATTTTAATCTCTACAACAACTGCTTATCCCCATTTCACAGAATAATAGAATAAGGTACGGACAGGTTAACTCATTCAAGATCAGTGATATCCAGTAGATCCTAGAGCCTAGCTATCACTCAAGCAATCTGGCTCTAGAGGCTATCGACTTGACTGTGGTACAGTGCTTTGAAAGTTTCCATTCAGCAAGTGAAGAAGAATTTTGCACTCAAAAGTGATGAGAAAACAGGATTAGGTTACATTACTTTTCTTTATAAAAGACCCTTAGGTTTCCTAAAGGTTTACTTTAAATAAAATTGATCATCCTATATCAGGTATGAATAATTGAATACAGATTACGTTCCAATAAAGATAAATCTAATTGTTTGTTATACATGAGAAATTACATGGAAGTTGCAATTGTAATTTCCCTGTCATAGAAGAATAAGAAATAAAAGACACAATAGGTATTCTTAAACATTTGTTGTTGTTTCATCGCTAAGTCATGTCTGACTCTTTGCGACCCCGTGGACTGCAGCATGCCAGGCTTCCCTGTCCTTCACTATCACCTGGAGTTTGTTCAAACTCATGTCCATTAAGTCAGTGATACCATCCGACCATCTCGTCCTGTGTTGCCCCGTTCTCCTCTTGCCCTCAATCTTTTCCTGCATCAGGGTCTTTTCCAATGAGTCAGCTCTTCTCATCAAGTAGCCAAAGTATTGGAGCTTGAGCATAGTCCTTCCAATGAATATTCAGGGTTGATTTCCTTTAGGGTCATTACATATATTTTGACAATTTGAGAAAGGGAGTGAACAGGCGGAAGAAAGGAGGGAGGGAGGAAGAGAGAGAAAGAGGAGAGAGGGAAACAGGATAAAAAGCAGAGAAAACATTGTGCAGAGACTAATGCTTGGTGAAAGAGAAATGGGAGCATTTTCTGTCTACGTGTTGCCAGCAAATTTCTAGTGTTTGATATTATTTTCTTTTCTTACCGGGTTTTCTCAGATGTTGGTTTGCTGCCTAGCTAAGTTTTGTGAAGTTAATCTGGTTTTTGATTTATTATTTAGCAGATACATATAGCACTTCCTAAGTGCCAGGAACCATTCTAAAATTTCAAATATTAGGTCATTTTAATCTCTACAACAACTGCTTATCCCCATTTCACAGAATAATAGAATAAGGTACGGACAGGTTAACTCATTCAAGATCAGTGATATCCAGTAGATCCTAGAGCCTAGCTATCACTCAAGCAATCTGGCTCTAGAGGCTATCGACTTGACTGTGGTACAGTGCTTTGAAAGTTTCCATTCAGCAAGTGAAGAAGAATTTTGCACTCAAAAGTGATGAGAAAACAGGATTAGGTTACATTACTTTTCTTTATAAAAGACCCTTAGGTTTCCTAAAGGTTTACTTTAAATAAAATTGATCATCCTATATCAGGTATGAATAATTGAATACAGATTACGTTCCAATAAAGATAAATCTAATTGTTTGTTATACATGAGAAATTACATGGAAGTTGCAATTGTAATTTCCCTGTCATAGAAGAATAAGAAATAAAAGACACAATAGGTATTCTTAAACATTTGTTGTTGTTTCATCGCTAAGTCATGTCTGACTCTTTGCGACCCCGTGGACTGCAGCATGCCAGGCTTCCCTGTCCTTCACTATCACCTGGAGTTTGTTCAAACTCATGTCCATTAAGTCAGTGATACCATCCGACCATCTCGTCCTGTGTTGCCCCGTTCTCCTCTTGCCCTCAATCTTTTCCTGCATCAGGGTCTTTTCCAATGAGTCAGCTCTTCTCATCAAGTAGCCAAAGTATTGGAGCTTGAGCATAGTCCTTCCAATGAATATTCAGGGTTGATTTCCTTTAGGGTCATTACATATATTTTGACAATTTGAGAAAGGGAGTGAACAGGCGGAAGAAAGGAGGGAGGGAGGAAGAGAGAGAAAGAGGAGAGAGGGAAACAGGATAAAAAGCAGAGAAAACATTGTGCAGAGACTAATGCTTGGTGAAAGAGAAATGGGAGCATTTTCTGTCTACGTGTTGCCAGCAAATTTCTAGTGTTTGATATTATTTTCTTTTCTTACCCAAAGATTTGTTTAAAGTAGTATCCTTTTTTGAAGCCAACTCAAACCTCCTGAATTTCCAGGACTGTTTCTGCTGGAAAAGCTGACACAGCCCTGATTTCTCCTTTCTGGATGAAAGTGCTTCCTGGTTGACATTTGGACATGCATTTTCATTCTGTGGCTTCCTCCTTTTGACTGTAGAAAACGATTAGAGCTTTGTTCACATGGTTTCTATTTTCTAAATGTGCACAGACTAGTTTAATCTTTGATGTAATTAGAACATTATGTAAACATTTCAGAAAATGATCCAGGGTCTGCGTATTGATGGCTTTTTACGAATGGAAGTCGTTGCCAGGGAAGGCAAGCTACTTATAAATCAATCAATTCTAACTATTGTGAAAAAATTCTGGTGAAGGAAAAATAGTAGAAGATGAGTAATAAAAATGTCTATTGGATGGAAACATGATTATTATTTCTGTTATTGATTTTGCAATTCTTTCTAAGTTTCCTTTATTTGTTTTTATTTCTAAAGAGTCTCAATATTTTATCATTTCCTTAGCCTGCTAGCATTTGTTGACTTCCAAATATCTCCATTGGGTCCATATTTATATTTGATCTCATTTTCTTTCCCTTAACAAGAATTCCTTTTGAATGTGAGTCATTAGAGTTTTTGTTTATTTTCTCTGAGCACTTAAGGGTTTGGAATCTGTGTCTCATAATTTTCTAATTTTGTTATAGTATTCATGTTTTTGTTAATGTCTCACATTTCTGATGGTCAAGCTCAACAACAAGTTTACACTAAAGAAATTGTTCCCTGCAGAATAAATGTCTATTTATATGTGGGTTCTGAGAATCTGAGTAATGAAATGCTCCAGATACTTAGTTGGTGCCATCTCATTGTAGAGAATATGCATTTTTTCAGTGCATAATCACTTAGATAGCTATCAGTTAGAAAAATTGCAATATATTTTTCAATTAAAATTCATACAGATGCAGAGGAAAGACAAGGGAGATTGAAATTAGAGCTATAGGAACCAATGTATTGTATGATGACTAATCATAAATCTTAATTGCAAGATATCTGCTGGCCTTAAATGATTTTAGTTGACAGTAGTCAACAATATTTAAAAATATACATTGTATTTCTAGGTTCAATGGTACATTGCAAATATTGACCTTCACCTAGAGGAAATCTCTACTCTTTACCTGTACAGTTTTATATCTGTGAAAAAATTGTATTTAGTGTTTGTGAAATCATAATATCATATCAGTTTCAATACAAAGACCCTGCTTCTCACTCTGCTCCATGATTCTGCTCGAACTTAATAAGAAAAACTATTATTCATCTTAATGTCAATCTAATTTAAGTTCCTCATTCTGTCTCTCAAATAGAGTTAATTTCTGTATAAATGTTAATATAATTATGTAGCTATATGTATTATATTCATATTCATGCATATGTGCATGCATATAAAAACATGTACATGCATATAGTCTTCTGATTTGACTTATAGCATAAATATGCCTATTTCAATAAATATTCCTTATAGCATGCTTTTCAATCATTTTCATAATTTTCAATTGAAAAATTATGTGTCACATCTAGATTTGACTTCTCCAGTCATTTACTGTTGTTCTTTTCAGTGCCCTACCTGTACAAGTAACATAGGACTTAACACTGTGTGCATACAGTTTTGCAAAAGGTCACCTAACTTCTTCAGCAATGGTTTGGTCAGTGTTCTGGCTATTCTCTGTCTCTCTTGAGTGCCTCCTCAGATCCATTTCCTACCCTTCTCTTTGGGGCTTCGTGTCCAGGGAGAGTCACCTCTATAAGTCTCATCACTCAAGACCCTGACTTTGCATTGTTTTCTCTTGTCTAACTTGAGACACCAGCAGGTGAGCTGGTGGGAGAAGAGAGGAATTGAGGTATTAATTCTACACACCCTTACCTCCTAACTTTTGGCCTATAGTTTGACATGGGCTAAGTTCTGTGATTTAATCTCTTCCCCCTTTCCTTCCCCTGTGGGTCTCATGAGTTACTCACTCTTGTCTGAGAGGTGAGAATGATCTCTCCATGTGACCAATCTCTAAATGCTTCACCAGGTCTTGGTTCTCTTACCCTGCTGCACCCCCATGTATTGTATGATGACTAATCATAAATCTTAATTGCAAGATATCTGCTGGCCTTAAATGATTTTAGTTGACAGTAGTCAACAATATTTAAAAATATACATTGTATTTCTAGGTTCAATGGTACATTGCAAATATTGACCTTCACCTAGAGGAAATCTCTACTCTTTACCTGTACAGTTTTATATCTGTGAAAAAATTGTATTTAGTGTTTGTGAAATCATAATATCATATCAGTTTCAATACAAAGACCCTGCTTCTCACTCTGCTCCATGATTCTGCTCGAACTTAATAAGAAAAACTATTATTCATCTTAATGTCAATCTAATTTAAGTTCCTCATTCTGTCTCTCAAATAGAGTTAATTTCTGTATAAATGTTAATATAATTATGTAGCTATATGTATTATATTCATATTCATGCATATGTGCATGCATATAAAAACATGTACATGCATATAGTCTTCTGATTTGACTTATAGCATAAATATGCCTATTTCAATAAATATTCCTTATAGCATGCTTTTCAATCATTTTCATAATTTTCAATTGAAAAATTATGTGTCACATCTAGATTTGACTTCTCCAGTCATTTACTGTTGTTCTTTTCAGTGCCCTACCTGTACAAGTAACATAGGACTTAACACTGTGTGCATACAGTTTTGCAAAAGGTCACCTAACTTCTTCAGCAATGGTTTGGTCAGTGTTCTGGCTATTCTCTGTCTCTCTTGAGTGCCTCCTCAGATCCATTTCCTACCCTTCTCTTTGGGGCTTCGTGTCCAGGGAGAGTCACCTCTATAAGTCTCATCACTCAAGACCCTGACTTTGCATTGTTTTCTCTTGTCTAACTTGAGACACCAGCAGGTGAGCTGGTGGGAGAAGAGAGGAATTGAGGTATTAATTCTACACACCCTTACCTCCTAACTTTTGGCCTATAGTTTGACATGGGCTAAGTTCTGTGATTTAATCTCTTCCCCCTTTCCTTCCCCTGTGGGTCTCATGAGTTACTCACTCTTGTCTGAGAGGTGAGAATGATCTCTCCATGTGACCAATCTCTAAATGCTTCACCAGGTCTTGGTTCTCTTACCCCTGGCTGCACCTCCATAGATACACATTCATTCATCTCTCCTCATTTATATCCTTCGGGTGAGTCTGCCTACGCACATCATAATACACAGTATCAGTTGTTTACTCATGAGAATGCATATTACGCATATGTTGTATGTTCATAGATCAAATATTAGAGAGTACACTGTCAACAACAACAAAAAGCACTAACTATGAACTAGGGTTCACATTTCAACTCAAGCACAATCTACCTATGTGGATTGAGGCAAGGCTCTTCTTTTTTTTTTTAATTTATTTTTGGGCGGGGATCAGGTTGGAGAGGGAGGGGAGCGGGCAGGCCACTTCTATTGGTCTTTCATTTCTCTATTTTCATCCGTCTTTGTTCTTTGGCTCCTGTGGGCTCCCCATCGCGGTGGCATCTGTCCTTGCAGAGCACCAGCTCTGGGCGCGTGTGCTCCAGAGCTCCGGCTCGGTGATTGGACACATCTGTACAGCCGCTCCACGGCACGTGGGATCTTCCCAGGCCAGGGCTTGAACCGGCGCCCCTTGCACTGCAAGGCGGTGTCCTTACCCACTCGACCACCAGGGGAAGCCCTCTTCTTCTTTTAAAACATGTTTCAGCCTTACTTTTATCATATATATGATAGAGATAATGGTAGTATTCAAAGTAAATTGATTGTTATTTGACATCCCTGGTCCTTTCTAACTTTAAGCCTGTGCTCTTATATCTCCAACCATAACAAGACAGAAAGAAACTCTGCTTAGTTTGATAATGCAGATGCGATAAAGCAAACTCCACTTCATGTGTTTAGTTACTGATACATTTGTATGGCAACTTTTTTAAAAATTTTATTTTCTCCAGAGACTGATACAAATCATGATTTTTAAAACCGTGACTGTGAAGGATTGTATGAACACACATGGCTGGGAGAGAGGAATTGAGGTATTAATTCTACACACCCTTACCTCCTAACTTTTGGCCTATAGTTTGACATGGGCTAAGTTCTGTGATTTAATCTCTTCCCCCTTTCCTTCCCCTGTGGGTCTCATGAGTTACTCACTCTTGTCTGAGAGGTGAGAATGATCTCTCCATGTGACCAATCTCTAAATGCTTCACCAGGTCTTGGTTCTCTTACCCCTGGCTGCACCTCCATAGATACACATTCATTCATCTCTCCTCATTTATATCCTTCGGGTGAGTCTGCCTACGCACATCATAATACACAGTATCAGTTGTTTACTCATGAGAATGCATATTACGCATATGTTGTATGTTCATAGATCAAATATTAGAGAGTACACTGTCAACAACAACAAAAAGCACTAACTATGAACTAGGGTTCACATTTCAACTCAAGCACAATCTACCTATGTGGATTGAGGCAAGGCTCTTCTTTTTTTTTTTTTTTTAATTTATTTTTGGGCGGGGATCAGGTTGGAGAGGGAGGGGAGCGGGCAGGCCACTTCTATTGGTCTTTCATTTCTCTATTTTCATCCGTCTTTGTTCTTTGGCTCCTGTGGGCTCCCCATCGCGGTGGCATCTGTCCTTGCAGAGCACCAGCTCTGGGCGCGTGTGCTCCAGAGCTCCGGCTCGGTGATTGGACACATCTGTACAGCCGCTCCACGGCACGTGGGATCTTCCCAGGCCAGGGCTTGAACCGGCGCCCCTTGCACTGCAAGGCGGTGTCCTTACCCACTCGACCACCAGGGGAAGCCCTCTTCTTCTTTTAAAACATGTTTCAGCCTTACTTTTATCATATATATGATAGAGATAATGGTAGTATTCAAAGTAAATTGATTGTTATTTGACATCCCTGGTCCTTTCTAACTTTAAGCCTGTGCTCTTATATCTCCAACCATAACAAGACAGAAAGAAACTCTGCTTAGTTTGATAATGCAGATGCGATAAAGCAAACTCCACTTCATGTGTTTAGTTACTGATACATTTGTATGGCAACTTTTTTAAAAATTTTATTTTCTCCAGAGACTGATACATATTATGATTTTTTAAAAACCGTGCCACATGGAGTAGACTTAACATTTTACCATGTTAAAAGTCAGATCCCATTAACCCAAAGCAGCCATGCTAATCAAAGAAATGGAGCCACATCTCTATCATGTCACATTTACTTATTTGTTGCTTTTTCTGAACTTCTGGGTTAGCAAACTTCATTTTGTTATCCTTAAGTTATTCGGAAAGGCCTAGAAATGCCTCTTGACATTAAATACCTCACTTAATCGACTGCTATAGATCACCTTATTTCTCTTAGCAGAGGGAACTTCCTAGGAATTTAAAAAGGCCAGGGGTCTTGAGGTGCATGGAGGAAATGGATTATTTCTTAGAAGATGAAGAACATGAACCCCAGAAGGAGCTCATTTGTACTGGAGGTAATGGTGTGAGAGAAAGGTAACTCAGAGCCTTTAAGGGGTTCAATGGAGTGGAAAAGGTGGAGAGAGAGATTTCTGGCACATGTCTGAAATTTGCATTACTAGGACTGAGGCTGGGGAGGGTGTATAGTGTGTGAGGTTCTTGCTTTGCATTTGGGTTTGGTGCTATTGACTCACCTTCAGCGGGTCCTGTGCTGGGAACTGTCAGGGTGATCGATCTGCCCTCTTTATTCTTCCCGTCCTCCACAAGCACAGCCTGGGTGTGTGACACAGCTGCGTAGGGTTAGGAGGGCAGCGAAAACTGTTGAACAGAAGGGAATGAACAGGCTTGCGCACAGATTCAGCTTGTAAGTACAGAGCCATCCGTGCTCTGCTGAAATGCTGAGCAACCGTTGCTGAAGAAGAAAGAGAGATTCTTAGTGAGGTGATTTGGAGAGATGAATGAACACTTGAGTGGATGGGAAATTCACCAGTGATATTTCTGTGCATTCTTTGCAAGAGAAGGAATGTACAGGAATATCATAACATAGCTCAGAAGGAGATGTGATGTCTAAAAGCACATTTAGGGTTCTATGTTTAGCAAACTTGATTTTCAAATGTTTTTTTCTAACACGTAACAGAAAATCTGGCATTCAAGTAGACAAGCATTGAACCAATAACAACAAAGCCTTCCCCTATCTTCCCTCCAAAAGAGGATAAGGGCTGTGGCCCAGAAGCCTCAGGTGAGCGGAAGGGGAAGCAGACAGCAGGTTCTCCGCTTAGTGGCAGCTGGCCAGCTTGGCCAGAATTGGCCAGGGCTCTGTGACCCTTCGGCTCTCGTGGGAGAATGTAAAGTTCTGTCAGCTCATCCATTCAGATAATTAGCAAAAGATATTATTTCCCTGCTCCATCTGCTTGCATTTTTGCTAATAATTGAAACACTGAATAATGTTCCCAAGGCCCTTTAAAAAGGCTATAGATCACCTTATTTCTCTTAGCAGAGGGAACTTCCTAGGAATTTAAAAAGGCCAGGGGTCTTGAGGTGCATGGAGGAAATGGATTATTTCTTAGAAGATGAAGAACATGAACCCCAGAAGGAGCTCATTTGTACTGGAGGTAATGGTGTGAGAGAAAGGTAACTCAGAGCCTTTAAGGGGTTCAATGGAGTGGAAAAGGTGGAGAGAGAGATTTCTGGCACATGTCTGAAATTTGCATTACTAGGACTGAGGCTGGGGAGGGTGTATAGTGTGTGAGGTTCTTGCTTTGCATTTGGGTTTGGTGCTATTGACTCACCTTCAGCGGGTCCTGTGCTGGGAACTGTCAGGGTGATCGATCTGCCCTCTTTATTCTTCCCGTCCTCCACAAGCACAGCCTGGGTGTGTGACACAGCTGCGTAGGGTTAGGAGGGCAGCGAAAACTGTTGAACAGAAGGGAATGAACAGGCTTGCGCACAGATTCAGCTTGTAAGTACAGAGCCATCCGTGCTCTGCTGAAATGCTGAGCAACCGTTGCTGAAGAAGAAAGAGAGATTCTTAGTGAGGTGATTTGGAGAGATGAATGAACACTTGAGTGGATGGGAAATTCACCAGTGATATTTCTGTGCATTCTTTGCAAGAGAAGGAATGTACAGGAATATCATAACATAGCTCAGAAGGAGATGTGATGTCTAAAAGCACATTTAGGGTTCTATGTTTAGCAAACTTGATTTTCAAATGTTTTTTTCTAACACGTAACAGAAAATCTGGCATTCAAGTAGACAAGCATTGAACCAATAACAACAAAGCCTTCCCCTATCTTCCCTCCAAAAGAGGATAAGGGCTGTGGCCCAGAAGCCTCAGGTGAGCGGAAGGGGAAGCAGACAGCAGGTTCTCCGCTTAGTGGCAGCTGGCCAGCTTGGCCAGAATTGGCCAGGGCTCTGTGACCCTTCGGCTCTCGTGGGAGAATGTAAAGTTCTGTCAGCTCATCCATTCAGATAATTAGCAAAAGATATTATTTCCCTGCTCCATCTGCTTGCATTTTTGCTAATAATTGAAACACTGAATAATGTTCCCAAGTCCTTCAGCTCGCTGTCACCATCACTGAACACACACATCTCTGGGGAAAGGCCAGGCATGGAGAACACTGAGGCTCTTCTCTTGTGGGAGGGACGATCATAAACCTCTGAGTCTTTCACCACCATCCAGAGGAGCATCAGCTCACGGAGGTGACAGTGGTCAGGGAGGCAGAGAGCACTCCTTTGGAGCATCCACAGCAGACACCCCTAAGCACAGCCAGCTGTCTTGTAAATGCAGGGCTTAGTGAACAGGAGTTGACCAAAAGGGAAGATGTAAGACCATTTGCTCAAAGATCAGCTTGAAGAAAGTGCCTCGTGGTGGTGGGTTGGAAGGGTCTGCACTTGTGCTCAGTCCCCAGGTCATGTCTGACCCTTTGCGACTCCATGGACTGTATCCCACCAGGATCCTTTGTCCACGGAATTCTCCAGGCAAGAACACTGCAGTGGATTACCATTTCCGACTCCAGGGGATCTTTCTAGCCCAAAAATGGAATCCAGTTCTCCTGCATTGGCTGGCAGATTCTGTACCATTGTGTCACCTGGGAAGCCTGGGTTGGAAGTGAACTCTATTTTTTAAAAAATCCTCTAGCAACTCTCTATGGGTATGAGATTTAGGATTTTTTCTAGATGGTATCTGGCCTCCTCCTTCACTCTGCGTGGTAACTCAGGCAATACACAATGGCACCCTAAATTAAGTCCAGTTGGCTGGCTGATGAGAACACTTTCAACCAGTGAAGAATTAACTGAATAGAAGCAGAAAGAACATATTGTTGCATTTTGAAATGAATGTTACATTATCTTTTTCAACTCTAAAGCCCTTCTCACGTTTTTTTTTTTTTTTATGAGCCTGTGACTTGAATCTCAAAAGCAAAAATATGTCACATCCACCTAAGCGTTCACTCATGTGTTATTGAGTATCTCCTATGTGCCAATGGTCTTGGTGGGGACTGGAAAAGTCCAGTGACCCCATTTCTGCAATATAACGATTATATTTTTGCAGCATCAAGTGCCCTAATGTATTACTAAGATAGGTACTGTCAAGTTGAAATTAGTAGTAAATAGCATTTGCTGCACAATTTGATGACATTTAGATTTTATTATAAGTAACTTGTGAGAGGAAGTAGCTATCTAAAACCTAAATTCATTCTACTAATGATGCACATTTTTCCTGAAAATTCATTCTACAGAGATATGTGATTTTTTTCTTCAAAGGGAAAATAAGTGATAGAACTAGGACCAGAAAAGACATATTGGTAATTTCTCTTTTCCTTTTTTGTTTCTCCTCTGACATAAGAACGTTGTTACTACTACTTACTTCAAAAAAAGAAAAAAAGAAAGAAAATGATTTCAGTTTTAAAAGATTCTCTTAAGCAATGTTTTTATATCACAATTAGAATAGAAAGATCTTTACATTGCAAAGCAAAGTTGCTCTTGTCTGTAACAGAAATGAAATCAAACATGATCAGTGCATTTCAGTGTTCAATTTAAATAATATATTTCCATAATGTTTAATACATTTGAACTACTTGTAGGAAAAACACAAGTTGCAGAATTGTATTTTGAGTTTCAACTTTCTAAAACTTCCACTGTCACAGAGTAAGTGCATTTTTGTTATAGGATAAAATTAATCAGAGGCAGTTGTTAGGTATTTTACAAAATACAATCTGCTTATTGATCACATTATCGGGATTTTTTTCCTGAACATCTTTTGTAAAACTCCTGACAATGCAGTTGATGCATTACTTAGATAACGCATATGTCATTTTTAAATAAATTATGTGTTTCTGTGTGAGTGCTAAATTAATTATCACTGCTTTGTGGAATATTTCTACTCATTAGACAGCAAAGTTGGATTGGACTTGAAAATTTCATGTTTTTGCAAAGATTACTCATTCCCAACACTTCATTTTGTAGAGATGAGCATAATGAAGCTTAACAAACTGGCCAATATCACAGATGTAAGCCTGAGCTGAGTATTGTAGACCCATACTATGGATTCGACTTTCCATGTGTTATTGAGTATCTCCTATGTGCCAATGGTCTTGGTGGGGACTGGAAAAGTCCAGTGACCCCATTTCTGCAATATAACGATTATATTTTTGCAGCATCAAGTGCCCTAATGTATTACTAAGATAGGTACTGTCAAGTTGAAATTAGTAGTAAATAGCATTTGCTGCACAATTTGATGACATTTAGATTTTATTATAAGTAACTTGTGAGAGGAAGTAGCTATCTAAAACCTAAATTCATTCTACTAATGATGCACATTTTTCCTGAAAATTCATTCTACAGAGATATGTGATTTTTTTCTTCAAAGGGAAAATAAGTGATAGAACTAGGACCAGAAAAGACATATTGGTAATTTCTCTTTTCCTTTTTTGTTTCTCCTCTGACATAAGAACGTTGTTACTACTACTTACTTCAAAAAAAGAAAAAAAGAAAGAAAATGATTTCAGTTTTTAAAAAAGATTCTCTTAAGCAATGTTTTTATATCACAATTAGAATAGAAAGATCTTTACATTGCAAAGCAAAGTTGCTCTTGTCTGTAACAGAAATGAAATCAAACATGATCAGTGCATTTCAGTGTTCAATTTAAATAATATATTTCCATAATGTTTAATACATTTGAACTACTTGTAGGAAAAACACAAGTTGCAGAATTGTATTTTGAGTTTCAACTTTCTAAAACTTCCACTGTCACAGAGTAAGTGCATTTTTGTTATAGGATAAAATTAATCAGAGGCAGTTGTTAGGTATTTTACAAAATACAATCTGCTTATTGATCACATTATCGGGATTTTTTTCCTGAACATCTTTTGTAAAACTCCTGACAATGCAGTTGATGCATTACTTAGATAACGCATATGTCATTTTTAAATAAATTATGTGTTTCTGTGTGAGTGCTAAATTAATTATCACTGCTTTGTGGAATATTTCTACTCATTAGACAGCAAAGTTGGATTGGACTTGAAAATTTCATGTTTTTGCAAAGATTACTCATTCCCAACACTTCATTTTGTAGAGATGAGCATAATGAAGCTTAACAAACTGGCCAATATCACAGATGTAAGCCTGAGCTGAGTATTGTAGACCCATACTATGGATTCGACCATTGATGTCCTGCTAGTTGATTGACAAACAGCTCCCTGGAGAAAAAAATTCACTGAATTGTAGCATGTTCTAATTTCCAGGACGTACAGAACTAACTCCCATCATGGCACCAACATGATGTCACTGAATGAGGAGATTCAGAAAGGTGAAATAGCTAAATGTTTTGCATTATTTCTAAAACATGGATTTATATTCGTCTTTTGTGTGTATGACAAAAATATGGATTAAATAAATGTAAATAACTCAAACAGCAGAAATAACAGTAAAATCTATTGACATAATTAGGAATTGATGACTGTTTATCGTCTTTGTTTCCAATACAGTTTATTTTTTTGTAATATTAGATGTATAATTTACAAAATTTTATATAATTATATAATTGAATACTCATGGTGAGTTTAACAACTGGCTCACTGAATCCCTGAATATTTAACAATTGGCTCTTACAAATTGGGACAAGAAATTTTAACCCAACAATGGATCACCAAAGTAAATTATTTTGCTTGGTTGAAATGTTTACAGTGTGTCTCATGGATTTTTTTTGTCATGTGTATGTGTGCATATGTGTATATAATAGTAATATGTCATGTTCCAAACCAGTCTCAAATCTGAGACAAGTAAGGGCACAAACTGGGAGAGCATAGATGTTTACATTGCATATCATTTCATCAAATTTCTGAAAAATACTCATTTTCTTAACATTTTTAGCTCATGTGCTTGAAAAGTAAATATAATATCCATTTCATGCTCCTGTACCCTGACTCTCTGGGAATTTCCAGTCCTGTTTACTGCAGATAAACACTTGCTAAATTCAACCCTAGATTTTTCATGTGAAAACTTTTTTCCAATTAAATATAATACTTGCAACACAGAATTATTGCCCTACCAGCATGTACAAGAAAACTTGATTATGTTTAATAGCAAACCTGTAACCATATTGTCATTGTATTAGCTACATATTAATGCTGCTTCGTGTTATGAGCTACATTGCTTTTCTAGATTCTATTTTGTTGTGACCATTTTGTGTTGAGTGAAGACATTGATTATATGGTTTGATTTATGTGGTTAAAAATTCAGAGTAGGTAAGCTGATAATAGCAGAAAGGATTGAATATAAGCATCTAATAGCAAAGCAGAAAAGGAAATTTGGAGTGATGAAAAAGTCCCTTAGAATGCTAGCAACAAACAGAATCCACCCGTTAAAAACAGTCCTCCAGTATGGGTACATAGAAAGGACTTTTACACAAGGGTGTGACAGTAGTGTTAATGCAGATGCTTCTCGTAACTCATGCTCCGCTTAGTATGGAACAGCTGAGGGTATCGCTAGAGAAGTGTATGTAAGTATATATCATGAATGTAGCTGGTTCATGAGCAAAGTGGAACAAGGTAGAGGCAGTTTAGTTAGTCATCAGATGGAGGGGTGGGGCTTCCCAGATAGTGCTAATAGTAAAGACATCCACCTGCCATGCAGGAGACACAAGAGACGTGGGTTCAATCCCTGTGTCAGGAAGATCCCCTGGACTGGGAGGATCCCCTAGAGAAGGAAATGGCAACCAGATCAGTATGCTTGCCTGGAAAATTCCAGGGACAGAGGAGCCTTGTGGGCTATAGTCCATGGCACTATAAACAGTCAGACATGGCTGAACGACTGAGCACCCAGATACAGGGTTATTGAGAGGACAAATATATCAACCATTCTTGAGACTCTGTAGCAAACATACGAAATCTTCTAGAATCTGTTATAATTTTTCCAACTCTGATTTCACTGGATGGACGGTGGGATGGTGATTACCATCTAGGAGGCAGTCCAGATGGGCCAGGTGGTAAAATGAAATGGCATGCCCGTGACACTGTGTGTGCATGTGTGCTACCGATCTAGGGATGGCAGTCCAGATGGGCCAAAGGGCTGTTTACTGCAGATAAACACTTGCTAAATTCAACCCTAGATTTTCATGTGAAAACTTTTTTCCAATTAAATATAATACTTGCAACACAGAATTATTGCCCTACCAGCATGTACAAGAAAACTTGATTATGTTTAATAGCAAACCTGTAACCATATTGTCATTGTATTAGCTACATATTAATGCTGCTTCGTGTTATGAGCTACATTGCTTTTCTAGATTCTATTTTGTTGTGACCATTTTGTGTTGAGTGAAGACATTGATTATATGGTTTGATTTATGTGGTTAAAAATTCAGAGTAGGTAAGCTGATAATAGCAGAAAGGATTGAATATAAGCATCTAATAGCAAAGCAGAAAAGGAAATTTGGAGTGATGAAAAAGTCCCTTAGAATGCTAGCAACAAACAGAATCCACCCGTTAAAAACAGTCCTCCAGTATGGGTACATAGAAAGGACTTTTACACAAGGGTGTGACAGTAGTGTTAATGCAGATGCTTCTCGTAACTCATGCTCCGCTTAGTATGGAACAGCTGAGGGTATCGCTAGAGAAGTGTATGTAAGTATATATCATGAATGTAGCTGGTTCATGAGCAAAGTGGAACAAGGTAGAGGCAGTTTAGTTAGTCATCAGATGGAGGGGTGGGGCTTCCCAGATAGTGCTAATAGTAAAGACATCCACCTGCCATGCAGGAGACACAAGAGACGTGGGTTCAATCCCTGTGTCAGGAAGATCCCCTGGACTGGGAGGATCCCCTAGAGAAGGAAATGGCAACCAGATCAGTATGCTTGCCTGGAAAATTCCAGGGACAGAGGAGCCTTGTGGGCTATAGTCCATGGCACTATAAACAGTCAGACATGGCTGAACGACTGAGCACCCAGATACAGGGTTATTGAGAGGACAAATATATCAACCATTCTTGAGACTCTGTAGCAAACATACGAAATCTTCTAGAATCTGTTATAATTTTTCCAACTCTGATTTCACTGGATGGACGGTGGGATGGTGATTACCATCTAGGGAGGCAGTCCAGATGGGCCAGGTGGTAAAATGAAATGGCATGCCCGTGACACTGTGTGTGCATGTGTGCTAGTTGTGTCCGACTCTAGCATTATGACAAAGCAGATGGACAGCTGTCCCGGGATCTGATAGGAGTCTGCAAGGCCTGTAAAATCTAACAACTGCTCTTGGTCTGCTTCCATGTTTAAGTTCCAAAGGTTAGAGATTTCCTTCTTTGGGCCTTGAAAGGTTATCCTTATAAAGATGGAGTAGAGAGGGCAGAAAAGGAAAAGTGAAAACTGCATTAGTTATTCTCAATTAATAGCAGAGTAGAACTTTCTCTCCAAATCAGACAGTTTATGACAAAGAGAGCAAACTTCTTTCCCCTCAGCCTACATGGATTCTGGGTAGGACTGTGATAACTGGTCCGGCATAGACAATCCGTGTTAAGTGGCTCCAGGAACAGGTAAGGTCATAGTGTGAGAAAGAACTAGCAATACAGACTTTTACAAAGCGCTGGTCCTCTTTATAGGGCTTGATTAATTTGATATCTCCAAAGAGATTTTATATAAATTTCTTCAGAGTCTTTGTCCTCAGTGTGTATCCCCCGAAGTATTCAGATGGTAAAATACATTTAGAAACTTTCTGACTACAGCATCAAGGAACACATACAACGCACACTTTGTATTATGAAATGGAATGGGTGATTTACACGCTCTGTAGAACAGATTCAGAAAATAAAGAGAAAATTACAATAAATGTCCACTAGGTGGCGAGTGTGTTTTATGGTGTTCAGATCACCCAGTTAAGGTGAATCTGTTTCTTCTCCCACATCAAGGGATCCTATCAGATCTTTTTGGGGCCAAACAGATGTCTGAAGAAGATTTTAGAAACCAGATGAGAGTCTCCAATTATTAAAGAGTGACTTGCTTTGTGAATTAAATGTCTTCCCGAAGCATAATGCAACACAAAGGAGCTACTTATCAGATTCTACGTGTTTTAATACCACTGAATTTTTATCTGAATTTTCAGTTCTGGTTACCCTCCTAATACCATAAAATCTAGAGTTAAGCGCTACTTCCTGGGCTGTGGTCTCTGTCCTGTAATTTTCTATGTGTTCAGCACTTTCACATGGACGGTGGGATGGTGATTACCATCTAGGGAGGCAGTCCAGATGGGCCAGGTGGTAAAATGAAATGGCATGCCCGTGACACTGTGTGTGCATGTGTGCTAGTTGTGTCCGACTCTAGCATTATGACAAAGCAGATGGACAGCTGTCCCGGGATCTGATAGGAGTCTGCAAGGCCTGTAAAATCTAACAACTGCTCTTGGTCTGCTTCCATGTTTAAGTTCCAAAGGTTAGAGATTTCCTTCTTTGGGCCTTGAAAGGTTATCCTTATAAAGATGGAGTAGAGAGGGGCAGAAAAGGAAAAGTGAAAACTGCATTAGTTATTCTCAATTAATAGCAGAGTAGAACTTTCTCTCCAAATCAGACAGTTTATGACAAAGAGAGCAAACTTCTTTCCCCTCAGCCTACATGGATTCTGGGTAGGACTGTGATAACTGGTCCGGCATAGACAATCCGTGTTAAGTGGCTCCAGGAACAGGTAAGGTCATAGTGTGAGAAAGAACTAGCAATACAGACTTTTACAAAGCGCTGGTCCTCTTTATAGGGCTTGATTAATTTGATATCTCCAAAGAGATTTTATATAAATTTCTTCAGAGTCTTTGTCCTCAGTGTGTATCCCCCGAAGTATTCAGATGGTAAAATACATTTAGAAACTTTCTGACTACAGCATCAAGGAACACATACAACGCACACTTTGTATTATGAAATGGAATGGGTGATTTACACGCTCTGTAGAACAGATTCAGAAAATAAAGAGAAAATTACAATAAATGTCCACTAGGTGGCGAGTGTGTTTTATGGTGTTCAGATCACCCAGTTAAGGTGAATCTGTTTCTTCTCCCACATCAAGGGATCCTATCAGATCTTTTTGGGGCCAAACAGATGTCTGAAGAAGATTTTAGAAACCAGATGAGAGTCTCCAATTATTAAAGAGTGACTTGCTTTGTGAATTAAATGTCTTCCCGAAGCATAATGCAACACAAAGGAGCTACTTATCAGATTCTACGTGTTTTAATACCACTGAATTTTTATCTGAATTTTCAGTTCTGGTTACCCTCCTAATACCATAAAATCTAGAGTTAAGCGCTACTTCCTGGGCTGTGGTCTCTGTCCTGTAATTTTCTATGTGTTCAGCACTGTCATTCAACTGAATAGACCTGAGACACTCTACCTCAGGCACTTTACGAGTCTTTGTCTTTTTTTACAGTACTCTTCTGTGAAGGACCACATTTTAAGCACTACACACTGAGGATTCATAATTGCAGGGTCAGACAATAGGATGGATTGATTTGGGCAAGTACAGTAGTCAAGATTACTCTATGGTGAGGCTTCTTTCTTAAAAAACCTCTCATTTAGGAACTCTCTCTCTCTTTTTTTTAATGGAGGGGGGAATAATTTGCATTAAATTGATGAACCAACTAGGCATATTTTAATACTGATATTTATAGACTTTCTAAAGTACATTTTTTTCCAGTTTGACTTACCTAACAGAACTTCTTTTCTTCCCATCTTACAATGAACTCTAATAATAAATCTTATATCTTTTATTTTTGCCTCATTTATTATTGTTTAACTATAGAAAAAATACACATATATAAGAATTCTTATCTATTGTAGCTGAAATCTTTTTTCAAATGTTTCAACTATACTATTGATCTTGAATCAAGTTATTCATACCTCCTTTTCTAAAGTTCATTAGGACTTTTGCCTACTCTGATTTCCATGATAATTTTAAATTGTATAAAGCATTACATAAAAGTCAAAACATGAAAACGAAGACTATTTAGAAAATCAAGGTAGAAAAATATCCACAATCTTATATAAGTCAGTGACTAACTTAAATTCCTGTCTGCAGAAATTTCATGAACCATGAATAGTTGTTCACTTGCTAAGTCGTGTCTGACTCTTTGCAATCCCATGCACTGCAGCACGCCAGGCTTTCTTGTCCTTCACTATCTCCCGCAGTTAGCTCAAATCCATATCCTTTGAGTCGGTGACGCCATCCCACTGTCTCATCCTCTGTCGTCCCCTTCTCCTCTTGCCCTCAATCTTTCCCAGCATCAGGGGCTTTTTCAAAGTGTCAGCTCTTCCCATCATGTGGACTAAGTATTGGAGCTTCAGCTTCAGCATCAGTCCTTCCAATGAATATTCAGGGTTGCTTTCCTTTAGGAATGACTGATTGGATCTCCTTGCTGTCCAAGGGATTCTCAAGAGCCTTTTCCAGTACCATAGTTCAGAAGCATCTATTCTGTGATGCTCAGCCTCTTTAATGGTCCAACTAAGACAAAAATAATATATTTTTTATATAGTTAAAAATTTTGGCCTCTTTATTGGTTATTTATTTATTTTCATTTTCAGCTTTTTTTAAAAAACATAATTTGCAGGGTCAGACAATAGGATGGATTGATTTGGGCAAGTACAGTAGTCAAGATTACTCTATGGTGAGGCTTCTTTCTTAAAAAACCTCTCATTTAGGAACTCTCTCTCTCTTTTTTTTAATGGAGGGGGGAATAATTTGCATTAAATTGATGAACCAACTAGGCATATTTTAATACTGATATTTATAGACTTTCTAAAGTACATTTTTTTCCAGTTTGACTTACCTAACAGAACTTCTTTTCTTCCCATCTTACAATGAACTCTAATAATAAATCTTATATCTTTTATTTTTGCCTCATTTATTATTGTTTAACTATAGAAAAAATACACATATATAAGAATTCTTATCTATTGTAGCTGAAATCTTTTTTCAAATGTTTCAACTATACTATTGATCTTGAATCAAGTTATTCATACCTCCTTTTCTAAAGTTCATTAGGACTTTTGCCTACTCTGATTTCCATGATAATTTTAAATTGTATAAAGCATTACATAAAAGTCAAAACATGAAAACGAAGACTATTTAGAAAATCAAGGTAGAAAAATATCCACAATCTTATATAAGTCAGTGACTAACTTAAATTCCTGTCTGCAGAAATTTCATGAACCATGAATAGTTGTTCACTTGCTAAGTCGTGTCTGACTCTTTGCAATCCCATGCACTGCAGCACGCCAGGCTTTCTTGTCCTTCACTATCTCCCGCAGTTAGCTCAAATCCATATCCTTTGAGTCGGTGACGCCATCCCACTGTCTCATCCTCTGTCGTCCCCTTCTCCTCTTGCCCTCAATCTTTCCCAGCATCAGGGGCTTTTTCAAAGTGTCAGCTCTTCCCATCATGTGGACTAAGTATTGGAGCTTCAGCTTCAGCATCAGTCCTTCCAATGAATATTCAGGGTTGCTTTCCTTTAGGAATGACTGATTGGATCTCCTTGCTGTCCAAGGGATTCTCAAGAGCCTTTTCCAGTACCATAGTTCAGAAGCATCTATTCTGTGATGCTCAGCCTCTTTAATGGTCCAACTAAGACAAAAATAATATATTTTTTATATAGTTAAAAAATTTTTGGCCTCTTTTATTGGTTATTTATTTATTTTCATCCTTTTTTTAAAAAAACATTGCTTTATTTATCTTAATTTGGCTACACTGAGTCTTAGTTGTGGCATGTGGGATCTAGTTCCCTGACCAGAGATCAAACCTGGGCCCCCTGCATTAGCAGCACAGGGTCTTAACCACTGGACCACCAGGGAAGTCCCTATTTCCATCCATCTTTATTCTTTGGCCTCTGTGGGCCTCCCATTACAGTGGCCTCTCTTGCTGCAGAGCACCGACTCTGGGCGCATGCGTTGCAGAGTGCTGGCTCCTAATGGGACACACTGATCCAGCCACTCTGCCACATGTGGGATCTTCATGGGCCAGAGATTGAACCATTGTCCCTTGTACTGCAAGATAGACTTTGTACTCACTGGACCACCAGGGAAGCCCTAAAGATAATTTTTAAATCTTACGTCAATTTCCCAAAATGTCAATTCTTCTTGAGAATATTTCCTTAAGAATAAAGAAAACACATTAATCCCCCAAATGATTGGTCAATGATAGCATCTCTGACAAGAGTTAGAATATTCTTTCACATTGCAGCTTCATTGGTCTTCCCATTCCACCAAGTCAAGATGCATGCTTTTCTATTGATAGATCTTTCCCCACAGTAGGAAGCTTGAACCAGTGTGGTTAAGAGAAAGTTGATCAGTTAAAATCTTGGTCTCATCACTTCTTGACTGAGTGGTTTTGTACAAGATCCTTAATCTCTCTGAATCTCTGCTTCCTACTCTATTACAATACAGGTGATGAAGCGAAGATAATAATGACGAATACATAGGATTGTATGCAATACATAGGACCAGGTTATAAAGGAAATAATGCTTGCATTTAGTACTTTATTTGGTACAGAATACATCCTAAAGAGATAGACGCATGACTCATTTTTACTCCTGTGAAGGAAGATGGCTCAGAGGAAATACTAAGAGGTAGACTTATTACCACTGTAATTGAAAAAAGTAATTATTCATTTATTGGACTGTGCTTGGTCTATGTTGCTGCATGTGGACTAAGTTGTGTCATGTAGGATCTATTCATAGTTGCTGACCGATAAAAGCCAGGCTCACTTGGACCACAACAAAAGTCTCAACCATTAGGGGATTTGTTTATCAAATTGTCAAGGAAAATGCATCTAAAATACTTCCAAACCTGTATTTTTTAATCATTTATCTTGCAATGTACACAATTTGCTGGGATAGTTTCATCTCAAATGAGCAGAAAAGCTTCTAATCAACCACTCAATATTTAAAGACTGCCCTTAGACCTCATTTAGACACATTAATTTTTCCAATATTCCCTGCCGTACCTCATCCCTTTAGTCATTTAAGGCTTCCCTAAATATATCAAAAACAATATATGTGTGTGCTAAGTTGCTTTAGTCATGGCTGATTCTTTCCAACCCTATGGACTATATCCACCAGGCTCCTCTGTCCATGGGATTCTCCAGGCAAGAATCCTGGATTGGGTTGCCATGCCCTTCTCCAGGAAATCTTCCCGACCCATGGATGGAATCCGTGTCTCTTACATCCCCTTAATTGGCAGGAAGATTCTTTACCACTAGTGCCACCTGGGTAACCCAAAGCAATATGAAGAAAATCTAATTTAAATATTAATTGAATATGTTTGAAGAAATAGGTGATATGATTCAACATTATATAGTTATATAGTTAATATAGCTTCTGCAAAACATAGAAAGTGTTTTTCATCACTATGTATGATAAACTAATTTTCTACGAGTTTTTCAAGAAGTTATAATCTAATAGCATTCAATGTATTATTGAAAACAGACTTTATGTTTTAATAGTAGATATTGTAAAACTTTATTATTTTGCAAGCAGTATTTATTAGAGGGTAAACTCACATCTAGAAACACCTTGTAGTGACAAAAAATTATAGTCAACAAAGTCATTATGAAATTCATTGTCTAATCTAAGTGTGTGAATGATTATAAATTTTAGAAGGCTTGAAGTTTAATTAGATTTTCATTCTTGGACTTGGTAACAGTTTGCTTAATGAATGCTACTCAAACATGTCATTTTTTGTTTGTTTAATTTTTTTTTAAATGTGGCCTCTTTTATTGTTTTTTTATTTATCTATTTTCATCTATCTTTATTCTTTGGCATGTGTGGGACTCCCACTGCAGTGGCCTCTCTTGTTGCAGAGCACCGGCTCTGAGTGCATGTGCTCCAGAGCACTGACTCTCAATTGGACACACGGGTCTAGCTGCTCCGCAGCGTGTGGGATCTTCCTGGGCCAGGGATTGAACCAGAGCTCCCTAAACTGCAAGGCAGACTCTTTACCCACTGGACCACCAAGGAAGCCCCACATGTCGTGTTTTATTTTTAAAGTTTTTTTGGTGATATTTTCATACTTTAATAATATTTCACTCCTCAAAAAATCATAAATTATTATGGAAAATGATTAAAAATATGTTTTACAAATATCCATACAGATATAAATTGATTTATTGAACTTTGTATTCTTTTTTTTTTTTTTAAAGATTTATTTATTTATTTATTTTGGGTGGGGGTCGGGTTGGGGAGGGAGGGGAGCGGGCGGGCCACTTCTATTGGTCTTCCATTTCTCTATTTTCATCCGTCTTTGCTCTTTGACTCCTGCGGGCCTCCCATCGCGGTGGCGTCTTTTGTCGCAGAGCTCCAGCTCTGGGCACATGCGCTCCAGAGCTCTGGCTCGGCGATTGGACACATCAGTCCAGCCACTCCGCGGCACATGGGATCCTCCCAGGCCAGGGATCGAACCAGCGCCCCTTGCACTGCAAGGCGGTGTCCTTATCCATGGGACCACCAGGGGAAGCCCAACTTTGTATTCTTTATTGAAATTTTTACTGAGAAATTTGTGATTATTACAAAGTAACATTATCTGGTATACATATTCAGAATTAAAAAATAAAAAACTTCAACTTATATAACTGATCCATCTCTGTCTACTTTATTTTCTAGGTTCTGTTTAAGCATTTGGGTCTCTCTGTTTCTCTCTAGAGATTTGAGGATCCTCTGTCATATGATCTCTATAACAAATTACATGCATCAGCTGATATCTGGATGCATATCCATCTGACCCTAGCAAACTGCAAACCAAACAAAATGCTGATGGTGGCAATAAAAAAATTAGCCCTTTACAGAAATGCACCCACATACACATTTAGTGAGTACAATGTGAAATTCTGTGGGATGATTCTTGAACAGAGATTGTTGTACTACTAAACGGTATAGAACAAATTATTGCTGAAGGAATTGTTTAATGAATAAAATCAAACTAACCAAAGAATATCATTTGTTTCAGATTTTTACATGTTTTTTGCCTCAAAGAGAGAAATTCATTTTTACCTAGTAGATGTAGCCAATATTTTTGGCATCAGAGTGGTGGAATCATTAAAAACAAAAGAAAAGAAGCTAAACACCAAAGAAATTCTGGGTACATCGTAGATAGGAAAAATTTGTAGACCATGAGGACATAATGTACCTTAAAATTCAGTAATAATATGAATTTTTTTCATATTTTGATGTTTTCTCAGTCACACTAGGTTTAAAAATTTTGAAAGCTGACAATTTTTAAGACTTCTGGTGTTACCGTTTCAGCATTTACTTACGGAATTACTTTCTGAAACAATTTTCTTCTGTGGTTAAACTAGGACTTTGAGAAAATATGCTATTACCCAAGTAAATCTGAACAAATAAGAAAATGTGTTGATTTTCAATGTTTGAGAAGGTGATTTAATCCATAGGAAGGTGACATTTTTTATAGGTATATGTGTGATAATAATATCATGTATGATTACGGACTAGATCTGAAAGTAAATTTGAAAAAAATAAAATATGTTTAAGAAGTAGAAGCATCAGTGATTTCAAAACTGCTTTCAAGATTAATTTTAATCTTACAGATATGCCATATATATCTTTTAACAGCATACATTTTAGTTGAAATTATGTAACTTTTTGGTTCAATTATTCTTCTAAAGAATTTCCTATTACCTAATATTCTGTTATTGTAAAGCCAAACTAAACTAAACTGTCACCCAGAATACGCAGTAACTTTGATATATAGCTCATTGTGTTCTTTTATAGCATTATTTTCATGGAATTTACCTTAATCTATAAAGAACAAATATAAACTTACTTATAGGTTATTCAGGACTGTGAGTTTAACCTATATGATGCATATCCATCTGACCCTAGCAAACTGCAAACCAAACAAAATGCTGATGGTGGCGATAAAAAAATTAGCCCTTTACAGAGATGCACCCACATACACATTTAGTGAGTACAATGTGAGCTTCTGTGGGCTGCTTCTCGGACAGAGATTGTTGTACTACTAACGGTATAGAACAAATTATTGCTGAAGGAATTGTTTAATGAATAAAATCAAACTAACCAAAGAATATCATTTGTTTCAGATTTTTACATGTTTTTTGCCTCAAAG
Organism: Tragulus kanchil; assembly: GCA_022376925.1. Classification (NCBI taxonomy): domain Eukaryota; kingdom Metazoa; phylum Chordata; class Mammalia; order Artiodactyla; family Tragulidae; genus Tragulus; species Tragulus kanchil. Next base: position 11,982,801 of record JAIOJX010000030.1, read on the forward strand.
AGAGAAATTCATTTTTACCTAGTAGATGTAGCCAATATTTTTGGCATCAGAGTGGTGGAATCATTAAAAACAAAAGAAAAGAAGCTAAACACCAAAGAAATTCTGGGTACATCGTAGATAGGAAAAATTTGTAGACCATGAGGACATAATGTACCTTAAAATTCAGTAATAATATGAATTTTTTTCATATTTTGATGTTTTCTCAGTCACACTAGGTTTAAAAATTTTGAAAGCTGACAATTTTTAAGACTTCTGGTGTTACCGTTTCAGCATTTACTTACGGAATTACTTTCTGAAACAATTTTCTTCTGTGGTTAAACTAGGACTTTGAGAAAATATGCTATTACCCAAGTAAATCTGAACAAATAAGAAAATGTGTTGATTTTCAATGTTTGAGAAGGTGATTTAATCCATAGGAAGGTGACATTTTTTATAGGTATATGTGTGATAATAATATCATGTATGATTACGGACTAGATCTGAAAGTAAATTTGAAAAAAATAAAATATGTTTAAGAAGTAGAAGCATCAGTGATTTCAAAACTGCTTTCAAGATTAATTTTAATCTTACAGATATGCCATATATATCTTTTAACAGCATACATTTTAGTTGAAATTATGTAACTTTTTGGTTCAATTATTCTTCTAAAGAATTTCCTATTACCTAATATTCTGTTATTGTAAAGCCAAACTAAACTAAACTGTCACCCAGAATACGCAGTAACTTTGATATATAGCTCATTGTGTTCTTTTATAGCATTATTTTCATGGAATTTACCTTAATCTATAAAGAACAAATATAAACTTACTTATAGGTTATTCAGGACTGTGAGTTTAACCTATATTTATTTAAATGGGTACCATTTTGTTTTAAAGTCCTGGCGAACAAACTCCTTTAGAAGCTTGAAACATTTCAGCAGTTTATGATTACAGAGAAGCCACAGTTGGTATAAATGATTATTAGTGATTAGCATAAATGCATTATTAATTCAGTGGATCGTACTTTTCAACATTAATTATCCATGGCATGGATTTTCACATCCAGTCTCATTAATTAGAAACCCTGGGCCAGTATGTTAATTTGAAGACTATGTAAGAATTAGTAAATATTTGTTCTTGGTAATACAATGATAAAACTATGAACTAGAATATTTTATATCTGAAAACTCTATCAGCTCATATACTGGATAATCCTTATTAATGTGAAAAGCCTTTTTTTTTTTTCCCCATAGAGCCTATAAATACCCTTATCATTTGGAAAAGTAAATTAGTTTATGAATTTGAACCAGAAAGTGATCTGTCCAATTCTTGCTTGTGAGTCTTCTTTCTTATTTGCTTTTATAGCCCAGCAGTGTTATTCAGTTAATTATTAGTGAATTGACAATTTGATATATGCAATGTAAAAAACTATTTATGAGCCAGGAAATTTTTTAAGGAAGAATCACTCTCTTAATTACAAGGAAAAAATATATATAAGGAAAATTTCCCAACCTGTTCAGTTGACCATCATGTTTTATAAATAACTGACACATTTGCTGAGGAATTATTAAAGACCATAGGCGAGGAGTTGGCTCTTGAAGACATAGACTTAAGCACATTCTGGTAATCATTCTTCTTGAATATCTTTCCCACATAAATTTGAGTGTGTCTCTTGGGTACTGCTTTTCTTTTCTTTCTTGAATTGTCTACTTGAAGATCCACATACTTACTGAGTTTTGTTCTGGTTGGGTTACTTTGTTGCTGTTTAGTCACTAAGCCATGTCTGACTCTTTGGGACACCATGGACTGCAGCACCCCAGGCTCCTCTGTCCATGGGACTTTTCAGGCAAGAACACTGGTAATGTTGGAGGAATGTCAGTTATCAGTTCACAGGCTTCAGAGGATCTGAGGTCTAAGTGCTCATGATCAGCACATAGTTAACTTCTTCCACCTGGTGGGGGTTTTAATATCTGCAATACAATTCAAGAATATGGCTCAGAATATTATCTATAGCCTCTGAGGAAGAACTAAAGGTCCTTGAATTCGCTTGTAGCGAAACTAGTGTTACTTTGTCAGACTGTATTCCTTTGTGTCTGCATTTCTCTGATTCAGCTTGATATTTGGAAGTCAGGGAAGGACTAGTAGGCTAAAGCTTTTCTATTAATATAAACAAGAGGCAGGAGACTCCAAGGGGTCTGTTCCTGGAAATGTCCAGTGGGTCCCTTTCAGTTTCAGGATTACAAGGTCCAAGGCATCAATTGCTAATCCTTTGATTTCCTATCCCCCTAAGAATTTCTTTACTTTAAACATTTTTTTCAAATGTTAAAACTTTATTATTGATGGACGAGCAAATTTCATAAAGACACCTTTTGAAAGTACATAGAAAATGACAAGCAAAATAAAACAAGAAACTTTGATTGGAGAAAAGCAAAGATTGTTACTATCATGCATGTGCAGTCAAACCAATACCAAACCAAACAGGTACATTTAAGAGTATACGGGCCCATGGGTCATATAATCCAAGGAGACTTATTCCAAAAGGCTTGGGCTTCAGAGGGGATCTTTTCTGGGGTGGGGTGGGTAGGGTGATTTTCTCCTAATACATAAAATAGGAATACTGAGATGAGAAGAGTCTAATGACTCCAAGGGCAATTTCATTTTTATCTCCAAGCGTAGAAATCTGATTCTAGGAGAAAATAAGTTCAAGAAGCACTGATCAAAAGTCTAAACACAGAAGCATTTCTTCTTGAAAGTTTATGTTTAAATAATGGTCTTGATAATGGAGCTCTCCCTCTTTGAGGTCTCAGTCTTAATTTTTCCAGCCATTGATAACTCAAGATGAGCAAGTACTTTGTCAAGTCTCTTTGTTCACTCTTCCCGTTCCTCCCATTTTTTCCTTTATTTTTCTTTTATTTTCCCTCATTATATATTGGAATCAATTTTGTAATAGAAACCAAGTAAATCTTTAATTGGGGCTTCCTGGTGGCTCCGTTATCAGTTCACAGGCTTCAGAGGATCTGAGGTCTAAGTGCTCATGATCAGCACATAGTTAACTTCTTCCACCTGGTGGGGTTTTAATATCTGCAATACAATTCAAGAATATGGCTCAGAATATTATCTATAGCCTCTGAGGAAGAACTAAAGGTCCTTGAATTCGCTTGTAGCGAAACTAGTGTTACTTTGTCAGACTGTATTCCTTTGTGTCTGCATTTCTCTGATTCAGCTTGATATTTGGAAGTCAGGGAAGGACTAGTAGGCTAAAGCTTTTCTATTAATATAAACAAGAGGCAGGAGACTCCAAGGGGTCTGTTCCTGGAAATGTCCAGTGGGTCCCTTTCAGTTTCAGGATTACAAGGTCCAAGGCATCAATTGCTAATCCTTTGATTTCCTATCCCCCTAAGAATTTCTTTACTTTAAACATTTTTTTTTCAAATGTTAAAACTTTATTATTGATGGACGAGCAAATTTCATAAAGACACCTTTTGAAAGTACATAGAAAATGACAAGCAAAATAAAACAAGAAACTTTGATTGGAGAAAAGCAAAGATTGTTACTATCATGCATGTGCAGTCAAACCAATACCAAACCAAACAGGTACATTTAAGAGTATACGGGCCCATGGGTCATATAATCCAAGGAGACTTATTCCAAAAGGCTTGGGCTTCAGAGGGGATCTTTTCTGGGGTGGGGTGGGTAGGGTGATTTTCTCCTAATACATAAAATAGGAATACTGAGATGAGAAGAGTCTAATGACTCCAAGGGCAATTTCATTTTTATCTCCAAGCGTAGAAATCTGATTCTAGGAGAAAATAAGTTCAAGAAGCACTGATCAAAAGTCTAAACACAGAAGCATTTCTTCTTGAAAGTTTATGTTTAAATAATGGTCTTGATAATGGAGCTCTCCCTCTTTGAGGTCTCAGTCTTAATTTTTCCAGCCATTGATAACTCAAGATGAGCAAGTACTTTGTCAAGTCTCTTTGTTCACTCTTCCCGTTCCTCCCATTTTTTCCTTTATTTTTCTTTTATTTTCCCTCATTATATATTGGAATCAATTTTGTAATAGAAACCAAGTAAATCTTTAATTGGGGCTTCCCTGGTGGCTCCGTTGGTAAAGAAACTGCCTGCAATGCAGGAGACCCAAGTTCGATTCTTGGGTTAGAAAAATCCTCTGGAGAAAGGAATGGCAACCCATTCCAGAATGCTTGCCTGGAAAATTCTATGGACAGAGGAGACTGGCAGGCTACAGTCCATAGGGTTGCAAAGAGTTAGACATGACTAAGCAACTATCACACTTACAAACTTTTGTTAAGTTCTGGCCTAAGTGACTTTTTAAAAGTTATTTAGCATTTGTAAGCTTCAGTTTCTGTATTGGTAAAATATGCTATATAGTCTAGTCCCACAGAATCGTTGTACCAAATAGATGCATGAAGATACACAGTTCTTTTCACATGTAAATCTTTTGTTTTCTTCTCCTTTCTTATAAGGCTGTTGCCATCACTGACATTTGATAAATACACCCATAGAGACACAGAGTACAGTTGTTAATCACATGCTTTCTCCCCAAAACAGAGATTAACAAAGATCCTAGTTTTAGTTTACCTCAATAATCATCCCACTTTTTCCTATAGATGATTATAGATGATTTCTTTCATCAGCCTACATATAACCACAACAAATCCTCATATCTTTCTGCTCTAAATTTTGCACTCCTCCACTTAATTCTCCATGTGATAGCTAAAGTGATTATATATACATGATATAATTATATGTATAATTATATAAAAACACTGATGGCTTAACAGATTTTTATTATTCATACAAAAAAGGATGCATGTGTAATCACCTATTCAGCCATCCACTTGAGTAATTTCAAAATTTATAGTCATCTTTTTTAAAAGAAATTTTATGTAGGTATTTATTTTTGACTATTCTGGATTTTACTGCTGTAACAGGCTGTTCTATAGTTGCAGGAGTGGGGCTACTCTCTAGTTGAGGTGAGCAGTCTTCTTTTGCACTTACTTCTCTTATTGTGGAACTTGGGCTCTAGGGCACACGGGCTTCAGTAGTTGTGGCACACAGCCTCAATAATTGGGGAGCACAGCCATTGATAACTCAAGATGAGCAAGTACTTTGTCAAGTCTCTTTGTTCACTCTTCCCGTTCCTCCCATTTTTTCCTTTATTTTTCTTTTATTTTCCCTCATTATATATTGGAATCAATTTTGTAATAGAAACCAAGTAAATCTTTAATTGGGGCTTCCCTGGTGGCTCCGTTGGTAAAGAAACTGCCTGCAATGCAGGAGACCCAAGTTCGATTCTTGGGTTAGAAAAATCCTCTGGAGAAAGGAATGGCAACCCATTCCAGAATGCTTGCCTGGAAAATTCTATGGACAGAGGAGACTGGCAGGCTACAGTCCATAGGGTTGCAAAGAGTTAGACATGACTAAGCAACTATCACACTTACAAACTTTTGTTAAGTTCTGGCCTAAGTGACTTTTTAAAAGTTATTTAGCATTTGTAAGCTTCAGTTTCTGTATTGGTAAAATATGCTATATAGTCTAGTCCCACAGAATCGTTGTACCAAATAGATGCATGAAGATACACAGTTCTTTTCACATGTAAATCTTTTGTTTTCTTCTCCTTTCTTATAAGGCTGTTGCCATCACTGACATTTGATAAATACACCCATAGAGACACAGAGTACAGTTGTTAATCACATGCTTTCTCCCCAAAACAGAGATTAACAAAGATCCTAGTTTTAGTTTACCTCAATAATCATCCCACTTTTTCCTATAGATGATTATAGATGATTTCTTTCATCAGCCTACATATAACCACAACAAATCCTCATATCTTTCTGCTCTAAATTTTGCACTCCTCCACTTAATTCTCCATGTGATAGCTAAAGTGATTATATATACATGATATAATTATATGTATAATTATATAAAAACACTGATGGCTTAACAGATTTTTATTATTCATACAAAAAAGGATGCATGTGTAATCACCTATTCAGCCATCCACTTGAGTAATTTCAAAATTTATAGTCATCTTTTTTAAAAGAAATTTTATGTAGGTATTTATTTTTGACTATTCTGGATTTTTACTGCTGTAACAGGCTGTTCTATAGTTGCAGGGAGTGGGGGCTACTCTCTAGTTGAGGTGAGCAGTCTTCTTTTTGCACTTACTTCTCTTATTGTGGAACTTGGGCTCTAGGGCACACGGGCTTCAGTAGTTGTGGCACACAGCCTCAATAATTGGGGAGCACAGCCTCAGCAGTTGTGTCTCATGGGCTTAGTTGCTCCACAGCATGTGAGATCTTCCCAGATCAGGGATTGAACCTGTGTTCTATTGGCAGGTGAACTCTTTACCACTGAGCTACCAGGGAAGTTCTCTAGTCAGCATTTTTTAAAAATTAACAAAATAAGAGAAGAAATCCCTTGGGAAAGAAGCCTGGTAGAAAGAATTGATATCCCTAACATTTAATATTCTTTTAAAAATTAATGAGAAAAAGATGAACAATGTAATAACTGAATGGACAGAAACATGAACACAGTCAAGATGTATTGCAATGACATTGTCAAACAGTGCTTATTCTATTCATCATTTTAAAAAATTAAATAAGAAATGAATAGTGTTTTTTTTTAATGTTACATGTGAATTTGTATGCTATGCACAATTGTGCCCAACTCTTTGTGATCCCATGGATCCTAGCAGGTTCCTCTGTCCATGGAATTTTCCAGGTGCACCTTCTGGGGTGGGTTACCATTTCCAGGGGATCTTCCTGGCTGAGGGATTAAACCTGCATCTCTTGCATCTCCTGCATTGGTGGGAGGATTCTTTACCACTGTGTCAACCGGGAAGCCCAATATTAATTTAGGAAAGTTTAAATGTTTAAGAATCCTTAATATGTTGAGGACATGGAGTATGCTATCCTAACCCATATAGTCCACATTCTTCAGCTTGGTTTATAAGTCCCTCTGACTTGGACATTTCCTGTCCCATCAATGTATTTGTAGCATTTTTTGCTGTGCACTAATCACGAGGGCCTTTCTTGCTTTTACCTAAGAAGATACGCTATCCTCAGTCTTCACCCAGGAAACATGTTTTCTATATAAAAACACTGATGGCTTAACAGATTTTTATTATTCATACAAAAAAGGATGCATGTGTAATCACCTATTCAGCCATCCACTTGAGTAATTTCAAAATTTATAGTCATCTTTTTTAAAAGAAATTTTATGTAGGTATTTATTTTTGACTATTCTGGATTTTACTGCTGTAACAGGCTGTTCTATAGTTGCAGGGAGTGGGGGCTACTCTCTAGTTGAGGTGAGCAGTCTTCTTTTTGCACTTACTTCTCTTATTGTGGAACTTGGGCTCTAGGGCACACGGGCTTCAGTAGTTGTGGCACACAGCCTCAATAATTGGGGAGCACAGCCTCAGCAGTTGTGTCTCATGGGCTTAGTTGCTCCACAGCATGTGAGATCTTCCCAGATCAGGGATTGAACCTGTGTTCTATTGGCAGGTGAACTCTTTACCACTGAGCTACCAGGGAAGTTCTCTAGTCAGCATTTTTTAAAAATTAACAAAATAAGAGAAGAAATCCCTTGGGAAAGAAGCCTGGTAGAAAGAATTGATATCCCTAACATTTAATATTCTTTTAAAAATTAATGAGAAAAAGATGAACAATGTAATAACTGAATGGACAGAAACATGAACACAGTCAAGATGTATTGCAATGACATTGTCAAACAGTGCTTATTCTATTCATCATTTTAAAAAATTAAATAAGAAATGAATAGTGTTTTTTTTTAATGTTACATGTGAATTTGTATGCTATGCACAATTGTGCCCAACTCTTTGTGATCCCATGGATCCTAGCAGGTTCCTCTGTCCATGGAATTTTCCAGGTGCACCTTCTGGGGTGGGTTACCATTTCCAGGGGATCTTCCTGGCTGAGGGATTAAACCTGCATCTCTTGCATCTCCTGCATTGGTGGGAGGATTCTTTACCACTGTGTCAACCGGGAAGCCCAATATTAATTTAGGAAAGTTTAAATGTTTAAGAATCCTTAATATGTTGAGGACATGGAGTATGCTATCCTAACCCATATAGTCCACATTCTTCAGCTTGGTTTATAAGTCCCTCTGACTTGGACATTTCCTGTCCCATCAATGTATTTGTAGCATTTTTTGCTGTGCACTAATCACGAGGGCCTTTCTTGCTTTTACCTAAGAAGATACGCTATCCTCAGTCTTCACCCAGATTTTTTTTCTCCTGCCAAACACATGTTTTCTCTTTAAATTCAGTTGGTCAATACATCCTTCCTCTATGGTTCATTGATTATACATTTCACTTGAAAGGGTCCACTGTTTTCTATAAACTCTGGTTGGATGGCCCTTCCATATCTTCCTACAGTACCTCTCATTTCTCACTTAAAGGCTGAAATGTTCAATTTTAATTGCTTGTTCAATTTTAACTAACCCTGATAGGCCATAGTTTTTCTTGAGCACTTTTGTATCTCTGCTGGTCTTCAAAGTATCATTTATTAATATAAAGTTAGGAGCCAACTTAGTTGATTTCAGTGGATATGAATTGGGTCTTCTATGAGCACAGAGAATGGGATTATTCTGTATTAAATAAGGTTTTAATAGTTACGAGTAACAGAGGGGAAGAGGAAAGGAGGGAGAGAAAGGGAGAGGGAAAGAGAGAAGAAGAGAGGGAGGGAGGCAGTTGTTACATATTGAGCTTATCATGAATGAGGAAGTTAGATTCAAGTTCTTATTCAATAATAAACAACCATTCAAATGACAGAACGACCAGCATATAAGTTCTTTAGTAAAACCAGGACTCTTTAATTGTTTGAATTGTGCCACAAAAGAATACATTTTCTTCAGACTTGGTGGTTTTTCTGATATGAAATGATTTAGTTAGAAGCTGAGTGACAGAAGTTGGGGTTATTAGGAAAAAAATTCTTGCCATACGTGAGAGATTACACTCTCGTTCCGCAAATCTCTCAAATCCTGAGAGTAATGAGTCCAGGGATATGTGTAGACACTCTACTCATTTCGCTGTGATCACCCATGTTATACAAGCAGACTCATAAAAGTTTTAGCTGCTTTGTGATGAAGATCTAGCTGATCGGATGAAGTATACTCGGTGCCCAAAATGACAACTGACCTGAAGCTAAGCGATCACAGACCAAAGTCTCCTACATTTCCTATAAAAGCAGAAATTGGAATACTTGAAATCTTTTGATGTATGTTTACAAGGAAAGATGATTTAAACTAGTTTGAATCCATCTTACAAGTGATCTTCATTAGAAAGAATGTGTTTATCTATCTGCACTTTAATCTTACTTTAAAACTTAATAGCAAAGATATATATTTTTAAGATCTTTTGTAGTTAGAAGTTAAAGTGCTATAAAATAATCAGCCATAGATTATGGCAGCCATAATAAATATTGAAGAGCCGTAATAAATATTGAAGGGTACCAACACAATTAGAATCACTACCAGATAGACATAAAATATATCATTGCGCTTATTATTGTTATCATGCAAGGTTTCTGGGGGGATTTTTCACTGAAAGTAGACAGGCCATTCAAGATAATTTCCTATGAAACACAGACTGTGTGCCATGGGCTAAATTCACTTCTGAGGCTCCTGGAGTTATTTTCTGCAGCAGTTACAGTATAGGAACAGAAGATTGTCCATTTAGTCACCCATCAGGAGAGACATTCATGTATTAATGTACTATAGAAAATAACCATTGCTTTAAATAGGAACCACAATTAATACTGCAAAGGCAGATGTTCTCTTTTGTGAGTGATGTTTTGCCATTGAGGTGTTTTCTGATGACAATGTTTCTGCATCATAAACAGCTGGGAGCAGTAGGGAGAGGAGGAATAGCCATATAGGGATTTTTAAATTTAAAGTTGGTGAGTAATTGTAAACAATGAGGATGAGGTGGTTTAGCAGTGAGTAAATTGAGTTCACTTTTCTATGAACCATTTAAAGGCACAGATTGCATGACTGTGGCCAGAACTGTCAATATCCCTGTCATTTGTCTGTGTGTTTGCAGGATATTTGGGAGTACATGTGTTTTTCACAGCTAGAATGCAATTTTGTTCTCATAGGAAGGTTAATTTTCTAATCATCAGGGAAAACTTTTAAAGAATATATATTTCTTTTTAATTTGAAATACAATTGATTTACAGATACATTAGTTTCCAGTGTACAGCACAGTGAGTTGATATTTCTATAAATTAAACTTCATTAGAGTTATTATGGGCTTCATGGCTCAGATGGTAAAGAATCTGTCAGCAATGCAGGAGATGTGGGTTCGATCCCTGGGTTGGGAAGATCCCTGGAGAAGGGCATGGCCACCCACTCCAGTATTCTTGCCTGGAGAACCCCCATGGACAGATGAGGCTGCCAGGCTACAGTCCATGGGTCAGAAACAGTCAAAGAGTCGGGCATGGCTGAGCAACTAACACTTTCAAAGTTATTATGAAATACTGGTTATATGTCCTGTGCTGTAAATTACATCCTTATATCTCATTTATTTTATGCTTGATAATTTGTATCTCTTAATTTTCTTTCCCTGTCTTGCCCCCTCCCACCCTCTTTCCACTGGAAACCACTAGTTTGTTCTCTCTATCTCTCTCTGAGTCTGTCTCTGTTTTGTTATATTCAGTCTCTCAGTTTTTAGATTCCACATGTAATGTAAACATACAGTGTTTGTCTCTCTCCTTCTGACTTACTTCAGTAAGCATTTCAGTCTCCAGTCATGTCCATATTGTTGCAAGTGACAAAATTCCCTGTTTATGACTACTCTTCAATTATCTGTCTTCCTGTCTGTCACATCTTCCTTAAGCATTCATCTGCTGATGGACATTTAGGTTGCTTCCATTTCATGGCGAGTGTGAATAATGTGAGCATTGAGGTGCATATGTCTTTTTGAATTAGTGTTTTTATTTCCTTCAGATATAAACCCAGAGATGGATTTGATCCTAAAGAGTTTAAAAGTTGTACCTTCAAGAACTATGTGTTATGGCACTCTTATGTATAGTTTTGCCATTGAGGTGTTTTCTGATGACAATGTTTCTGCATCATAAACAGCTGGGAGCAGTAGGGAGAGGAGGAATAGCCATATAGGGATTTTTAAATTTAAAGTTGGTGAGTAATTGTAAACAATGAGGATGAGGTGGTTTAGCAGTGAGTAAATTGAGTTCACTTTTCTATGAACCATTTAAAGGCACAGATTGCATGACTGTGGCCAGAACTGTCAATATCCCTGTCATTTGTCTGTGTGTTTGCAGGATATTTGGGAGTACATGTGTTTTTCACAGCTAGAATGCAATTTTGTTCTCATAGGAAGGTTAATTTTCTAATCATCAGGGAAAACTTTTAAAGAATATATATTTCTTTTTAATTTGAAATACAATTGATTTACAGATACATTAGTTTCCAGTGTACAGCACAGTGAGTTGATATTTCTATAAATTAAACTTCATTAGAGTTATTATGGGCTTCATGGCTCAGATGGTAAAGAATCTGTCAGCAATGCAGGAGATGTGGGTTCGATCCCTGGGTTGGGAAGATCCCTGGAGAAGGGCATGGCCACCCACTCCAGTATTCTTGCCTGGAGAACCCCCATGGACAGATGAGGCTGCCAGGCTACAGTCCATGGGTCAGAAACAGTCAAAGAGTCGGGCATGGCTGAGCAACTAACACTTTCAAAGTTATTATGAAATACTGGTTATATGTCCTGTGCTGTAAATTACATCCTTATATCTCATTTATTTTATGCTTGATAATTTGTATCTCTTAATTTTCTTTCCCTGTCTTGCCCCCTCCCACCCTCTTTCCACTGGAAACCACTAGTTTGTTCTCTCTATCTCTCTCTGAGTCTGTCTCTGTTTTGTTATATTCAGTCTCTCAGTTTTTAGATTCCACATGTAATGTAAACATACAGTGTTTGTCTCTCTCCTTCTGACTTACTTCAGTAAGCATTTCAGTCTCCAGTCATGTCCATATTGTTGCAAGTGACAAAATTCCCTGTTTATGACTACTCTTCAATTATCTGTCTTCCTGTCTGTCACATCTTCCTTAAGCATTCATCTGCTGATGGACATTTAGGTTGCTTCCATTTCATGGCGAGTGTGAATAATGTGAGCATTGAGGTGCATATGTCTTTTTGAATTAGTGTTTTTATTTCCTTCAGATATAAACCCAGAGATGGATTTGATCCTAAAGAGTTTAAAAGTTGTACCTTCAAGAACTATGTGTTATGGCACTCTTATGTATATGAAGATATTATCTATAAAACTCATTTTTGGTGTCAGAATTACAGAGTGATAATGAGTCATTTCTGGAAGTCATCAGAAGGCTTTGTAGATACCCATTCAATTATTAATTTTAAGATAATAACTGTTGCCCACAATCAAGTTTAAAAGACCTATAGATTTTAGTACTGCCAAGGATTAAATGGTATGTGCCTGATATCTTAAAGTACCCGAGGAAATGTCAGCCAAATGAATTTCCTTTAAAGACATGGACTGTTTCATGAATGCTTCACTTACATACACCTAGGTGGTGATGGGAAAACAGGGATGTTAGAATGTTTCTCCTACACTTTTCCTCTTGCCAATATCCTCTTTCTATCCATGTTCCTCCTGATTTCTGTGAGAGCACAACAGGTTAAATCACCAGACCAGATTCACTGAAATCAAGCTATTGTCCACTACCAATCTTCACTAATGATTGAGATGCCAGCAAAGAGTAGGTACAGATAAAACAACCTTTTACAGAAAAAGACTGAAAAGTGTCCATGTCTAAAAATGTTCCCTTCCTTCTTTCTTAGGACATATTTGTTTTTAAGATTTATTTATTTATTTATTTATTTTGGGAGTAGGGAGGGAGGGGGGCAGGCGGGCCACTTCTATTGGTCTTTCATTTATTTTCATCCATCTTTGCTCTTTGGCCCATGTGGGCCTCCCATTGCGGTGGCCTCTGTTGTTGCAGAGCACTGGCTCTGGGTGCATGCGCTCCAGAGCTCTGGCTCGGTAATTGGACACATTGGTCCAGCTGCTCCACGGCACGTGGGATCTTCCCAGGCCAGGGATCAAACCGGCGCCCCTTGCACGGCAAGGCGGTGTCCTTACCCACTGGACCACCAGGAAAGCCCCATATTTGTTTTTAATTATTGTATTGATTCTTGGCTGTGCTGGGTCTTTGTTGCTGCACAGGTTTTTGTCTAGTTGCGAGCAGGGGCTACCCTCTAGTTGCAGTGTGCAGGCTTCTCATTGTGGTGACTTCTCTTGTTGTAGAGCACAGGCTCTAGGGCCCATAGGCTTCAGTAGCTGCAGTGCGTGGGCTCAGGACCTCAGCTCCTTGACTCTAGAGCACAGGTTTAGTAGTTGTGATTTTTTCATAGATTTAATTTCTCCATGGCAGGTGGGTTCCTCTTGGGCTAGGCATCAAGCCCATGTCTCCTGCACTGGCAGGCAGATTCTATACCACTGAGCCACAAGGGAAGCCCCTTAGGTCATCTTTATTCACAGAGACCCACTTCAATTTGGGGAGGGATATCTCTTTTGTATACAGTGTTAATTGTATAATTTATTAACCCCAATTCTCCAAGCACCCCTGCAGCACAAATCAACAATACCAGGTTAATTTACAGTACTACAATATAAATGATTTAATTATATCCTGATATTGCCATGTAACAGATGGGACTTCCTTTTCTATGTAAATACCATGTCATGTATAAAAATGATTTAATGGTTAAATCACCAGACCAGATTCACTGAAATCAAGCTATTGTCCACTACCAATCTTCACTAATGATTGAGATGCCAGCAAAGAGTAGGTACAGATAAAACAACCTTTTACAGAAAAAGACTGAAAAGTGTCCATGTCTAAAAATGTTCCCTTCCTTCTTTCTTAGGACATATTTGTTTTTAAGATTTATTTATTTATTTATTTATTTTGGTGGGGTGGGGTGGGGAGGGACGGGAGCAGGCGGGCCATTTCTATTGGTCTTTCATTTGTCTGTTTTCATCCATCTTTGTTCTTTGGCCCGTGTGGGCCTCCCATTGCGGTGGCCTCTGTTGTTGCAGGGCACTGGCTCTGGGCGTATGCGCTCCAGAGCTCTGGCTCGGTAATTGGACACATTGGTCCAGCCACTCCACGGCACGTGGGATCTTCCCAGGCCAGGGATCAAACCGGCGCCCCTTGCACTGCAAGGCAGTGTCCTTACCCACTGGACCACCAGGAAAGCCCCATATTTGTTTTTAATTATTGTATTGATTCTTGGCTGTGCTGGGTCTTTGTTGCTGCACAGGTTTTTGTCTAGTTGCCGCGAGCAGGGGCTACCCTCTAGTTGCAGTGTGCAGGCTTCTCATTGTGGTGACTTCTCTTGTTGTAGAGCACAGGCTCTAGGGCCCATAGGCTTCAGTAGCTGCAGTGCGTGGGCTCAGGACCTCAGCTCCTTGACTCTAGAGCACAGGTTTAGTAGTTGTGATTTTTTCATAGATTTAATTTCTCCATGGCAGGTGGGTTCCTCTTGGGCTAGGCATCAAGCCCATGTCTCCTGCACTGGCAGGCAGATTCTATACCACTGAGCCACAAGGGAAGCCCCTTAGGTCATCTTTATTCACAGAGACCCACTTCAATTTGGGGAGGGATATCTCTTTTGTATACAGTGTTAATTGTATAATTTATTAACCCCAATTCTCCAAGCACCCCTGCAGCACAAATCAACAATACCAGGTTAATTTACAGTACTACAATATAAATGATTTAATTATATCCTGATATTGCCATGTAACAGATGGGACTTCCTTTTTCTATGTAAATACCATGTCATGTTCATAAGGGAGACTATTAGTGTTAAGTTGCTTCAATAATGTCTAACTGTTTGCAGTGCTAGGATCATAGCCCGCCAGGCTCCTCCGTCCAAGGGATTCTGCAGGCAAGTATACTGGAGTGGGTTGCCATTTTCTCCTCCAGGAGATCTTCCCAACCGCGGGATCTAACCTGCATCTCTGGCTTCTCTTGCTTTGGCAGGTGAGTTTTTTTAACCACTAATACCACCTGGGAGATCCATAGCGTATTTACAAGATCTAGGTGAGGCTGTTCATTTCCCTGAACTCTCCTAACATGAAAGAAACTAGTCCTAGGCCTTCCCTTTTTAAGTTTCCACACAGTTATTTTCCTTCTTTTGATGTATCTGTTTTCCCATAAATTCCTATAAGGATAGCAGGTTATATTATTTTTTGGAAATACTGTTCTTATAGGAATTAATCAGATTTCCCAGGTGGCACAGTGGTAAAGAATCTGTCTGTCAGTGGAGGAAATGCAAGAGGCTCAGGTTTGATCCCTGGCTTGGGCAGATCTGCTGGGTGGGAAATGGTAACCCACTTTAGTATTCTTGCCTAGAATATCTCATAGACAGAGAAGACTGGTGGGCTACAGTCCACAGAGTCACAGAGAGTTGGACATGAGTACACAGACACACAGAAGTAAATATGATTTTATCATAAATTTTGAAATTTTATCAAAATGCAAAAAGAGATACAGTGGAATGAGCATGATATTAAGTCCCAGCTGAACCTGATTTTGACTTTAAATTTCACAGTCTACTTGCTTTACAGCAGCAGGCACATTATTGAAATTTTCTGAGAAGTGGTTTTCTTATGTGTTAAAAAATCAAAATGATGATAGAGTTTAGTGTTCTTGTGTGGGTTGAGACATAGGTATACGTATGTCCCTCCCTCTTGAGCCTGCTTCTGTTCACCCTCCTCTTCCCACTCCTCTAGATTGTCAAAGAGCTCCAACAAGGTAAAGCTTCTGTATTTTACTGTCTATCATGAACATTGTCAGACATACTTTAATCCTTTCTTATCTGGAATATAAGAATCAGCTGTTCCCACGAAATCCTCATTAGATCCTGATATTGCCATGTAACAGATGGGACTTCCTTTTTCTATGTAAATACCATGTCATGTTCATAAGGGAGACTATTAGTGTTAAGTTGCTTCAATAATGTCTAACTGTTTGCAGTGCTAGGATCATAGCCCGCCAGGCTCCTCCGTCCAAGGGATTCTGCAGGCAAGTATACTGGAGTGGGTTGCCATTTTCTCCTCCAGGAGATCTTCCCAACCGCGGGATCTAACCTGCATCTCTGGCTTCTCTTGCTTTGGCAGGTGAGTTTTTTTAACCACTAATACCACCTGGGAGATCCATAGCGTATTTACAAGATCTAGGTGAGGCTGTTCATTTCCCTGAACTCTCCTAACATGAAAGAAACTAGTCCTAGGCCTTCCCTTTTTAAGTTTCCACACAGTTATTTTCCTTCTTTTGATGTATCTGTTTTCCCATAAATTCCTATAAGGATAGCAGGTTATATTATTTTTTGGAAATACTGTTCTTATAGGAATTAATCAGATTTCCCAGGTGGCACAGTGGTAAAGAATCTGTCTGTCAGTGGAGGAAATGCAAGAGGCTCAGGTTTGATCCCTGGCTTGGGCAGATCTGCTGGGTGGGAAATGGTAACCCACTTTAGTATTCTTGCCTAGAATATCTCATAGACAGAGAAGACTGGTGGGCTACAGTCCACAGAGTCACAGAGAGTTGGACATGAGTACACAGACACACAGAAGTAAATATGATTTTATCATAAATTTTGAAATTTTATCAAAATGCAAAAAGAGATACAGTGGAATGAGCATGATATTAAGTCCCAGCTGAACCTGATTTTGACTTTAAATTTCACAGTCTACTTGCTTTACAGCAGCAGGCACATTATTGAAATTTTCTGAGAAGTGGTTTTCTTATGTGTTAAAAAATCAAAATGATGATAGAGTTTAGTGTTCTTGTGTGGGTTGAGACATAGGTATACGTATGTCCCTCCCTCTTGAGCCTGCTTCTGTTCACCCTCCTCTTCCCACTCCTCTAGATTGTCAAAGAGCTCCAACAAGGTAAAGCTTCTGTATTTTACTGTCTATCATGAACATTGTCAGACATACTTTAATCCTTTCTTATCTGGAATATAAGAATCAGCTGTTCAGAAAAGACTAAGATAGAAAGATTCAAATGCTTACAAGAAATCTAGAATGCATGGATGGATTTATCAACTTCACTGCTTACTATCCAGGTGCAATACATAGATGGGCTTCCCAGGTGCAGCTAGTGGTGAAGAACTTGCCTGCCAATGCAAGAGATACAGGAGACCAGGTTCCATCTCTGGGTTGGGGAGTTCCCCTGGAGGAGGAAATGGCAACCCACTCCAGTATTCTTGTCTGGAAAATCCCATGAACAGAGGAGCCTGGCAGACTATAATCCAAAGGGTCAAAAGAGTCGAACACTGCTGAGCATGCATGCACACACATGCTGTGCCTCCAGGTTTGTAAATTTGTCCACGGATTTGTGAACCTAAGCTTGCTTGGGTGTCTGTTGATGTGGTGGGAGGAGGGATATTCACTGGTTTCAGTGCTCACCCAGTCCTGAGAAAAAGTCCCATATATTCCCAAACAGGCCTGCCAGAGTATCCTTTCTTGGAGGAATTCTGGGAATTAGCTGGTTTCCTTCTTGTGAAGACAAATATTTGTAACCTGTTTTTAGCAAGTGTATGCTGGACTTTCTCCCTCCATAGGCACTAATGTGTGTTTCTCTCTCTCCTTTGTTAATACAATTTGCTCCAATCTGCGCAGTTGTTACCCTTTGACTCCAGATATGTTTAAGCCCATATATCTTTTTAATTACTGAAAAAAAATTTGCATATTGACCAAAACATGGCAACAAAGCCAAAAAGCGTTGTCTCACAGCTTGAGAACCACTGAACCAAGTTACCCTTTCATTAAAGTTCAACTTAAATCATTCGGGACCTCATCCTCTCCTATAGATTCCAATAATTCTTACTTTCCATACCATTTATGTTTTTCATTTGACCTCATCTGGTTTGTATTATCTGTGTTTCCCTTCAAATTAAGGTCCATTTCTTCTAGTCTTCACATGCAATCAAACTTTTGAGAAAATTAAGATATTTACGCTCATCATTGCTTTATGTTCACTTTCTCCTTCCTGTATTAGTGTAAGAAACATTGGCATTCTCTTCTGCTTAATCATTCATAGTTACAATTACAAAAGTATTTCAGAAAAAGCTGCTGTAAAAATAAGCAAATGATATTTAAAAAATAAAACCTATAAATCCCCTTGATGTACATATGAAGGCAAGAAGTGCAGGCTCCATGTTTTTATCATTTCTGAAATATGAGATACTTTGTCATCTTTAAATGTACTTCGTGATGCAATATTGCTTCTCTGTAAAAAATCAGCCTCTCCAGGTCACATTTCCTGGCCACTTTATCATTGATTGGAACTTATGTAATTAGTTATATTTATATTTTATATAATTTTATAGTATATTTTATGTAATTATAAAATCATATATAATACAATATTTTTAATATAAAATATTTTGTTTTTATACTTTGTATAATTTATAATTTTATACTTTATGTAATTTTATACATACATATTGAAAAATAAATATTAAAAACTGGCCATTTCTTGCTAGTACAAGTTAATAAAACTAAGTAACAGATATTATATTTTGAAAAGGAGAAATCATGGTGACTTGCAATTATCTTGAAAGTTTCAAGGAAAAAGAACCTCCTGAAATGGCACATCTGAGAAGGGGATGTAAGAGCTGAGAAGAGAAAAATTCAGGTCAATAATACGGCAGTGAAGATGTATTCATGGACCACGATGAGAGCATTTTGGAGAAGAGCTACATGGGAACACTAAGGGTAGAGATTATTTAGACATTAAAATGGGAAGTTAAGAATTTGAATTACTGAAAAAAATTTGCATATTGACCAAAACATGGCAACAAAGCCAAAAGCGTTGTCTCACAGCTTGAGAACCACTGAACCAAGTTACCCTTTCATTAAAGTTCAACTTAAATCATTCGGGACCTCATCCTCTCCTATAGATTCCAATAATTCTTACTTTCCATACCATTTATGTTTTTCATTTGACCTCATCTGGTTTGTATTATCTGTGTTTCCCTTCAAATTAAGGTCCATTTCTTCTAGTCTTCACATGCAATCAAACTTTTGAGAAAATTAAGATATTTACGCTCATCATTGCTTTATGTTCACTTTCTCCTTCCTGTATTAGTGTAAGAAACATTGGCATTCTCTTCTGCTTAATCATTCATAGTTACAATTACAAAAGTATTTCAGAAAAAGCTGCTGTAAAAATAAGCAAATGATATTTAAAAAATAAAACCTATAAATCCCCTTGATGTACATATGAAGGCAAGAAGTGCAGGCTCCATGTTTTTATCATTTCTGAAATATGAGATACTTTGTCATCTTTAAATGTACTTCGTGATGCAATATTGCTTCTCTGTAAAAAATCAGCCTCTCAGGTCACATTTCCTGGCCACTTTATCATTGATTGGAACTTATGTAATTAGTTATATTTATATTTTATATAATTTTATAGTATATTTTATGTAATTATAAAATCATATATAATACAATATTTTTAATATAAAATATTTTGTTTTTATACTTTGTATAATTTATAATTTTATACTTTATGTAATTTTATACATACATATTGAAAAATAAATATTAAAAACTGGCCATTTCTTGCTAGTACAAGTTAATAAAACTAAGTAACAGATATTATATTTTGAAAAGGAGAAATCATGGTGACTTGCAATTATCTTGAAAGTTTCAAGGAAAAAGAACCTCCTGAAATGGCACATCTGAGAAGGGGATGTAAGAGCTGAGAAGAGAAAAATTCAGGTCAATAATACGGCAGTGAAGATGTATTCATGGACCACGATGAGAGCATTTTGGAGAAGAGCTACATGGGAACACTAAGGGTAGAGAGATTATTTAGACATTAAAATGGGAAGTTAAAGAATTTGAATGTATCTTCTGCTGCATTTGCCAAAGGAGCTTTCTTCTCTCCTGCTGGGGTCTGATTACCTAACAGAAATTTCAGATTCTTAGGGGCACATTGAGGTGAACATGACTTTTTCAGAGTTTCAAGGGAACTATCCAATCATGCAATTCAATGCGTAGGTAGTGCTTTTCTGGAAAGTCAGTAGTCGTCTCAATCTTTTCATCTCTGCATATTGCTTGATTAGTGAATGACAGACAAAGGAAATGAGACGCTTTTAAGATTTAAAACCCCCTTTCCTGTTATATATATATATATATATATATATATATATGTTTTATATATATATATAAATATATATGAACTCCAATGCTATCAATTAACTTAAGCTTCATATAATTTGTTCCTCACTGTAACACTTCATAATATGCCACATTGCTGTTACTGAAAGGGGGTCTGGCTGATTTATTGCTGTTTATTGCTTCCAAAGCCAGTAAACCCGTTTTTTGGCAAGGTTGGTGGAAAGGAAAGTTTTGTTTATTTTGGATGCTGGCAATGAGGGAGGAGTAGAGGGAGAGGGTGGACTCCTGCCCAAAGGCTGACTCCATCCACCCCCAACAATCAATGCACAAGAGCTTTTAAAGGGAAGTTTCAAGGGTGTATAGGTGCAGGAAGTAGTCAACTTGCAGAAACAGCAGTCCTCTTTAAATTGGTCATCGGTAGTCTGATCAGTGCCATCTTGATTATTTTAAGTACAGTTAGCCTTTAGTTCTGGGCTTTGCTGGTGGCTCAGATGGTAAAGCATTCTTTCTGCAATGTGGAAGACCAGGGTTTGATCCCTGGGTCAGAAAGATTCCCTGAAGAAGGGAGTAGATACCTGCTCCAGTGTTCTTGCCTGAAGAATCCCATTAACAGAGGAATCTGGCAGGCTACAGTCCATGGGGTTGCAAAGAGTTGGACATGACTGTGCAACTTTCAATTCAGTTCAATTCAGTTTTTAGTTCCAGGGTGAATTTAATCCAGTTTCTTTGAGGCCTGTTCTCAGAACTGTGGCAGCTTACATCATGGCTATAGTCTGGTCATCATATAGTTAACAGCTTCCATAATGCAGGCTGCCATATCTACAGAGCGGTTCACCAGACGAGGCGAAACGCATTACTGATAGCCCTTGAAGAAAAGGATATCTTCTGCTGCATTTGCAAAGGCTTCTTCTCCTGCTGGGGTCTGATTACCTAACAGAAATTTCAGATTCTTAGGGGCACATTGAGGTGAACATGACTTTTCAGAGTTTCAAGGAACTATCCAATCATGCAATTCAATGCGTAGGTAGTGCTTTTCTGGAAAGTCAGTAGTCGTCTCAATCTTTTCATCTCTGCATATTGCTTGATTAGTGAATGACAGACAAAGGAAATGAGACGCTTTTAAGATTTAAAACCCCCTTTCCTGTTATATATATATATATATATATATATATATATGTTTTATATATATATATAAATATATATGAACTCCAATGCTATCAATTAACTTAAGCTTCATATAATTTGTTCCTCACTGTAACACTTCATAATATGCCACATTGCTGTTACTGAAAGGGGGTCTGGCTGATTTATTGCTGTTTATTGCTTCCAAAGCCAGTAAACCCGTTTTTTGGCAAGGTTGGTGGAAAGGAAAGTTTTGTTTATTTTGGATGCTGGCAATGAGGGAGGAGTAGAGGAGAGGGTGGACTCCTGCCCAAAGGCTGACTCCATCCACCCCCAACAATCAATGCACAAGAGCTTTTAAAGGGAAGTTTCAAGGGTGTATAGGTGCAGGAAGTAGTCAACTTGCAGAAACAGCAGTCCTCTTTAAATTGGTCATCGGTAGTCTGATCAGTGCCATCTTGATTATTTTAAGTACAGTTAGCCTTTAGTTCTGGGCTTTGCTGGTGGCTCAGATGGTAAAGCATTCTTTCTGCAATGTGGAAGACCAGGGTTTGATCCCTGGGTCAGAAAGATTCCCTGAAGAAGGGAGTAGATACCTGCTCCAGTGTTCTTGCCTGAAGAATCCCATTAACAGAGGAATCTGGCAGGCTACAGTCCATGGGGTTGCAAAGAGTTGGACATGACTGTGCAACTTTCAATTCAGTTCAATTCAGTTTTTAGTTCCAGGGTGAATTTAATCCAGTTTCTTTGAGGCCTGTTCTCAGAACTGTGGCAGCTTACATCATGGCTATAGTCTGGTCATCATATAGTTAACAGCTTCCATAATGCAGGCTGCCATATCTACAGAGCGGTTCACCAGACGCGGTGAAAAGCATTACTGATAGCCCTTGAGAAGGAGCTAAAGATCCTTGACTTTGTTTAATGACTAAACACTTATTATATGGTCTTGTTCGACTGTTTTGCTTACTTTTGTATTTTCTCACTTCCCTGATCAAACTTATTCTTTATCTAAAGTTTTCCTACAAACAAATGTCAAGGAGAAGACAAGGAGGGCTAAGACCATAGGGTCCTGCTCCATTTCATTACCTCTTGTTGTGAGCTACTTTGATGAATGACACATTACACAAAATTGGAAGAAAACAATATTTATATGTCATTCATCTGTTACTGGTTCACAGTTACAATTTCATTCAAGCCTATTAAGATTAGATTTCTTTTTTCTTTTTTCAAAAAACTACAACTTACTCATGAAAGAATACTTTTTAAAGGTTGTGGAGACAGTTTTAGTAGGAGGGGTTACTACATTTGCTTAAAACATTGTATTAAAATTTTAATCAAATGAAAGTAATTAAGGTGTACAAAAGCTTTTAAGTTTCATTAGGTCCCACATGTTCATTTGTCTTTTGAGTTCCACTATTCTAGTAGGTGGGTCAGAGAAGATCTTGCTTTGATTGATGTCTTTGAGGGTTTTGTCTATATTCTCCTCTAAGAGTTTGATGGTTTCTGGCCTTACATTTAAGTCTTTAATCCATTTTGAGTTGATCTTTGTGTATGGTGTCAGGGTATGTTCCAACTTCATTTTCTTGCATGTAGCTGTCCAATTTACCCATGGTAAAGCATTCTTTCTGCAATGTGGAAGACCAGGGTTTGATCCCTGGGTCAGAAAGATTCCCTGAAGAAGGGAGTAGATACCTGCTCCAGTGTTCTTGCCTGAAGAATCCCATTAACAGAGGAATCTGGCAGGCTACAGTCCATGGGGTTGCAAAGAGTTGGACATGACTGTGCAACTTTCAATTCAGTTCAATTCAGTTTTTAGTTCCAGGGTGAATTTAATCCAGTTTCTTTGAGGCCTGTTCTCAGAACTGTGGCAGCTTACATCATGGCTATAGTCTGGTCATCATATAGTTAACAGCTTCCATAATGCAGGCTGCCATATCTACAGAGCGGTTCACCAGACGCGGTGAAAAGCATTACTGATAGCCCTTGAGAAGGAGCTAAAGATCCTTGACTTTGTTTAATGACTAAACACTTATTATATGGTCTTGTTCGACTGTTTTGCTTACTTTTGTATTTTCTCACTTCCCTGATCAAACTTATTCTTTATCTAAAGTTTTCCTACAAACAAATGTCAAGGAGAAGACAAGGAGGGCTAAGACCATAGGGTCCTGCTCCATTTCATTACCTCTTGTTGTGAGCTACTTTGATGAATGACACATTACACAAAATTGGAAGAAAACAATATTTATATGTCATTCATCTGTTACTGGTTCACAGTTACAATTTCATTCAAGCCTATTAAGATTAGATTTCTTTTTTCTTTTTTCAAAAAACTACAACTTACTCATGAAAGAATACTTTTTAAAGGTTGTGGAGACAGTTTTAGTAGGAGGGGTTACTACATTTGCTTAAAACATTGTATTAAAATTTTAATCAAATGAAAGTAATTAAGGTGTACAAAAGCTTTTAAGTTTCATTAGGTCCCACATGTTCATTTGTCTTTTGAGTTCCACTATTCTAGTAGGTGGGTCAGAGAAGATCTTGCTTTGATTGATGTCTTTGAGGGTTTTGTCTATATTCTCCTCTAAGAGTTTGATGGTTTCTGGCCTTACATTTAAGTCTTTAATCCATTTTGAGTTGATCTTTGTGTATGGTGTCAGGGTATGTTCCAACTTCATTTTCTTGCATGTAGCTGTCCAATTTTCCCAGCACCATTTGTTGAAGAGGCTGTCTTTGTCCCATTTTATATGTTCGCCTCCTTTGTCAAAAATAAGGTACCCATAGGTGCGTGGCTTTATCTCTGGGTTCTCGATCTTGTTCCATTGGTCGATATTTCTGTTTTAGTGCCAGTACCATACTGTCTTGATGACTGTTGCTTTGTAGTAGAGTCTGAAGTTGGGGAGGCTGATCCCCCCAGCTCCATTCTTCTTCCTGAGGATTGCTTTGGCTATTCGAGGTCTTTTGTGTTTCCATATGAACTGTGTTATTCATTGGTCTAGTTCTGTGAAGAATGTTATTGGAAGTTTGATAGGGATCGCATTGAATCCATAGATGACATTTGGTAGTATGGTCATTTTCACAATATTGATTCTCCCGACCCAGGAACACGGAATATTTCTCCATCTGTTTAAGTCTTCTTTAATGTCTCTCATGAGTGTCTTGTAATTTTCTGTGTACAGTTCTTTTGTTTCTTTGGGTAGGTTTATTCCTAGATATTTGATTCTTTTGGTTGCGATGGTAAAGGGGATTGCCTCTTTGATTTCATTTTCAGCTAAAGAAATTACAAAAAAGCTGAACAGACAGCCCACAGAGTGGGAGAAAATCATAGCAAATGAAACAACAGACAAAGAATTAATCTCCAAAATCTACAAGCAACTCAGACAACTCAGCACTGGAAAAACGAACAACCCAATCAAAAAATGGGAAAAGGACCTAAACAGACACCTCTCCAAAAAGGACATACAGATGGCCCAAAAACACATGAAACGATGCTCAACTTCACTAATAATTAGAGAGATTCAAATCAAAACTACAATGAGATATCACCTCACACCCGTCAGAATGGCCATCATCCACAAATCGACAGACAATAAATGTTGGAGAGGCTGCGGAGAAAAGGGAACACTCCTGCATTGCTGGTGGGAGTGTAAATTGATACAGCCTCTATGGAAGACAGTCTGGAGATTTCTTAAAAAACTAAAAATAGAAGCACCCTATGACCCAGCAATCCCACTCTTAGGCTTATACCCTGATGAAATCAAAACTGAAAGAAGCACCTGTACCCCAATGTTCATTGCAGCTCTCTATACAATAGCTAGAACATGGAAGGAACCTAGATGCCCATCGACGAACGAATGGATCCAAAAGCTCTGGTACATATATACAATGGAATACTACACAGCTGTAAAGAGAAATGCAGAAGAATCAGCCCTCATGAGGTGGCTGGATCTAGAACGTATCCTAAAAAGTGAAGTCAGTCAGAAAGAGAAGGACAAATACAGTATATTAACACATATATATGGAATCTAGTAGGATGGTGATGATGGCACATGCAGTGAAGCGACAGAAAGACAGACATGGACAGTGGACATATGGACATTTTGGGGAGGGAACAGTGGGTGAGAGGCGTAAGGGAAGTAGCATGAAGGCCTGTACTATCATAAGTGAAGAAAATAGCTCTAGTCATTGCTCTGTGAGAAAAGGGGATCCTTCAGGGGTGCTGTGTGATGGTCGGGAGGGGTGGGAAGGGGGGGATATGCATGTGACTAATCTGAGAACATCCATGTCTGTGAACAACAAAACTCTGTAAAAGTTAAAAGTAAAATAAAGGTTTAAAAAAAAAAAAAAAAAAAAAGAAAGTAATTAAGGAATTTTAAATTTAAATGGATTTTTAAATGGATGTACACAAAAATACATGAGAGAAACTCAGGATTTATGTAAATTTATTTACGATGACTCTAGTGGACTCAGTAAATACTTAATAAGCTCTTAGCACATGTATCTACATGTGTATGTACCTCTTTAGAATGTGTTTTTCAATAACCCCTGTTTATTTTTGCATGTTTAATAATATTATTACTTATGTCTCCTGATACTGGGAAAGAATCTATATGATTCATGTCTTCCTGAAATTTTAAAAAGTTGTTTAAAATTATAACTCTAATAATAAAGCAAGTGTTTTATGATAATAGTACATTAATTATATGTATATTATGTGGTTTTTCCTCAAAGTAAAGACTTAAAATAGGGAGTAACATGGAAACCTATACTGTTATATGTGGAAAAAGATACAGCCTCTATGGAAGACAGTCTGGAGATTTCTTAAAAAACTAAAAATAGAAGCACCCTATGACCCAGCAATCCCACTCTTAGGCTTATACCCTGATGAAATCAAAACTGAAAGAAGCACCTGTACCCCAATGTTCATTGCAGCTCTCTATACAATAGCTAGAACATGGAAGGAACCTAAATGTCCATCAACAGACGAATGGATCCAAAAGCTCTGGTACATATATACAATGGAATACTACACAGCTGTAAAGAGAAATGCAGAAGAATCAGCCCTCATGAGGTGGCTGGATCTAGAACGTATCCTAAAAAGTGAAGTCAGTCAGAAAGAGAAGGACAAATACAGTATATTAACACATATATATGGAATCTAGTAGGATGGTGATGATGGCACATGCAGTGAAGCGACAGAAAGACAGACATGGACAGTGGACATATGGACATTTTGGGGGGGGAACAGTGGGTGAGAGGCGTAAGGGAAGTAGCATGAAGGCCTGTACTATCATAAGTGAAGAAAATAGCTCTAGTCATTGCTCTGTGAGAAAAGGGGATCCTTCAGGGGTGCTGTGTGATGGTCGGGAGGGGTGGGAAGGGGGGGATATGCATGTGACTAATCTGAGAACATCCATGTCTGTGAACAACAAAACTCTGTAAAAGTTAAAAGTAAAATAAAGGTTTAAAAAAAAAAAAAAAAAAAAAAAGAAAGTAATTAAGGAATTTTAAATTTAAATGGATTTTTAAATGGATGTACACAAAAATACATGAGAGAAACTCAGGATTTATGTAAATTTATTTACGATGACTCTAGTGGACTCAGTAAATACTTAATAAGCTCTTAGCACATGTATCTACATGTGTATGTACCTCTTTAGAATGTGTTTTTCAATAACCCCTGTTTATTTTTGCATGTTTAATAATATTATTACTTATGTCTCCTGATACTGGGAAAGAATCTATATGATTCATGTCTTCCTGAAATTTTAAAAAGTTGTTTAAAATTATAACTCTAATAATAAAGCAAGTGTTTTATGATAATAGTACATTAATTATATGTATATTATGTGGTTTTTCCTCAAAGTAAAGACTTAAAATAGGGAGTAACATGGAAACCTATACTGTTATATGTGGAAAAGATAGCTAGTGTCATAGTGCTAAGGGAATAGGAGTGCTTACAATGGCTTGGGGCGAAGGTCTGGAGGGGTGGGATGGGGGCACTGGGGGGGTGGGGACCATGGATATGCATATGACTCATCTGGGAACATACATGTCTGTGAACAACAAAACTCTGTAAAACCTTTAAAATAAAGAATAATAAAAAAAAAGACTTAAAATAATGACAGCTTTCATGAGTATGATAAAATAGTTCTATGCCAGGCACTTTGCTATACCTTATATACATTAGCTCAGTTAATAACTCAGTTAATCTTTTAATTCTCTTAGGTATTATAAGCCCCATTTTATAGATGTAAAAAGGAAAGATTAACTTGCCAAATTGTAGATACCTAGAAAAAGTCAGAAACCAAATTCGCAATCCCATAATAGTTGCTTTGGGGCCTGTTCCTTTCTTCCTATGCCACAGAGTCTCCTAAAGTATTTCTCTGTGCATGGTTTTAAAATTTTACCACAAATGCTTTCCAACCACAGTTTATAATTCACAGTTTTCTCTCTTGCTGCATTTTCTTCTCTTCCTCTTTATTTTATTGGCTATTTCTATCCTTTTAATGATGTTCATATCCTTAATCTTTTGTCATCTTCCTGGCACATCTTTTTTTTTTCCATACTCATTTTAATAGCATGTTGGTTTCAAGGTCATATAATCTTCCTCTGTCTTATAAAGAATAAGAAGGCTTCAATCTGTCTATTGAATGCATGACTATTGTAGTGGTTGTTCCCACTATTTTAATTTTGTGTCTCATTTATTCTGTATCAGCAAATACCACTCAAACCATAAAAACCTTGATTAGTTTAACAGCGAGGTGGGAAAAAGATGGTTCTCCATAAAATGCAAAGTGACCACTTCTTCCACAGGTTGGCAAAGATTACTTGGTCACCTCGGATGAGGTCACATTTTTACAAGAAAAATAAATTGCTGGAGGTAACGCCTCTCTTTCCATTTCCTTATTTTTCTTTCAAAATCTTTCTCTTTGCCAATTGAGAACATAACTCTTGCCTATTGTACTTAAACAGCGGAGTCAAAGAAAACATATATACTTGGTGTGTGACTCTCAGCATTGTTAACACACTTCTGGAAACTTTGTATGAATTATAGGTGTACAGTGCTAAGTTTGGAGCTGTGAAACATGGAGAAGGGTGTGAGAAGTGGTAAAAGCAAGCACTTCCGTTGTCCTTACCTCTGTTAGGAGAAAAGACATAAAATAGCCAGTCATATAAATGGATGCCATACTACAAGATTCATGATACCACCAAATATTTTAGAATTTAAAGTAATAGAATACACACAAACAATATATTCATACACACACACATATATACATATCTCATACATATATGCATCTTTATATATATGATATATATCTTACTATTACATAACACCATATGTATAGTATAGATCTTCCCTACTTAGGAATCGAACTGGGGTCTCCTGGATCACAGGAGGATTCTTTACCAGCTGAGCTACAAGGGATACCACATGTAAAACTAATATATTATTATGTATTACTCATTCTAATATATTTTAGGATTTGTAAGGTACTAGGTCTTGAGTTAGGTAATCCTTCAAAGAAGTTCAAATTTAAGTCCATGGCAAGAGCATCTGCCACCAGTTGGGCTATGGGAGAAAAGAGAATGAAAAATGAGAATCACATGATTTTCCATTTGTTCATGTCTTTCATGTGCCCCCGTTTTTTCTTTCTTTCTTTTTCTCATGTGCTCACATATGTTTGGAATATTTCTTGCTAGGTTTATATTGAAGTATTTTATGTCACTCTACCATCTCTGTACAACTCCTAAGGGTACATGGGGCCTAGGGTCTTGTCATTGGTGATTGGCCTCAGCCACTCTTATTCTGCATTGTGGGGGCACATTTGCAACTAGCTTTGGTGAAGATACTTGGAAGTATTTTTTTTTAACTCTTCTAGTTGCTTAGCTATTTTTATAAGGAAATTTGTAGAAGTTCAAAATCTTTGCTGACCTTATGGTCTTGTCTTAACCATAAACCTGTTCTGTATTAGTCTTTATTGAAATATATTTGACATATAACATTATGTAAGTTTAAAGCACACAGAATGTTGGTTTGATACATTTATATAGTGCAATATGATTGCCATTGTAGCCTTAGCTAGGACTTCTATATCATCACATAATTATCATTTCTTTTATTCACAGTACCCAAGATTTATAAACAATCTAAATGCCCATCAATCAATGAATGGATAAAGAAATGTTTTTGATTATTGTTAGTGATCACCTTGTTTTGGAAAAGTTGCGTCTACTTAAAATAAAAGAAGTCAAATGCTGGCTTTACAATAACTTCCAGTAATTGATAAGAAATTATTTGTTCAGTCTGTTGATATTTGATTTATCTATCTATCTATATGTATATATAGAGAGAGAAATGCCTAATAGACTGGACAGAGGAAAAAATTGGTCAAAAGAAGCCCTCCATGACAATGATTTGCTAAAAGTTGAGGACAGAACTCATCATGAGGGAAGAATCTTGCAGTTACAAATGAAATAGTAGAACAGGGCTTGTGAATGGAATGAGGATAGTAGTTCCAAATATAGAACAGACTTGAACCTGTCTGATTCAGACATTCTGGCTGTAAGAAGCTCTCTTGGGGGAATGATACTGCATCTTTTCTTAACCAGCTAGATGAATGAAAACAGCTCCCCATGGCTGATTTGAATCTATACATTTTTTAAAAGCCTGATTAAATAGTCACATGGCTACCTGTTATGTTTGGAATATTTCTTGCTAGGTTTATATTGAAGTATTTTATGTCACTCTACCATCTCTGTACAACTCCTAAGGGTACATGGGGCCTAGGGTCTTGTCATTGGTGATTGGCCTCAGCCACTCTTATTCTGCATTGTGGGGGCACATTTGCAACTAGCTTTGGTGAAGATACTTGGAAGTATTTTTTTTTAACTCTTCTAGTTGCTTAGCTATTTTTATAAGGAAATTTGTAGAAGTTCAAAATCTTTGCTGACCTTATGGTCTTGTCTTAACCATAAACCTGTTCTGTATTAGTCTTTATTGAAATATATTTGACATATAACATTATGTAAGTTTAAAGCACACAGAATGTTGGTTTGATACATTTATATAGTGCAATATGATTGCCATTGTAGCCTTAGCTAGGACTTCTATATCATCACATAATTATCATTTCTTTTATTCACAGTACCCAAGATTTATAAACAATCTAAATGCCCATCAATCAATGAATGGATAAAGAAATGTTTTTGATTATTGTTAGTGATCACCTTGTTTTGGAAAAGTTGCGTCTACTTAAAATAAAAGAAGTCAAATGCTGGCTTTACAATAACTTCCAGTAATTGATAAGAAATTATTTGTTCAGTCTGTTGATATTTGATTTATCTATCTATCTATATGTATATATAGAGAGAGAAATGCCTAATAGACTGGACAGAGGAAAAAATTGGTCAAAAGAAGCCCTCCATGACAATGATTTGCTAAAAGTTGAGGACAGAACTCATCATGAGGGAAGAATCTTGCAGTTACAAATGAAATAGTAGAACAGGGCTTGTGAATGGAATGAGGATAGTAGTTCCAAATATAGAACAGACTTGAACCTGTCTGATTCAGACATTCTGGCTGTAAGAAGCTCTCTTGGGGGAATGATACTGCATCTTTTCTTAACCAGCTAGATGAATGAAAACAGCTCCCCATGGCTGATTTGAATCTATACATTTTTTAAAAGCCTGATTAAATAGTCACATGGCTACCTGTTATGTTTAATTCAAATTTAGTTGCATACATATTTTAAAATGTTATGTGAAGTAATGTATCACTATAAAAAGATGGTTTTCGACTGTCACATTTTATAAGTTAATTTTATTCAAACTCTTTAAATTTGGACATCAGTATTTCTGTCATCATTACAGCCAAATTTTGAGTCATCTATCACAGTTTTCAATAGCACATTATCCTCAGTTCTCATCCAAGTTGTTTTAAGTACTTCACTTTTTCAATCTATGTATGGTACTGTTTCTGGAAAATCTATACTAATTGCCTGAATGACAGGCAATAATTTCCATAACACCGCAATTTTATTTTCTTAAGAATCTTGTTAATATGTGTTCCTGATTTACACAGTGATTAACTTTAAACCCACCATATTTATAGTGCTATCCAACATTTGTAAGTAAAGGCTTAAAAAAGTTGCTGAGGGGCTTCCCTAGTGGTCCAGTGGGTAAGGACACCACCTTGCTGTGCAAGGGGCACCGGTTCCATCCCTGGCCTGGGAAGATCCCACGTGCCATGGAGTGGCTGGACGGATGTGTCCAACTACCAAGCTGGAGCTCTGGAGCGCATGTGCCCAGAGCCGGTGCTCTGCAACGAGAGAGGCCACTGAGATGGCAGGCCCACACAGGCTAAAGAACAAAGATTAATAAATGAAAGACCAATAGAAGTGGCCAAAAAAAAAAAAAAGATTAAAAAAAAAAGTCACTGAGTATCTTTTCCCCAACATTTTACCTGCATTGTGACTAAGATCAGGGAAATTTCTGTAACCCTGAGAAACAAAATGAATATATATTTCTGTTGAGGACAGAACTCATCATGAGGGAAGAATCTTGCAGTTACAAATGAAATAGTAGAACAGGGCTTGTGAATGGAATGAGGATAGTAGTTCCAAATATAGAACAGACTTGAACCTGTCTGATTCAGACATTCTGGCTGTAAGAAGCTCTCTTGGGGGAATGATACTGCATCTTTTCTTAACCAGCTAGATGAATGAAAACAGCTCCCCATGGCTGATTTGAATCTATACATTTTTTAAAAGCC
Source organism: Tragulus kanchil (assembly GCA_022376925.1). NCBI lineage: Eukaryota > Metazoa > Chordata > Mammalia > Artiodactyla > Tragulidae > Tragulus > Tragulus kanchil. The sequence goes on from JAIOJX010000030.1 coordinate 12,014,912, forward strand.
TGATTAAATAGTCACATGGCTACCTGTTATGTTTAATTCAAATTTAGTTGCATACATATTTTAAAATGTTATGTGAAGTAATGTATCACTATAAAAAGATGGTTTTCGACTGTCACATTTTATAAGTTAATTTTATTCAAACTCTTTAAATTTGGACATCAGTATTTCTGTCATCATTACAGCCAAATTTTGAGTCATCTATCACAGTTTTCAATAGCACATTATCCTCAGTTCTCATCCAAGTTGTTTTAAGTACTTCACTTTTTCAATCTATGTATGGTACTGTTTCTGGAAAATCTATACTAATTGCCTGAATGACAGGCAATAATTTCCATAACACCGCAATTTTATTTTCTTAAGAATCTTGTTAATATGTGTTCCTGATTTACACAGTGATTAACTTTAAACCCACCATATTTATAGTGCTATCCAACATTTGTAAGTAAAGGCTTAAAAAAGTTGCTGAGGGGCTTCCCTAGTGGTCCAGTGGGTAAGGACACCACCTTGCTGTGCAAGGGGCACCGGTTCCATCCCTGGCCTGGGAAGATCCCACGTGCCATGGAGTGGCTGGACGGATGTGTCCAACTACCAAGCTGGAGCTCTGGAGCGCATGTGCCCAGAGCCGGTGCTCTGCAACGAGAGAGGCCACTGAGATGGCAGGCCCACACAGGCTAAAGAACAAAGATTAATAAATGAAAGACCAATAGAAGTGGCCAAAAAAAAAAAAAAGATTAAAAAAAAAAGTCACTGAGTATCTTTTCCCCAACATTTTACCTGCATTGTGACTAAGATCAGGGAAATTTCTGTAACCCTGAGAAACAAAATGAATATATATTTCTGTTGAATCAAAGTGAATGTTAACTGGCCATATTTGTCTGGTGCTAAGCCACTTTACTTGTGTCTGACTCTTTGTGACCTCATGGACTGTAGCCCACCAGGCTCCCCTGCCCATGGGATTCTCCAGGAAAGAACACTGGAGTTGGTGGCCATGTCCTCTTCCGAGGGGTATTCCCCATGCAGGCATCTAACTAGCATCTCTTACACTTCCTGTGTTGGCAGACATGTCACTTATCACTAGCATCATCTGGGAAGCCCATTTGTCTGATAGGGATTGAAAATAATTCACTTGCCAAATCAACAGCTAAACATCACTTATCAGAGTGTATGATGAAGGTACCACATCCAGTACAAGATTCTAAGGTTGGGGAACCACGTGGTTGTGTTGATGGTAGTTCACCTTCATCTAACATATTCCACCTGAGCTTTTCAATGACTAGCCTGGTGAGACCAATGTAGATACATTGGGGATCATCTTTTTCAACTTCAAAGGTGGCACTTATATCTGCTATTTCACCAAGATAGAATTTTGATTCTAGTTTAGTGTCTTGACTGAGACACTAAACTTGGAGAAAGAATACAATATCAGATTCTTCCACTTGACTGGCATTACAGCTGTGTATCTTTACCCCACAGGCATCTTACCCCACAGGTCAGGAAATCAATGTGAGGATACTGTCAGAAGAACTTACCTTCCCTATGATCACATTGTATGGCCATGGTCAAATGAAAGAAAGAAACTTGCTATTCTTTCCTTATATTCCAAGGTAGAAATCCATATGGTATTCTGTGAAAAGTTACCTATTCGTATACCAAATTCTCTAAACTATGTGAATCTAAACAAATATTGGGAGACATGGCATATGATTTGAAGTTCTGTAGAAACTCTGGAGCGCATGTGCCCAGAGCCGGTGCTCTGCAACGAGAGAGGCCACTGAGATGGCAGGCCCACACAGGCTAAAGAACAAAGATTAATAAATGAAAGACCAATAGAAGTGGCCAAAAAAAAAAAAAAGATTAAAAAAAAAAGTCACTGAGTATCTTTTCCCCAACATTTTACCTGCATTGTGACTAAGATCAGGGAAATTTCTGTAACCCTGAGAAACAAAATGAATATATATTTCTGTTGAATCAAAGTGAATGTTAACTGGCCATATTTGTCTGGTGCTAAGCCACTTTACTTGTGTCTGACTCTTTGTGACCTCATGGACTGTAGCCCACCAGGCTCCCCTGCCCATGGGATTCTCCAGGAAAGAACACTGGAGTTGGTGGCCATGTCCTCTTCCGAGGGGTATTCCCCATGCAGGCATCTAACTAGCATCTCTTACACTTCCTGTGTTGGCAGACATGTCACTTATCACTAGCATCATCTGGGAAGCCCATTTGTCTGATAGGGATTGAAAATAATTCACTTGCCAAATCAACAGCTAAACATCACTTATCAGAGTGTATGATGAAGGTACCACATCCAGTACAAGATTCTAAGGTTGGGGAACCACGTGGTTGTGTTGATGGTAGTTCACCTTCATCTAACATATTCCACCTGAGCTTTTCAATGACTAGCCTGGTGAGACCAATGTAGATACATTGGGGATCATCTTTTTCAACTTCAAAGGTGGCACTTATATCTGCTATTTCACCAAGATAGAATTTTGATTCTAGTTTAGTGTCTTGACTGAGACACTAAACTTGGAGAAAGAATACAATATCAGATTCTTCCACTTGACTGGCATTACAGCTGTGTATCTTTACCCCACAGGCATCTTACCCCACAGGTCAGGAAATCAATGTGAGGATACTGTCAGAAGAACTTACCTTCCCTATGATCACATTGTATGGCCATGGTCAAATGAAAGAAAGAAACTTGCTATTCTTTCCTTATATTCCAAGGTAGAAATCCATATGGTATTCTGTGAAAAGTTACCTATTCGTATACCAAATTCTCTAAACTATGTGAATCTAAACAAATATTGGGAGACATGGCATATGATTTGAAGTTTCTGGTAATATGACTTTGAATGACCTTAAAAGGGAGAACATTTTAGATCTTCCAATGGTAAATTCAGTCCCTTTGTTTGTTGTTCAGTCACTAAGTCGTCTCCAACTTTTGCAGCCCCATGAACTGCAGGACACCAGGCTTCCCTGTCCTTCACTATCTCCAGGAGTCTGTTCAAACTCATGTCCATTGAGTCAGTGATACCGTCCAGCCATCTCATCCTCTATTGTCTCCTTTTTCTCCTGCCCTCAGTCTTTACCAGCATCAGGGTGTTTCCCAAAGAGTTGGCTCTTTGCATCAGGTGGCCAAAATATTGGAGCTCCAACTTCAGCATCAGTTCTTTCAATGAGTATTCAGGGTTGATTTTCTCTAGGATTGACTGGTATGATCCCCTTTCTGTCCAAGTGACTTTTAAGAATCTTCTTCAACACCACAATTTGAAAGCATCAGTCTTTTTATAGACAGACTGAGATAGAGGCACATCAACCTAAATGATAAAAGTAGTAGTGAATTTTATGTGATATAATGGATACATAATGATTAATGGCTAGATCAACTTATTGATCAGTGCAGTTACAATGAATTGTAGGTACAAATTGGTGCATTTATATATGACCTACATAGGAAAAATAGACATTTCTGTCATGCTGTATTTTTACTGGCCTGTGGAAGGAAATGGCAACCCACTCCAGTATTTTTACCTGGGAAATCCCATGAAGTGATGAGCCTGGTGGTCTACTGTCCTTGGGATCACAAGAATTAGACACAATTTAGCAAGTAGACACCACCACCACCAACAACAAATGAATTATAGGTGGCCTAGGGGGGAGTCTCCCTGAAAAGCAGGATACATGGGTTTGACCCTAGGTCACGAAGAATCTCTGAAGAAGGAAATGACAGCCTACTCCAGTGTTCTTGGTTGGAGAATTTCATGGATATGGAGGAGTCTGGTGGGCTAAAGTCCATGGGATCACAAATATTCAGGCATGACTTAGCAACTAAACAACAACATATTTTCACTTGAGTGGTATGATTGAATTTCAATCATCATGATTAGAAGACCTCATTCTGACTGACCACTCTATTGTGTATTTTGTGATGGTTGTAGGTGATTTGTTATTGTAAGAATTATATTTTTAACAATGTTGAAATATCTTAAGTGATATTTCAGACAGATAATCAGTCAGCATGCAACAGGAAATTCTTACATTGTGATGGCTACCCTACAAAAACAAACAGCAGAGGGCGAGCAAACCAGAATTTAGAAGCAGCAGAAATCTTCAAACCTCCTAAACTGGGCAAAGCAAGGAAGAATTCCGAGTCTGAATTCTCTTCTGAACTATTGTGGGCTTGTTTGGCAGGAACTGGAGATGTAGAAAGATGCTGGAGACTCCACAAAGGTTAAGAGGAGGTGGTAAAAATAACCTAGGTTCTTCCTACTCCAACTTCCCAGCTTTCAATTTTCCACCAGCACTTCCCATTGGACAAACTAGCAAAAAGTCAGCTGATGTGGATGCCAAGGAAATGTAGCCCACAGAGCAGCAGAGAGGAGAGAGACAGGCGAAAAACCAACCTGAAAGCAAAGAATTGGCATAAGCAAGGGGCAATTTCCAGTCAAAAGAAATAAATATATTTTGCGATATGGTATATAGTTTAGGAGTTTTCTATAGACCAAAAAATAACAGAAGGAATGGCCAAAGGCTCTGCTTCACTCCAAAGAGAATTATGCAATTATGTTCAGATCTGAAAGGCTTTGTCCTGGGTACTGTTTGAGAACACTGGCTATAAGGGAAGTGACTGGCGTGGAAAATGAAGAAAGCTGCCGCGGTCACAGAAGAGCCCCCAGGATACTGTCAACAAAAAGAGCTTGGGTCCCTTTTATTTGCTGGTTGGCAACTTGGACCAAGCATCAGTGCCCTTGTGAATTTAAGATGCCAAGACCTGAAATGCTCTTTATGTTAAGTGAGTAGAGATTGGAAGAGTTTCAGGAATGAGGTTTAATTTTGTGAGAATAATAATATAATAACAGAAATGAGAGAATACAAAAGAAAATGATCTTTCCTTCAACATCACAGTCTCTACCATCAGAGATTAGCATTTTATAATCGCAGTGATGGACAACATTTTACCAATGGTGAAATGGTGCATTGGAATCAGAAGTAGAATATTTTCTTACAATTTATACTTTTAAACAAAAGTGTGTTATCCTTAAAATGATTAGAAATATTGGTAATGTTTTACTGTTCACAAAAGTTTTCCTCCTCTCTCTGTTAGAGGGGTCATTGGCGAGGTGGCTTTGTCAATCAACTTGAGTGGTAGCATTTTATATCTCTTCTACGCAGAAGATTTTAGAGCCAACACTTGGGTCTCCCATTGTTCTTTTCTCACTGCTGAATAAGGTAAAGATGACCTGCGAAAGATATTTAATCTAATTGCAAAGAAATATCCTTCCTTGTTGTAAACCATGGGGTTGTTGAGATTTTGGGTTATTGCAGCCTACATGCATGTTCACTCACACAGTCATGTCCAATTCTTTGCGACCTCATGAACTGTAGCCTGTCAGCCTCCTCTGTCCATAGAATTTTCCTCACTGCATGGAAACCAACTACCGAGAATCTTTTTTTTTTTTTTGGCGGAGGAAGGGGCGGGTAGGGGAGTGAGGGGGCGGGCGGGTCACTTCTATTGGTCTTTCATTTATCTATTCTTCATCCATCTTTGTTCTTTGGCCCTTGTGGGCCTCCCATCGCGGTGGCCTCTGTTGTCACAGGGCACCAGCTCTGGGCGCATGCACCCCAGAGCTCCGGCTTGGTAATTGGACACATTGGTCCAGCCGCTCCGCAGCACGTGGGATCTTCCCAGGCCAGAGATGGAACTGGCGCACCTTGCACTGCAAGGCAGTGTCTTTATCCATTGGGCCACCAGGGAAACCCACTACTGAAAATCTTGATAGAGGTTTATTTTATCAAAGTGACTATTTAGGTAACCTTTCTCCATCTACTTAGTTTCTGATCATTTTTAAGATGATATTTAAGTCACAATTCTCCTGGCAAAATTTTCTTAACCCCTGCCCCCAGATTAGGCTACCTTTATTTGTTTGACTTACTATAGAAATGTGTTTCTTTCATTATAAGCAACTCTTATTGTTGCATTATCTTAAATTTTATTAGACACTTTAGTTCATTCCAATGATCATTTCAATGTCACTGAGAAACGACACTTTTGGCAGTCATTTAGTCATAATTATTGCACCATTCACGAAAGCCTCCTATATTCACACCCCTCTGAAAATGCTACCATCATGATTGACAGGTACCCACAACTGTATTTAAAATGAATAACCAATGAGATTCTACTGTTTGTTATGTGGCAGCCTGAATAGTAGAGGAGTTTGGTGGAGAATGGATACATATAAATGTATGGCTGAGTTCCTTTGCTCTCCACCTGAAACTATCATAACATTGTTAATTGGCTATGCTCCAAGAAAAGACAGAAAGTTTAAGAAAATGCTCCCATCATAAACATGCATGTATTTTGAGCAGTTAAAGGCACATGACACGATCATTTGTTTGATCTGCAATACAGCTATTGTGTCACCCACGTGATCCTTTCTGCATTTTCAAATGTATCTGTAGTTGTGCCTATTATGTTCCTAAAATTCTCCTTTCTCAAATATTTCTTGTTACTGAGGTTTAACTAACACACAGCATAATCACAGCATTATAATAATTTCAGGCGTACAGCATTCAATATTTTATATTTTGTGAAATGATCACTATGATTAAGTCTAATTAACCTTTGTCACCACACATAAGTATGGCATTTTTTCCTTGTGATAATAGGTACTTTTCAGATTTATTCTTTTAGCAATTTTCAAATATGTAATGTAATTTTATTAAGTACATTGCCATGTTGTACACTACATCCCCATTGTATTAGTTTTTAATATATACAGTCTTTAATTCAAAATAAGTATCTTAAACTATAAGAAATTTTATCCATGCTACTGATATAACAAACAATTCCAAACTGATGATTTTTCAAAATTTAAGATTCTCCCGTGTATTCATCTATAGCACTAATGAATATAGTGAAATGTTTGATTTGTACTATTTCATTTCAGCTGACCTAAGGCCCTCAGAGTTGCACTCATTGATTTAATTTAGACAGTGTCAGGTGTCTGGAGACCTCTAAATTTATCTCATGCCAACCTTATGCCTTTATCCTTTTTTGTTTCATTCCAATGATCATTTCAATGTCACTGAGAAACGACACTTTTGGCAGTCATTTAGTCATAATTATTGCACCATTCACGAAAGCCTCCTATATTCACACCCTCTGAAAATGCTACCATCATGATTGACAGGTACCCACAACTGTATTTAAAATGAATAACCAATGAGATTCTACTGTTTGTTATGTGGCAGCCTGAATAGTAGAGGAGTTTGGTGGAGAATGGATACATATAAATGTATGGCTGAGTTCCTTTGCTCTCCACCTGAAACTATCATAACATTGTTAATTGGCTATGCTCCAAGAAAAGACAGAAAGTTTAAGAAAATGCTCCCATCATAAACATGCATGTATTTTGAGCAGTTAAAGGCACATGACACGATCATTTGTTTGATCTGCAATACAGCTATTGTGTCACCCACGTGATCCTTTCTGCATTTTCAAATGTATCTGTAGTTGTGCCTATTATGTTCCTAAAATTCTCCTTTCTCAAATATTTCTTGTTACTGAGGTTTAACTAACACACAGCATAATCACAGCATTATAATAATTTCAGGCGTACAGCATTCAATATTTTATATTTTGTGAAATGATCACTATGATTAAGTCTAATTAACCTTTGTCACCACACATAAGTATGGCATTTTTTCCTTGTGATAATAGGTACTTTTCAGATTTATTCTTTTAGCAATTTTCAAATATGTAATGTAATTTTATTAAGTACATTGCCATGTTGTACACTACATCCCCATTGTATTAGTTTTTAATATATACAGTCTTTAATTCAAAATAAGTATCTTAAACTATAAGAAATTTTATCCATGCTACTGATATAACAAACAATTCCAAACTGATGATTTTTCAAAATTTAAGATTCTCCCGTGTATTCATCTATAGCACTAATGAATATAGTGAAATGTTTGATTTGTACTATTTCATTTCAGCTGACCTAAGGCCCTCAGAGTTGCACTCATTGATTTAATTTAGACAGTGTCAGGTGTCTGGAGACCTCTAAATTTATCTCATGCCAACCTTATGCCTTTATCCTTTTACTGTTGCTTCAGATTTTCAATTTTCATTTCTTAGGGATGATATATTTTACAGATAAATCCATTTATATTCTGAATAGTTAGTAGTTTGTGTTTAAGAGAAACTCTTTGATCATAAGTGATATTAAAATAGCTTGTGTCCTTGTATGCTTCTCTGTTTGTATAAAGAGAACACTTTTTTGGAATCTGTGCTGTGTGCAGAGATAATTTCAGTGATTTGCTTCCCTTTCATCTTGAGTGGAGAGAGGGAGAGAGAGGGAAGGAAGATTATACACAGCTTGGTTTTAGGTAGCAGTCAATTAACTGAAAGCTTAATGGTATTTTTTATAAAAGTACTAGGCTTCACTAATTTTCTCCATTCAGACGATTATTTTCAACTATTTCCATTAATTGTGACTATCACTGACATATCAGATAGACTGTGTTTTATCTAATTGACAAAATAAGAAATGAAAAGGAAGAAAAATCAGACTCATTTAACTTACTCATAAGGGTTGGATGTGACATTATTTAAACCTACAATAAGATTTACCTTCCCTGTAGTGTCCAAACTTCCATATCAATATATACTATAAAAGTATGTATTTCCTTAATACAAAATCCATTGTATTTCTATATGCGAGCCATGCAAAAGCAGAATTAAACATTTTAAAGATATAATCCTGTTTGCATCAGCATCAAAAATATCTGCATATATATTTAGGTGTGTGGTCAGTCCCTCAGTCATACCTGACTCTTTGGGACCCATGGACAGTAACCTTCCAGGCTCCTCTGTCCATGAAATTTTCCAGGCAAGAATACTGGAATGAATCGCCATCTCCTTCCACAATATTTTATTCAGTTTAAAAAAACTAATAAGAAATTTTATCCATGCTACTGATATAACAAACTATTCAAAACTGATGATTTTTCAAAATTTAAGATTCTCCCGTGTATTCATCTATAGCACTAATGAATATAGTGAAATGTTTGATTTGTACTATTTCATTTCAGCTGACCTAAGGCCCTCAGAGTTGCACTCATTGATTTAATTTAGACAGTGTCAGGTGTCTGGAGACCTCTAAATTTATCTCATGCCAACCTTATGCCTTTATCCTTTTACTGTTGCTTCAGATTTTCAATTTTCATTTCTTAGGGATGATATATTTTACAGATAAATCCATTTATATTCTGAATAGTTAGTAGTTTGTGTTTAAGAGAAACTCTTTGATCATAAGTGATATTAAAATAGCTTGTGTCCTTGTATGCTTCTCTGTTTGTATAAAGAGAACACTTTTTTGGAATCTGTGCTGTGTGCAGAGATAATTTCAGTGATTTGCTTCCCTTTCATCTTGAGTGGAGAGAGGGAGAGAGAGGGAAGGAAGATTATACACAGCTTGGTTTTAGGTAGCAGTCAATTAACTGAAAGCTTAATGGTATTTTTTATAAAAGTACTAGGCTTCACTAATTTTCTCCATTCAGACGATTATTTTCAACTATTTCCATTAATTGTGACTATCACTGACATATCAGATAGACTGTGTTTTATCTAATTGACAAAATAAGAAATGAAAAGGAAGAAAAATCAGACTCATTTAACTTACTCATAAGGGTTGGATGTGACATTATTTAAACCTACAATAAGATTTACCTTCCCTGTAGTGTCCAAACTTCCATATCAATATATACTATAAAAGTATGTATTTCCTTAATACAAAATCCATTGTATTTCTATATGCGAGCCATGCAAAAGCAGAATTAAACATTTTAAAGATATAATCCTGTTTGCATCAGCATCAAAAATATCTGCATATATATTTAGGTGTGTGGTCAGTCCCTCAGTCATACCTGACTCTTTGGGACCCATGGACAGTAACCTTCCAGGCTCCTCTGTCCATGAAATTTTCCAGGCAAGAATACTGGAATGAATTGCCATTTCCTTCTCCAATACTTAGGTGTAAATCTTACAGAATATGTGCAAGGCATATGCTAAAATCTGTAAGCTTCTGATGAAATGAATAAACACACATGAAAATACAAGGAGAGAGAGACATTGTATTCCTAGATTAGAAAACTGAGCAAGGTTGAGATGTTCATTCTCCCTGTTTAGAACTACCAATTCTATGTGATCCTAATCGAATTCTCAGTAGGCTTTGTTCATAGTACATTGCTAATAGATTCAATATGGCAGGTTCATTCATTCATTACTATTACTTTTGCTGTTTTGTTTAAAGCTTCAAGTTAAGAAATGTAATTAGACAAAATAGCACTAATCTGGGCACAACTGACAACCTGGCTTGGCCTCTGATTTTAGTGGCAGATTCTTTTGTTTGTGTTTCCTTTTTTTTCTGTATAATCTACTCGTCATTTAGAAAGACTATTTTATAGTCAGTTGGAAGAAATTGGAAGAAATATAAGTAAAAAAACAACCCGAATAACTCCAAAGTTAGTGTCAAACAGAAATTTAAACCAGTATACTGATATGGCTATGAAAAGAAAATAGAGAATCAGATCATCAGTATAAAGTCTTATTTTATACAAATAAATTCAGTCTCCTAAGGGAATGAAGCTAGTGAAGGCTGTAAGTGTGTAGTCATCAAAATGGCATATAAGCATCCGTAGTGACTTATTTGTCAGTAAAATGTAGCACTAAACGCTTTTGGATATATCACATTGCCATTTCAAGAGATATACATATGTGCCAACAGTTAAAACAATTTGCATAAATATTTTGAGCCATTCCTAAATGAGATGAAAAAAATGCAAGATTCATTTCTATTCCATGACTACTAATGTATTAATATGTGTATATGATTAATTTAACAGCATAAAATTAACCCCAGTTAGTTCATATATTTTTTAACATTACCCTTCTAAACATGGAAACAGCAAAGGCTGCATATCATCACCAAGAGGGTAATTCATATGTTAACAGTAATAAATATTAATAAGCATTTTGGATCAGGTAGTGAAATGGCAGTGGGGGAAATAACAAGACATCTATTCAGGTGGCATAATAATAAATAATAGTAATAAATTTCTTACTCACTCAGCAGTGTTTTAATTCCAAGCTCCCCCTTCAGTTCATGAACATGAACTTGAGAAAACTGCAGGAGATAGCGGGGGACGAGTACATCCGAGGTGCTGCAGTCCATAGGGCCACAAAAAATCAGACATAGGGACTGAACAACAACAATTCTTTCTAACATCAAAACACATATAAGTCAGTTCTAGGTAATTGATGTATAGGTTTAAGGTTGGTCTTTGCAGGGTTCTCCAGTCCTATCCCCTCCCTGCTCTCCCCCTGGGGCTTTTTTGCTGGTATGTCCTTCTAGAGTCCTAATGTTGGGAGTTAGGATGGGCGAAACATCATTTCATTCTTGGTCTGTCCTTGTCTGTCCAAGTTTTCATGTATGTGCTTTGCCCCATCCAGTTTAAGCGAATTGGGCGAGAACATCATTTGCATTCTGGTCTGTCCTTGTCTGCAAGAAATTGGAAGAAATATAAGTAAAAAAACAACCCGAATAACTCCAAAGTTAGTGTCAAACAGAAATTTAAACCAGTATACTGATATGGCTATGAAAAGAAAATAAAATCAGATCATCAGTATAAAGTCTTATTTTATACAAATAAATTCAGTCTCCTAAGGGAATGAAGCTAGTGAAGGCTGTAAGTGTGTAGTCATCAAAATGGCATATAAGCATCCGTAGTGACTTATTTGTCAGTAAAATGTAGCACTAAACGCTTTTGGATATATCACATTGCCATTTCAAGAGATATACATATGTGCCAACAGTTAAAACAATTTGCATAAATATTTTGAGCCATTCCTAAATGAGATGAAAAAAATGCAAGATTCATTTCTATTCCATGACTACTAATGTATTAATATGTGTATATGATTAATTTAACAGCATAAAATTAACCCCAGTTAGTTCATATATTTTTTAACATTACCCTTCTAAACATGGAAACAGCAAAGGCTGCATATCATCACCAAGAGGGTAATTCATATGTTAACAGTAATAAATATTAATAAGCATTTTGGATCAGGTAGTGAAATGGCAGTGGGGGAAATAACAAGACATCTATTCAGGTGGCATAATAATAAATAATAGTAATAAATTTCTTACTCACTCAGCAGTGTTTTAATTCCAAGCTCCCCATTCAGTTCATGAACATGAACTTGAGAAAACTGCAGGAGATAGCGGGGGACGAGTACATCCGAGGTGCTGCAGTCCATAGGGCCACAAAAAATCAGACATAGGGACTGAACAACAACAATTCTTTCTAACATCAAAACACATATAAGTCAGTTCTAGGTAATTGATGTATAGGTTTAAGGTTGGTCTTTGCAGGGTTCTCCAGTCCTATCCCCTCCCTGCTCTCCCCCTGGGGCTTTTTTGCTGGTATGTCCTTCTAGAGTCCTAATGTTGGGAGTTAGGATGGGCGAAACATCATTTCATTCTTGGTCTGTCCTTGTCTGTCCAAGTTTTCATGTATGTGCTTTGCCCCATCCAGTTCTCAGAATGATCTGTTTTAAATGCTGGTGTCTGCTGAGATATTCAATTTTTATTCATGCTCTGCTTGTGTATTTGCACGGCATCCAGTGCCACATCTCCCTGTTTCAAATCAAACACTTCTTGAGTTCTGCTAACTTCCATGCCCTTCTTGCTGGTGCAAAGAAGCTCTGAACACTCTTCCATCCTTCCCTGAAGCCACAGGTCACCTGATGCTTCCTTACCCAGTGGGGCTCCTTTTCCTTCTATCTCACCTTTTTTCTGTTATGCTCCAGCTAGCATGTCTTAGTGTTTGCACTGAGGTAGCCACTGACTAAGCTGTTTTTGTTAAAATCCTAAATTATATATATATATATATATATATATATATATATATATATATATATATAAATGTTCTTTCCAAATGCAGCCCGAGTTCATTATTTTAGAATATACAATTTCCTCAATATCTGAATTCTTTGCCTATCTACCTTCTCTTTATGGAGAAATCAAGAAATTTTGCCTATCTACCTTCTCTGTATGGAGAAATCAAGAAATTTCTGCCAAGTCCCCTCTCTGTCCCCCTATCTCTTTTTTCCCTTTCCTCTGTACTGTCAGAAATCAAAGCAACCTCTTGAATGCTTCCATGGTGATCAGCTTCAGAGACACTAAATTAAACTTCTAGCTGCCAGGACCACAGCGGTGGTCTTGGATGATACTGTGAAAACCGTATTATCTCTTTAGAGTTCAGCACTAGGAGCAGGCTTCCACAGATTCCCACTGAAAACACACATTGGAACTCAACCACTACTGTTAAGAAAATAAGGCTGTTTCATTTTCTCAGCAGAAGTTTCTTAAGAATATAAGCCAGCCTCTTAGAGGCAAAGGAATATAGATAAGCATTATTTTGAAAGAAAAAAATCTAAAAAGTGACTAGAGGACCTAGATTCCTATTATTTTGCAGTGTTTGCTTTGGGAATGGAAATACTTTCAAAATGCCATAAAAAATACTCTTAAGAAAGAGACCAAACAAAATGTTATAAATTTATCTGAAATGTTAGTAAAACTAATTACTAACAGGTTGGTCTTTGCAGGGTTCTCCAGTCCTATCCCCTCCCTGCTCTCCCCCTGGGGCTTTTTTGCTGGTATGTCCTTCTAGAGTCCTAATGTTGGGAGTTAGGATGGGCGAAACATCATTTCATTCTTGGTCTGTCCTTGTCTGTCCAAGTTTTCATGTATGTGCTTTGCCCCATCCAGTTCTCAGAATGATCTGTTTTAAATGCTGGTGTCTGCTGAGATATTCAATTTTTATTCATGCTCTGCTTGTGTATTTGCACGGCATCCAGTGCCACATCTCCCTGTTTCAAATCAAACACTTCTTGAGTTCTGCTAACTTCCATGCCCTTCTTGCTGGTGCAAAGAAGCTCTGAACACTCTTCCATCCTTCCCTGAAGCCACAGGTCACCTGATGCTTCCTTACCCAGTGGGGCTCCTTTTCCTTCTATCTCACCTTTTCTCTGTTATGCTCCAGCTAGCATGTCTTAGTGTTTGCACTGAGGTAGCCACTGCCTAAGCTGTTTTTGTTAAAATCCTAAATTATATATATATATATATATATATATATATATATATATATATATATATAAATGTTCTTTCCAAATGCAGCCCGAGTTCATTATTTTAGAATATACAATTTCCTCAATATCTGAATTCTTTGCCTATCTACCTTCTCTTTATGGAGAAATCAAGAAATTTTGCCTATCTACCTTCTCTGTATGGAGAAATCAAGAAATTTCTGCCAAGTCCCCTCTCTGTCCCCCTATCTCTTTTTTCCCTTCCTCTGTACTGTCAGAAATCAAAGCAACCTCTTGAATGCTTCCATGGTGATCAGCTTCAGAGACACTAAATTAAACTTCTAGCTGCCAGGACCACAGCGGTGGTCTTGGATGATACTGTGAAAACCGTATTATCTCTTTAGAGTTCAGCACTAGGAGCAGGCTTCCACAGATTCCCACTGAAAACACACATTGGAACTCAACCACTACTGTTAAGAAAATAAGGCTGTTTCATTTTTCTCAGCAGAAGTTTCTTAAGAATATAAGCCAGCCTCTTAGAGGCAAAGGAATATAGATAAGCATTATTTTGAAAGAAAAAAAAATCTAAAAAAAGTGACTAGAGGACCTAGATTCCTATTATTTTGCAGTGTTTGCTTTGGGAATGGAAATACTTTCAAAATGCCATAAAAAATACTCTTAAGAAAGAGACCAAACAAAATGTTATAAATTTATCTGAAATGTTAGTAAAACTAATTACTAACAGGTGAAACTATGTCCCTGTATTACTGAATTTATGGAGGCTTTCAAAACTGAAAATGCTGAAAAGAACAGGTGGTCACGGGTGTATGTTTTAGTCCCCACCTCTTCACTCCGTTGCTGGAGCCAGATTCTCATCCTAGGGTTGACTGGATGGTTGTCATTAGACAGATGAGATGGACAGGAGCGTGATAGTCACATCAACTCATAGCCTAGGAGTGAGGATCACATGGGGCTGCACTTGGAAACAAAGTGAACGACAAGGCCTGAGACTGACAGCTTTCATAGTATCCAGTCGGGGAGGTGGCTCTTGGATTCTGTAGGAGGATGCAGTTGGCATCGTTGACTAATCCTACAGGCTGGCAGGGAGCTGAAACCTACTACTCAGGGATAGTTACACAGTGGGCCTGGCCCTGGTAAGGAGGGTCATTTGTTTGCTTAGAGGACTTCCTCCAGAGAAGCAGAGTGGGGAACTTGTAGTTAAGCCATTGGAGGCTACTCTGTACTTTCCCCGATGTTGAGGAATACAGCTTATTCCATTTGAATCTTAACGCCTTATACCATGTTGGACTCTAAATCTCCAAAGTTTGACATTAAAATTATAAAATTGTCAGAGGCGGTACTCTCCATAAAAAGTTAAGTGTTCTATGAAGCAACTTGAAAAAGACAGTGAAATCGAACATGTATTATAAAATGATTCCTCAATAGTGAAGAACAGCTACAGAAATGAGAGCTCAGATCTGTAAAACTGATACCACTGAAGATGAAAGTAAAAATACATGAGTACCACGAAATATGAAAGCATAATCTCCCAGTCAACGGTGCTTGACAGAAAAGAGAAGAAGAAAAACCCTCTAGAGGCAAAGGAATATAGATAAGCATTATTTTGAAAGAAAAAATCTAAAAGTGACTAGAGGACCTAGATTCCTATTATTTTGCAGTGTTTGCTTTGGGAATGGAAATACTTTCAAAATGCCATAAAAAATACTCTTAAGAAAGAGACCAAACAAAATGTTATAAATTTATCTGAAATGTTAGTAAAACTAATTACTAACAGGTGAAACTATGTCCCTGTATTACTGAATTTATGGAGGCTTTCAAAACTGAAAATGCTGAAAAGAACAGGTGGTCACGGGTGTATGTTTTAGTCCCCACCTCTTCACTCCGTTGCTGGAGCCAGATTCTCATCCTAGGGTTGACTGGATGGTTGTCATTAGACAGATGAGATGGACAGGAGCGTGATAGTCACATCAACTCATAGCCTAGGAGTGAGGATCACATGGGGCTGCACTTGGAAACAAAGTGAACGACAAGGCCTGAGACTGACAGCTTTCATAGTATCCAGTCGGGGAGGTGGCTCTTGGATTCTGTAGGAGGATGCAGTTGGCATCGTTGACTAATCCTACAGGCTGGCAGGGAGCTGAAACCTACTACTCAGGGATAGTTACACAGTGGGCCTGGCCCTGGTAAGGAGGGTCATTTGTTTGCTTAGAGGACTTCCTCCAGAGAAGCAGAGTGGGGAACTTGTAGTTAAGCCATTGGAGGCTACTCTGTACTTTCCCCGATGTTGAGGAATACAGCTTATTCCATTTGAATCTTAACGCCTTATACCATGTTGGACTCTAAATCTCCAAAGTTTGACATTAAAATTATAAAATTGTCAGAGGCGGTACTCTCCATAAAAAGTTAAGTGTTCTATGAAGCAACTTGAAAAAGACAGTGAAATCGAACATGTATTATAAAATGATTCCTCAATAGTGAAGAACAGCTACAGAAATGAGAGCTCAGATCTGTAAAACTGATACCACTGAAGATGAAAGTAAAAATACATGAGTACCACGAAAAATATGAAAGCATAATCTCCCAGTCAACGGTGCTTGACAGAAAAAGAGAAGAGAGCCACTCTTTGGGTAAGCTAACATTTTATGAGTATGAATCAGTGCCTTTTTCTTTAATGTGCTAGGTAGCAAATATTTTAAGACAGAAGATCTGTTAAAACTACTGAACCTTGATGTAACAAGAAGGCAACCATAGGTAGTACATAAATGAATGGGTGAGGCTGTGTTCCAATCAAATTTTATTTTATAAAAACAGCCAGAGGGGCAGTTTTGACCCACGGTGATAATCTGACCATTAATGAACAGTACGTACATTGATAACATTAAGTATATAATCAGGAAAATTATAGGCCTCTGTATTCTATATCAGGAGGCAAAATATGCCTTATCAAAGTTTTCTTTCTAAGATAGAATAAAGTTTTATGTTAATATGCATTACTTGTAGCAATGGAGGAAAATTTCTGAGTACAAATTAAAAGGTTTTAAAAGAATCTTTATCTGAACTCTTTTAATTTTTAACTTTATTGATTCCAGTTACTAATGGTCCATATCACTACATGTTTAAAAGGCTTTTTTTCTATGCTTGGAGATTTAAACAATGGTTTCCAATTCATATTTCTTTAGCTTCCTACTGCATTCTTAAAATTAAGTAATCCATCCTCTCAGTTTACTATATATTTTTATCTCTTTAGAAGAGTTAGAGATCATAAAATATATATATTATAACTGAAATTATAACTAGAGAACCCACCAAAATGAAAATATATCCAAAAAAATGAAAAAAAAAATTTGTTTGATTTCTATCATGCATCAACATGAATTAACCATGGGTATACATATGTCCTTTCCCATTATTTTTAATGGAAAAGAAAAATATGTGTCTGATTTAGTCTGTATATTGGTGCTATAGGCTATAATGAAATATAGTTGGACTCTAAATCTCCAAAGTTTGACATTAAAATTATAAAATTGTGAGAGGCGGTACTCTCCATAAAAAGTTAAGTGTTCTATGAAGCAACTTGAAAAAGACAGTGAAATCGAACATGTATTATAAAATGATTCCTCAATAGTGAAGAACAGCTACAGAAATGAGAGCTCAGATCTGTAAAACTGATACCACTGAAGATGAAAGTAAAAATACATGAGTACCACGAAAAATATGAAAGCATAATCTCCCAGTCAACGGTGCTTGACAGAAAAAGAGAAGAGAGCCACTCTTTGGGTAAGCTAACATTTTATGAGTATGAATCAGTGCCTTTTTCTTTAATGTGCTAGGTAGCAAATATTTTAAGACAGAAGATCTGTTAAAACTACTGAACCTTGATGTAACAAGAAGGCAACCATAGGTAGTACATAAATGAATGGGTGAGGCTGTGTTCCAATCAAATTTTATTTTATAAAAACAGCCAGAGGGGCAGTTTTGACCCACGGTGATAATCTGACCATTAATGAACAGTACGTACATTGATAACATTAAGTATATAATCAGGAAAATTATAGGCCTCTGTATTCTATATCAGGAGGCAAAATATGCCTTATCAAAGTTTTCTTTCTAAGATAGAATAAAGTTTTATGTTAATATGCATTACTTGTAGCAATGGAGGAAAATTTCTGAGTACAAATTAAAAGGTTTTAAAAGAATCTTTATCTGAACTCTTTTAATTTTTAACTTTATTGATTCCAGTTACTAATGGTCCATATCACTACATGTTTAAAAGGCTTTTTTTCTATGCTTGGAGATTTAAACAATGGTTTCCAATTCATATTTCTTTAGCTTCCTACTGCATTCTTAAAATTAAGTAATCCATCCTCTCAGTTTACTATATATTTTTATCTCTTTAGAAGAGTTAGAGATCATAAAATATATATATTATAACTGAAATTATAACTAGAGAACCCACCAAAATGAAAATATATCCAAAAAAATGAAAAAAAAAATTTGTTTGATTTCTATCATGCATCAACATGAATTAACCATGGGTATACATATGTCCTCTCCCATTATTTTTTAATGGAAAAGAAAAATATGTGTCTGATTTAGTCTGTATATTGGTGCTATAGGCTATAATGAAATATAGTCTCTTTTTCCCTTATATAAATAAATGAGATAGACTAGTAAGACTAGCATAATGTGAAGAAATTGACTGTGCTGTTTTTAGTCTTCTTTAAGAATAATGAAGACAATTGTGATATAGCTTTCAAATTACAAGGCTATTTAGCAGTGGATATATGTTTACATAAGCTGAAAAGTTTTTTGTTTGTTTTTTTTTAATTTATTTTGGGCGCGGGTCGGGTTGGGGAAGGAGGGGAGTAAGCGGGCCACTTCTATTGGTTCTTCGTTTCTCTATGTTCATCCATCTTTGTTCTTTGGCTCCCGTGGGCCTCCCATCGCGGTGGCATCTGTCGTTGCAGAGCGCCGGCTCTGGGCGCATGCGCTCCAGAGCTCTGGCTCGGTAATTGGACACATCAGTCCAGCCGCTCCGCTGCACGTGGGATCTTCCC
Organism: Tragulus kanchil; assembly: GCA_022376925.1. NCBI lineage: Eukaryota > Metazoa > Chordata > Mammalia > Artiodactyla > Tragulidae > Tragulus > Tragulus kanchil. Next base: position 12,034,154 of record JAIOJX010000030.1, read on the forward strand.
AGGCCAGGGCTCGAACCGACGCCCCTTGCACTGCCAGGCAGTGTCCTTACCCACTGGACCACCAGGGGAAGCCCAAGTTTTTTTTTTATTAAAGGTATTATTTTCACTCCTCTCAACATGTGTACATCATTCTTCACAATAACAGAAATTAAGGATAATCCACATATAACTAAAAGCTATGTTAGAGGATTATTAAGCACCTTTCAAAGCCAATTGTCATAGACTGAATTGTGTCCCCCTATAACTCACAATCACACCCTAACCTCCACTGTGATGGTATTTGGAAAGGAGGTCTTTGTGAGATTATAAAATCTTTTTTTTTTTTTTTTGGCCACTTCTATTGATCTTTCATTTATTTATCTTTGTTCTTTGGCCTGTGTGGGCCTCCGATTGCAGTGGCCTCTCTTGTTGCAGAGCACCGGCTCTGGGCGCATGCGCTCCAGAGCTCCAGCTCAGTAGTTGGACACATCAGTTCAGCTGCTCCGCGGCACGTGGGATCTTTCCAGGCCAGGGATCGAACTGGTGCCCCTTGCACTGCAAGGCGATGTCCTTACCCAGTGGACCACCAGGGAAGCCCCCAGAGATTATAAAATCTTGAGGAGATCATGGGTGAGGCCCTCATGATGGGATTATGCTAAGAATGATTGAAAGCAAAAGGTGGAAGTGGTGGTAGGGGAGGAAATGTTAGATAGCATCACAGACTGTACACAAGCTCCAGGAGATAGTGAAGGGGAGCCTGGGGTGCTGGAAACCATGGAGATGCAAAGAGTCAGATGAGAGCTAGCAGCTGAACAACGACAACACAGAAAGAGAGCCCATAAAACTTACTTCTCCCTTCTGTCTTTCTCTCCTGGTTGTATGGACAGAGAGACAAGGCTGTTTGCAAGGCAGGAAGGGTACTCAAGGAGGACCCGGATCTCCTGGCACCTTAACCTTGGGTTTCCCATCCTCCAGAATATAAGATAAATATCCATTGTTTAATACCAGTCTATGGTATTTTGTTATGGCAGCTTGAGCAGATTAACACATCAATATTTTTAGTTTCAATAAATAACTCCATAGAATATAAATGAATTTTGTTTGCTTTCAGTTCAAAATTCCAGAACTGAACTCAGTGATCTAAAGACTTTCTTTAAGTAATTTGTTTACATAAAACTTTAGTTATGTTACTCTTAATTCTTCTGCTCATGAACTTCTTATTCAGTAGTACTCACTAACTAGAGTTGGTGTGATCCATTATCATGTTTTAGAAATAGCTGAAGTGGTATATTTTAGTCCTGAAGTTATTTTAGACAGTGCAATGAAGATTCAAACCAAAAGCCTGAAGCAATTCTATTAGATTTTGAACACTTAAAATATCTTATTAGAGAGACTAGGGCAGCAAAATTCAAATAGATTTTTTCAGTAGTTCAACTATAGATATTTTTAGATTCATGAGTTTTCAGGTATCAATGTATTAAATCTCCTTATGCTAAAAATATCTATTATAGTCTCATGAGGATGTGATTATTACAATTCACTTCTTAAATGAATACTTTATTCATCTGTTTGGCATTCTTTGTGTTCAAATATTGGTAAATGTTTAATTAAATGATTCTCATCAACTGTGAGTTTTCTGAAATGGAAATTAGCCTTTTATTTATTTGATATTGTAAACTGCCAATTAAAAACATAATAAAAGCAGAAATGGTAAAGATAGTATCAATGTAAAACTTACTTTTATTGGATACAAAAATATTTTCATAATCTAAAGAAGCCTCAACAGAAATTAAAATTCTTCCAGAATTGGCAAAAAGAAAGATCTTGAAGGGTTGAAAACATTCCTTAGAAAGTCCCCAAAACATAACAGTTAGATAGCATCACAGACTGTACACAAGCTCCAGGAGATAGTGAAGGGGAGCCTGGGGTGCTGGAAACCATGGAGATGCAAAGAGTCAGATGAGAGCTAGCAGCTGAACAACGACAACACAGAAAGAGAGCCCATAAAACTTACTTCTCCCTTCTGTCTTTCTCTCCTGGTTGTATGGACAGAGAGACAAGGCTGTTTGCAAGGCAGGAAGGGTACTCAAGGAGGACCCGGATCTCCTGGCACCTTAACCTTGGGTTTCCCATCCTCCAGAATATAAGATAAATATCCATTGTTTAATACCAGTCTATGGTATTTTGTTATGGCAGCTTGAGCAGATTAACACATCAATATTTTTAGTTTCAATAAATAACTCCATAGAATATAAATGAATTTTGTTTGCTTTCAGTTCAAAATTCCAGAACTGAACTCAGTGATCTAAAGACTTTCTTTAAGTAATTTGTTTACATAAAACTTTAGTTATGTTACTCTTAATTCTTCTGCTCATGAACTTCTTATTCAGTAGTACTCACTAACTAGAGTTGGTGTGATCCATTATCATGTTTTAGAAATAGCTGAAGTGGTATATTTTAGTCCTGAAGTTATTTTAGACAGTGCAATGAAGATTCAAACCAAAAGCCTGAAGCAATTCTATTAGATTTTGAACACTTAAAATATCTTATTAGAGAGACTAGGGCAGCAAAATTCAAATAGATTTTTTCAGTAGTTCAACTATAGATATTTTTAGATTCATGAGTTTTCAGGTATCAATGTATTAAATCTCCTTATGCTAAAAATATCTATTATAGTCTCATGAGGATGTGATTATTACAATTCACTTCTTAAATGAATACTTTATTCATCTGTTTGGCATTCTTTGTGTTCAAATATTGGTAAATGTTTAATTAAATGATTCTCATCAACTGTGAGTTTTCTGAAATGGAAATTAGCCTTTTATTTATTTGATATTGTAAACTGCCAATTAAAAACATAATAAAAGCAGAAATGGTAAAGATAGTATCAATGTAAAACTTACTTTTATTGGATACAAAAATATTTTCATAATCTAAAGAAGCCTCAACAGAAATTAAAATTCTTCCAGAATTGGCAAAAAGAAAGATCTTGAAGGGTTGAAAACATTTTTAACTTCCTACCACTGTTAGAAAGTCCCCCAAAACATAACACAGGTAAAATTAATTTATCACAGATTCTATATTATATAATATTAAAAAGACATCCCCACTAAATCTACATGCATAGGAAAGATACAGAAAGAATGGTAAAGTTCCTTATTTTCAAGCTATAAAATCTTAGAACTGTGAATTTAAAAAACTCAATAAAAATACTCAGAGAATTTAGATGGTCTTTGCCCTTAGCTCCTTCTCTTCCATAAAAACTGAAAGTAAAACTTATGTGCATTTTATTATTCATAAAAAAAGCCATTGTTGACTGCTTAGCAAGTAGAATGGCAAAGGGCAGGAAGAAAATGCATGAGAAAAGAAAGATCCACCTACAAACTCACCAAAACAGCTTGTTCCTCACTTCTATGATTTTGGATAGATCCTCATTTCCACTGGATAATTAAAAAAAAAAAGTATGTTGATAAAAAACCATTTAGAAAATGCATCAATAAAATAAACATGGGAACAGCCTGAGATCAGGGCCCTTAAGTAGAATTATTTTATTTTGATGAAAATAATGTGTTTCTATTTTAAGAATCGATTTTTATTGTTTTAAATTGTGATTTGGACATAACTTTAAACTTACAGAAAAACTGCAAAAATAAAATTCAAACAAAAAACATCCACAAATCCTTTCCCTAGATTCATCCAATTGCTAGCATTTTACCTCATATGTTTATTGCTCTCATTCTCTATTTACACATACACAGATATATATATATAATCACATATGTATGTATATGTAAATAGATGCATAATTTAAATACATGCACATGCATGTGTGAATTTTTTCCTGAATCCTTTCAGTAATGTTACATCTATCATGGCTTATTACCCTTAAATACTTTAGCATTTCCTAACTATAGAGATGTTTTCATATAATCATATTACTATTACTATATTAATCTCAAAAACTTTAACATGAATATAACAACACATGAAAGTATTTTAATTGAATTTATCATTCCTGCTCCAATTTTTTCAGATAATATAAGAATATTCTTTATAAGCATTTTTATTCTTTTCCCAGTATAGTATCCAGTCTAGAGACAGAAATTGTATTTAGTTTTCACATCCCTTAAGATTTTCTTAATTTGGAATATTTACACAGGGTTTCTCTGTTTTTATAACATTAATCTATTGAAGAGTGTAGTGGCCCCCTTCTTTGGTATTTGAGAAAAACATGCTTATTTTGTGCTTGTCTGGTGTGTACTTGTGATAGATTAGAAGTCTTTATTCTGAGTGGTATTTATTACCCAGGTGACGTGTCCTCGGGTATCATACCTGAAGAGACATGAAATTTATCTATCCCTTAATGTTGAAATTAGTTTGGGTCACTTGAACAATTATTTTTATACATAATTGCTTTATTTTTTTCTTGTAACTTGTAAGCAATCAATTGGGAGACATTTCAAGACAATGCAGGTATTCCTGCTTCCCATGGAAACTTTTCCCCAGGTCAATATGGAATCCCGATAATTAAAAAAGTATGTTGATAAAAAACCATTTAGAAAATGCATCAATAAAATAAACATGGGAACAGCCTGAGATCAGGGCCCTTAAGTAGAATTATTTTATTTTGATGAAAATAATGTGTTTCTATTTTAAGAATCGATTTTTATTGTTTTAAATTGTGATTTGGACATAACTTTAAACTTACAGAAAAACTGCAAAAATAAAATTCAAACAAAAAACATCCACAAATCCTTTCCCTAGATTCATCCAATTGCTAGCATTTTACCTCATATGTTTATTGCTCTCATTCTCTATTTACACATACACAGATATATATATATAATCACATATGTATGTATATGTAAATAGATGCATAATTTAAATACATGCACATGCATGTGTGAATTTTTTCCTGAATCCTTTCAGTAATGTTACATCTATCATGGCTTATTACCCTTAAATACTTTAGCATTTCCTAACTATAGAGATGTTTTCATATAATCATATTACTATTACTATATTAATCTCAAAAACTTTAACATGAATATAACAACACATGAAAGTATTTTAATTGAATTTATCATTCCTGCTCCAATTTTTTCAGATAATATAAGAATATTCTTTATAAGCATTTTTATTCTTTTCCCAGTATAGTATCCAGTCTAGAGACAGAAATTGTATTTAGTTTTCACATCCCTTAAGATTTTCTTAATTTGGAATATTTACACAGGGTTTCTCTGTTTTTATAACATTAATCTATTGAAGAGTGTAGTGGCCCCCTTCTTTGGTATTTGAGAAAAACATGCTTATTTTGTGCTTGTCTGGTGTGTACTTGTGATAGATTAGAAGTCTTTATTCTGAGTGGTATTTATTACCCAGGTGACGTGTCCTCGGGTATCATACCTGAAGAGACATGAAATTTATCTATCCCTTAATGTTGAAATTAGTTTGGGTCACTTGAACAATTATTTTTATACATAATTGCTTTATTTTTTTCTTGTAACTTGTAAGCAATCAATTGGGAGACATTTCAAGACAATGCAGGTATTCCTGCTTCCCATGGAAACTTTTCCCCAGGTCTAACATTAAGTGATGGTTCTTGGCTGATCCAGTCCCTTCAATGAAGGTAGACAACGATTTCCCCACTAGACCTGTACCTACCCATTTATAAGGTGGTCTTCCCCCTTTTACTTAAGCAAAAGACCTCACTTCTCCTGTATTTATGTCTCTTGGTATGCAGGCCTCTCTCTCTCTCTATATATATATATATGTATATATATGTATATATTCATTTGTTCACTAATTATTAATATAAAATGAATGTATTTTAGTTTTTCCATTGACTTATAATTATTTTTCTGCTTAATTTTAATAATGATTCCAATTTTAATTAATGGAAACCCTTTCTCACTGGCTTCTGCCAGCACGTGTAATGACTCTGCTTTTGTTTTTTTTAAGCACTTTTAAATTTTCTGGAATGGGGAGATATTCCAGGCTTATTCTGTAAACAACACTTTCTCAACCTTGAAAGCAGCCAATATAAGAGGAGTCCCGGTTCAAGAGATCAGTTAGGTCATTCAGACTGACTCTCAGACCACCATTAACATTTTTCTGCTCTCTTCTCAATATGAAGCCATAGCAGTTAGTTGAAATGACAAATAATTAATTATGTATTTATTTATTATGTTCCAGACACTGCAGCTTGACTATATATATAAGTTCAAGTATATAACTGTAACTGGATTATATATATTCAAATATACAACATCAACCTAAAAAGTAAGTATTATTATCTCTATTCTACAGTAATAAAATGATACCCTCTATAATTAACTGGTCCAAGTTCATTTAAAAAATCTTTTCCAGAACTAGAGTGTGTGCCCCTTCTTTGGTATTTGAGAAAAACATGCTTATTTTGTGCTTGTCTGGTGTGTACTTGTGATAGATTAGAAGTCTTTATTCTGAGTGGTATTTATTACCCAGGTGACGTGTCCTCGGGTATCATACCTGAAGAGACATGAAATTTATCTATCCCTTAATGTTGAAATTAGTTTGGGTCACTTGAACAATTATTTTTATACATAATTGCTTTATTTTTTTCTTGTAACTTGTAAGCAATCAATTGGGAGACATTTCAAGACAATGCAGGTATTCCTGCTTCCCATGGAAACTTTTCCCCAGGTCTAACATTAAGTGATGGTTCTTGGCTGATCCAGTCCCTTCAATGAAGGTAGACAACGATTTCCCCACTAGACCTGTACCTACCCATTTATAAGGTGGTCTTCCCCCTTTTACTTAAGCAAAAGACCTCACTTCTCCTGTATTTATGTCTCTTGGTATGCAGGCCTCTCTCTCTCTCTATATATATATATATGTATATATATGTATATATTCATTTGTTCACTAATTATTAATATAAAATGAATGTATTTTAGTTTTTCCATTGACTTATAATTATTTTTCTGCTTAATTTTAATAATGATTCCAATTTTAATTAATGGAAACCCTTTCTCACTGGCTTCTGCCAGCACGTGTAATGACTCTGCTTTTGTTTTTTTTAAGCACTTTTAAATTTTCTGGAATGGGGAGATATTCCAGGCTTATTCTGTAAACAACACTTTCTCAACCTTGAAAGCAGCCAATATAAGAGGAGTCCCGGTTCAAGAGATCAGTTAGGTCATTCAGACTGACTCTCAGACCACCATTAACATTTTTCTGCTCTCTTCTCAATATGAAGCCATAGCAGTTAGTTGAAATGACAAATAATTAATTATGTATTTATTTATTATGTTCCAGACACTGCAGCTTGACTATATATATAAGTTCAAGTATATAACTGTAACTGGATTATATATATTCAAATATACAACATCAACCTAAAAAGTAAGTATTATTATCTCTATTCTACAGTAATAAAATGATACCCTCTATAATTAACTGGTCCAAGTTCATTTAAAAAATCTTTTCCAGAACTAGTCCTGAGCTTCATTTCCTTTACCAGCAAATCAAGTCCTTATCGTATCTGCTATATCAAGTTCTAGTGCTATGGTAACAATACGTATTAAATGAAGCAGAATGTAATCTAAAAGCAAAATTGAAGAGGATAGTCCATGCAGGTTGCACAGGATTTATTGCGTTGGACTTCTCCTGAGTACTCTGTGGTTTGTTCTATAAAATATTCAATAGATTTGCAGTTATAACATGAGTTTTTTTTTCTTTAAGCAAATAGAAGGCATGTAATACTTTGCAATGATTATGGTTAGAAAGGAAAAAGGTAGAACTAGAAAGATCCTATCCAAAGTATATTAGGGCAAACTTGAATACTTGTGCGGCTGCCCAATCTGTCTAAACACAGTTCATACAAAACTCATGAGATACTTCAGCATGTTCTTCTGATTTTTCGGCTTCTCTCATCTACTGTGAATTGACAGGTGCCGACTTGTGCTGCTCCTCTTTATACCAATTGATTGTGCCAGAATAATCTCTGTTTTTTCTATTTTATTATTATTTATTTAAATACAGACTTGATCATATAACCTCTCTCTGAAAACTGTGTTATGTAGAATATTAGGAGTTAAGAGTCTCAGTTAACAGAAATCCTGGGCACTTTCTGCAAGGTTCAACTAGCCAGCTTTGCTTTTATCTGATGCAAATGGTGACAATTACAGGTGAACTTTATCATGAGGGCACCCTATGTATAGGACAGGAAGGGATGTGTTTTGGGCCACCGTTCATTAATGTGAGACAAACTAGGCTCCCTCATTGGACTTTAGTCTTTGAGATGTACAGCGGGTACATTAAAATTCACCCTATCTACATCAGGGAGCTTTTGCTGTGATAAAATGAGATAATTCATGTGAAAGCATTTTAGTAATTGTGAATGTTTAGGCCAAGATATCGTTTTATTCTTTGTGGAATTAATATTATTAATATTCAGAGCTAAAGAAAAGCCTCATCAAATGAATACATGAAACAATCATTGCAGAGTATTCACATTGTGTCTGGATGCGATGATTCCCACTCTATTCTACAGTAATACAATGATACCCTCTATAATTAACTGGTCCAAGTTCATTTAAAAAATCTTTTCCAGAACTAGTCCTGAGCTTCATTTCCTTTACCAGCAAATCAAGTCCTTATCGTATCTGCTATATCAAGTTCTAGTGCTATGGTAACAATACGTATTAAATGAAGCAGAATGTAATCTAAAAGCAAAATTGAAGAGGATAGTCCATGCAGGTTGCACAGGATTTATTGCGTTGGACTTCTCCTGAGTACTCTGTGGTTTGTTCTATAAAATATTCAATAGATTTGCAGTTATAACATGAGTTTTTTTTTCTTTAAGCAAATAGAAGGCATGTAATACTTTGCAATGATTATGGTTAGAAAGGAAAAAGGTAGAACTAGAAAGATCCTATCCAAAGTATATTAGGGCAAACTTGAATACTTGTGCGGCTGCCCAATCTGTCTAAACACAGTTCATACAAAACTCATGAGATACTTCAGCATGTTCTTCTGATTTTTCGGCTTCTCTCATCTACTGTGAATTGACAGGTGCCGACTTGTGCTGCTCCTCTTTATACCAATTGATTGTGCCAGAATAATCTCTGTTTTTTTATTTTATTGTTATTTATTTAAATACAGACTTGATCATATAACCTCTCTCTGAAAACTGTGTTATGTAGAATATTAGGAGTTAAGAGTCTCAGTTAACAGAAATCCTGGGCACTTTCTGCAAGGTTCAACTAGCCAGCTTTGCTTTTATCTGATGCAAATGGTGACAATTACAGGTGAACTTTATCATGAGGGCACCCTATGTATAGGACAGGAAGGGATGTGTTTTGGGCCACCGTTCATTAATGTGAGACAAACTAGGCTCCCTCATTGGACTTTAGTCTTTGAGATGTACAGCGGGTACATTAAAATTCACCCTATCTACATCAGGGAGCTTTTGCTGTGATAAAATGAGATAATTCATGTGAAAGCATTTTAGTAATTGTGAATGTTTAGGCCAAGATATCGTTTTATTCTTTGTGGAATTAATATTATTAATATTCAGAGCTAAAGAAAAAAAAGCCTCATCAAATGAATACATGAAACAATCATTGCAGAGTATTCACATTGTGTCTGGAGGTGAACAGTTCCATGCATTCACCCTAAAGTCCTCTTCTGTCTACCCTCAAAGGCTACCTCATACGAATATTGCCCAAATCTATTTGATCACCAGATTATTAGGAAATGATAATATTTTGTTCTGTGCCTGAAACAATCTCATCTACCAGCTGTTAGCAAGGCATACCAGCAATCAGTTTCCCAAACATTTTCTTTATGAAGGCTTCCCTGCAACATTTAATGATGATGAATTGCTTCCAACTGGGCAAATAAAAATGGTGATTGTGGACAATTTGACATATAGAACCTTTTAATGATCTGCTGATCTGCTGGCAGCTAGTACTAAAATCACATTTAACATATTAAAAGAATTTTCACTATGTCACCCTAACAAATCCACACCTTAAAAAAAAAAAAAAAAGATGAAGCATCTGACATAGGAAAGTCTTAGAAACAAGAAGCCTATATATCTGACGAAGCAGTCAGAGGCAGAGGTGTCCAGCTGAAATGTAGTATATTAACTGGGCTCTGCAGGGCTATGGAGGGAGTTAAGGTCAGAGTTAGCGGGAGGCAGTTAGTGAAGTGTAAGTGCTAGGGTTGATTTGCAGAGCAATCAGATCAGGCAGAACACTGTCCCTTTAAACAGAGAAGAGTTACCATTCAGACAAGGTCAAGTGGCTCTAGAATTGGAAAAGGAAGAAGTAAAGAAGCTGGGAGGTAGCCCGAAGTCACAGCAACAGTCTGTTAAGACTTCCAGAACAAAAAGACCAGGTCAAAGCTCTTAGCAACAAGATTTCAGAATCCAGTAGGGATTTTGTGGTATAGCACAGAGGGCTCCCAGCAAGCCTGGACTTTGATACGGAAATAGCATCTTCTCAGGGAATTTAAAAAGAAAACCAAAAAACCACTCATCCTCAAGATAACATTTTTGTCTAAAAGTCTGGGCAATTTAATACTCACAAGACTGTGGAAAGTCGAGATAAATTATACAGAGTCAGAACCACTCCTCCGATTTCCTCCATAACCCCCACGTACCAAAAGTTAAGCTCTAACACCTAACTACTTAGCCCAGCTTGATGCCCTGGCCAAGCACTGAGTGTTATTCCAGAACCATCATCCCTGCCCTGAAGTGCTGGATTAGAATCAGATTTTCTTTGATTTCAACTTTACTTGAAATCATGAAACATAGCTAATTTTAAAAAGTAGGTAGTGGAAATGGACTATTGACCTCAATATTACAGAGGCCCAAATCGTCTCCTCAGAACCCTGGGGTTGCAGCTGAATCCCTAAGTTCTTTAGGAAGTTTAAAAGCAGTGTTCCTCCTTAAAGGCACACATACGTTATACACACACCCACATACCCACTTTTCTGGCAACCCTATGGTCTTCCATCATGATAAAGAGACAACAGGAGAGATATATCTCTATCAGATAGGTCTTAACGTGAGGTTCTATCAGTGCACAAATGATATCTGAAAAGAAGGTTGTTTTCTGAGTTTGAACACTAATGTGACAGTTTCCTAGGTGGCTCCATGGTAGAGAGTACGCCTGCTAAGGCAGGAGACACAGGTTTGATCCCTGGCAACTACAGTCCTTAGGGTCTCAAAGAATCAGACAGGACTTAGCGACTGAACAACAACAATGTCACCTGTGACCGTCTTTAGTGGCTTGTGTTAGATTACTGCCATTTGGGAAGAATGCTTTAGGATGTGTAATGCTAAACAGGAAATCTTTGAGGACCATGGTTCCCCAAATCAAGTGCATGAAAGTACAATTTGGGGAGCTAATTAACATGTAAATTACCAAGAGATTGGTCTATAAGTCTGGTTATAGTTGAAAATCAAACTTATAGCAAACACCCCTAGTGATTCCAATGATGACTGGACCATACTAGGGTCTTTCAATTTATCCCATGAAAGTTAAAGTATCAATCCTTTTCTTTAGAGCTTTCTCCATCTGGAAATCACTGCACGGATATATTTTAATGTTATCATTTCCCATGCTAATTATGTGTTTATTAAATGCTTGTGATATATAAGATATTGTGCCTTATGAAGGAAGAAGAGAGACATGAAGTGCATAATCATGTTCCACAGAGTCCCCAAAAGAGCAATGTGGGCTTTCTGTATATAAACTGTGTCAAGTGTTTTGTGTGTGTGTGTGTTTATCACTTTTTTTTAAATTTTTTGCCATTATATTTTGCTTTTTTGTTTTACAGAGTTTTGTTGTTTACAGATATGTATAATCCCAGATTAGTCATATGTATATCCCATCCCCCACCATCCCACCCCTCCAGGCCATCGCATAGCCCTGTCAGGTGTTTTAATTTAAAAAAAAAAAAGCTTTTAGAGTAACACCCCTGCCCTACCCGACCCTGCCCCACAGAGAACTAATCAATACACGTCTGTAGTCAAGGATCCCAGATGTCTTCAGTTTTTCAAGACCTATTCAGATGATTGTGACCTACTCTCAGCTGGAGAACCACCTGCTTGCTTAGACCCTGTGGCAGTCACGTGCTGACTACACAGATTAAGTGAGAGGGAATATTTAGAATCACCAAGGGCTAGAGGCATTTGTTGGCTTAATTCGGAGAAAGAAAATGGTAAGTTTTAAGAATTAAAATGACCAATGTGTTTGGATATCAAATGTGGAGGGAGAATGCGGGAGGGAGAGAGTGTTAATGGGAGGGAAGAATCTGTTTATGCTGACTCAGGTTTCTGGTCTGAGACTCTGGATTGTAATCCAAGGGTTCAGGAAAATGGGCGTGCTTCAGGAAGCGGGGACCAAAGTCACTGCCTGAGGAATGAGTAAGGCTTAACTTTCTGGACACTTTCAAATCCTGAGTGAACACATGTTCATGTTCCTGTAAATATTCCAAAAGTGAGATTTAATTTGTTCTTGTTTATAAAGAGAAGTCTCCTGGTTTTACAAGCTTTATACCTCACAGAGCTTCAGTCTAGAAGTGGGAAATAATAGCGTTGAATAGTACAATGCCTGAGTGAATTTCAGCTAATGTTGTCTTGTAGGAAATTTTGCATACTTCTCTAAAAATTAGTGTTTTCTTATAACCTGGTCATTTGAAATTAAGCAATATATTGATACAAATGTAACTTTATTTCACTCCAGGATATTGCCAAACATACTATGCAGTTTTTTTGGGCCTTATGAAGGAAGAAGAGAGACATGAAGTGCATAATCATGTTCCACAGAGTCCCCAAAAGAGCAATGTGGGCTTTCTGTATATAAACTGTGTCAAGTGTTTTGTGTGTGTGTGTTTATCACTTTTTTTTAAATTTTTTGCCATTATATTTTGCTTTTTTGTTTTACAGAGTTTTGTTGTTTACAGATATGTATAATCCCAGATTAGTCATATGTATATCCCATCCCCCACCATCCCACCCCTCCAGGCCATCGCATAGCCCTGTCAGGTGTTTTAATTTAAAAAAAAAAAAGCTTTTAGAGTAACACCCCTGCCCTACCCGACCCTGCCCCACAGAGAACTAATCAATACACGTCTGTAGTCAAGGATCCCAGATGTCTTCAGTTTTTCAAGACCTATTCAGATGATTGTGACCTACTCTCAGCTGGAGAACCACCTGCTTGCTTAGACCCTGTGGCAGTCACGTGCTGACTACACAGATTAAGTGAGAGGGAATATTTAGAATCACCAAGGGCTAGAGGCATTTGTTGGCTTAATTCGGAGAAAGAAAATGGTAAGTTTTAAGAATTAAAATGACCAATGTGTTTGGATATCAAATGTGGAGGGAGAATGCGGGAGGGAGAGAGTGTTAATGGGAGGGAAGAATCTGTTTATGCTGACTCAGGTTTCTGGTCTGAGACTCTGGATTGTAATCCAAGGGTTCAGGAAAATGGGCGTGCTTCAGGAAGCGGGGACCAAAGTCACTGCCTGAGGAATGAGTAAGGCTTAACTTTCTGGACACTTTCAAATCCTGAGTGAACACATGTTCATGTTCCTGTAAATATTCCAAAAGTGAGATTTAATTTGTTCTTGTTTATAAAGAGAAGTCTCCTGGTTTTACAAGCTTTATACCTCACAGAGCTTCAGTCTAGAAGTGGGAAATAATAGCGTTGAATAGTACAATGCCTGAGTGAATTTCAGCTAATGTTGTCTTGTAGGAAATTTTGCATACTTCTCTAAAAATTAGTGTTTTCTTATAACCTGGTCATTTGAAATTAAGCAATATATTGATACAAATGTAACTTTATTTCACTCCAGGATATTGCCAAACATACTATGCAGTGTGGTTTATGTGTGCATTCAGAAATTAGTTCTTCATAAAATTATCTGTCAAGAAACTGATATTTTCAGAAAAGATCATTTATTTCCTTGTATCAGTGAATGAATATTGAGTAAACTCGTTTTTTTTTTAATTTTGTCTGTCACTAAACCCAAATTTGCTTAGCTCTAAATTGCAGAAATTAATTTATGATAGTTGGTACATTTAGTATATCTTAGTTTTTCATGATTTTAGTACATATTTGAGCCTTTTAATATGTACTTTTTATTTTTCCATTTAAGCATGTTTTAGAATTGGTGAGATGGGCTATCAATCATACATACATGTACTCACACATGCCTTTTATCAATGTTCCTAACTAACTTTTAAATTTCATGCTTTTTAAATCCAAAGTGGAAAATCTTTATACAAATACTTCTCTCATTAGTTAGTATGATTCTCTATTTTAAGTATTTAAAAATGTGTTCCCAATGTATAAATCTTCAGGAGACTAAAAGCAAGTGGCTTTCAGTTCACCACACTTCTCGCACTTGTCACTTCATTTAAAAGTATTTATATAATTTTGGTCACCTTATATAGGCACATTACAATCTAACAAAGCATAAACACTTCTCTGGTATGGGTAAAAATAATCACTGAGTATAATTTTGGATAAAGGGAGGTTCCTTCTAAACTGTCTGGTTGGAAAAAAAAAATAATGGAAAAAATTATAGTTCCGTTGCCAAAATTTGAGGAATGAGTAAGGCTTAACTTTCTGGACACTTTCAAATCCTGAGTGAACACATGTTCATGTTCCTGTAAATATTCCAAAAGTGAGATTTAATTTGTTCTTGTTTATAAAGAGAAGTCTCCTGGTTTTACAAGCTTTATACCTCACAGAGCTTCAGTCTAGAAGTGGGAAATAATAGCGTTGAATAGTACAATGCCTGAGTGAATTTCAGCTAATGTTGTCTTGTAGGAAATTTTGCATACTTCTCTAAAAATTAGTGTTTTCTTATAACCTGGTCATTTGAAATTAAGCAATATATTGATACAAATGTAACTTTATTTCACTCCAGGATATTGCCAAACATACTATGCAGTGTGGTTTATGTGTGCATTCAGAAATTAGTTCTTCATAAAATTATCTGTCAAGAAACTGATATTTTCAGAAAAGATCATTTATTTCCTTGTATCAGTGAATGAATATTGAGTAAACTCGTTTTTTTTAATTTTGTCTGTCACTAAACCCAAATTTGCTTAGCTCTAAATTGCAGAAATTAATTTATGATAGTTGGTACATTTAGTATATCTTAGTTTTTCATGATTTTAGTACATATTTGAGCCTTTTAATATGTACTTTTTATTTTTCCATTTAAGCATGTTTTAGAATTGGTGAGATGGGCTATCAATCATACATACATGTACTCACACATGCCTTTTATCAATGTTCCTAACTAACTTTTAAATTTCATGCTTTTTAAATCCAAAGTGGAAAATCTTTATACAAATACTTCTCTCATTAGTTAGTATGATTCTCTATTTTAAGTATTTAAAAATGTGTTCCCAATGTATAAATCTTCAGGAGACTAAAAGCAAGTGGCTTTCAGTTCACCACACTTCTCGCACTTGTCACTTCATTTAAAAGTATTTATATAATTTTGGTCACCTTATATAGGCACATTACAATCTAACAAAGCATAAACACTTCTCTGGTATGGGTAAAAATAATCACTGAGTATAATTTTGGATAAAGGGAGGTTCCTTCTAAACTGTCTGGTTGGAAATATAATGGAAAAAATTAATAGTTCAAGTAAAATTATCTTGACAATTAGAGAAATCTATCAAATGATGTACATGTTCTTCTGGGGCATTTTCATAGCACCAAAATATAAGTATAAATCAGTTTTAAGAAAAATAGCTTGCCTTTGGTAATTGCATACCTTGTAGAGATAAGTGTTGACTAGTGGACAAAAGACCCTCCAGCTGCAATGTTACTTAACATGTTTAATAGCAGCCATCCCCACTAAATATATATATATATATATACATGAATTATATACATGTATGAAATGACTATGCCACTGAGTCATTTTCCCAGCATTATACAATTCATACCTTAATTTTTTCTTTTTTAATTTTAATGTCGGGGGGACAACGCCCAGGCAGGTTTCAGCGTGAATGTTTCCATTTTATAATCTAACAGTGCTAAAGGTCCTTAGAAGCCTGCTATAACACTGAGTCTAGAGACACTGAGCAGAAAGCAGCTTGGCAGTTACCTCCAGAGTGACAAAATCCATACAGCAAGGCTGGAAGTAGGAGGTCTTAGAAGAAGGTATTTCATTTAGCATGTGCTATAAATATCATTACCCACAAGCAGAAGGACATCTGAAGCAATTGTTCCAGATCTGATCCTGCAGAACTGCCACGTGCATTCATCTCTCAGTCTGGTTCAAAGAGCCCAGACGGTTGTAGTGTAGCTCTGGCATACTGCACACTGTGCAGAAATTCTGAACCAAAAGATGCCTTGAGAGAGAGAGAAAGAGCACATTGGTGTTTTTGTTGTTTAACAAGTAACTCTCAGTTCAGGATCAAAAGCCTCACTTCATTTGTCTCTGCTAAATGAGGAATCCTCTTACTATAAAGACAAGATAAGCCTGGGGAGTTTTGCTTTCCTACCAAACTCTGAATGACTTTGTAAAGCATCTCACATCAACTGTGTGCAAAGTCGAGGGTCGAGATGAAAGAGTAAATAGGGAATTACACTGAAATGCAGTAAGTGCTGCCATAGATTTGAGCAAAGAAATCCACAGACCACCAGGCTGGCCTTAGGTGATAGACAAGATGCTCAGAGGTGAAGTAAAAAAAAGTTGGTTTTTATGGATGAATGCAATAAGCATGCCTAAGGATTAGAGAACATTGCAGTATAGCATATATTAAACAACAGTCATCAGCCTGCTAATTACGGGTCCCTTATGAAAATAATTTTGAGATATCTAATTAAAATTGTGGTGCTGGAGAAGACTCTCGAGAGTCCCTTGGACAGCAAGGAAATCAAACCTGTCAATCCTAAAGGAAATCAACTCTGGATATTCATTGGAAGGACTGATGCTAAAGCTCCAATACTTTTCCACCTGTTGTAAAGAGTCGACTCACTGGAAAAGACCCTGATGCTGGGAAAGATTGAGGGCAGAAGGAGAAGGGGTTGACAGAGGATAAGATGGTTGGATGGCATTATTGAGTCAATGGACATGAGTTTGAGCAACTCAGGGAGACGGTGAAGGACGGGGAAGTCTATCAGCCTGGAGTCCATGGGGTTTATTAAAACAAGCTGGAAGTCTAGAGACACTGAGCAGCTTGGCAGTTACCTCCAGAGTGACAAAATCCATACAGCAAGGCTGGAAGTAGGAGGTCTTAGAAGAAGGTATTTCATTTAGCATGTGCTATAAATATCATTACCCACAAGCAGAAGGACATCTGAAGCAATTGTTCCAGATCTGATCCTGCAGAACTGCCACGTGCATTCATCTCTCAGTCTGGTTCAAAGAGCCCAGACGGTTGTAGTGTAGTCTGGCATACTGCACACTGTGCAGAAATTCTGAACCAAAAGATGCCTTGAGAGAGAGAGAAAGAGCACATTGGTGTTTTTGTTGTTTAACAAGTAACTCTCAGTTCAGGATCAAAAGCCTCACTTCATTTGTCTCTGCTAAATGAGGAATCCTCTTACTATAAAGACAAGATAAGCCTGGGGAGTTTTGCTTTCCTACCAAACTCTGAATGACTTTGTAAAGCATCTCACATCAACTGTGTGCAAAGTCGAGGGTCGAGATGAAAGAGTAAATAGGGAATTACACTGAAATGCAGTAAGTGCTGCCATAGATTTGAGCAAAGAAATCCACAGACCACCAGGCTGGCCTTAGGTGATAGACAAGATGCTCAGAGGTGAAGTAAAAAAAAGTTGGTTTTTATGGATGAATGCAATAAGCATGCCTAAGGATTAGAGAACATTGCAGTATAGCATATATTAAACAACAGTCATCAGCCTGCTAATTACGGGTCCCTTATGAAAATAATTTTGAGATATCTAATTAAAATTGTGGTGCTGGAGAAGACTCTCGAGAGTCCCTTGGACAGCAAGGAAATCAAACCTGTCAATCCTAAAGGAAATCAACTCTGGATATTCATTGGAAGGACTGATGCTAAAGCTCCAATACTTTTCCACCTGTTGTAAAGAGTCGACTCACTGGAAAAGACCCTGATGCTGGGAAAGATTGAGGGCAGAAGGAGAAGGGGTTGACAGAGGATAAGATGGTTGGATGGCATTATTGAGTCAATGGACATGAGTTTGAGCAACTCAGGGAGACGGTGAAGGACGGGGAAGTCTATCAGCCTGGAGTCCATGGGGTTACAAAGAGGCACAACTTAGTGACTGAACAATCAATCAATCAATTGGATATTCATATTACATATGTTTGACAATGTAATAGTCAAACATTGGTGAATGTAAGGAAGTTATTTCATGTCATACAGGACTGTTAGAAGCACAAATCAGACATTTAATATCTTTGGAAATATGTTCCAAATATTTCATCTTCCTGATCTTTAATTTTCCAATAAAATTGACATCATAATACTATCATTACAATTTTGATGTAAGTCACATACAGTATATCTAGTGCAATGAGATTGTTTGGTAAATGATACATATATATATATCCTGTAATTTATTACACAATAATTGTAGCAGACTTTGCAAAGCAAAAAGATTAGCAGTGTGATAAAAAAATAGGGTATATCATATGGTTAAAATAGTATGATTCTATATATGTATATATACATATATGTTTAAGCTTCTGATATAAATTATGTTTATGCAACTTTGTATTTCCTCCTTATACAGTATAAACTATCCTCATCTTTTTATTATTAACCCCTTTCTCCCTTTTGTATGTTTATAAAATCATTTTATAATATTTCACTGGATATATGTCAGTACATTTATGATGATCTCTAACTTGCCTGTCAGATATGATCATTTGGTTCATGCTAAATTCTCATGGCTTATACACAGTGGTGGCTCAAATAAAAAAAAATTAGTAAACTAACTATGAAAACCGTGTTATAATTAACAATAATGAGAGATGGTATTTCATGTATAATAGCTGTTTCCACACGGCAGCGTAGGTCTATAAAAGGATGCGTTTATTTTTATATGCCACGTAAGAGATGATATCTAGAAATCCTGGCTCTGAAATGGATGCCATGATTTTTAGCTACAGTACTCTCATCTGACCACTCCAGACAGAAATGGACCATCTGCCTTGCCATGTTAATGCAGTACCATCTCATTGATTCTTCTCAGGCACACATGCTTTCAATTACAGTTTATCTCCACCTTTAGAGTCTCTCATTGTCTTGAGCATCTTGGTTGCTACTGCTGTTATTCACCTCTCCTTATCAATGTTGATTCCTTACTTTCCATATTAGAATGATCTTTTCTGAAAGATCAAGACAATTCTGACAAATAATGCAGGGCTTTAGAGTACTGAAGAGGTTTTAGTGTGTAGTTCTGTGTTTCACTACAACTATGAAATATTTTTAAATATTAGTAAATAATGGGTGATTTGTGTTTCATAGTACAAGTATGCATTTAAGGATGTAATGCCACTAAGCCAAAATCAATGATGTAGGGTAAGCTGATCTGTACGGTAAGAGCTTATCAATTTTTTTGCACAGAAGAATTATTTTTAATGGCCACTTTGGATATTATAGTCAATTTGGACAAGAATTCTAAAATGTCTAAGTCAATTTTTAATTCCTAACTATATAACTATACTATTTTTAATGTAAAGGGTAAAAATAAGAAGAAGATGGCACTTTCTGCCATTAGAGTAGTATCATCTGCATATCTGTGGTTGCTGATACTTCTTCCAGAAATCTTGATTCCATCTTGGGAATCATACAGTTCAGCATTTCATATGATGTACTCTGCATATAAGGATATATTAAGATGCTTTAAATGTGTATACCTTCACACAAGTGAAAAATACAATAATAATGTGATTATAAATTTTGATTTTTAAAAAATTGTTTATTTTTGACTCTGTCATGTTTTGTCTGTGGTACACAGGATCTTTTATTGTGTTGTGCAGCTTAGTAGTTGCCTTGAGAAGGCTTAGTTACATTGTGCATGTGGGATCTTAGTTCCCTCCGCATGGGTGGTTAGTCACTCAGTCAGCTGTGTCTGACTCTGCAAGCCCGTTGACTGTAGCCTGCCAGGCTCCTCTGTGCCTGAAATTTCCAGGCAAGTCTTGTCCAAGTAAGTATACTGGAGTGGGTTAACATTTGCTACTCCAGGGGATCTTGCAGGCCCAGGGATTGAACTTTGTCTCTTGTGTCCTCTGCATTGGAGGGTAAATTCCTAACCCTGGTTGACCAGGGAAGTTCCAAACTTTGATTCTTTTAGTTTTTAATTTCCTAACACTTTATTTGAAAATATTTTAAGAATGTGTTGTATATTTAATTTGAAAATATTATCCATCTTTAGAGTCTCTCATTGTCTTGAGCATCTTGGTTGCTACTGCTGTTATTCACCTCTCCTTATCAATGTTGATTCCTTACTTTCCATATTAGAATGATCTTTTCTGAAAGATCAAGACAATTCTGACAAATAATGCAGGGCTTTAGAGTACTGAAGAGGTTTTAGTGTGTAGTTCTGTGTTTCACTACAACTATGAAATATTTTTAAATATTAGTAAATAATGGGTGATTTGTGTTTCATAGTACAAGTATGCATTTAAGGATGTAATGCCACTAAGCCAAAATCAATGATGTAGGGTAAGCTGATCTGTACGGTAAGAGCTTATCAATTTTTTTGCACAGAAGAATTATTTTTAATGGCCACTTTGGATATTATAGTCAATTTGGACAAGAATTCTAAAATGTCTAAGTCAATTTTTAATTCCTAACTATATAACTATACTATTTTTAATGTAAAGGGTAAAAATAAGAAGAAGATGGCACTTTCTGCCATTAGAGTAGTATCATCTGCATATCTGTGGTTGCTGATACTTCTTCCAGAAATCTTGATTCCATCTTGGGAATCATACAGTTCAGCATTTCATATGATGTACTCTGCATATAAGGATATATTAAGATGCTTTAAATGTGTATACCTTCACACAAGTGAAAAATACAATAATAATGTGATTATAAATTTTGATTTTTAAAAAATTGTTTATTTTTGACTCTGTCATGTTTTGTCTGTGGTACACAGGATCTTTTATTGTGTTGTGCAGCTTAGTAGTTGCCTTGAGAAGGCTTAGTTACATTGTGCATGTGGGATCTTAGTTCCCTCCGCATGGGTGGTTAGTCACTCAGTCAGCTGTGTCTGACTCTGCAAGCCCGTTGACTGTAGCCTGCCAGGCTCCTCTGTGCCTGAAATTTCCAGGCAAGTCTTGTCCAAGTAAGTATACTGGAGTGGGTTAACATTTGCTACTCCAGGGGATCTTGCAGGCCCAGGGATTGAACTTTGTCTCTTGTGTCCTCTGCATTGGAGGGTAAATTCCTAACCCCTGGTTGACCAGGGAAGTTCCAAACTTTGATTCTTTTTAGTTTTTAATTTCCCTAACACTTTATTTGAAAATATTTTAAGAATGTGTTGTATATAATTTGAACTTTGCTTAATCATAATTAAAACTAAATTTCCTGTTTACACTTAAAGAATCTTTGCAGAGAAGTGCTTCTCATCCCTGTTATCAGTCTTTCCTTAAATCAGATCTAAAATCTTGCAGTGAATTCTCAGAATTGGGTCACAGTGGAAAAAACTATACCTTAAATTTAAAGATGACATAGCTTTTCTCAAAGGACCAAAGGAGAGAGACTGAAAATGAACAGATACATATAGATAACACTTGTACATGGAATGGACATTTAAGAAAATCATAGTCTTAATTTTTCTCAGCAAATTTGGAACCTGGCTGTACACTGAGATATAAAAGTATGGGTTTGGTTAGTCATGTGGCATGTGAAAATAGATTTTATTGGGTTCATGTCAAATAGCATCATGATAGTGCCAAGACCCAGCTGAGTTTGGAGACCATGACCTTGAACTGGCACTTGTTCTAGACTGATGGTGTTCTTTTATTTAGCCATACTGAGTAGCTAGTTAGCAGTAGCAGAGAGGGAATTTGGGTAGATTAATCCAAGGTTGGGGATTTGTAAGGTAAGGACAGTGCAAGAAAAAGGGACCTAGGAATTAAAGGTGCTCAGAATAAGTAGATGAGATGTTGAACCACGGGCCTCTTTAACTGTAGGCTCTAGTAAGTGTAAGAGTCTAGAACTGTACTGAGAGGTGGTGTTTGGTAGAAAGGGGTCTCCATTTCTAAACAGCATGAGACAAAATATAAGAAAGTGAGATTTTCTGTGATGGAAATAGAGACTCAAATTTGATGCAGTTAAGAGAAATGACAAGATCTGAGGTCTGGTCTTGAGAGTTTGTGGCTAAAGTCAACATTGGTCTAAGAGCCTGGCAAAGTCCCTCCGCATGGGTGGTTAGTCACTCAGTCAGCTGTGTCTGACTCTGCAAGCCCGTTGACTGTAGCCTGCCAGGCTCCTCTGTGCCTGAAATTTCCAGGCAAGTCTTGTCCAAGTAAGTATACTGGAGTGGGTTAACATTTGCTACTCCAGGGGATCTTGCAGGCCCAGGGATTGAACTTTGTCTCTTGTGTCCTCTGCATTGGAGGGTAAATTCCTAACCCTGGTTGACCAGGGAAGTTCCAAACTTTGATTCTTTTTAGTTTTTAATTTCCCTAACACTTTATTTGAAAATATTTTAAGAATGTGTTGTATATAATTTGAACTTTGCTTAATCATAATTAAAACTAAATTTCCTGTTTACACTTAAAGAATCTTTGCAGAGAAGTGCTTCTCATCCCTGTTATCAGTCTTTCCTTAAATCAGATCTAAAATCTTGCAGTGAATTCTCAGAATTGGGTCACAGTGGAAAAAACTATACCTTAAATTTAAAGATGACATAGCTTTTCTCAAAGGACCAAAGGAGAGAGACTGAAAATGAACAGATACATATAGATAACACTTGTACATGGAATGGACATTTAAGAAAATCATAGTCTTAATTTTTCTCAGCAAATTTGGAACCTGGCTGTACACTGAGATATAAAAGTATGGGTTTGGTTAGTCATGTGGCATGTGAAAATAGATTTTATTGGGTTCATGTCAAATAGCATCATGATAGTGCCAAGACCCAGCTGAGTTTGGAGACCATGACCTTGAACTGGCACTTGTTCTAGACTGATGGTGTTCTTTTATTTAGCCATACTGAGTAGCTAGTTAGCAGTAGCAGAGAGGGAATTTGGGTAGATTAATCCAAGGTTGGGGATTTGTAAGGTAAGGACAGTGCAAGAAAAAGGGACCTAGGAATTAAAGGTGCTCAGAATAAGTAGATGAGATGTTGAACCACGGGCCTCTTTAACTGTAGGCTCTAGTAAGTGTAAGAGTCTAGAACTGTACTGAGAGGTGGTGTTTGGTAGAAAGGGGTCTCCATTTCTAAACAGCATGAGACAAAATATAAGAAAGTGAGATTTTCTGTGATGGAAATAGAGACTCAAATTTGATGCAGTTAAGAGAAATGACAAGATCTGAGGTCTGGTCTTGAGAGTTTGTGGCTAAAGTCAACATTGGTCTAAAGAGCCTGGCAAGCTACAGTCATTGGACTCCAAGAATCAGACTCGACTTAGCAACTAGAGCCAACACCACCAAGAGAGATGGGACTCAGAGCTATGTGTTAGGTTGATCACGGGTGCTGCTGCTGTTAAGGGTGCTTTGCAACCATGCACTGAGAGGACTTCAGTGAGTGAAGCGTATAATCAGTGACTGAGAAGTAGTGACCAGAATGGCTTCTAATTATTACAGTAGATATGGGAGAACACACAGATGAGAAAGCTTTGGGTATAAAAGTAGGAGTCTAATGGTCTAGGTTTCTAGAAGGACATCAGTGCTTTTTCTCCCATGTCCTATGATGTGATTGTGCAGAGAAAATGGCTCCTTGGAAGCTGCAAGTAACACAGTCCTTGAACAAGAATCTGATTTCAGTTAAGATCAGGGTGTAGAAGGAACATTGAACCAGAAGCTACAGTGTGGACCGTAAAAAATTCTAATTCAAAGAGAGTTTTAGCAAGTTCTGTAGAGAATTTTGCAAAATAATTTTGGAAAGGACATAAGAAAATTAACAAGGATGAATAGTTGAGTAAATACTAACTGATTCATTTTAGGTCACAGAAAAAAAAGTGAAGAGATGTGTATTTTATTTCAAATTCTATAATAAAATCTTGCTTGATTCTTCAGCTCATAAAAGATCTCTAGGGTTTGTGACTTTACGGTGTTTCATGTGTTTTTCATTCATTTGACTTTTAATTACAGAATCGTAATGATTCAGGAAGCATAAAAATGAAAGCATAAATTTTCTAATGTGGACATGAACAATATTCAGAACAAACAAACAAAACCCTTATGTATTTAATTGGATATGGTTAACTGATGATTTCTTAAATTTTCCAATAAAAAGCAAATTAAAATTTTCCAGTTGCACTTCAAAACTGGTAAAACATTGCCCTTCACTTGTCAGGATTTCTTTGTTTCATTTTGCTTCTAGTTAAGCATCATAGTCATTAAGCGCAAATATGTCTTTATGTGTGCCCTGAATATTCAATCTCAATCATGTGGGAAAATGACTAAAATACTAGTTCTCTAAATTCTTATCACTTATAACATCAACAGTCAACTTTACTGGCTCCTGTCATAAAAAATACATTAGGTAAATTACACCACGCTCAGGTTTGGATAAGTGTGTCTTCTTTGAGCCTGATCCTTGTTCTAATTTTTATTTTGTAAGGGTACAGAGAAAATGTTTAACACAGTGAGAGTGACCCTACATCCATTTTTCTGTATCAGTTCCATGGGTTGAAAATATGAAGTGAATTCAAGGAGTACTGATACTCATACAGACAACATATTTTTTCCCATTTTTTAATTATGAAACAATCTTTAAACATCTGGCAAAGATGGAAAACTTTTACAATGAACAATCATCCCTAGATTTCAAAATTAGGTTCCCTATAAGTGTTTTATCAAATATACACTTCTCCATTTCTCTCTCTAATTACTAAATCATCTTATTTAAGTTCACGTCAAAGTAAATTGCAGACATCAGTAAACTTCTTCCAAATCTCTCAGCATGTGCATGATTAATGAAATCGCCTTTTCTCAAGTGATTTCTTGGCTCATATTAAAGTTATTCTTGAGCCAAAAATGTGTGTGCATCCCCACAATGTTTTTTAGGCTCCCAGCATTGTGCCAGATACTCTGTATAATATTATAAACACCACTTGTGTAAAATAACCTGAAGTACCAGTTTTCAAGTTGATTTGAACCAAAGTCAAATTTCCTCAAAACTTCTTTTTTAAAATTAAACTTACTTTTATTACCTTGCATAAGAGTTCACTTTTTTTAAAAACATAATTGATTTATAATAAAATGTTAGTTTCAAATATATGGCATCGTGATCAATATTTTTTGGCAGTATATTCTATTTTAGGTTATTATAAGATAATAGATATAATGTGTACTATAAAGTATATCCTTATTTTTTATCTGTTTTATATGTAGTAGTTTGTAGTATTTGCTTTTATTTCCATAATTCATTCCTCCCTCTCTTTGGTAACCACAAATACATTTTATAGATCTATGAAAGTTTCTGTTTTGTATGTACATTAATTTGTATTATTCTGAAATACATATATAAGTGATATACAGTATTTGCAGTTATCTATCTCATGTTTCACTAAGCATAATATTCTCTAGGTCTATGTATCTACATTGCTATAAGTCGCAGTATTTCATTCTTTTTTATGGCTGAGTAATTCCATCATGTGTGTGTGTTGCTTTTATGTGTACATGCACATACTATATCTTAATTCAATCGTGTTGATTGGCACTTGAATTGCTTCCATGTCTTGGCTCTTATAAACAGGGCTGCTATGAACACTGGGGTCCATGTGTCTTTTTAAGTTACTGCTTTCATTTTTTCCAGATGTATATAAAGAGTGAAGTTGCTGGATTATATTGTAGACCTGCTTGTACTTTTTTGAGGCACTTTCGTATGTTTTCCATGTTAACAGCACCAATTTACATTCCCATAAAAAAATGTACAAAGGGTTTCATTTCCTCCACATACTCTCCAACATTTTCCAACATTTGCTACTTGTAGGCTTTTTGATGATGGCCATTCTGACCACTGTGTGGTGATACCTCATTATGGTTTTGATTTGCATTTCTCTAAATATTTAGCAGTGTTAAGCATTTTTTCACATGCCTGTTGGCCACTTGTATGTCTTCTTTGGAAAAATGTCTATGCAAGTCTTAAGTTTTTAATCAGATTATTTGTGGTTTTTTTTTGATATTGAATTGTATGTGCTATGTATTTTGGACATTAATCCTTTGTTGGTTGCATCATTTGCAAAAATTTTCTCACATTCCATGTCTTTTCAAATTTTCCATTGCTATGCAAACATTTGTAAATTTACTTAGCTCCCATTTATTTATTTTCATTTTTGTTTCTTTTGCTTTAGAAGACTGATGCAAGAAAATATTACTATGATTTATGTTAAGGAGTGTTCTGCCTATGTTCTGATCTGAGGAGTTTATATGTAGTAGTTTGTAGTATTTGCTTTTATTTCCATAATTCATTCCTCCCTCTCTTTGGTAACCACAAATACATTTTATAGATCTATGAAAGTTTCTGTTTTGTATGTACATTAATTTGTATTATTCTGAAATACATATATAAGTGATATACAGTATTTGCAGTTATCTATCTCATGTTTCACTAAGCATAATATTCTCTAGGTCTATGTATCTACATTGCTATAAGTCGCAGTATTTCATTCTTTTTTATGGCTGAGTAATTCCATCATGTGTGTGTGTTGCTTTTATGTGTACATGCACATACTATATCTTAATTCAATCGTGTTGATTGGCACTTGAATTGCTTCCATGTCTTGGCTCTTATAAACAGGGCTGCTATGAACACTGGGGTCCATGTGTCTTTTTAAGTTACTGCTTTCATTTTTTCCAGATGTATATAAAGAGTGAAGTTGCTGGATTATATTGTAGACCTGCTTGTACTTTTTTGAGGCACTTTCGTATGTTTTCCATGTTAACAGCACCAATTTACATTCCCATAAAAAAATGTACAAAGGGTTTCATTTCCTCCACATACTCTCCAACATTTTCCAACATTTGCTACTTGTAGGCTTTTTGATGATGGCCATTCTGACCACTGTGTGGTGATACCTCATTATGGTTTTGATTTGCATTTCTCTAAATATTTAGCAGTGTTAAGCATTTTTTCACATGCCTGTTGGCCACTTGTATGTCTTCTTTGGAAAAATGTCTATGCAAGTCTTAAGTTTTTAATCAGATTATTTGTGTTTTTTTTTTTTTTGATATTGAATTGTATGTGCTATGTATTTTGGACATTAATCCTTTGTTGGTTGCATCATTTGCAAAAATTTTCTCACATTCCATGTCTTTTCAAATTTTCCATTGCTATGCAAACATTTGTAAATTTACTTAGCTCCCATTTATTTATTTTCATTTTTGTTTCTTTTGCTTTAGAAGACTGATGCAAGAAAATATTACTATGATTTATGTTAAGGAGTGTTCTGCCTATGTTCTGATCTGAGGAGTTTATAGTTGTAGGATTCACATTTGGGTCTTTGGGTCTTGTTATTTCTCTTCTTTCATTTCTTATTTTATTTTATTTGAGTCCTCTATCTTCTTGTTGAGTGTGGCTAAAGCTTATCAATTTTGTGTATCTTTTCAAAATCTCCTGCATTAGTTGGTCTTTTCTATTGTTTTTTTAGGTCTCTATTTTATGTCCTTTTAGATCTTTATTATTTCCTTCCTCATGATCACTTTGATTCTTGTTTATTCTGCTTTTACTAATTGTCTTGGGTGATGGGTTAGGTTTATGGGGAACTTTTCTTGTTTCTTGAGAAAGGCCTGTATCTTTAAGAACTTTCTCTTAGAATCGCTTTCACTACATCTCATAAATTTTAGACATTTGCATTTTCATTTTTCTTGATGTATTTTCTGATTTGCTTTTTGATTTCATTGGTGACTCACTGGGATTTAGTATATTTTTTAGTCTTTTTTCTCACTTTTCTTTCAATAGTTGATTTCTAGTTTCATATGGTTGTGGCTGGAAAAATATATTTGATACAAATTCTTAAATTTGTGAGGCTTTCTTTGTGACCTTGTAAGTAATCTATGCTAGAGAACATACCAAGCACACTTTAAAACACAGTATATTCTGCCTTTTTTGGGTATAGTGTCCTGTAGATATTGATTAAGTCTTAACTTGTTTATTGTGTCATTTAGCACTTCTGTTGATTTATTGATTTTCTATCTGAATGATCCATCCATTGACATCAATAGAGTGTTTAAGTCCCCTATTCTTGTAGTATTATTGTCAATTTCTCCCTTTATGCTTGTTACTAACTTGCTTTATATATTTAGATGCTTTCATATGGGTTTGTATGTTAGTGAAATATCATGTTCTTATATTGATTCTTTTCCCTCTTTTTTGAATTTCCTTCCTATTTATTATTATATAATGCCCTTCTTTGTCTCTTGTTTTAGCCTTTGTTTTTGTTTTTTTTTAAACTGTATTCTTTTGTTGTTGTTGTTGTTGTTGTTTTTATTTATTTTGGGCAGGCGTTGGGTTGGGGAGGGAGGAGAGCAGGCGGGCCATTTCTATTGGTCCTTCGTTTCTCTATGTTCATCGTCTTTGTTCTTTGGCTCCTGTGGGCCTCCCATCGCGGTGGCGTCTGTTGTTGCAGAGCGCGGGGTCTGAGCGCATGCGCTCCAGAACTCTGGCTCGATGATTGGACACATCAGTCCAGCCGCTCCGCGCACGTGGAATCTTCCCAGGCCAGGGATCGAACCGGCGCCCCTTGCACTGCAAGGTGGTGTCCTTACCAACTGGACCACCAGGGGAAGCCCTAGCCTTTGTTTTAGTCTGTTTTATCCGAGTATTACTACCCTTGCTTTTGTGTCATTTCTGTTTACATAAAATATCTTTTTTTCAATCTCTTCACTTTCAGTCTGTGCATGCCTTTTGTCGTGATGTGAGTTTTCTGTAGGAAGCATATTGAAGAGGCTTATTTCTCTTTATTTCTTTTTTTTAATTGGAGTACAACTGCTTTATAGTGCTATGCCAGTTCTGTTGTGTAACAAAGTAACACACATACATATCAGTTCAGTTCAGTTCATTTGAAATTTTCAGTTCTGTCCAAGTCTCTGCAGCCCCATGGACTGCAGCATGCAAAGAATCCCTGTACTTCACCATCTCCTGGAACTTACTCAAACTCTCATCCATTGACTTGGTGATGCCATTCAACCATCTCATCCTCTGTCATCGCCTTCTTCTGCTTTCTGTTTTTCCCAGCATCAGAATCTTTTCCAATGAGTCATCCCTTCACATGAGGTGGCCAAAGTATTGGAGATTCTTCAGTATCAGTCCTTTCAGTGAATATTGATTTCCGATTCTGAGTGTTTAAGTCCCCTATTCTTGTAGTATTATTGTCAATTTCTCCCTTTATGCTTGTTACTAACTTGCTTTATATATTTAGATGCTTTCATATGGGTTTGTATGTTAGTGAAATATCATGTTCTTATATTGATTCTTTTCCCTCTTTTTTGAATTTCCTTCCTATTTATTATTATATAATGCCCTTCTTTGTCTCTTGTTTTAGCCTTTGTTTTTGTTTTTTTTTAAACTGTATTCTTTTGTTGTTGTTGTTGTTGTTGTTTTTATTTATTTTGGGCAGGCGTTGGGTTGGGGAGGGAGGAGAGCAGGCGGGCCATTTCTATTGGTCCTTCGTTTCTCTATGTTCATCGTCTTTGTTCTTTGGCTCCTGTGGGCCTCCCATCGCGGTGGCGTCTGTTGTTGCAGAGCGCGGGGTCTGAGCGCATGCGCTCCAGAACTCTGGCTCGATGATTGGACACATCAGTCCAGCCGCTCCGCGCACGTGGAATCTTCCCAGGCCAGGGATCGAACCGGCGCCCCTTGCACTGCAAGGTGGTGTCCTTACCAACTGGACCACCAGGGGAAGCCCTAGCCTTTGTTTTAGTCTGTTTTATCCGAGTATTACTACCCTTGCTTTTGTGTCATTTCTGTTTACATAAAATATCTTTTTTTCAATCTCTTCACTTTCAGTCTGTGCATGCCTTTTGTCGTGATGTGAGTTTTCTGTAGGAAGCATATTGAAGAGGCTTATTTCTCTTTATTTCTTTTTTAATTGGAGTACAACTGCTTTATAGTGCTATGCCAGTTCTGTTGTGTAACAAAGTAACACACATACATATCAGTTCAGTTCAGTTCATTTGAAATTTTCAGTTCTGTCCAAGTCTCTGCAGCCCCATGGACTGCAGCATGCAAAGAATCCCTGTACTTCACCATCTCCTGGAACTTACTCAAACTCTCATCCATTGACTTGGTGATGCCATTCAACCATCTCATCCTCTGTCATCGCCTTCTTCTGCTTTCTGTTTTTCCCAGCATCAGAATCTTTTCCAATGAGTCATCCCTTCACATGAGGTGGCCAAAGTATTGGAGATTCAGCTTCAGTATCAGTCCTTTCAGTGAATATTGATTTCCTTTGGGATTAACTGGTTTAATCTCCTTGCAGTCTAAAGTACTTGAAACAGTCTTCTCCAACACCATAGTTCAAAGGCATCAATTCTTTGGTGCACAGCCTTCTTTATGGTCCAAATCTCACATCCATACATGATTACTGTAAAAACCATAGCTTTGACTGTATGGATTTTTGGTTGGTAAAATGATGTCTCTGCTTTTGAATGTGCTGTCTAGATATGCCATAGCCTTTCTTCCAGGAACAAGTATCTTTTAATTTCATGGCTGTAGTCACCATCTGCTGTGATTTTGGAACCCAGGAAAATACAGTCTGTTATTATTTGCATTGTTTGCCCATCTATTTTCCATGAAATGATGGGGCAAGATGCCATGATTTTAGTTTTCTGAATGTTGAGTTTTAAGCTAGCTTTTTCACTGTTCTCTCTCACCTTCATCAAGAGGCTCTTTGGTTCCTCTTCTCTTTCTGCCATAAGGGTGGCATCACCTGCGTACCTGAGGTTATTGATATATTCCTGGAAATCTTGATTCCAGTGTGTACTTCATCCAGGCAAGCATTTCACATGATGTACTCTGCATACAAGTTAAATAAGCACAGTAACAGTAAACAGCCTTTATGTACTTCTTTCCCAATTTGGAACTGGTCAATTTTTCCATGTCTGGTTCTAACTGTTGTTTCTTGACCTGCATACAGATTTTGCAGTAGGCAAATAGAGTGATCTGGTATTCCCATGTCTTTAAGAATTTTCCACATCTTGTTGTGATCCACACTGTCAAAGGTTTTAGCATATTTAGTGAAGCAGATGTAGATAGTTTTTTGGAATTCCCTTTTTCTCTGATTCAATGGATGTTGGAAATTTGATCTCTGGTTCCTATACTTTTTCTAAATTCAGTTTGTACATTTGGAGGTTGTTGGTTCACATACTGTTGAAGCCTAACTTGGAGGATTGTGAGCATGACCTTGCTAGCCTGTAAAATGAGTGAAATTGTATGGTAGTTTGAACATTCTTTGGTATTGCCCTTCTTTGGTATTGGGATGAAAACTGATCTTTTTCAATCCTAAGGCCACTGCTGAATTTTTTCCTCTTTTTTAGATTTCCTTCCCATTTAGATCACCACAAAATATTGAGTAGAGTTCTCTGAACTGTAGAGTTGGTTCTTATTAGTATCTTGTTAATTATTAAATCAGATGACTACTATTGACACTAATAGTAGTGTATCAATTACAATCTCTCAATCCATCCCACCCATCCATTTCAGCCTTGGTATTCACACATTTGTTCTCTATGTCTATGTTTCTATTTCTGCTTTGCAAAAAAGTTAATCTCTACCATTTTTATAGACTCCACGTATGTTCATTAATATATGATATTTGTTTTTTTCTTTCTGAATTACTTCACTCTGTATGACAGTTTCTACACCCATCCACATCTCTGTAGAAGGCACTATTTCATTCATTTTTATGGGTGAGTAATATTCCATTGTATATACATATACCAACTTTATCCATTTCTCTGTGAATGGACATTTAGGAAAGATCTTAGTTTTTATCCAATCAGTCACTCTTTTTCTTTGGCTAGCACATTTATCCATTGACCTTAAGAGCAATTATTGATAAGTATGTATTAAAACATTGCCATTTTATTCCTTAATTGCTAATTGTTTTTGTTGTTGTTCTTTGCTCATGTCTTCTTTTTGTTTCTTCTTTATGGTTTGATGATCTTCTTTTGTAGTATGCTTGATTTTATTTTCTTTTTGTTTATCTATGTTTTTGATTTGTGGTTACCATGGGATTCATATATACTGACCCGTTATTATATCTGCTACAGAATTTTGCCAGAAAAGGCAAATAGAGTGATCTGGTATTTTCCCATTTTTCTTTAAGAAATTTTCCACATCTTGTTGTGATCCACACTGTCAAAGGTTTTAGCATATTTAGTGAAGCAGATGTAGATAGTTTTTTGGAATTCCCTTTTTCTCTGATTCAATGGATGTTGGAAATTTGATCTCTGGTTCCTATACTTTTTCTAAATTCAGTTTGTACATTTGGAGGTTGTTGGTTCACATACTGTTGAAGCCTAACTTGGAGGATTGTGAGCATGACCTTGCTAGCCTGTAAAATGAGTGAAATTGTATGGTAGTTTGAACATTCTTTGGTATTGCCCTTCTTTGGTATTGGGATGAAAACTGATCTTTTTCAATCCTAAGGCCACTGCTGAATTTTTTCCTCTTTTTTAGATTTCCTTCCCATTTAGATCACCACAAAATATTGAGTAGAGTTCTCTGAACTGTAGAGTTGGTTCTTATTAGTATCTTGTTAATTATTAAATCAGATGACTACTATTGACACTAATAGTAGTGTATCAATTACAATCTCTCAATCCATCCCACCCATCCATTTCAGCCTTGGTATTCACACATTTGTTCTCTATGTCTATGTTTCTATTTCTGCTTTGCAAAAAAGTTAATCTCTACCATTTTTATAGACTCCACGTATGTTCATTAATATATGATATTTGTTTTTTTCTTTCTGAATTACTTCACTCTGTATGACAGTTTCTACACCCATCCACATCTCTGTAGAAGGCACTATTTCATTCATTTTTATGGGTGAGTAATATTCCATTGTATATACATATACCAACTTTATCCATTTCTCTGTGAATGGACATTTAGGAAAGATCTTAGTTTTTATCCAATCAGTCACTCTTTTTCTTTGGCTAGCACATTTATCCATTGACCTTAAGAGCAATTATTGATAAGTATGTATTAAAACATTGCCATTTTATTCCTTAATTGCTAATTGTTTTTGTTGTTGTTCTTTGCTCATGTCTTCTTTTTGTTTCTTCTTTATGGTTTGATGATCTTCTTTTGTAGTATGCTTGATTTTATTTTCTTTTTTTGTGTATCTATGTTTTTGATTTGTGGTTACCATGGGATTCATATATACTGACCCGTTATTATATCTGCTTCCTTTAAACTGGTAATACTTTAATTTCAAGCACATTCTAAAGGATTTATATTTTAATCCTCTCCTCTACATTTTATGATTTGGATAATATATTTTACCTATTTATCTGTATCAGTTTACTGTTTTCTTGTAGTTATAGTTGCTTTCAGAATTTTTTTTTTTCTTTTTTGGCGGCAGGGGATTGTTTTGGTGGGGGGCATGGGTGGGCCACTTCTATTGGTCTTTCATTTATCTGTTTTCATCCATCCTTGTTCTTTGACCTGCGTGGGCCTCCCGATCGCAGTGGCCTCTGTCGTCGCAGAACACTGGTTCTGGGCGCAGGCACTCCAGAGCTCCGGCTAGGTAATTGGACACATCGGTTCAGCTGCTCTGCGGCACGTGGGATCTTCCCTGGCCAGGGATTGAACCAATGCCCCGTGCACTGCAAGGCGGTGTCCTTACCCACTGGACCACCAGGGAAGCCTGGTTTTATTTTTTTAACTTTTATTTTACTTTTAACTTTTATAGAGTTTTGTTGTTTACAGATACGTATGTTCTTAGATTAGTCATATATATATCTCCCCTTTCCCACCCCTCCAGGCTTTCAGAATCTTTTGTTTGATTTTTTGTCTACCTACTAGCTAGTATTTGAGAGATCTTCAGTTCTTACAATATATTTGCATTTCCTACAAATTCTTCTTTTCCATTTACAGAAGACTTTTTAACATTTCCTTTAGGGCAGGTTTAATATTTCTGAATTCTTTTAGCCTTGCTTGTCTGATAAATTCTTTATTTCTCCTGTTCTAAATGATTGCAGGGTAGGCTATCCGAGGTTGCAGAATTTTCTGTTTCAGGACACTGAATATAGCATGCGATCCCTTCTGGCCTGCAATGTTTCTGGAAAGAAATCAGCTGATGGTCTTATGGGAAGGTCTTTCCTTCCTTGTGTTTTTCTCTTGCTGCCTTTAGAATTCTTTCTTCACCTTTAATTTCTGCCATTTTAATTATGATGTGTCCTGTTGTGGATCTGTTTGGGTTCATATTATTTGGGGATCTCTGTGATTCTGTACCTGAATATCTGTTTCTTTCCTTAGGTTTGGGAGGTATTCATCTATAATTTCTTCAAAAACGGTTTTGGCCTCTCTTCTTCTGGAAAACCTTTAATGTGTGTGTTTCCATTATATGGAGACCGTATAATGTAATGCATATGTAGACCTTATATTACCTCATAAATCTTGTCTGTTGCTTTTGCTTTCACTTAAACAGTTTGTCTCGCTGCCTACTGTTCTGATTGGGTGATTTCCATTGTTATATCTTAAAGATCACTTAGGCACCGCTTGTATCATTTAGTTGGCTATTCAATGCTTCTAGAGCGCTTTTTAACTTAGAAATTTAAATATCCATTTTTACTTGGATCTTCTTTATTATTTCTAGCTTTTTTAAAAAATTGTTTGTTTAGATCAATTCACTTTGTTAATTCAGTTATTATTCTTATTACAAACTTTTGAACTCAGTGTCTTGTAGATTATTTTTGTTTCATTATTTTTCAGGGTTTTCTCTTGCTCTTTCAATTGGGAATAGTTTCTCCACCTTTTCATTTTATTTAACTTTCTCTATCTCTATGAATTTAGGTGAAACAGTTATCTATTGTGATCTTGAATGGGTGCTTTTATGTAAGAGTATTTCTATGCAGACTGTGTGTCAAATGCATTTGCTGTGAGGGCTGGATATGATGTGGACATCAACCAACGCTTTCCTTAGGGTTGTACTGATGTTATCACCATGATAGTGGTTGTGACTGGTGTTGCAGTATCTACAGTCTGTGCTGGCTGTGAGTTGGGACTTCCTGTCTGCCCTGGGCAGTCTCCAGTTGCCCTGTCAGGGCAACATTTGCTCCCAGGTTGCTGGGGCAGTAGCCTTGAGGTTTAGGCTCAGGTTGGCTCAATTACTTTTGAGTGTTTTTCCTTCTTCATGGAGGCATTTGCTGCAAAAAGGGGAGGAGAGGGTAGGCTACCCGGGCTGAAATGGTCTTTATGCGGAAGTGTTTCTTATGGGAAGGTCTTTCCTTCCTTGTGTTTTTCTCTTGCTGCCTTTAGAATTCTTTCTTCACCTTTAATTTCTGCCATTTTAATTATGATGTGTCCTGTTGTGGATCTGTTTGGGTTCATATTATTTGGGGATCTCTGTGATTCTGTACCTGAATATCTGTTTCTTTCCTTAGGTTTGGGAGGTATTCATCTATAATTTCTTCAAAAACGGTTTTGGCCTCTCTTCTTCTGGAAAACCTTTAATGTGTGTGTTTCCATTATATGGAGACCGTATAATGTAATGCATATGTAGACCTTATATTACCTCATAAATCTTGTCTGTTGCTTTTGCTTTCACTTAAACAGTTTGTCTCGCTGCCTACTGTTCTGATTGGGTGATTTCCATTGTTATATCTTAAAGATCACTTAGGCACCGCTTGTATCATTTAGTTGGCTATTCAATGCTTCTAGAGCGCTTTTTAACTTAGAAATTTAAATATCCATTTTTACTTGGATCTTCTTTATTATTTCTAGCTTTTTTAAAAAATTGTTTGTTTAGATCAATTCACTTTGTTAATTCAGTTATTATTCTTATTACAAACTTTTGAACTCAGTGTCTTGTAGATTATTTTTGTTTCATTATTTTTCAGGGTTTTCTCTTGCTCTTTCAATTGGGAATAGTTTCTCCACCTTTTCATTTTATTTAACTTTCTCTATCTCTATGAATTTAGGTGAAACAGTTATCTATTGTGATCTTGAATGGGTGCTTTTATGTAAGAGTATTTCTATGCAGACTGTGTGTCAAATGCATTTGCTGTGAGGGCTGGATATGATGTGGACATCAACCAACGCTTTCCTTAGGGTTGTACTGATGTTATCACCATGATAGTGGTTGTGACTGGTGTTGCAGTATCTACAGTCTGTGCTGGCTGTGAGTTGGGACTTCCTGTCTGCCCTGGGCAGTCTCCAGTTGCCCTGTCAGGGCAACATTTGCTCCCAGGTTGCTGGGGCAGTAGCCTTGAGGTTTAGGCTCAGGTTGGCTCAATTACTTTTGAGTGTTTTTCCTTCTT
Organism: Tragulus kanchil; assembly: GCA_022376925.1. Taxonomy (NCBI): domain Eukaryota; kingdom Metazoa; phylum Chordata; class Mammalia; order Artiodactyla; family Tragulidae; genus Tragulus; species Tragulus kanchil. The sequence goes on from JAIOJX010000030.1 coordinate 12,070,767, forward strand.
CATGGAGGCATTTGCTGCAAAGGAGGAGAGTGTTGAAGTCAGTGGGCTCTTGTGCTTACAGGGTTCCCATGCACTGCCTGTGTAGCTGTTTGAGACTCTGCTCAGACACAGTCCAAGTTCAAGTCTTTTCCCCTGTTGTGGTTGTCACAGATCTCATGGAAGGTTGTACCATGGTGTGGGCTAGGCCAGAGCATTTGCTTGACTAGGAGTGGGGATTGGGTCATGTTGGTTGCAGAGGTTTGAGTGACTGACCTGCCATCAGAGGGCTGGGCTTCTTCAGGGATATTGTTTGAGGAAGTGAGATTGATGGGCACTTCACCTCCATCTGGACCAAGCCCCAGGCACCCAGGTTGCTAAATCAAATCTTTCCTCAGGTTCTGGTTTCCCTAGACCCACAGGCAAGCTGAGATGTAAAGGGAGTGGGGTTGGGTATTCAGTCATTTCTAACTGGGAAGTGCAACAAGTTGGCAGCCTCTAGGGCAGACCTCTCTCTATCTTGTCTTTTGGCAAGCAGCACTTGTATGCTCAAGAGTGGAATCTAGGTTTCTCCAGCCCTGCATCTTCCTAGTGGCTCTCCATGCAACCAAGGAGGTCTGTCATTTTTTAATACAATTTTATTTATTTATTTTTAGCTGTGCTGGGTCTACACTGCTGCATGGACTTTTCTGTAATTGTGGTGAGTGGGCTTATCATTGCTGCGGCTTCTCTTGTTGCAGAGCTTAGGCTCTAGGGCACAAGCTCTACAGTTGTGGTGCACAGGCTCAATTACTCTGCAGCAATGTGGGATCTTCCAGGATCAGGAATTGAACCCGTGTCTCCTGAATTGGCAGGCAGATTCTTTACCACTGAGCCTCAAGGGAAGCCCCATGGGTGTCTGTCTTCTCTGCATAGAACTCCAGGGCTGTGATACCTAGTCTGTGACTCAACAAACCCACTCACCAGGGTAAGTTTCTGCCTAGGCAGTCTTCCTCTTCCTCTTAGCCCCCTTCCAAGGGCATAGGTCCAGAACTGATGCTCTTTTTCCTGTCCTACCCCATTATGTGCAGTCTTTCATGCAGCCTTGGTTATATAGAAGTTCTATGCCCATTTCCAGTTAGTTTTCTATGAGAATTGTTCCACATGTAGATGTATTCTTGATGTGTTTGTGGGGGAAGGTGAGCTCCACGTCCTCTTACTCTATAATCTTGATCCCCCTTCCAAGGTATTTTAATTGGATTTTATAATTAAAGAAGATCTGCTTTAGGCTAGATTTTCTCATGTTTTTGTTTCTAAATGGTATTTTCCTTTCAGAATATGTTATCCTCTCTTAAATTGATAGTATCTCATGAGAGCAGGCCAAATGATGTTGTGTGAACTCAGAAAGAAAGAGAGTGTGAGAAATACCACAATCACAGTGGCCTTTATTAGACATGACCTAATATTGCACAGGGTTGGCCTAGTGGCTCAGAGGGTAAAGAATCTGCCTGCAATGTGGGAAACCTGGGTTCAATCCCTGGGGTGAGCAGATCCCTTGGAGAAGGAAATGGCAATCCACTCCAGTATTCTTGCCTGAAGAATTCCATGGACAGAGGAGCCTGGTGGGCTATAGTCCATGGGGTCAAAAAGCTTCCGACATGACTGGGTGACTTACACACACACACACACACACACACACACACACACACACACAACTTTGTTCCTTAGCCTGTGACAGAGAATGATTTTTTTTTTTCCAATCAAGGTTGCCTTTAATTTCAAAATCCACTCTTGCTCTAATTAATCAAAATATTACTGTTTTGAATAATTTATGTAATAATGCAATGGCATAAGGAGAGTTAAATTTGAATCCTACGTGTGCTACACAGACTGAAGGAGTTAGGAGACCAGATTTCGTGAGCGGACTCATGTTCGGATTAATAGTTTGTTGTTGTTGTTTGCAACCCCATGGACTGTAGCCCATCTGGCTCCTCTTTCCATGGTATTTACAAGGCAAGAATACTGGAGTGGATTGCCATTTCCTTCTTCAGGAGATCTTCTCAACTCAGTGATCAAACCCGAGTCTCCTGCATTTGCAGGTGGATTCTTTACCACTGAACAACCTGGGAATTCCAGTAACTAAGTAGGATACATTCTAGCTGGTAAAGCCCGATGACTTCCAGAGGCAATTCTCTATAATTTTCCTTGATGTTTGATTAAAGCATGTGCATGCTTGCCAAGTTGTTTCAGTTGGGTCGGACTTTTTGTGATCCTATGGACTGTCACCCACCAGATGCTTCTCTCTGTGGGGTTCTCCAGGCAAGAATACTGAAGTAGGATGCCACGACTTCCTCCAGCAGATCATCCAAACCCAGGGATTTAACCCCTTCTTAAATCTGCTGCGTAGTCAGATGGTTTCTTTACCACTAGTGCCACATGGGAAGCCTATTTGCTTAAAGAGTTCTGGATTATACGGAGGAAGTGGCACGGCTGAAAGATAACAGGGGCCACTGGAGGTTTGCAGTAGCTTATTTATCAACAAATATGAAGGTATTTCAGCTTTTAAACAATTGGTCAAGCTCACATGGCACTTTTTTGCTGAACATCAATTCTACTTTTAGATAAAAATGAAAACAGTAATTTGGTAATGAATATATACTTCCATCCAAGTTTGGGAGCAGTTGCCAAAGGAAGTTATCTTTTCGAAATAGTTAATTCTTTGCTGGACTTACGCATTTTTAAAATGTCATTGCATGTTCTGCTTTAAGGGATCCAGCTATTAATATTTCTTCTAGAGCAAGAAATGTGAAATATGAAGTTAGCCAAATTACCAAAGAATATATTTTCAACTTAAGATAGGTCATTGAAGAGGGATGAAGTAATTAGAGGAGGAAAGGGAAACAGACCAAGAAAGGTCATATAATCTTGATACTACTTGTTAAAACCTTTGGATCTTCTATTGTTATTAATTAAACAGCAGCTCATTAAAGGAAATAGAAGGCATAGCAATTAACTTAGCAAAACAAGGCTGCTAAAGTGTTATTTGATTGGAAAGAAGCAGCTCCAAACCTGCACCTGCTTAACACTCCCCTGCAAGCAGCTTTCTTTCTTGACCTTCTTGCTTCCTGCTTGTATCATTTCAACTCTATGGTGTCCCACTGTTATTTGGAAGGTAAACCCTTTGAACATATAACTGGACACACACACACACGCACACTCATATCTTAATGTTATTTTAAGAATTAAGTATTACCTTTGTTTAAGAGTATATTTTTGGAGTTTAGGTGGGTTCTGAAATGCTGAGACCCAAACAAACAAAACCACCCATCCTATCAGCAACAAAACACAAGTTTTAAAAAATTCCTCACCTAAGAATTTCAAATTGAGAATTGTGTCATAAATCAAACAAATTATATGGCATTTCTATTATATTTATTAGAATATGCACACACATTTTACCTAATACATATTAACTAACACACATACTGGATTTTTATATATGAACTCATTTATACAAACATGAGATCAGTAGAGATCAAAGGAAATATGAATGATTGTGATTTTACTAAAGGTAAAGATTCCCACAGAGGAAGGAAGTGTGTTGGGGAGAGAGACAGACAGACAGACAGAGATTGGCTCCATGCAGACCCTCTTAAGGGAGCAGAATTGAGAAGGACACATGTGTAGAGGGAGGGGTCTCTACTGAGATCATTACATCTTCCTCTGTCACAGAGCAGGCTGCCGCTCTGTCTCTGAACTCCTATATGCTCACTGTCTGCCCTTTCCCTTTCAAAATGAATATATACTTCCATCCAAGTTTGGGAGCAGTTGCCAAAGGAAGTTATCTTTGAAATAGTTAATTCTTTGCTGGACTTACGCATTTTTAAAATGTCATTGCATGTTCTGCTTTAAGGGATCCAGCTATTAATATTTCTTCTAGAGCAAGAAATGTGAAATATGAAGTTAGCCAAATTACCAAAGAATATATTTTCAACTTAAGATAGGTCATTGAAGAGGGATGAAGTAATTAGAGGAGGAAAGGGAAACAGACCAAGAAAGGTCATATAATCTTGATACTACTTGTTAAAACCTTTGGATCTTCTATTGTTATTAATTAAACAGCAGCTCATTAAAGGAAATAGAAGGCATAGCAATTAACTTAGCAAAACAAGGCTGCTAAAGTGTTATTTGATTGGAAAGAAGCAGCTCCAAACCTGCACCTGCTTAACACTCCCCTGCAAGCAGCTTTCTTTCTTGACCTTCTTGCTTCCTGCTTGTATCATTTCAACTCTATGGTGTCCCACTGTTATTTGGAAGGTAAACCCTTTGAACATATAACTGGACACACACACACACGCACACTCATATCTTAATGTTATTTTAAGAATTAAGTATTACCTTTGTTTAAGAGTATATTTTTGGAGTTTAGGTGGGTTCTGAAATGCTGAGACCCAAACAAACAAAACCACCCATCCTATCAGCAACAAAACACAAGTTTTAAAAAATTCCTCACCTAAGAATTTCAAATTGAGAATTGTGTCATAAATCAAACAAATTATATGGCATTTCTATTATATTTATTAGAATATGCACACACATTTTACCTAATACATATTAACTAACACACATACTGGATTTTTATATATGAACTCATTTATACAAACATGAGATCAGTAGAGATCAAAGGAAATATGAATGATTGTGATTTTACTAAAGGTAAAGATTCCCACAGAGGAAGGAAGTGTGTTGGGGAGAGAGACAGACAGACAGACAGAGATTGGCTCCATGCAGACCCTCTTAAGGGAGCAGAATTGAGAAGGACACATGTGTAGAGGGAGGGGTCTCTACTGAGATCATTACATCTTCCTCTGTCACAGAGCAGGCTGCCGCTCTGTCTCTGAACTCCTATATGCTCACTGTCTGCCCTTTCCCTTTCAAAATGAATGACAGAGCCATTCAGTGTCCTGATGCTTCAGATAAGAAGAAAGTAATTTCAGAGGCTAAGTTATAAAGGGGTGGAGACAGACCAGTATGAAGTTGAGCTTCTGATATTAAACTATTACATATCTGCATTTTAAAGGCTTCCTAGGGTCAACCCCACAGAATGGAAACCCAGATAGCACAAGGGTTAGAGGAGAGAGGGAGTGAGCAGTCAGTAAAACTGAGTTGCTAAGATGTGTGAGAGGAGTTTCATGGGAACAATTTGTGCCTGAATTCTGATAGATTAAGAAATAGGACAAGTGGCAAATATCCTGAGGAAGGACTCAGTGATGGAATACACACTTTATTTGTTTAAAACTACTTTCTCCTGCATCCATGTCAGAAATATGGATAAAACCTCAGATTCTCTTTCAAACAGTGTTCTAGGTACCACTCATTGTCTGCTAGCACTGGTCAGGAGCTGAATTCCTTTTGCCTCCCTCTCCTCTGAGTAAAAACATACACGTTAAGAACACCATGTAGTTACAAAGATCTTCGTCTGTACTTTATATTGCTGTGAATATATTTGTTTCAAATATTTATCATTTATTTGCATATTAATGCAAGCATTTCACTAAAGAATGACCTATGCTAAAGGAAATGTAATTTACAGTGACTCTGCATTATATAAAGCTATTTGAGATGTATGCAAAGTGATACTAGGTACATTGTGGAAAGAGTATCAGAAAGATTAAATAGGCAATCATGTATTTTACATAGGAATTTACTCTTATAAAATATATTTATATTGGTGTCCAAAACTATGTAGACTATTATTTGTTAAAAATCTATAGCATATTTTCTGAAGTAACTAATAATAAATATATTTTAACAATAAACCCTATTTGGTTCTCTAAATAGAGTTTCTTAAAACCTGTTTTAGAAGATACGATGGTTTCTAAGAACTTCCCAGTTAAAGGAAAGAAAAGTGTTTTTCTAAAATGAACAATTATGGTTTATGTAACATGTAGGGAGCAGAATTGAGAAGGACACATGTGTAGAGGAGGGTCTCTCTGAGTCATTTTTTAAGACTGTCTGCCCTTTCCCTTTCAAAATGAATGACAGAGCCATTCAGTGTCCTGATGCTTCAGATAAGAAGAAAGTAATTTCAGAGGCTAAGTTATAAAGGGGTGGAGACAGACCAGTATGAAGTTGAGCTTCTGATATTAAACTATTACATATCTGCATTTTAAAGGCTTCCTAGGGTCAACCCCACAGAATGGAAACCCAGATAGCACAAGGGTTAGAGGAGAGAGGGAGTGAGCAGTCAGTAAAACTGAGTTGCTAAGATGTGTGAGAGGAGTTTCATGGGAACAATTTGTGCCTGAATTCTGATAGATTAAGAAATAGGACAAGTGGCAAATATCCTGAGGAAGGACTCAGTGATGGAATACACACTTTATTTGTTTAAAACTACTTTCTCCTGCATCCATGTCAGAAATATGGATAAAACCTCAGATTCTCTTTCAAACAGTGTTCTAGGTACCACTCATTGTCTGCTAGCACTGGTCAGGAGCTGAATTCCTTTTGCCTCCCTCTCCTCTGAGTAAAAACATACACGTTAAGAACACCATGTAGTTACAAAGATCTTCGTCTGTACTTTATATTGCTGTGAATATATTTGTTTCAAATATTTATCATTTATTTGCATATTAATGCAAGCATTTCACTAAAGAATGACCTATGCTAAAGGAAATGTAATTTACAGTGACTCTGCATTATATAAAGCTATTTGAGATGTATGCAAAGTGATACTAGGTACATTGTGGAAAGAGTATCAGAAAGATTAAATAGGCAATCATGTATTTTACATAGGAATTTACTCTTATAAAATATATTTATATTGGTGTCCAAAACTATGTAGACTATTATTTGTTAAAAATCTATAGCATATTTTCTGAAGTAACTAATAATAAATATATTTTAACAATAAACCCTATTTGGTTCTCTAAATAGAGTTTCTTAAAACCTGTTTTAGAAGATACGATGGTTTCTAAGAAATTCCCAGTTAGAAAGAAGTGTGCTAAAATGAACAATTATGGTTTATGTAACATGCCTATTATATATTAGCAATTCAAAAGGGTTGAGAATAACACAACACATCAATAATGCCAATTCTTAAGTTAACAATATCCCTGGCCATTTATGGCATACTTTTAGTTTCAAAGAGCTTAAAATTATAATACCAATTATTGTCATAATCTGGAGTGTGTCTTTGATCAACATGAAAAAAGAATATTGTTCTTCTTTAGGAAGATATTTTAAAAGTGTAATTGTTTATATGTTATTGATTATTTGTTATTATATTATATGGCTGAGATAATAAAAATGAAAATTTAAGGAAGGTGAAGTCTGGTAAATATTCTCAGCTTTTAGTTATTTCCTAAAAGGATGACATCCAAGGAGCAAGAGTAAACCCAGCATGAGATAGTGCTCACAGAGACCAAATTCTTCAGACTAGCTGTCTGCCAGAAGCCAAAATAATCCCAATCAGGGGAAGGTAGCAATAAGAGTTTTAGCATATCTCTATAAATGTTAACATAGGTTTTCCTGCCCAAGTATAAGGAGACATACAGGAAGATAAGACATGAGAGAAAACAAAGGAATACCAGAAAACATAAAAAAAGAGGCACACTGGAAATGCAAATGAGTTCTCAGACACCATTTCTAAACAATAATAAATAATAAATTCAAGGACTAGAAAGACAAGATAGAGAAATTTGTCAAAGAAGTAGAAACAATGCAAAGATATTTTGAGCAGTAATGAAACGCAGTACTGAAATTAAGAAATTAAAGTAGAAATGTAATGGTGGACGATAGTTCAAGTCAATTTTAGTAAACCAGAATAGAGATCCAAGCAAAGTGTATAGATGGGATTTCTCAGGAGACTCAGAGGTAAAGGATCCACGTGAGAGTGTAGGAGATGCAGGGGACATGGGTTAGGAAGATCCCATGGAGAAGGAAATGGCAACTGACTCCAATATTCTTGCCTGGAAAACTCAATAGACAGAGGAGTCTTGTGGGCTACAGTCCATGGATTCACAAAAACCTGGACATGACTGACTGAGCACACTTGCACACAATATATAGGTAGGGTCTTGGCATGTAGACAAAAAGAGAAAATTGTGAAAAAGACTGTAAGGGACACATAGGACATAGAGAAGAAGTCTAACAGAAGTGTAATTGGGGTCTCAAAGAAAAAAGGCAAAGTATTTGATGAGTATTTCCTAAAAGTGGGGAGAGATATCAAACTCAAATTCAAGAGCCACATACTTCAAAAAACAGAATATCTAAGGGAAAATCACCTAATCATACTTAAAAAATTACTAAAGACCAACATTAAGGAAAAATATTTTTAAAAACCCCCAAAACTAGGAACAAAATAACATACTTTCAAATGAGCAATATAAAGTTTATCCACCAACTTGTCAACCAAATAAAACATGGAAGCCAGATAGACAAGGATATAAATTCTTTAAAATGCTAAAGTAACTATCAGCCAACAATTTTATAATCACATATCCCTAAAGAATAAGGGGAAAAAACATGATTTTTGACACAAAGAAGCTAAAAGTAACTATCACCAGCAGGAAAATATAGATGTTTTGCTAACATTTTCTAGTCCAGCAAGGTGCATTATAATTACATTCAAATGCCATTTCATCATTGAGTTTAGTGGGTAATGGGTTCTGGACAAGTTGATTATCTGGGTAACTTGGTTAACTTGGTTTCAGTATTGCTAGTTACTAGTTATTATTTTGTCATTTACCTAGTCAGCTCTGTCTTTATCTGTTTAATGAACCTTGGAGGAAAGACAAAGCTCCAAAGTTCTTTTGCTTTTGAAATATGTTTAATAAAAATGGTGTGGCTATTACTTAATAATTTTGGGAAATGTGTTCAATTAGGGCATTTAGCCAATTAAAACTATTCCGACATGAATCATATTCATTCATTCGTTTTTAGTGACTACCAATTATAAGAGCAACTGTTTTATATAGTATGTATAAATTTTAAAAAAAAAACAGCAAGTAATTCTTATCTTCGTGGAACTTATAGTCTTTTGGATGAGACATACCAGCAAAGAGAAATAGTGTAAGTTAGTGTGGTAAATGAAGCAGGAAAGGTGATCAGGTGATGTGGGCTTGGGTGTAGAGTTGTAATTTAATTAGGATATTCAGAAAATACCTCACTGAGACTGTGACATTTACCAGAGACTTAAAGAAAAAGATAATGGATCTTGAACACAGTAGAGGTTGGAGTACAGGAGAAATGGTTCTAGGCAGGGGCCTTGAGGCAATGATATGCTTAACAAATTGTCTGGCTGTGGCCAGTGAGCCATGGGTTAGAAGCAGAGTTTCAGGTAGTTGGGAGGGAAGATATAGTTGGACATAAAAATAGGGTCTTGGCAGCTATTTTAAAGATTTAGTTTCTACCTTGAGGAAGGTGGGAAACTACTTCAAAGTTTTGAACAAAAGAGGGACCGATCTGACTTGCATTTTAAAATCATCACTCTGTTTGATGTGTTGAAAAGAGTAGTGAGGACAAAGGAAAAAAACAATGACAGCAATTGGAAAATGATGGCTGTGTTCCATGTGAGAGATGATGTTGGCTTCCACAGGCAGGCAGCTCTAGAAGCTGAGACAAGTGCTAGGATTTGCTGCTGTACTGGAATCAAGGATGTCTTCCAAGCATTTTGGCCTGAGCAAATTTGGAAGAATGAAGATATGACCCACCAGTTGGAGATGATTTTAGGAAAAGCAGGTGTGGGAGGCATTTTTAATATGTTTTCATTGTTATTTCAAATGCAGTGATATCTTCTAAGAGATTGTTATGCAAAATTTTAAAAGGGCATTTTGGCAGTGTCCACTTGGATTTATTAGAAGAGGTGACTTATGATTCTCATTTTTATGAATTATTTTAAACAAAATATAACAGGCAAGTAACCTCTTGAGCTTCAGTTTTTTAATCTGATGTAAATACATGCCTCTGTGATTTCAGACATATGACTCCTTATGGTTCATTTTCAGGAATAAATGCTAACTAAGAATGAGGAACTACCAACAGCTAGCATGAATAACAACTTGTTGCGGATGTAGTTAGTAACCATAAGGGTTACAAAACTGGAAAGTCTGGGCAAACAAAGGAGGAGGGGATGCCTAGGGTTTCTCATGGGCTCATTCTGTTGGTAAAATGTAAATTGTCAGGTGATGTGGGCTTGGGTGTAGAGTTGTAATTTAATTAGGATATTCAGAAAATACCTCACTGAGACTGTGACATTTACCAGAGACTTAAAGAAAAAGATAATGGATCTTGAACACAGTAGAGGTTGGAGTACAGGAGAAATGGTTCTAGGCAGGGGCCTTGAGGCAATGATATGCTTAACAAATTGTCTGGCTGTGGCCAGTGAGCCATGGGTTAGAAGCAGAGTTTCAGGTAGTTGGGAGGGAAGATATAGTTGGACATAAAAATAGGGTCTTGGCAGCTATTTTAAAGATTTAGTTTCTACCTTGAGGAAGGTGGGAAACTACTTCAAAGTTTTGAACAAAAGAGGGACCGATCTGACTTGCATTTTAAAATCATCACTCTGTTTGATGTGTTGAAAAGAGTAGTGAGGACAAAGGAAAAAAACAATGACAGCAATTGGAAAATGATGGCTGTGTTCCATGTGAGAGATGATGTTGGCTTCCACAGGCAGGCAGCTCTAGAAGCTGAGACAAGTGCTAGGATTTGCTGCTGTACTGGAATCAAGGATGTCTTCCAAGCATTTTGGCCTGAGCAAATTTGGAAGAATGAAGATATGACCCACCAGTTGGAGATGATTTTAGGAAAAGCAGGTGTGGGAGGCATTTTTAATATGTTTTCATTGTTATTTCAAATGCAGTGATATCTTCTAAGAGATTGTTATGCAAAATTTTAAAAGGGCATTTTGGCAGTGTCCACTTGGATTTATTAGAAGAGGTGACTTATGATTCTCATTTTTATGAATTATTTTAAACAAAATATAACAGGCAAGTAACCTCTTGAGCTTCAGTTTTTTAATCTGATGTAAATACATGCCTCTGTGATTTCAGACATATGACTCCTTATGGTTCATTTTCAGGAATAAATGCTAACTAAGAATGAGGAACTACCAACAGCTAGCATGAATAACAACTTGTTGCGGATGTAGTTAGTAACCATAAGGGTTACAAAACTGGAAAGTCTGGGCAAACAAAGGAGGAGGGGATGCCTAGGGTTTCTCATGGGCTCATTCTGTTGGTAAATTCAAAACATAATTAGCTGAGTAAGTGTGCAGGAAAGGGGCAAACAAGATGTCACAGAGGGGCCAGTCCATCGAGAGGAAGGGAATAAACTTTGGTGACATCCAGGAAGATTCCCCATAGTACTCAGCCAATGAGGAATTGGAGCGGGGGGCGGAACTTGGGTGCTAGGGAATAAAATGTTTGCTGTGACAACTCCAAGTGTGACTGCTCACCAGACACTTGATTGTGCAAGACCATCATTAAAGCCTTGCTTCTTGCCCCACCTCCTGTGTCCAAATCTATCCTTTGGTTTGGACTGGTCGGTTCTATTTTGTATGTGTGAGAATGAAGTGAAAAAAGTGAATATAAAGCATTTGGCACATAGTAGGTCTTCTCAGGGGTTTCCCAGGTGGCACTAGCAGTAAAGAATCCACCTGCAGAGCAGGAGACCCGGGTTCCATCCTTGGGTCGGGAATATCCCCTGGAGGAGGAAATGGCAACCCACTGCAGTATTCTTGCCTGGAGAATCCCACCAGCAGAGAATTTTAGCAGGCTGCAGTCCACAGGATCACAAAGAATCAGATCTGACTGAAACAATTTAGCACACATGCAGGTACGGGTCTTCTCAGATCTCCTTCTTTTATAGCTCTGTGGCATTTAATGTCATTATCTTTGTGTCATATATTGTCCAGTTTATCATGAAAGATATCCTGGAGAAAGACTAAAATCTTTGAAAACAATGCTTCCTGTTTACGAAAGGGCTAAAATTGAAAAACAAAAAATTACAAAGAAAAGAAAAATAAGAAATGCTGTACAGATATTGTCAGAATTCTGTAAGATGTTCCAAATCCACGTATTATTACTATAAATTACAGAGAGATATGCTTCCATAAACTGGTAAGAATTATGAAAGCATATCTCCTTGTAATTCAGAAATGTAAAGCTATCTGAAGCTTATGCAACTGACTTAAAATATACTGCATTAAAAACAAAGGCAAAATCCTCCGTAAAATTCAGAATACAAACTTTTAACAGTGATGATAAATAGCATCAGTGCAGAAAATCGATTTTTTTCTGTAATCTTTCTGCTTTTAGGTTGTTTTCCACTTATGAGCATTTTTTTACTTTAATAACCAGAGAATATAAAAGAGGAAATCCTGCTTACCAAATATTATGGGGAACTCTCTAGCCTTTTAATTTAACTGAAGCTGTGGACAAATCATAGCACAAGTATTTGGGCATGTTCCACAGGTAAGCACCAAATTCTTCTGGATTTTGACCTGTTTCTCAGTTGTTCATATATCCCTTGATCAAGGTCTCTTTGTACTGACCATGAAGGCACTTCTTTGACTGCTACATCTTTTTGAGTATTTAGAAGCCCTTTTTCCCCTTAAGATGTTTTTCATCTTCCCCACTCACTCCCTTCAGTTCTTTCAGAACTATTATTCTCTTATATGACTTTCATGGTGTTGCAGAAATCAGACTGTGGAGAAACCAAGCACCACACTCTCGGGAGGGCTGGAGAACTTGGGTCTATTATGCAGGAAGTTCCAGAGGAGCTAATGCTAAAAACTTCTTGGCCAGGGCTCAGGGAGAGCCATTCTTTTTATAGGGTTTACATATGCAGGCATAGTTGGTGACTCCTGATTGGGCACATTAAACTCTGCAGCTACAGAGTGGGTGCTAGATTCTAGGTGTTACAGGTAAATTGTCTTAAACAAAGACCCATAGAGGCAGGAAGGGAGCGTTTGAGGCTCATCAGAACCTCTTGCAGTTACAAAGGCACCACAGGTTTACCTCTTGGGGGCAAAAGAACTTAGTCATTATTGAACATGAGTCTCAGTTTCCTTCTTCAACGGTGTTTTGAACCTGGATTTTATTCCATCTTCCTGTCCTTCTATCATTTTAGTTCAGCAGTCCTCTGCTTCCTACCTTTATACTTACCTAAGATAACATTTTTTCCTAGGCTAAATGGTTTCCTAACTCTAAAAGTTGTCTGCACCACCTGCTAAATAAAACAAACCTTAATAAAGCATTTTCTTGCTAGCTCTACACTCAGCCTTTAACATGGTTAACCCAATAAATATAGTGAGTAAAATAAACTCTTCCTGTAGTGTGATTGATCAAGCTTGATGGTGTGAAACTGACATGCAGAAACATTAGAGTTATATTATTGTTTGCAGTATTTCTCTGAGTACACATTTAGAAACATGGACACACTTTTTGTCTATAAAATACATAAACATATCACAAGATCTTACTATTGGAACGAGCCCTGAGGATCACCTTATTGATCACTCAGCAGATGTTGGATCACTTCTGTTCTTTCCTCACTGAGAAAATGTTATACAAGAGCCTGGAAAGCTCAAGGAAATGCCCACCAGGAGATACTGTTACACAGTCAATCTGCTAAGTAGCTCTTTCACTATGTTATATTGAAACCTGTCTCCCAACAGATATTAGTTGCTTATTCCGGTTCTTCCTGAATCTGTGGGTAGCAAGTTTCTTTCACTCCTCCTTCAGTTCTTTCAGAACTATTATTCTCTTATATGACTTTCATGGTGTTGCAGAAATCAGACTGTGGAGAAACCAAGCACCACACTCTCGGGAGGGCTGGAGAACTTGGGTCTATTATGCAGGAAGTTCCAGAGGAGCTAATGCTAAAAACTTCTTGGCCAGGGCTCAGGGAGAGCCATTCTTTTTATAGGGTTTACATATGCAGGCATAGTTGGTGACTCCTGATTGGGCACATTAAACTCTGCAGCTACAGAGTGGGTGCTAGATTCTAGGTGTTACAGGTAAATTGTCTTAAACAAAGACCCATAGAGGCAGGAAGGGAGCGTTTGAGGCTCATCAGAACCTCTTGCAGTTACAAAGGCACCACAGGTTTACCTCTTGGGGGCAAAAGAACTTAGTCATTATTGAACATGAGTCTCAGTTTCCTTCTTCAACGGTGTTTTGAACCTGGATTTTATTCCATCTTCCTGTCCTTCTATCATTTTAGTTCAGCAGTCCTCTGCTTCCTACCTTTATACTTACCTAAGATAACATTTTTTCCTAGGCTAAATGGTTTCCTAACTCTAAAAGTTGTCTGCACCACCTGCTAAATAAAACAAACCTTAATAAAGCATTTTCTTGCTAGCTCTACACTCAGCCTTTAACATGGTTAACCCAATAAATATAGTGAGTAAAATAAACTCTTCCTGTAGTGTGATTGATCAAGCTTGATGGTGTGAAACTGACATGCAGAAACATTAGAGTTATATTATTGTTTGCAGTATTTCTCTGAGTACACATTTAGAAACATGGACACACTTTTTGTCTATAAAATACATAAACATATCACAAGATCTTACTATTGGAACGAGCCCTGAGGATCACCTTATTGATCACTCAGCAGATGTTGGATCACTTCTGTTCTTTCCTCACTGAGAAAATGTTATACAAGAGCCTGGAAAGCTCAAGGAAATGCCCACCAGGAGATACTGTTACACAGTCAATCTGCTAAGTAGCTCTTTCACTATGTTATATTGAAACCTGTCTCCCAACAGATATTAGTTGCTTATTCCGGTTCTTCCTGAATCTGTGGGTAGCAAGTTTCTTTCACTCCTCCTTTTGTACAAGAGCCCTTTAGATAACAAGGGCAATTTTAATCTTCTCTCTTCCATACCTGCTCCTGTTCTATCTTTGCCACCACCGTTAAAATCAGTGCTAGAAAAAAATCGTTTATTTAAAATCCACAAATACTTCACAACCTGTTGTAACTTTGAGTGTACTTCAAGGGCAAGTACAAATGCAAAATCAGGGGCTTGACTCTCTGTGTTGAAAGTAAAGAAAGACTTTCCATCCCTTTCTTTTTCTTAGAGCAATCACTTTAGAAAACTCGTGGGTTTTTTTGCCTCTTTGAAATGTATATAAATCTTTTTGAAGGCTAAATAAGCATCTTGGGATTGTTTACTTGAAAACCTGGGAGTCATCCTTTGAAATGTAATCATCAAGAAGCAAGGAGCCCCTACCTCCCAGTTTACTGGCCTTCGAGGAGCCCAGCTTCAGCTGGTGTTAATTGTAGACCCCCTCAGGTCATAAAGATAAGAGACCCAGGTTTGTTCCCTGGGTCAGGAAAAGCCCTAGAGAAGAGAAAGGCAACCCATTCCTGCCAGAAGAATTCAGTGGATAGAGGAGGCTGACAGGTCAAAGGGTCAAAGGGTTGCAAAGAGTCCAGCACTACTGAAGTGACTTAGCAGGTGTGCAGGAAGGTCATAAAGTCAGGAGACATTTATTTTTTTTTTTTTCATGTAAAGATTGTTAGCAGAGTGGTGATTACCCCAATTCCAAAATGAATTTAGTATGAAGTATGCATGATTATGCTGTCAAGTTCTCTAACTTAAAGATTAGTTATTGTTTATCCTGAGAACATGTGTGTAATGGGTTTTATCAGCTTGGCTGTAAAGCAGGGTGAGATTTCTTTCTCCTGCAATTCTTTCAGTGGAGTGTCTGTAATGTGCATCCCATCTTGGTTTAATGCTTATTCAGTAACAAAACGGATATTTTTCTTTTGTTTTAGGAAGAGGTTTTCTAAAAGTGGCAGCAGGTTTTGCTTTCAGATGTATTTACAAGTCAATCTGCTAAGTAGTCTTTCACTATGTTATATTGAAACCTGTCTCCCAACAGATATTAGTTGCTTATTCCGGTTCTTCCTGAATCTGTGGGTAGCAAGTTTCTTTCACTCCTCCTTTTGTACAAGAGCCCTTTAGATAACAAGGGCAATTTTAATCTTCTCTCCATACCTGCTCCTGTTCTATCTTTGCCACCACCGTTAAAATCAGTGCTAGAAAAAAATCGTTTATTTAAAATCCACAAATACTTCACAACCTGTTGTAACTTTGAGTGTACTTCAAGGGCAAGTACAAATGCAAAATCAGGGGCTTGACTCTCTGTGTTGAAAGTAAAGAAAGACTTTCCATCCCTTTCTTTTTCTTAGAGCAATCACTTTAGAAAACTCGTGGGTTTTTTTGCCTCTTTGAAATGTATATAAATCTTTTTGAAGGCTAAATAAGCATCTTGGGATTGTTTACTTGAAAACCTGGGAGTCATCCCTTTGAAATGTAATCATCAAGAAGCAAGGAGCCCCTACCTCCCAGTTTACTGGCCTTCGAGGAGCCCAGCTTCAGCTGGTGTTAATTGTAGACCCCCTCAGGTCATAAAGATAAGAGACCCAGGTTTGTTCCCTGGGTCAGGAAAAGCCCCTAGAGAAGAGAAAGGCAACCCATTCCTGCCAGAAGAATTCAGTGGATAGAGGAGGCTGACAGGTCAAAGGGTCAAAGGGTTGCAAAGAGTCCAGCACTACTGAAGTGACTTAGCAGGTGTGCAGGAAGGTCATAAAGTCAGGAGACATTTATTTTTTTTTTTTTCATGTAAAGATTGTTAGCAGAGTGGTGATTACCCCAATTCCAAAATGAATTTAGTATGAAGTATGCATGATTATGCTGTCAAGTTCTCTAACTTAAAGATTAGTTATTGTTTATCCTGAGAACATGTGTGTAATGGGTTTTATCAGCTTGGCTGTAAAGCAGGGTGAGATTTCTTTCTCCTGCAATTCTTTCAGTGGAGTGTCTGTAATGTGCATCCCATCTTGGTTTAATGCTTATTCAGTAACAAAACGGATATTTTTCTCTTTTGTTTTTAGGAAGAGGTTTTCTAAAAGTGGCAGCAGGTTTTGCTTTCAGATGTATTTGCCCATCACTGCCACATGCATGCTCAGTTACTACTGTTGTGTCAAACGCTTTGTGACCCCATGGACTGCAGCCTATCAGTCCCCTCTCTCCATGGGATTCCCCGGGCAAGAACACTGGAGTAGGTTGCCGTTTCCTCCTCCAGGGGATCTTCCCAACCCAGGAATTGAACCAACAACATCTCTCATGTCTCCTGGATTGTCAGGCGGGTTCTTTACCACTAGCGCCACCTGGATTCTCACATATGTATTTATTTAATGGAATGATAGGATGTGTTTACAAATGTGATCACATAATCAGAGACTATTATGGGAAGCATAGGGATGAGAAGTTTCCAGGTTACTTTTATTTTTATTTTTTAATTGAAATATAGTTGATTTACAATGTGTAACATTGTGAATTTCACAGTGTACCACAAAGGAATTCTGTTAACATATATATATGTATACATTTATATATGTTATATATAATATATATATTCTGTTTTTAATATATATATATATATATATATATATATATACACACATATATGCACTCTTTTTCAGTATTCTTTTCCATTATGTTTCCTCATAGGATTTTGAATATAATTCTCTGTGCTATACATTAGGACTTTGTTGTTTATCCATTTTATATATAAAAGCTTACATGAAATTACTTTTAAAATTTGCTTTTAGAAGCAACTTGATGACATATAGTGAGAGCATTTAAGAAATAGCTGATCCTATTACAGAGTCATTAGTTATTATTTCTGCCAATTCACTGAAGATAAAAAATGTTCTGAAGGTTACAGATAAAAAATATATGTGTGTATAATATATCTCAAAATAGCTTTAAAATGAGTTTGGAAATTATATGCTGGTGACACTAATGTTAAATTTCATGAGATTCTCTAATAAAACAACAGGCAATCACTTCATCTGCCACAAACTTGAAAAGAATATGTTTTGAAGAAAACTATGTCAGACCAACAGTGTATAGAACAGAATATAAATGCACAGATAAAGGGAATAAGTGATGTCCAGTGGAGTTTACATATCTATCTTTACCTTTTTTTTCAACATAGTTGGGAACAGGTTATAAGATGGATGGTTATTGCTAAGTGAACATTCATTCAATAAGAGGAATGTCTTGAGGTCAAAAATTATTGTTTAGTATTTCAGTCAGTGACTTGCAAGTCCAAATGGGATGCATGCTCATTAACTGCACAGAAATAAAGGATGAAATGATAAAAGTCATTCACTCATTTATTCTTCTGATAACTTTTCATGCCTCCTGTGCTCTATGCCAGGTAGTGACACCAGTAACTCAGAGAAGGAAGAAATTCCAGTTATTAAACATATGAAATAATTAGAGAAATGTAATCAAATAGAAGTTTAATGGCAATTGTAATCTGTGATAAAGAAGAATGTGTGCTCTTATGGCGAAGGTTCCCTGTAGGGACAGAGGAGAGAATCAACCCCTGGAAAGCGCCATGTGAGGTGACGTTGGGAGGATGACAGAGGCGGGGCAGGTACATCAGGTAGAACCAACAGTGAGTGTCAAGGGCCTGAAGCATAAATGAGATGGGCACATTTGAAACCCTGAGGCTTTAGTGTGATTGAGGGCTAACGAGTGAGATGTACCCCTTTGGCTAAAAGGATGAGTGGACAGCCTTGTTTAGCCTTTTAATGGAAGGCCTAAAGACTGACTCTAGTCAAGGTTCCTATTTTTGATAGAGCCAATTTTGGGGCTCTATACAATTCCAGAGTTTTATATATTTATTATTTTCATATTATTTCATAACTATTTATAGTATTTTTTGTAACAAGTGTCTTTTGAAAGGAAAGTTATATAGCTCTTGGCACCATACATTGACAGGAGGAGACACTGTCTTGAACATTTTAATTCGTGGTCTCCATGTGTCATCCAGTCGTATCCTGTGAAAAGTGGGATACATGAACTTGAACCCAGAAGGGGGATCTGGTGGAGATACCTTTACTGTATGTTAAGTCACTTAAACAGATTGCTTCAGGAAAAAAAGGAAAGTGGAGATATCAGAAAATTGGAAGGTTTTGAACCAGAAGAGGGCCAAGAATGAAGGAGTAAAAAACCCCTATGCTGAGTATGTTGAAGTCACATATCTATCTTTACCTTTTTTCAACATAGTTGGGAACAGGTTATAAGATGGATGGTTATTGCTAAGTGAACATTCATTCAATAAGAGGAATGTCTTGAGGTCAAAAATTATTGTTTAGTATTTCAGTCAGTGACTTGCAAGTCCAAATGGGATGCATGCTCATTAACTGCACAGAAATAAAGGATGAAATGATAAAAGTCATTCACTCATTTATTCTTCTGATAACTTTTCATGCCTCCTGTGCTCTATGCCAGGTAGTGACACCAGTAACTCAGAGAAGGAAGAAATTCCAGTTATTAAACATATGAAATAATTAGAGAAATGTAATCAAATAGAAGTTTAATGGCAATTGTAATCTGTGATAAAGAAGAATGTGTGCTCTTATGGCGAAGGTTCCCTGTAGGGACAGAGGAGAGAATCAACCCCTGGAAAGCGCCATGTGAGGTGACGTTGGGAGGATGACAGAGGCGGGGCAGGTACATCAGGTAGAACCAACAGTGAGTGTCAAGGGCCTGAAGCATAAATGAGATGGGCACATTTGAAACCCTGAGGCTTTAGTGTGATTGAGGGCTAACGAGTGAGATGTACCCCTTTGGCTAAAAGGATGAGTGGACAGCCTTGTTTAGCCTTTTAATGGAAGGCCTAAAGACTGACTCTAGTCAAGGTTCCTATTTTTGATAGAGCCAATTTTGGGGCTCTATACAATTCCAGAGTTTTATATATTTATTATTTTCATATTATTTCATAACTATTTATAGTATTTTTTGTAACAAGTGTCTTTTGAAAGGAAAGTTATATAGCTCTTGGCACCATACATTGACAGGAGGAGACACTGTCTTGAACATTTTAATTCGTGGTCTCCATGTGTCATCCAGTCGTACGTATCCTGTGAAAAGTGGGATACATGAACTTGAACCCAGAAGGGGGATCTGGTGGAGATACCTTTACTGTATGTTAAGTCACTTAAACAGATTGCTTCAGGAAAAAAAAAGGAAAGTGGAGATATCAGAAAATTGGAAGGTTTTGAACCAGAAGAGGGCCAAGAATGAAGGAGTAAAACCAGACTCTAATGCTTAGGGAGAGAGTATGTTATCCTAAGGGGACAGTGAATAGGGGAAAAGGGGGGGAAGAGCATAGTACCTTATCTAAAGGTGAGCATGTTTCAAGAAGAGATACTCAACATGGTTAAGGCAAATAGAAGCTCCAATAAAAGAAGAACTGACAGACTCCACTGGCATTCATTTGGAGGTCAGGGTAGAGGCAACATTTGGACCAGAGAATACTGAGTAGTAAGTGGAATGGATGGTAGAAGGTACGGTATTTGTATGCAAATACATTTTAGTTTTCTTCAGCATTTCTCAAAGAAAGAAAGATTTAAGGGTCAATGCATGGTGGTGATGTGATAAAACTGGATCAGTGGAGGAAAGTTTAAGTAAAAGTAAGAAAACTCCTCTTTCAATGGCAAAGGAGTATTTCTTCCCCTAGAATAGGAAAGGTGAAGGGGGAACAGTGAGGGCAAACAGGTGCGTCACAGGTCATGGAAGGACATCGGCTGATGGTTTCAATTTGCTCTGGATTTCAATCACTAGCTGGGATAAAGAGCCACAACATTTCAGAAGTTTTATGTATTACAAAATCTTACTGGATTTGCAGGTTATAGAACATCTATGCTTTTCTCATTTGTGTGAGGCAGTGTCTTTTTATAGTTTCTTAACTAGGTCAAAGCTAAATGGTTCAATTCTCAGCTACTCTGGCTTTCATTTTGAGGAACCCTCTTTTATGCTTCTCTGCATCTTTTTACTCTACAATTCCATTTGATAGTTTTAAAATATTTATTATTTTTCATATTATTTCATAACTATTTATAGTATTTTTGTAACAAGTGTCTTTTGAAAGGAAAGTTATATAGCTCTTGGCACCATACATTGACAGGAGGAGACACTGTCTTGAACATTTTAATTCGTGGTCTCCATGTGTCATCCAGTCGATTTATCCTGTGAAAAGTGGGATACATGAACTTGAACCCAGAAGGGGGATCTGGTGGAGATACCTTTACTGTATGTTAAGTCACTTAAACAGATTGCTTCAGGAAAAAAAAAGGAAAGTGGAGATATCAGAAAATTGGAAGGTTTTGAACCAGAAGAGGGCCAAGAATGAAGGAGTAAAACCAGACTCTAATGCTTAGGGAGAGAGTATGTTATCCTAAGGGGACAGTGAATAGGGGAAAAGGGGGGGAAGAGCATAGTACCTTATCTAAAGGTGAGCATGTTTCAAGAAGAGATACTCAACATGGTTAAGGCAAATAGAAGCTCCAAAAAAAGAAGAACTGACAGACTCCACTGGCATTCATTTGGAGGTCAGGGTAGAGGCAACATTTGGACCAGAGAATACTGAGTAGTAAGTGGAATGGATGGTAGAAGGTACGGTATTTGTATGCAAATACATTTTAGTTTTCTTCAGCATTTCTCAAAGAAAGAAAGATTTAAGGGTCAATGCATGGTGGTGATGTGATAAAACTGGATCAGTGGAGGAAAGTTTAAGTAAAAGTAAGAAAACTCCTCTTTCAATGGCAAAGGAGTATTTCTTCCCCTAGAATAGGAAAGGTGAAGGGGGAACAGTGAGGGCAAACAGGTGCGTCACAGGTCATGGAAGGACATCGGCTGATGGTTTCAATTTGCTCTGGATTTCAATCACTAGCTGGGATAAAGAGCCACAACATTTCAGAAGTTTTATGTATTACAAAATCTTACTGGATTTGCAGGTTATAGAACATCTATGCTTTTCTCATTTGTGTGAGGCAGTGTCTTTTTATAGTTTCTTAACTAGGTCAAAGCTAAATGGTTCAATTCTCAGCTACTCTGGCTTTCATTTTGAGGGGACAAGCTCTCTGCAGTCTTGTTTCATGTGTACTTCCTTTTCTCATTCCCCACTTTTTAAACAAGACTCTAGTACAGTAATTGACATAAATGATTGTCCACACAGAATACGTCCACCTGAGGAAAGCACTAACACACTTGGTTTAAACTCTGTCTGATAGAGGCTCCTAGGATTCACATCAGTTTAGTGTAGATCCTCCTAGACTTGTGCTGGGATTATGTCCCATAAGCCCATGCAACACTGAAAATATTATAGGTTGAAATGCAATTAATATACCTAACCTACAACACAGGGGGCATCCCTCACAGCTCAGTGGTAAAGAATCCATCTGCCAATGCAGGAGATGTGAGTTTGACCCCTAGGCTGGGATGATCTCCTGAAGAAAGAAATCATCAACCCACTCCAGTATTCTTGCCTGGGAAATCCCATGGACAAAGGAACCTGGTGGGCTAAGTCAGTAAGGTCCAAAGAGTTTGACACAGCTTAGCATCTAAGTAACAATCGCACATCACAGCTTAGCTCACTAAGTACTGAGAACACTTATACTAGTCCATAGTTGGGCAAATTTGTCGAATACATAGCCCTTTTTATTATAAAGTGTTAAGTGTTTTGTGTAATGTATTGGATACTCCTAGTCAACAACTGCGTGATTGTCTTGGTATAGAAGAGTTCTAAATGTATCAGTGGTTTACCCTCTAGATCTTGAGGCTGTCTGAGAGCACTGGTTGCTCTGGAAAAGGCCAAATTTGCAATATGGTTTCTAATGAGTATGTGTTGCTTCTGCAACATTGTGAAGTCGAAAAGCTTTAAATTAGACTGTCCTTCTGCTTCTAGATTATTGGAATCTGAAGTGTGTCTATAATCTGAGGATGACTATGAGATATTTCCAACTTTATGAGGAAATTTACTTGATAATACCATGACCCAGAATTTCTTAAACTAGGTTCTCATGACATGTGAGTGGGTTCTAGGGCAGAACCCTGAAATTTCATAAAAACTGCTTGTACATTGACTTATTTTAGGAAGTGATCCAGAGGCTCTTTTATTACCAAACATTATTATTATTATTGGTGATGATCCTCAACTGACAAAAGACTATAGTCTTTTGTATTTTTCTGATTATTTTTGTAAGGAAACTAAAAAATGACAAGTAATATAAAATTATGCTGAAATTTACATTCTTCTCAGGTATAAATCATTTATGGAAAATTAATTATCTAGAATTTGTATGGATCTAGTTCAGAT
Source organism: Tragulus kanchil (assembly GCA_022376925.1). Lineage (NCBI taxonomy): Eukaryota > Metazoa > Chordata > Mammalia > Artiodactyla > Tragulidae > Tragulus > Tragulus kanchil. Next base: position 12,093,914 of record JAIOJX010000030.1, read on the forward strand.
TTTCAGAAAAAGTTCTTTCCTTTGTGACCATATGACAAATTTATACTGCTAGTATACTTTTTATTGCATTAAAGTTAGCATTCTTCCAAGAAATATTTACAAAGCATCTCTTCTACTAGGAATTAGATCTTGGGGACATAACAATGGATAAGGTCATTTGAAAATCATTTTTATCTTTCCAGAAGATTAAAAAGGGCTCTTTAAATAATACCATTTATTTATCCATACCTCTGCAGCTGTCTGAGAGATCTATAATTATTGAATTGAATTATTGAAACCAGAGCCATAATTTTTCCTCTAAATGACAAAACATGTGCCATATAAACTAATATAAATAGCCTATTATGTTATATTCCAAATAGTATTTTAGTCCTTAAAAGAGGTTGAAAGATCAGCTTCAAAATCTTGAGCGCATTTTCAACCAGATTAAGGGACACAAAATTTCTGACCAATATGGGCATTTAAAAATAAACATTTATGTTTAAATAAAAAGAAAATGCTTACTACTTTCTTAGAAATTTGTTTCAGTGGGATCATTACAAATGCTCAATTTATTGTTGGATTTTTAAAAATATTGTTGAATTTTTAACAATATTGAGAAAGTTTTCCCTGAATCTTTTTTTTTTTTTTTTTTTTTTGCCACTTCTATTGGTCTTTTATTTATTTCCATCTTTGTTCTTTTGGCCTGTATGGGCCTCCCATCCCGGTGGCGCCTCTCACTGCAGAGCACTGGCTCCGGGCACATGTGCTCCAGAATGCTGGCTCGGAAATTGGACACATTTGTCCAGCTGCTCCGTGGCACATGGGATCTTCCCAGGCCAGGGATCGAACCAGTGCCCCTTGCACTACAAGGCAGTTGTCCTTACCCACTAGACCACCAGGGAAACCCATGAATCATTTCTTATATTCAATACTATAGCAATAATATATGAAAAATGCAGGATAGAGCAATGTAATTGAAAACTATAACTGAGCACTATTTCATTCAGATGTTCTCAAGTTCTTATATCTTAGTCACTAAGAAGAATAGAGATATTAGAGTATATAGAGTGCAGGAATTCTAGCAGGAAAAAAACAAAATGTTTATCTTGAACTGATAGCACCAAATATATTTTCTTTTTCTTTCTTGTTTCTTTCTCAAATGTTGCATGCAGTAGTGATGGTAAGATGTCTTAGTTTGAGATTTATTTGTTGAGACTGTCTTAATTTCTTCTTACCTGGGAGAAACCAGAGGACTAAAGAGTAAATCGGAAAATAAAGTAATGGAAAGTGACTTAGGTCAATGTGGTCAGTCAGACTATTCTCCACAAAGACCTTCGCCACTCATTGTTGCCATGGAAACATATACTTTCTTGCTCTGTTCATGTTGAAAGTGGATAAATTGCTTGCCCTGGCCAATGGAATATTAGTAGACATGACTCAGCAAAGGCTTGAAATCTATCTGTACTTTGAGGATTGTTTTCTGGCATCTCTGCTATGCTCAGAGAATAATTTTCTTTGAGCTAACACAGTTTTGTCAAAAAGAAGAGATAAACATGGAGTGGAGCCAGACCACCCAGCCAAATCTAACCTAGACCAGCCAAACCTCAGCTGAGTTCAATTCATGACTTAAATAAGTGTAATATGCACTGCTAAGGTTTTTGTAGCTGTTTGTTGTGTGTTAGTATTATTGTTGTTGTTGTTGAGTATTATGACATACCTAATCAATAGTACAATGATATAGTTTACTTCTATAGTAAACTCAAAGAATAGAGCTCTGGGAATGCAAAAAGTGATATTTGCATAGTGTTTTTCTACATAAGCAAGAAATTTCTATGCAACCGAGTTGCCTAGGTGAAAAGGTAGGAGGTAAGAAAACAAAGTTCCAAATTTTAAAGGCAATAATAATAACCTTGGAGATTAGAAAAATATGTGCATTCCCAGGCCTCTCACCTCAATCCAGACTGATTTAGTAAGTCTGAGATGGAGCACAGAGATGTGATTTTAACCATAAACTCAAGTTAAAATGAGCCAAGTTGCCCAGAGATCACCAAAGAACATGACTGTCAAGACTGAAGTTCAAAGTTATGTTAGTAAAGATGTGACTTTCCTTGCAATAATCCTTCAGGAACTTGATACAAAGAAGATGCTCTGGGTTTCAGGGAGCCCTGATCCTGGTTCCAGTCACAGTTCTTATGGTGGACAAACAACTACTCTGGGGAGTTCTGAGATCTCTTGTCATATCACAAAAGGGAATTATGAGAAATCATTTATGCCCTCAACAAAGTTAATACTTAGTCAGTAGGATAAGAGCATAACCTTTGGAAAAAGAGAACAATGATATAATAATTCAGATAAAATAAAGATCAATGTTCAATCTTACTCTTTTTCAGTCACTAAAGTTGTGTCTGACTCTTTGTGAGCCCATGAACTCAAGTATGCCAAGCTTCCTTGTCCTTTACTATCTCCTTGAGTTGTTCAAACTCATGTCCATTGAGTCAATGATGCATCCAACCATCTTATCCTCTAATACCCTCTTCTACTCCCCTCAGTATTTCCCAGCATCAGGGTCTTTTCCAAAGAGTCGATTCTTTGTATCAGGTGGCCAAAGCATTGGAGTTTCAGCTTCAGCATCATTCCTTACAATGAATATTCAGTGTTAATTTCTTTTAGGATTGACTGGTTTGATCTCTTTGCTGTCCAAGGGATTCTCAAGAGTCTTCTCCAGTGCCAAAGTTCAAAATTATCAATTTTGGCACTCAGCCTTCTTTAAAGTCCAGCTCTCACATCCATACATGACTACTAGAAAAACCATAGGTTTGACTAAACAGAATTTTGTCAGCAAGGTGATATCTCTACTTTTTAATACAGTTTAGGTTTGTCATAGATTTTCTCCTAAAGAGCAAGCATCTTTTAATTTCTTGGTTGCAGTTACTATCCACAAATTATTTTGGAGCCCAATAAAATGAAATCTGACACCGTTTCCAATTTTGCCATGAAGTGAAAGGAATTATTTCAGTTTTCCACTTTATCCTTTCACCTTCATCAAGAGACTCGCTAGTTCCTCTTTGCTTTTGTCATTAACGTGGTATCATCTGCACAGAGATGTGATTTTAACCATAAACTCAAGTTAAAATGAGCCAAGTTGCCCAGAGATCACCAAAGAACATGACTGTCAAGACTGAAGTTCAAAGTTATGTTAGTAAAGATGTGACTTTCCTTGCAATAATCCTTCAGGAACTTGATACAAAGAAGATGCTCTGGGTTTCAGGGAGCCCTGATCCTGGTTCCAGTCACAGTTCTTATGGTGGACAAACAACTACTCTGGGGAGTTCTGAGATCTCTTGTCATATCACAAAAGGGAATTATGAGAAATCATTTATGCCCTCAACAAAGTTAATACTTAGTCAGTAGGATAAGAGCATAACCTTTGGAAAAAGAGAACAATGATATAATAATTCAGATAAAATAAAGATCAATGTTCAATCTTACTCTTTTTCAGTCACTAAAGTTGTGTCTGACTCTTTGTGAGCCCATGAACTCAAGTATGCCAAGCTTCCTTGTCCTTTACTATCTCCTTGAGTTGTTCAAACTCATGTCCATTGAGTCAATGATGCATCCAACCATCTTATCCTCTAATACCCTCTTCTACTCCCCTCAGTATTTCCCAGCATCAGGGTCTTTTCCAAAGAGTCGATTCTTTGTATCAGGTGGCCAAAGCATTGGAGTTTCAGCTTCAGCATCATTCCTTACAATGAATATTCAGTGTTAATTTCTTTTAGGATTGACTGGTTTGATCTCTTTGCTGTCCAAGGGATTCTCAAGAGTCTTCTCCAGTGCCAAAGTTCAAAATTATCAATTTTGGCACTCAGCCTTCTTTAAAGTCCAGCTCTCACATCCATACATGACTACTAGAAAAACCATAGGTTTGACTAAACAGAATTTTGTCAGCAAGGTGATATCTCTACTTTTTAATACAGTTTAGGTTTGTCATAGATTTTCTCCTAAAGAGCAAGCATCTTTTAATTTCTTGGTTGCAGTTACTATCCACAAATTATTTTGGAGCCCAATAAAATGAAATCTGACACCGTTTCCAATTTTTGCCATGAAGTGATGGAATCAGATACCATGGTCTTTGTTTTTAAATGTTGAGTTTTAAACCAGTTTTCCACTTTATCCTTTCACCTTCATCAAGAGACTCGCTAGTTCCTCTTTGCTTTTTGTCATTAACGTGGTATCATCTGCACATCTGAGGTTATTGATATTTCTTTTGGGAATCTTCATTCCAGCTTGTTAGTCATCCATCCTAGCATTAATTATGATGTACTCTGCATACCTCAGGTATGCAGATGACATGACCCTTATGGTGAGAGTGAAAAGGAGAGTGAAAAACCTGGCCTGAAGCTCAACATTCAAAAAACGAAGATCATGGCATCTGGTCCCATCACTTCATGGCGAACAGATGCACAAACAATGGAAACAGTGACATACTTTATTTTATTGGGTTCCAAAATCACTGTGGACAGTGACTACAGCCATGAAATTAAAAGATGCTTGCTCCCTTGAAGAAAAACTATCATAAACTTGGACCCAAACCTCTGGTATTCAAACCAGAGACATCACTTTGCCGACAAAAGTCTATATAGTCAAAGCTATGGTTTTTCCCATGTGGTAGTCATGTATGGATGTGAGAGTTGGACCATAAAGAAGGTTGAGCACCAAAGAATGGATGCCTTTGAACTGGGGTTCAGCTCTTGAGAGTCCCTTGGACTGCCAGGAGTTCAAATAGGTCAATCCTGAAGGAAATAAACCCTGAATATTTATTGGCAGGAATAGTGCTGAAGCTGAATCTACAATACTTTGGCCATCTGATGCGAAGGAAATGACTCATTCAAAAAGAGCCCGATATTGGGGAAAATAGAAGGCAAAAAAAAAAAATAGAAAATAGAAGGGGATGATAGAGGACGAGATGGTTGGATGGCATCACTGACTTGAAGGACGTGAGTTTGAGTAAGCTCCTGGAGATGGTGAATATAGGAAAACCCGGCATGTTGCAGTCCAAGAAGTCACAGAGTAGAACACGACTGAGAGACTGAAATGAACTGAACTGAACTCTGCATATAATTTAAATAAGCAGCATGACAATATACAGCCTTTACATACTCCTTTCCCAAACTTGAACCAGTGTGCTGTTCCATATCCACTGTTAATGAGTAATAGTTATTCTCTTTGCACAATTTCGCCAATATTTTAATGACATTAGTAACAATGAATTAGTAGCCGACACATATAGCACATTTAGTTTGTATGTGTGATGTCAGTAAATTCTTTCCACCCCAACAAAAATGAGTTTGATTTCTGGGTTGAGGAGATCCCCTGGAGTAGGAAATGGTAACCCAGCTCCCATGCATGGAAAATCCCTTGGATAGAGGAGACTGGTGGGCTACAGTCCATGGGGTGGCAAGGAGTTGGACATGACTGAGCACACACAAATGTAGAGACACACAAATCCTCCAGCAACGACATAGTCTATCAGGGGTACATTTCATTTTGACTTGGATTTTTATAAGAGAAAAGCAAACACAGCTGTGCAACTTACCCATGTTCGCACAGCTACAGTAAAGTAAAGCTGATATTTGAACATTGGGCCCACCTCTACCATCCTTGGTCCTGTCTGCAACTATAGCATTGTAATCTATAAGGAAGAACACTCAGGTCAAAGCCAGGCAGCTTTCTACCTTAACTGAGAACATGGTGTCTTAAGGGAATAGAAAGGATCTCTGTGTGAATACTGAATGAATGCATACAACTCCCCATGGATACAAAGATGACAAATTTTGAGTCTTGTCTGTCTCAGAGATACTACTATAAATTTAGTCGTCAAGCTACATGTAAGCATTTTGACATATAGTTTAAATATAATGGGCAATTGCTTATTTGCAAGGCTAAGTACTTTAAAACATTTATATATGGATTTTTTTTTCTGTGATGGTTTATAAAGCTGCCATGAGTCATATTTTAAACTTCTCACTAAAACAACTCATGGACAGTTTGCTCTTTTATGCCACTTGTGACAAAGGTGTGCACCGCCAGGCTAAGCATGACTGGTAGAGCCATCATAGCAGACCCATCTGGCCAAATCCTAGTGGACAGATCAAAAATGATTCTATAATAAAAATAATTTTAAAAAATTAAAAAATGATTCTGTCAGACTATTCGATGTGGTGAAAATCTCATAAATTTCATGGAACAAAGACAATTTACAATTGTACAAGAGAGACACCAGATATATGTGTTGAAAGAGAAATTTGAAAAGGAAAGTGGTAGCAATAGGAAGCAGGTGACAGTGATGGATACTTTTCCAAAGAACTGCTGTCTGCTCTCTTTCAGGGTCTACAGATTTGGCTGCTATGAGTCCTGTTGGTAAGCAGTTTTGCCACATGGATCATTAAATGATCAACACATATATCCAGGTACATAAGAACATTTCTGATGTATTTAATTATTGCACGCTGCTTTGTAAAATATTTTGAAAGAAGCAATGTGTTGCAAGTTCTAAAGTGTGTTTGGCTAATTTCCCATGTCAGTAAATATTTTTATTTCATATAAGTACTAGTTTTTATTAGAAGGCATATCCAAAAGTGTTTGAAATATTTGTTGATGTTTAGTTGCCAAGTTGTGTGCAACCCTTTGCAATGCATGGACCGTTAACCCACTCCCCTGTCCATGGAATTTCCCAGGCAAGAGTACTAGAGTGGGTTCCCATTTCCACTTCCAGGGGATCTTCCCAGCCTATGGATAAAACCCATGTTTCTTGCATTGGCAGGAAAATTCTTTAGCACTGAACCATCAGTGGAACCCTTGTTTGATATATGGTGTCTCTCAAAAACATGATTATCTTTACGGAATTCTCAGAATGTAAACTTGTTTTAAAACATAAACTGCCTAGAATTGCTTTTATTTTGAACTGTTTTTTAATCCAAGTTTCCTATGCTCAGTCTATTTTCTCAGTCCTTTTACTATTTAGAATTAAGAAGCTAAACTCAGGAGTATGCTGGTAAATGTTTAAAGTATGACTTTGTGGGGTTGCTGCTTTGTTGTGGCTACTGGTTTCTGTGGTGTAAATTCTCCCACCATGGTGGAATGCAAGCAATTGTGACAAAGGTGTGCACCGCCAGGCTAAGCATGACTGGTAGAGCCATCATAGCAGACCCATCTGGCCAAATCCTAGTGGACAGATAAAAAATGATTCTATAATAAAAGTAATTTTAAAAAATTAAAAAATGATTCTGTCAGACTATTCGATGTGGTGAAAATCTCATAAATTTCATGGAACAAAGACAATTTACAATTGTACAAGAGAGACACCAGATATATGTGTTGAAAGAGAAATTTGAAAAGGAAAGTGGTAGCAATAGGAAGCAGGTGACAGTGATGGATACTTTTCCAAAGAACTGCTGTCTGCTCTCTTTCAGGGTCTACAGATTTGGCTGCTATGAGTCCTGTTGGTAAGCAGTTTTGCCACATGGATCATTAAATGATCAACACATATATCCAGGTACATAAGAACATTTCTGATGTATTTAATTATTGCACGCTGCTTTGTAAAATATTTTGAAAGAAGCAATGTGTTGCAAGTTCTAAAGTGTGTTTGGCTAATTTCCCATGTCAGTAAATATTTTTATTTCATATAAGTACTAGTTTTTATTAGAAGGCATATCCAAAAGTGTTTGAAATATTTGTTGATGTTTAGTTGCCAAGTTGTGTGCAACCCTTTGCAATGCATGGACCGTTAACCCACTCCCCTGTCCATGGAATTTCCCAGGCAAGAGTACTAGAGTGGGTTCCCATTTCCACTTCCAGGGGATCTTCCCAGCCTATGGATAAAACCCATGTTTCTTGCATTGGCAGGAAAATTCTTTAGCACTGAACCATCAGTGGAACCCTTGTTTGATATATGGTGTCTCTCAAAAACATGATTATCTTTACGGAATTCTCAGAATGTAAACTTGTTTTAAAACATAAACTGCCTAGAATTGCTTTTATTTTGAACTGTTTTTTAATCCAAGTTTCCTATGCTCAGTCTATTTTCTCAGTCCTTTTACTATTTAGAATTAAGAAGCTAAACTCAGGAGTATGCTGGTAAATGTTTAAAGTATGACTTTGTGGGGTTGCTGCTTTGTTGTGGCTACTGGTTTCTGTGGTGTAAATTCTCCCACCATGGTGGAATGCAAGCAACCAAACTGCTGCCACCTGGCTTGCAGAATTCCTGGATATCTAACAATCAACCCCCTAGAGCTGATGCCAGCTGGTTCCAGCATCCCACTGGGAAGCTCCAGGAATGTCATTGGTTCTCAGTAGGTTTTTCTTGGATTTACACATAAAGAATAATCTATGACAATAACAACGATTTATTTTCACACACTCATGTTCTCTTTGACCATTTGGATAGTGAGTGGAGAAACCAATTTTATATTAAGAAAGTCTGGTACTGGAAGATATATTGAAACAGAGGATCCATGGGGAGATTTTTCTTTTAATAAAAGTCATTACAAATCTAACAGTAAGAGGACAACAGATAAACAATAATCTATATGTGAGAAGTTATTCAATTATTTGGTAGAAATGTCTAATATTTAACAGATGCACTTTATTTATTTTGTTTGTTATCATTTATACTAATGAAAGTAATGAGTCAATAAATACCCTAAAAGAAATTACTGATGAGATACTTAATGACATCAGATTATTTCTGTCTAACACCAGCATATCTCAGAGGTATTGGTGGTTACCTTCCAGATCATTACTATAAATCAACTTACACAAAATGATTGGTTTTCCACTGCATACAAAACTTAGGTTTTAGCTGTATTGTAGTCTAATAAGTGTGCAACAGCATTATGTCTAAAAAAAGGCAATGTTTAACTGAAAAAAAAGCTTTATTGCTGAAAAATGCTAGCCATCACTTAAGCCACTAATGAGTCATAATCTTGTTGCTGCTAGTGGAGGGTTTTGCCTCAGTGTTGATGGCTGCTGACTAATCAGGTAGTTACTAATGGTTGGGATGGCTGTGGCCATTTCTTAGCCTAAGAAAACAATGGCAATATTAAATGACTTTGTGGGGCCTAATGCTTAGACTTTTTTAACCTTTTTGCTCATTTTTGTCCTTTTACTATTTAGAATTAAGAAGCTAAACTCAGGAGTATGCTGGTAAATGTTTAAAGTATGACTTTGTGGGGTTGCTGCTTTGTTGTGGCTACTGGTTTCTGTGGTGTAAATTCTCCCACCATGGTGGAATGCAAGCAACCAAACTGCTGCCACCTGGCTTGCAGAATTCCTGGATATCTAACAATCAACCCCCTAGAGCTGATGCCAGCTGGTTCCAGCATCCCACTGGGAAGCTCCAGGAATGTCATTGGTTCTCAGTAGGTTTTTCTTGGATTTACACATAAAGAATAATCTATGACAATAACAACGATTTATTTTCACACACTCATGTTCTCTTTGACCATTTGGATAGTGAGTGGAGAAACCAATTTTATATTAAGAAAGTCTGGTACTGGAAGATATATTGAAACAGAGGATCCATGGGGAGATTTTTCTTTTAATAAAAGTCATTACAAATCTAACAGTAAGAGGACAACAGATAAACAATAATCTATATGTGAGAAGTTATTCAATTATTTGGTAGAAATGTCTAATATTTAACAGATGCACTTTATTTATTTTGTTTGTTATCATTTATACTAATGAAAGTAATGAGTCAATAAATACCCTAAAAGAAATTACTGATGAGATACTTAATGACATCAGATTATTTCTGTCTAACACCAGCATATCTCAGAGGTATTGGTGGTTACCTTCCAGATCATTACTATAAATCAACTTACACAAAATGATTGGTTTTCCACTGCATACAAAACTTAGGTTTTAGCTGTATTGTAGTCTAATAAGTGTGCAACAGCATTATGTCTAAAAAAAGGCAATGTTTAACTGAAAAAAAAGCTTTATTGCTGAAAAATGCTAGCCATCACTTAAGCCACTAATGAGTCATAATCTTGTTGCTGCTAGTGGAGGGTTTTGCCTCAGTGTTGATGGCTGCTGACTAATCAGGTAGTTACTAATGGTTGGGATGGCTGTGGCCATTTCTTAGCCTAAGAAAACAATGGCAATATTAAATTAAGACAAGAATGAAGTTTTTGGCATTCTTTCTCTGGTTGTTTTTCTCAAATGCTTAGAGGCTACAGTCCATTGGGTCGCAAAGAGTCAGACACGACTAAAATCGTGCACTTAGCATGCACACACATATATGACTCAGCCCTTTACTTATCTTATTGTTGAGAATCATCTCCTTAGGGATTTAAAGTTGCATTTTTCTTATCCTTACACTTTCTACCTTCCTTCAGCAGTTTCTTTTTCACTTACACTGAATACTCTACATTTTACTTTTACATTTGATTATGATTTATCTTCTACTACTACAGTATAAATCAAATAAAGAAAATACTTTTTATATTACTATACCGTAGAAGTTGCCTGATACATAAAAGATGCTGGATTAACATTGGGGGAGTCATTGCATAAATTAATCTTTCAGAGAAATATTCCCTAGAAAACTTTTTCATTATGTTATTTATTAAATCTTTTGGTTTTGATATGAAACTATGTAGTGCTCCATGTTTTTACTGCCCTGAAAAATTAAAATGTGAAGCCTAAGAGTTGGTTACAAAGATATCAAGGGAAAATAAATGGGGTTTCTTTAAGGTTTCTCATTACTGTACCATCAGTACTGCCAATACTCTCTGCGAACAGCCAAACTGTTAGGAGGAGAGGGGCATCCAAGAAACAGTAGAAGAGAAAACTCAAAGCATAGACTTTCCCACTGAAGCAACTATTAAATTGATAAAACGAAAACTTCAGAGCAAACAAACAGAAAACCTAAAGGAATAAACTTTATCAGAACTCTAAAATCGAATAAAGAATTTAAAGCATCAGGGGAATGCTAAATGAAAAAAGTGACAGCTAAATTTTGCTATGTGAGAGCGTCTCTGCTGTGTCACTGAGTAACTGGTAAGATAACTGGTAAGATAATCCATCAGAGACTTTAGTGATCATGCAGGAAAAGAAATACCATCTCTGTAGAAAATAGTGTGGAGAAGTCATTTTTTAAAAAATAAAAAGATGACTGCAAACTTCAACAGTCAACAACAGAATTTATTCAAGGTAAGGGAGGGTAGGATTTGCATTTCCAGAGTCACTATATTTAGATATTCAAAATGCTTATTTTTCAGCAAAAGCAAGACAAAACAAAATAAAGTATAACACAAAAGAGAAAAGTATGGTTCATTCACTGGAAAAAATTAATTAACAGAAAACCTCTCTGAGGAAGCCCAGGCATTGAATGTCCTAAACAGAGGTTTTAAATTAACTGTCATATATATACTCAAAGAGAAAAGGACACTTTTAATGAAATAACAAAGGAAGCCAGTAGAACTGTTTATGAACTAACATAGAACACAAACAAAGAGATAGAATGAACCTAACATTAATTCTGGAACTTGAGAGTGCCACCATTGAAATGAAACTTTCACTAGATGTGTTCAACAGCATGTTTGATCAGGCGTAAGGTCTAAGAAAGTATCCATGAACTTAGTGATTGAACAGTTAAAATTCACCAATGTGAGGACAGAAAAATTAAAAAAGAAGAAAAATGAACTGACCTATGGAGAACAATTTAATATACCAACACATGCATTATATGAGTCCCTGAAGAAAAGAAAGTAAAAAGCAGAAAGAATATTTAAATAAATAATGGATGAAAAATTCCCAAATTTGACAGAGACATTCTACTTCTGGGTATATACCCCAACAAATGCTAAAAGGTACTCAGATGCATATATGTACAAAAAGAGTCATTGCAGCATTATTGACAACATCCAAAAGATAGAAATAACCCAAATATTCATCAGTGAATGAATGGATAAACAAAGCATGGAATGTGTGTATTTTGGAATATAATTCAACCATAAAAAGAAATAAAGTACTGCTATATATGTTACAATATGGATGGACCTCAAAACAGAATAAGCTACGCACAGAACATCACATAGTGCATGAATCCATTTATAGGAAATATCCAGAACAGGTAAATTCATAGACATAAAAAGCAGATAGATTGTTGCCTGAGGTTGGGAGGAAGGGATCAATAAGAAGTTACTAAATAGTGCATATAGGAATTTTGTGGGAGAAAGAAAATTAAAGATGACTGCAAACTTCAACAGTCAACAACAGAATTTATTCAAGGTAAGGGAGGGTAGGATTTGCATTTCCAGAGTCACTATATTTAGATATTCAAAATGCTTATTTTTCAGCAAAAGCAAGACAAAACAAAATAAAGTATAACACAAAAGAGAAAAGTATGGTTCATTCACTGGAAAAAATTAATTAACAGAAAACCTCTCTGAGGAAGCCCAGGCATTGAATGTCCTAAACAGAGGTTTTAAATTAACTGTCATATATATACTCAAAGAGAAAAGGACACTTTTAATGAAATAACAAAGGAAGCCAGTAGAACTGTTTATGAACTAACATAGAACACAAACAAAGAGATAGAATGAACCTAACATTAATTCTGGAACTTGAGAGTGCCACCATTGAAATGAAACTTTCACTAGATGTGTTCAACAGCATGTTTGATCAGGCGTAAGGTCTAAGAAAGTATCCATGAACTTAGTGATTGAACAGTTAAAATTCACCAATGTGAGGACAGAAAAATTAAAAAAGAAGAAAAATGAACTGACCTATGGAGAACAATTTAATATACCAACACATGCATTATATGAGTCCCTGAAGAAAAGAAAGTAAAAAGCAGAAAGAATATTTAAATAAATAATGGATGAAAAATTCCCAAATTTGACAGAGACATTCTACTTCTGGGTATATACCCCAACAAATGCTAAAAGGTACTCAGATGCATATATGTACAAAAAGAGTCATTGCAGCATTATTGACAACATCCAAAAGATAGAAATAACCCAAATATTCATCAGTGAATGAATGGATAAACAAAGCATGGAATGTGTGTATTTTGGAATATAATTCAACCATAAAAAGAAATAAAGTACTGCTATATATGTTACAATATGGATGGACCTCAAAACAGAATAAGCTACGCACAGAACATCACATAGTGCATGAATCCATTTATAGGAAATATCCAGAACAGGTAAATTCATAGACATAAAAAGCAGATAGATTGTTGCCTGAGGTTGGGAGGAAGGGATCAATAAGAAGTTACTAAATAGTGCATATAGGAATTTTGTGGGAGAAAAAGAAAAAGTTTTGGAAGAGGTAGAGGCTCTACTTGAATTACATTGTGAATATCTGAAATACCACTCAATGGTGTTTGGTAAAATAGTTAATTTTATGTTGCATGAATTTGACCTCAATTAAACAAAAAGCTATTGTCAGGCAGTTACTTCTTCGGTAAGCTAATCAGCTTCCTTTTTAAGTGGCCCACAAGGACTTCAAATTAGCTTTAACAGATAACTGCAAATATTTGTAAGTTTTCCCTGTATACCTTAAGGAAAGAAGCACATCATATAAAGTTGTTGTGATAATTGAAACATAATAAAAAGTATTTTCTTTCCATTCATAAGTCTTTTTAGAATTGTCATAATTATGAGTTATTTCAAACCAATACTTTATAGGCCTTTTCCACATAGAATCAAATAAAAGGAATATTTAGAGAATTTTTGAAAAGTAATCTTATTTAATGTTGCTTAACTCATATAGAAAAAGTCATTTCAAAGGAAAAACTGCTATTATTAACTTAAAAATTACCTGCCATGGTCTAAAATAAAAGCAAGAAGAAAACAGAAATTTATGCAGAAATTGTCAAAATAGAAAGTCTCTGCTTTTTGCCCCCTCCTCCAATGTGCTTCATCAAAAGTAAATATTTTCAATAGTGCTTAGAACTGTATTTTTCTAGTAGCTATCTTTGTAAATTTAAATAATTTATGTATCTGTCAATCACTTAATTTATCAATTTGTGTTGAATTTTGTTGACACCTTTGTAATTTAAATAATGGATTTTGTTCCCTAAAAGTATCTCTATGTACAAAAGAGTCATTGCAGCATTATTGACAACATCCAAAAGATAGAAATAACCCAAATATTCATCAGTGAATGAATGGATAAACAAAGCATGGAATGTGTGTATTTTGGAATATAATTCAACCATAAAAAGAAATAAAGTACTGCTATATATGTTACAATATGGATGGACCTCAAAACAGAATAAGCTACGCACAGAACATCACATAGTGCATGAATCCATTTATAGGAAATATCCAGAACAGGTAAATTCATAGACATAAAAAGCAGATAGATTGTTGCCTGAGGTTGGGAGGAAGGGATCAATAAGAAGTTACTAAATAGTGCATATAGGAATTTTGTGGGAGAAAAAGAAAAAGTTTTGGAAGAGGTAGAGGCTCTACTTGAATTACATTGTGAATATCTGAAATACCACTCAATGGTGTTTGGTAAAATAGTTAATTTTATGTTGCATGAATTTGACCTCAATTAAACAAAAAGCTATTGTCAGGCAGTTACTTCTTCGGTAAGCTAATCAGCTTCCTTTTTAAGTGGCCCACAAGGACTTCAAATTAGCTTTAACAGATAACTGCAAATATTTGTAAGTTTTCCCTGTATACCTTAAGGAAAGAAGCACATCATATAAAGTTGTTGTGATAATTGAAACATAATAAAAAGTATTTTCTTTCCATTCATAAGTCTTTTAGAATTGTCATAATTATGAGTTATTTCAAACCAATACTTTATAGGCCTTTTCCACATAGAATCAAATAAAAGGAATATTTAGAGAATTTTTGAAAAGTAATCTTATTTAATGTTGCTTAACTCATATAGAAAAAGTCATTTCAAAGGAAAAACTGCTATTATTAACTTAAAAATTACCTGCCATGGTCTAAAATAAAAGCAAGAAGAAAACAGAAATTTATGCAGAAATTGTCAAAATAGAAAGTCTCTGCTTTTTGCCCCCTCCTCCAATGTGCTTCATCAAAAGTAAATATTTTCAATAGTGCTTAGAACTGTATTTTTCTAGTAGCTATCTTTGTAAATTTAAATAATTTATGTATCTGTCAATCACTTAATTTATCAATTTGTGTTGAATTTTGTTGACACCTTATTTTAAAGAAATGTAATTAAATACAATTTTATCTTTAGCCCCACCCTCTTCATGTTTTTCATTTAAATCATTTTATTTCATTGGTATACTTTACGATTTTTAAATATATTTTCTGAGTCACCAACTTCATATATTGTGTTTTTAACTTCCAACTCAAAAAGATAAGGAAATCATTCTCTATTTCTAACATCTTCTGTACTAAAATGTTTGCAATTTTAAAGTCTTTAAGATGTCAAGGTTTGTATCATTTACATTTTATTCTGTAACCATAATTGAATCTTTCCTTCATCTTTATGCATCTAAAAATGTAACCCTAGTCAATAAGGTATTATGGTTACATGAATATTATTCATGGCAAGCTAATCATTTGACTAAATGTATAACTGAGACATCTCTGTTGCTAAAAAGATTGGCAAAATTGTCCTCACACACCACTGGATTTAATGTATTCAAATTATGTCAGGTAAAAATTTCATTTTCAGTCTTGGAGTTCCTTTCCTTCTTGAGGTTTCTTTGATGAACAATACATATATACACATGGGAAATATAGGCCTATTTAAAAGTAAAGGTGCTGTGAACACTGTCAAGCAAATGATATCAAATGATACTGATAGACTGAATTAAACTTTTCAGTATATCTGTTGTCTTTTTAAATATCAATTAACTTTTTTCCTCAAAAGAACATTTTGTAACTATTTTGTTTTAAAATTTTAAAATGTTTAAAAGTGCTCCTATATGGAAAGTACTTTAAAATGAACACTTGAGGACGATACATGTTGGGTTAATAGTTAATTCCTTCATAAGTTAATGCTATGTGTACGTAATAACCTCCGATGCAGATGACACCACTCTTATGGGAGAAAGCAAAGAGGAACTAAAGAGCCTCCTGTGAAGGTGAAAGAGGAGAGTGAAAAAGCTGCCCTAAAACTCAACATTCAAAAAATGAAGATCATGACATCTGGTCCCATCACTTCATGGCAAATAAATGGGCAAACAATGGAAAAGTGACAGACTTTATTTTCTTGGGATCCATAATCATAGCAGATGGTGACTGCAGTCATGAAATTAAAAGACGCTTGCTCCTTTGATGAAAAGCTATGACAAATCTTGACAGCATATTCAAAAGAAGAGAAATCACTTTGCTAACAAAAGTCCATATAGTCAAAACTATGGTTTTCCCAGGAGCCCTGTATGGAAGTGAGAGTTGGATCCTAAAGAAGGGTGAGTGTTGAAGAATTGATGCCTTTGAACTGTGGTGTTGGAGAAGACTCTTGAGAGTCCCTTGGACTTTAACATCTTCTGTACTAAAATGTTTGCAATTTTAAGGTCTTTAAGGTGTCAAGGTTTGTATCGTTTACATTTTATTCTGTAACCATAATTGAATCTTTCCTTCATCTTTATGCATCTAAAAATGTAACCCTAGTCAATAAGGTATTATGGTTACATGAATATTATTCATGGCAAGCTAATCATTTGACTAAATGTATAACTGAGACATCTCTGTTGCTAAAAAGATTGGCAAAATTGTCCTCACACACCACTGGATTTAATGTATTCAAATTATGTCAGGTAAAAATTTCATTTTCAGTCTTGGAGTTCCTTTCCTTCTTGAGGTTTCTTTGATGAACAATACATATATACACATGGGAAATATAGGCCTATTTAAAAGTAAAGGTGCTGTGAACACTGTCAAGCAAATGATATCAAATGATACTGATAGACTGAATTAAACTTTTCAGTATATCTGTTGTCTTTTTAAATATCAATTAACTTTTTTCCTCAAAAGAACATTTTGTAACTATTTTGTTTTAAAATTTTAAAATGTTTAAAAGTGCTCCTATATGGAAAGTACTTTAAAATGAACACTTGAGGACGATACATGTTGGGTTAATAGTTAATTCCTTCATAAGTTAATGCTATGTGACGTAATAACCTCCGATGCAGATGACACCACTCTTATGGGAGAAAGCAAAGAGGAACTAAAGAGCCTCCTGTGAAGGTGAAAGAGGAGAGTGAAAAAGCTGCCCTAAAACTCAACATTCAAAAAATGAAGATCATGACATCTGGTCCCATCACTTCATGGCAAATAAATGGGCAAACAATGGAAAAGTGACAGACTTTATTTTCTTGGGATCCATAATCATAGCAGATGGTGACTGCAGTCATGAAATTAAAAGACGCTTGCTCCTTTGATGAAAAGCTATGACAAATCTTGACAGCATATTCAAAAGAAGAGAAATCACTTTGCTAACAAAAGTCCATATAGTCAAAACTATGGTTTTCCCAGGAGCCCTGTATGGAAGTGAGAGTTGGATCCTAAAGAAGGGTGAGTGTTGAAGAATTGATGCCTTTGAACTGTGGTGTTGGAGAAGACTCTTGAGAGTCCCTTGGACTGCAAGGAGATTAAACCAGTTAATCCTAAAGGAAATCATTATATTCCAAAGAATATTCCTGAATATTCATTGGAAGGACTGATGCTGAAGCTGAAGCTCCAGTACTTTGGCCACCTGATATAAAGAGATGACTCATTAGAAAAGACCCTGATGCTGGGAAGTATAGAAGACAAAAGGAGAAGGGGACGACAGAGGATGAGATGGTTGGATGGCATCTCTGAGTCAATGGACATGAGTTTGATCAGGCTCCAGGAGACAGTGAGGGACAGGAAAACCTGGTGTGCTGCAATCCATGGGGTCGCAAAGAGTTGGACACGACTGAGCAACTGTACTGAATATTTACATAGAACTAGAAGTACAACTCTAAGGTATCACAGAATTTTCAACACAAACATTAGAGGTATATAATGATATGGTTAGTGGCATATAATTATGCAAATGTATTTAGTTGATAGCATTTTTGTTTAGTCACTAAGTCATGCCCAACTCTTTTCAATCCCATAAACTGCAGCCCGTCAGGCTCCTCTGTCCATATTCATTCTTATATTGGACCTTACCTGGTATCTACATTTTTGAGGGAAAACATTAGAAAGTGTCATGGGTCCCAATTTCTAAAATTAACGTCAGAATTACCAGAAATAAAGTTCTAAGAATATTGGAAGTCATTTGTCTAGATATGCTAAATATATTTGGTTATTAAGAATTATGATTATTATCCCATGACATAAGCTACAAGCTTAATAAGCTGTGAAAGCTTAATAAGCTGTGAAAGCAATTGAACCACTAAATTGGTTATACATGAGCCTTTCATCTTCTTTTATTAGAAACATATAGGTAAAACAGAGAATGAAGGTAAAGATCACAACACTGAAATCAAGGTATTTGGGCTTTTTACTGTATTAATAGTTCAGTTTCTTTCTGGGTATTTCTCCCTTTAAACCCTCAGGTTCCTCATCTGTGTGAATGTGATCATAATAATAATAAAAAAAAAAAACAGAATTACTGAGTTGCTTTGAAGATGAAAGGACTACATGTGATAATATCTAAGTTAGTCAGTGGTAATTACTATTGTGTTACTCATTGCATTTTCTTATAAACAGGTTTATTATAGAAAATCAGAGGCAAACAGGTCAAGATATGGATACACTTTCATGTGAGAGCATGCCTGATACAGATTTCTCTTCTGTAATGTAGGATTATAATAATATCTATCCCCCAGAGGGGTCATGATCATGACATTAAGAAAAATACAAATTATGTGAAACTGTAAACCATAAAGCTCTACCAATATTAAATTTTGAAGTGGATTATTAGGATAAGACAAAACATTTTAAAATAAATCAAAACAGGCATTTGCAAACATCATACCTGGTAAACCCTAAAGAAGGATACACCATTTGAAAAATGTGTTAAGAATTTGAATATGTTTCTTTTATGCATATTGGTTTCTATTTGAGATAAAACCCTATTGTATAGCTACTAGTTACAATGATTATGAGCCACTGTGGATTAAATCAGTTGCCAGTAGCCATGACTAGAAAGAGCTGGGCTAGGATGCAACACGAGGCAGCATAACTCCAGAGTAAATTCTTTAAAAGATGCCTTAGATAATGTATTCATATGTGGAAAAAATAACAAAATATTATTTTGTTAAAAAATATTATTTAAAGGGAATATCTTCATGAGTCTTCCAGAGAACCATCTTTGTTGTCCATTATGAGCAGAGTCAAGCACGACTGGCATGACCATGTGCGCATGCATGCCTGCCGTCCAAAAGAGATTTCAAATGACGCTTTTCAAATTATTTATTAACCTATTAACTTCTCTGTTGTGTGCCTGCTCACTCAGTCGTGTCTGACTCTTTGAGACCCCATGGACTGTAGCCCATCAGACTCCTCTGTCCATGGGATTTCCCAGGCAAGAATACTGCAGTGGGTTGCCATTTCCTTCTCCAGGGGATCTTCCCGACCCAGGGATGGAACCTGAGTCTCTTGCTTCTCCTAGATTGGCAGATGGATTCTTTACCACTGAGTCATCTGGACTTGGGGAACTTTAGAATATATAAATGTGAAGGTGAAAAACAGGATCAGGGGAAATTCTCTCCTTAAAGTATAATCATTCCTCTTCAAGAATAATTTAAAAACAAAGAAGTTGTAATTTTGAGTGCATTAAAATTTGAAATGGTGTTTTTATTGGAGCTGAAACTGAAGGAGTTAATTCAGCCATCGAACTCCAAGTCCAGGACAAATAATATTGGCAGGCACTGGGAATAAACAGCAAATGCAGACCTGTCATGACTGTGTCCTGAGTAATGGATTCATTCATTTTGGTATTTTTAATGCAATTGTAAACTGCCATTTTCCTCACAGTTTAAAGCAGGTTTTTTGATGATATAGCTATAAATGTGAAAAACAAATTAACTTGTCACATTTGACTGGCTGAAGTATTTCCCAATCCCATTTTTAGGGTATTGATAAAATCTCAATAATCAAGGTTTAAATCAGGAGGAAGAATGACATTTGCAGGATCACAGAAATGTCCCAGAGATGAAAGATATGAAGATAGTTGGTAAATATATGGTTGTTTATGAAGTACAAAATCTTATTTTAAAAATAAGAACACACAATCCTGGGATTAGTGACAGTAAGTCAATATCCACTGTCAGAAACAGCATTATCATGCAATATTGACTAGCACTTGAATTTTATTCTTTTATTAAATTAACCCTTATGTTTCCTTAGAGATTACCTATTTTGAATAACTTAAATTTAACCCAGCTGGTTGAGAATATAAGGGGTTTTGTCTAGGTAGCAGGAGACTGATTCACAGGTCTTCAAGAAAAATACCTAGAAAGTGTAGGGACTTGCCTGGTGGTCCAGTGGCTAAGTCTCAGCACTCCCATTGCAAGGGACTTGGGTTTGTTCCCTAGTCAGGGAACTAGATTCTACATGGTACAACTAAGACCCAACACAGCCAAATAAAAATAAACATAAATAAAATATTTTTAAAATAGAAGAATAATGAACCTTTAAACAAATAAGGTAACATATTCATTAGGGAATAAATATCATGGGGTCCAAAATCCTGTCTACCAAACTACTTTTATCATTTTGCCGTTTGTCTGCTTTAAATTTAATTTTAAAATGTCACGTTAAAGTATTTCTCCTGATTAATGAGTGTTTTGGTGCCCCACTGTATTTTTACATCTTGGGCGAATGTCTCACTCTCCTTACTATGATTTTGGCTTGGTAATATCACTGACCATCAGTTGGAATTACAATGGACACCTCAAATGAATCATGTCCAAAATCAAACTCCTGATTTCCCCATCCCAAACCTGTTCCTCCCCTAGTGCTCCTTATTTCAATAAATGTTAATACATATCAATCACTTCAGTTGACCCAGTTACTAAGGTCAAATTCTTAGAATTCATCCTTGATGACTCAATTTACTCTTCCCTAATAACAGAATGAGAATCAGATATCCACCTGTGATGTATGTGCCCTCTGTAATCTGGTCCCTGGTCATTTAACATGCTTTCTCTTGATTACCCTACGCCAGCTACAACCGCACTGACCCTATATTGTTCTTTTGTAAAGATTTATTTATTTATTTATTTTGGGTGGGGGGAGGCAGGTTGGGGAGGGAGGGGAGCGGGCGGGCCACTTCTATTGGTCTTTCATTTCTCTGTTTTCGTCCGTCTTTGTTCTTTGACTCCTGTGGACCTCCCATCGCAGTGGCGTCTGTCGCTGCAGAGCGCCGGCTCTGGGCGCATGCGCTCCAGAGCTCCGGCTCGGTGATTGGACACATCGGTCCAGCCGCTCTGCAGCACGTGGGATCTTCCCAGGCCAGGGATCGAACCGGCGCCCCTTGCAGTGCAAGGCGGTGTCCTTACCCACTGGACCACCAGGGGAAGCCCGCTATATTGTTTAAACAATATTCCAAATAAGAACCTGACTAGACCTATTTCTTGTGCTGGAAATTTCAGCTCACCCCCTACATATACTCTCCTCCTGCTTAAATGTCACATTCTCAGACCTGTCCCCAGTCCTTGTATCTATATTCTTTATTTCTATCATTACCTGACATCTACCATATATTCTGAAAAGTGAAAGTGTTAGTGGCTCAGTCATACCTGACTCTTTGCGACCCCATGGACTAGTCTGCAGGCTCCTCTGCCCACGTATTTTATATGTATTTCTCCTCTATGAGTGCTTCCTAAGGACATATCTTGTTTTTTTTGTTTGTTTGTTTTTCATTTGTTCACAGATATCCCCAACACACTGTTGGTGCTCTAGATATTGAAGAAACACTTGTTGATTAATTGGCAGATGCATATAACTCAACAGTATAGAGTAAAATGTAAAGTTTTTTGTGGAATTTAAGGAAGGCCTTATGAAATGTAAAGTCCCTATGATATTTGTGGAAAATTTTAGGTTCTATAAAATCATTAATCAATTTGCATCAAATGCTCAAAGCGCATGTATACTGTGAATGGACTTCTCCTCATTCAGAAGAGGTCTCTGGGCCAAAGACTTGTAGATTTATGGGTATTCATACTAATAAATTCTGTGCATCAGATCAATGGCACTATAAACAATTTACAACCAAGAAATTGATGGGCAGAATATTAATAACTTAATCTTACATAGCCCCTCTTACTGAAATGATAACACAGAATATGTGAATAAACAAAGTCATAAGGGAGTAGCATGGCATTGAGATGATCAGTTTCACAGAGTTCTGGGGTGGAAGTAATTTGTGGTCCATGTTCCATTAACCTAAGTAGGCTTAAATAAACACTTTGCTTAGAGCCTCATCTTTATGATCTCACCAGAGGTTTATTATATTCCTACATGCATTATTGGGTTAGGCACTATTGTGGATAAAAATCTGTATGATAAATGTTTCTGGACTAAATAAAATAAAATCTGGGTGTGTGAAATTGTATGTGCGCACTAAATACTTACATATACAGGGATCAAAAATACAGAAGAGCATTGAAATGGATAAATAAGCATTGAGTACCTATTACATTCAAAATTATTTTTCAGAAGCAATGGAGGTATTAATTTAAGTACATGCATCATTCCTGGGTTACTAAAAACAGTTAGATTTTAATAGAAATATCCCAGGATAAAAAGAGGTCATTGGAAAAGACCCTGATGCTGGAAAGTAGAAGGAGGGGCAAAGGTTGAGATGGTTAGATAGCATCACTGACTCAATGGACATGACTTTGAGCAATTTCCAGGAAATAGTAGAGAACAGAAGAGACTGGCATGCTACAGTCCATGGGATATCAGAGTTAGACATGACAGCAATTGAACAACAATGAAAAGAAGTTAATTAAGAAATCAATATTGTGTGGCGAAGGATCAATCTATGTGGTTTAGGAATTTCTTATGCAAGAAGTATTTGAACAGAGAGCTCTTTAAAAGGCTGAAAAGAGGTATGGAGGTTGGGAAAAGAGGTTGAGAAAGTACCACGTGATGCACAGTTATAGATACATTTTAATTATTGTTAGTAATACTAGCCAACATGTATATAATGCATTACATTTTGTAGGGTGATTAGAAATGAAAAAGAATGAAAAAGATTTAGAATGAAAAAGAATTCCTATGTATTAATTTTGAATTATTTCTCTGGATTCAGAGAAAAAAGTAAATTTTAATAGTCCCATTGACTCCTATAGACATCCTGACCCCAATTTCTTACTCATTTCTGAAGAATCTGCTGTTTAAAATTAATTCTTTATTAAGATTGTGCTCTAAAAGTATAGCTATCTGGAAGATTTAGTGCCTTTAACTCTTCATGAATTATTGGACTGTCTACTTAGAAGAGGTAAGGATGCTGAGTACATTATAGAGCACTTTGAATTTCCTTCATTCCATTCCTAGTATATCCTAAAAGGGCTAGTGTGAACATTGCAGAAGCATGCTGTTTTCTTTAGGATATTAACAGGGGTTGATTCTTCATGTATATTTGAATAAAGTGATTCCAAAAAGTCCAATTAGTATATCCTAAGAAGGGCTAGTGTAAGAAAAATTATTTTTACGAGGGATCAAAAATACAGAAGAGCATTGAAATGGATAAATAAGCATTGAGTACCTATTACATTCAAAATTATTTTTCAGAAGCAATGGAGGTATTAATTTAAGTACATGCATCATTCCTGGGTTACTAAAAACAGTTAGATTTTAATAGAAATATCCCAGGATAAAAAGAGGTCATTGGAAAAGACCCTGATGCTGGAAAGTAGAAGGAGGGGCAAAGGTTGAGATGGTTAGATAGCATCACTGACTCAATGGACATGACTTTGAGCAATTTCCAGGAAATAGTAGAGAACAGAAGAGACTGGCATGCTACAGTCCATGGGATATCAGAGTTAGACATGACAGCAATTGAACAACAATGAAAAGAAGTTAATTAAGAAATCAATATTGTGTGGCGAAGGATCAATCTATGTGGTTTAGGAATTTCTTATGCAAGAAGTATTTGAACAGAGAGCTCTTTAAAAGGCTGAAAAGAGGTATGGAGGTTGGGAAAAGAGGTTGAGAAAGTACCACGTGATGCACAGTTATAGATACATTTTAATTATTGTTAGTAATACTAGCCAACATGTATATAATGCATTACATTTTGTAGGGTGATTAGAAATGAAAAAGAATGAAAAAGATTTAGAATGAAAAAGAATTCCTATGTATTAATTTTGAATTATTTCTCTGGATTCAGAGAAAAAAGTAAATTTTAATAGTCCCATTGACTCCTATAGACATCCTGACCCCAATTTCTTACTCATTTCTGAAGAATCTGCTGTTTAAAATTAATTCTTTATTAAGATTGTGCTCTAAAAGTATAGCTATCTGGAAGATTTAGTGCCTTTAACTCTTCATGAATTATTGGACTGTCTACTTAGAAGAGGTAAGGATGCTGAGTACATTATAGAGCACTTTGAATTTCCTTCATTCCATTCCTAGTATATCCTAAAAGGGCTAGTGTGAACATTGCAGAAGCATGCTGTTTTCTTTAGGATATTAACAGGGGTTGATTCTTCATGTATATTTGAATAAAGTGATCCTGCCAAGTATGGTTGAATAAGATCCATGGTAAGTATAGGAGCATGATATTCAATATATCTTAAAAGTCATACTGGGGTCTTGGAAGGAGGGAATTGGTAAGTCAAAATCTCAATAGCTAATTTCTAACTTCAGTGATTTCAGACCAGAATCATCATTGTGCCAAAAGTTTTTTGACTTACCCATCTATGTATGTTGAGGTCTATCAATAGCTTTTTGCATTCAACCTCTTTCAGGAATCACAAATAAAATTTTACCAGTTTTGCAGTACTGCGTTTTGTGGGCATCTCAAAGCATTTTCTGAGAGTCTTATTTAATGAATAATATGGAAAGTATATGAGTAAAGGAAGAAGACGACGCCCAAGGGGCAAAAAGCTGGAGAAGGGAAGAATAAGAAAGCCTAAGACAGGGGACCGTTCCGTTAAAACTTTGCTCAAATCTTTGTTTCAGTTAATTGCCCCCTATATGTGAAGTATGATGCCTTTATCCACAAGCATGGTATATTGTGCATCACTTTGGCTCTTCGATCCTGTTCCATTCCTTAACTACAAATCATGGAATTCATGTGAGGGAGTCCTCCTATTAGGTCCTAATAGGTATGTGAGCATAACATTCCTACAAATGTATTAGTGGATGGAAAGACAAATTCCAAATGGTCTGAAGGAAAAAAAAATATATAAAATTCTATATCCAAATACAATATTTTATATCATCTTCCATTTCAAACAAAAGAAAACAAAGAAAAAATATGTATACATTCCATGATAGGAAGTGTTGAGCATCTTCCAGTGTCTGCTCTAGGCACATGACATGTATCAGTGAAGAGATGAAGACCCTTGCCCTAGTGAAGCATAATTTCTAGAAGAGAGAAGTCAATGTAAAATTAGCCTAATCAAAAAGTGTTACGTAAGATGTCAAAATGCTATGCAAAGGAGGAAAAGCACAGGATAGAAAGTCTGGGAGCACTAGTCAAAGGGGAAATATGCAGTTTCCATGGAAAAAATGGTCACTAATTTATTAATCTGTGAACACTTAAAGAAGCATGCTGTTTTCTTTAGGATATTAACAGGGGTTGATTCTTCATGTATATTTGAATAAAGTGATCCTGCCAAGTATGGTTGAATAAGATCCATGGTAAGTATAGGAGCATGATATTCAATATATCTTAAAAGTCATACTGGGGTCTTGGAAGGAGGGAATTGGTAAGTCAAAATCTCAATAGCTAATTTCTAACTTCAGTGATTTCAGACCAGAATCATCATTGTGCCAAAAGTTTTTTGACTTACCCATCTATGTATGTTGAGGTCTATCAATAGTTTTTTGCATTCAACCTCTTTCAGGAATCACAAATAAAATTTTACCAGTTTTGCAGTACTGCGTTTGTGGGCATCTCAAAGCATTTTCTGAGAGTCTTATTTAATGAATAATATGGAAAGTATATGAGTAAAGGAAGAAGACGACGCCCAAGGGGCAAAAAGCTGGAGAAGGGAAGAATAAGAAAGCCTAAGACAGGGGACCGTTCCGTTAAAACTTTGCTCAAATCTTTGTTTCAGTTAATTGCCCCCTATATGTGAAGTATGATGCCTTTATCCACAAGCATGGTATATTGTGCATCACTTTGGCTCTTCGATCCTGTTCCATTCCTTAACTACAAATCATGGAATTCATGTGAGGGAGTCCTCCTATTAGGTCCTAATAGGTATGTGAGCATAACATTCCTACAAATGTATTAGTGGATGGAAAGACAAATTCCAAATGGTCTGAAGGAAAAAAAAATATATAAAATTCTATATCCAAATACAATATTTTATATCATCTTCCATTTCAAACAAAAGAAAACAAAGAAAAAATATGTATACATTCCATGATAGGAAGTGTTGAGCATCTTCCAGTGTCTGCTCTAGGCACATGACATGTATCAGTGAAGAGATGAAGACCCTTGCCCTAGTGAAGCATAATTTCTAGAAGAGAGAAGTCAATGTAAAATTAGCCTAATCAAAAAGTGTTACGTAAGATGTCAAAATGCTATGCAAAGGAGGAAAAGCACAGGATAGAAAGTCTGGGAGCACTAGTCAAAGGGGAAATATGCAGTTTCCATGGAAAAAATGGTCACTAATTTATTAATCTGTGAACACTTATTCCTGTAAATTGAAACACTCAAATTTAGTTAGAAATGCAGAAGTTCCAGGAAATAGTAGGAAGTAAGCTCAGTAAAGAATTATGTTATGCCAACCTAGTCTAGTTTAATCAACAGTAATCAATACTTATTAGCCAATTTTTCAGCTAAGAGCACTCTCATCTGTAATATATGACAGAAGACAATGTATACGGTAGGAGGTATGTGCAAAGTGACATTCCAAGGCGGATCTGAAAGTAGACCTTAAAATATAAAGAGGATGATGAAGAGGAAGATGCTGGATTGGGAAGAATGAGTCTGAAGTTCCATGAACTGCTTTCAGAGAGCCCATCACAAAGCCTAGAGAAGAGTAAGTCAGTATTCAGTTCAGAATGAGAGGTCATTTGAAGTCTGAAGCTGTCTGAAATGTGAGGAAGAGAATTCAATCGAGATCTCCTTAATGTCCTCTCACTGTGGAGAGCGACAAAGGACACCATCTCAACTTACAGTGGTGCGAACTTGGAATGACAGGCGCTAAA
Organism: Tragulus kanchil; assembly: GCA_022376925.1. NCBI lineage: Eukaryota > Metazoa > Chordata > Mammalia > Artiodactyla > Tragulidae > Tragulus > Tragulus kanchil. The sequence continues at coordinate 12,121,225 of JAIOJX010000030.1, forward strand.
GGTGGTATTTTGATCTGAACAGAAGAGCTGTTTTAGTCCGAAGGTGATTGGCAGGATTTAGAGACCTGATTAAATTGTAGCCAAAGCAAAACCTATGTTTCGAAATATCATTTGTCCTCTAAGAGAGACAAGCTGAGAAAATTTAATGTGGTAAAGGTTGAGGACAGCTGTAATTTACTCACCACTGAAACGATAAAGAATGAAAAGACCAAATTTAGACACCAAATTGGATTTCACTGCAGAAAATGAATACAAGAACATAAATTTTCTTAATATGCTTCCTATTATCAGAGAGACTGCAAGTCTCTGAAAATAATTGAAAATGAGTTACAGACAATGCAGAATTCTGTGTAGAAAATAATAAATTATCATAAAAGATTTGTGAAAGAAAAAATGAATCAATGCAAAGATTTTTGTTTGAATCTTAAATTTGACTTGAATAGTCCTATTCAAAGAAAGATTTTTACTTGAGTAGTGTAACTTGGTTTGATCTTAATGCATTTATTTTAAATGGTAGAAAAAAAGAAAAAAGTTTCTTATATTTGAGTATTAAATGAGGAAGTAGGAAATAAAGTGATTTGAAAATGTATTGATCTACAATTTGATACCAGATTACCTGCCAAAGAGTTCCAGAAGCAATTCATTGTGATTGAAAGGTTAAATTATATTAGAGTATTATGCCAAGATTTAAAATAATGACAGTTTTAAGATCTGTTCCAAGCTACAACTGACTTTAAGAACTTTGTTATTTTATGTTATCCTGTCCTCACTGAAAGGAAAAGGAGGGAATCAGAGTGCCAAAATTTTAAATGTCAATTTATTATAATTCATTTTTATTGCACTTAAATATTTCCATTGAACAAAACACACTGAAACCACTAAGTAGAAATCACAAGTAAGAAAAATCATTCACGACTTTTTAAAATGTATTTTTGGTTCTCTGTCCTCTATCAGTCACATTTGTATACATGTACATATATATTTGTATATTACCTTTTATGTACAATTGTGTAGTAGGTCTCATTATATTATTTAAGGTGAAACCATAAGCATTTCCATTTTTTTGACTAACCTTCCAAACACCATTTCTAATGCTGAAAAATATTCTGTAAAATGTATGAACCATTCTTTCTATAATTATATCTACATATGATAATTGTGGCTTCCTTGGTGGCACAGATGGTAAAGAATCTGCCTGCAATGTGGGAGACTGGGGTTCAGTCACCGGTTGGGAGGATCCTGAAGGAAGGCATGGCAACCCACTCCAGTATTCTTGCCTGGAGAATCCCATGGACAGAGGAGCCTGGCGGGCCCCAGTTCATGGGGCTGCAAAGAGTCGGACAGGCTGAGAGACTATCACTCACATACTAATTGTGAATTCATGTGTTTAAACATTTTGATAATTTTACATACATGCAGTTCTTTCTAATGATGTTCAAACTGATTCAGTATTGACTCTTAGGAGCTTCAAGTGGGTCCTGGAGTTCTTTTGACATTATCCCTGTCATCTTTTTCTTTTTTTCCGTGCTGAGCAGCTTGTAGGATCTTAGTTCCCTAAGACGCTGGTTTGATCTTAATGCATTTATTTTAAATGGTAGAAAAGAAAAAGTTTCTTATATTTGAGTATTAAATGAGGAAGTAGGAAATAAAGTGATTTGAAAATGTATTGATCTACAATTTGATACCAGATTACCTGCCAAAGAGTTCCAGAAGCAATTCATTGTGATTGAAAGGTTAAATTATATTAGAGTATTATGCCAAGATTTAAAATAATGACAGTTTTAAGATCTGTTCCAAGCTACAACTGACTTTAAGAACTTTGTTATTTTATGTTATCCTGTCCTCACTGAAAGGAAAAGGAGGGAATCAGAGTGCCAAAATTTTAAATGTCAATTTATTATAATTCATTTTTATTGCACTTAAATATTTCCATTGAACAAAACACACTGAAACCACTAAGTAGAAATCACAAGTAAGAAAAATCATTCACGACTTTTTAAAATGTATTTTTGGTTCTCTGTCCTCTATCAGTCACATTTGTATACATGTACATATATATTTGTATATTACCTTTTATGTACAATTGTGTAGTAGGTCTCATTATATTATTTAAGGTGAAACCATAAGCATTTCCATTTTTTTGACTAACCTTCCAAACACCATTTCTAATGCTGAAAAATATTCTGTAAAATGTATGAACCATTCTTTCTATAATTATATCTACATATGATAATTGTGGCTTCCTTGGTGGCACAGATGGTAAAGAATCTGCCTGCAATGTGGGAGACTGGGGTTCAGTCACCGGTTGGGAGGATCCTGAAGGAAGGCATGGCAACCCACTCCAGTATTCTTGCCTGGAGAATCCCATGGACAGAGGAGCCTGGCGGGCCCCAGTTCATGGGGCTGCAAAGAGTCGGACAGGCTGAGAGACTATCACTCACATACTAATTGTGAATTCATGTGTTTAAACATTTTGATAATTTTACATACATGCAGTTCTTTCTAATGATGTTCAAACTGATTCAGTATTGACTCTTAGGAGCTTCAAGTGGGTCCTGGAGTTCTTTTGACATTATCCCTGTCATCTTTTTCTTTTTTTTTTCCGTGCTGAGCAGCTTGTAGGATCTTAGTTCCCTAACCAGGGATCAAACTGGGACCACAGCAGTGAAAGTATGGAGACCTAACCACGGGCTGACAGGGAACTCCCTCCATGTCTTCTTTGATATTTCCTTGCTTCCTGAAAGACAGAATAGTCTGAACTCATCCAACACATTTCCTTTCCTGTATCTGGAACCAGGGGTATCTCTAAGGAGCCTTATTTACCGAATGCAAAACTGTATTCAGAATCAGCACTATGACTGTAGGCCTGCTCAATGTATTGTCACTGTTTTGAAATGTTTTTTGTTAGGAGGTTTAGGAAGCATGTGCTTTTCTGTTTTTGAAACATACAATGTGAGTTCACAATGATGCCTCTGATGCAAAATCAGGAAGATAGATTTTAAAATAAAAACAAAAAATAACCTGATTTCAAAAATCTTACCTTTGTATCCTCTTTCTTCCATTCAAACCCCTATTCTCAGTGAAATAAATACTTATTTGTTTTATTTTATAATATATACAAAAAAGCTTGGATTAAATTATGAAAAATACCATCAATCACATGTTATCAGAAATAATCATCAGTATAAGGGTTTTTGCAGTACTTTTTTTGTTCTAAGGCATAGCCTGTCAAGAAATGTACAGTAAAATTACTCATGTGTAAAAATAATTTGGCATAGTTTCTTTTTGAGTGGATACTCCACCAACTAAATAAACAGGTGTTTTTCATGCATCTTATTACTAGGGGCTAATTTTTTAACTTCAGTTCATTTCAGTTCAGTCTATCAGTTGGGTCTGACTCTTTGCAAACCCATGGATTGCAGCACACCAAGCCTCCTTGGCCTCCACCATCTTGTGGGGCTTGCTCAAACTCCTGTCCATTGAGTCAGTGATACCATCCAACCATCTCCTCTGCACGAGCTCTGTAGCACGTGCGCCCAGAGCCGGTGCTCTGCGACAACAGAGGCCACTGCGATGGGAGGCCCACAGGAGCCAAAGAACACTTTCTAATGATGTTCAAACTGATTCAGTATTGACTCTTAGGAGCTTCAAGTGGGTCCTGGAGTTCTTTTGACATTATCCCTGTCATCTTTTCTTTTTTCCGTGCTGAGCAGCTTGTAGGATCTTAGTTCCCTAACCAGGGATCAAACTGGGACCACAGCAGTGAAAGTATGGAGACCTAACCACGGGCTGACAGGGAACTCCCTCCATGTCTTCTTTGATATTTCCTTGCTTCCTGAAAGACAGAATAGTCTGAACTCATCCAACACATTTCCTTTCCTGTATCTGGAACCAGGGGTATCTCTAAGGAGCCTTATTTACCGAATGCAAAACTGTATTCAGAATCAGCACTATGACTGTAGGCCTGCTCAATGTATTGTCACTGTTTTGAAATGTTTTTTGTTAGGAGGTTTAGGAAGCATGTGCTTTTCTGTTTTTGAAACATACAATGTGAGTTCACAATGATGCCTCTGATGCAAAATCAGGAAGATAGATTTTAAAATAAAAACAAAAAATAACCTGATTTCAAAAATCTTACCTTTGTATCCTCTTTCTTCCATTCAAACCCCTATTCTCAGTGAAATAAATACTTATTTGTTTTATTTTATAATATATACAAAAAAGCTTGGATTAAATTATGAAAAATACCATCAATCACATGTTATCAGAAATAATCATCAGTATAAGGGTTTTTGCAGTACTTTTTTTGTTCTAAGGCATAGCCTGTCAAGAAATGTACAGTAAAATTACTCATGTGTAAAAATAATTTGGCATAGTTTCTTTTTGAGTGGATACTCCACCAACTAAATAAACAGGTGTTTTTCATGCATCTTATTACTAGGGGCTAATTTTTTAACTTCAGTTCATTTCAGTTCAGTCTATCAGTTGGGTCTGACTCTTTGCAAACCCATGGATTGCAGCACACCAAGCCTCCTTGGCCTCCACCATCTTGTGGGGCTTGCTCAAACTCCTGTCCATTGAGTCAGTGATACCATCCAACCATCTCCTCTGCACGAGCTCTGTAGCACGTGCGCCCAGAGCCGGTGCTCTGCAGCGAGAGAGACCACTGCGATGGGAGGCCCACACAGGCCAAAGAACAAAGATGGAAATAAATGAAAGACCAATAGAAGTGGCCAAAAAAAAAAAAAGAAATATACACTTTTAAATCTTTTTATGTCAGAATGTATTTCTTGATTTACTGTTATTTTTGTCCTGTTGTTTTAGTTTTATTCTATCTCTTCATTCTTTGTCTGTTATTTCTCTCTATTTCCTTTAATCCTTCATGTGTCTTTCTTTATAAATATTGAGCATTTTTTTTTCATTTCCCACTTTTGTGGTATTATTTTGTTTATCATGTCTTACCCATTCTTAAACTCCTTCGAGTTTATTCTTTGTTCATTAAATAGCTTTTTATTCATTTAATCTATTTTAATTTATTATTATTTCCTCTGTTCTCTTACCTTGCTTTTCAGTTTTTTCTTCTTGCCTAATTGTTTCATTTCTTGGCTTTTCTGAATAGGATTTTGTAGTGTTTTCATATTGTCTATTGTTTTGTTTCCATTTATTCTTCCAAGCAGGAATACTGGAGTGGGTAGCCATTCCCTTCTCCATTGGATTTCCAGACCTAGAGATCGAACTCAGGTTTCCCACATTCCAGGCAGATTATTTACCATCTGAGCCACCAGGGGAACCCTTCTAAAATTGGACTTTGCAGATTTTTTCATACAGTCTATTGTTTTATTAATTTTAACTCATTTAAAAAATGTTAAATCACAGTTTTCATTTGTTGTGAGGCATGCTTTCTGGCATTCATTCATTGTCTGTATACAAATTTTCCAGCTCAATTTTTATTCCTTAGCCTATTATAAATGGGATTTGAATGACACTCTTTTCTTTTTTAAAATTTGAGTGCAGATGATTTACAATGTTGTGTTAATTTCTGCTGAACCACAAACAAATCAGTGAAAAGTAAAAATGAAAGTTGCTCAGTCATGTCTGACGTTTTGCAACCCATGGACAAGCCATGGAATCTCCTGCCAAAAATACGAGAGTGAGTAGTCGCTCCCTTCTCCAGGGAATCTTCCCAACCCAGGAATTGGACTCAGGTCTCCTGTATTGCAGGTGGATTCTTTACCATCTAAACCACCAGGGGAGCCCAAGAATGCTAGAGTGGGTAGCCTCTCCCTTCTCCAAGGGATCTTCCTGATGCAGGAATCAAACTGGGGTCTCCTGTATTGCAGACAGACTCTTTATCAGCTGAGCTACAATAGAAGCCACATTTATACACACACATACACACACACACACACACACACACATATATATATATATATATATATGCACACTTCTTCACATTATTTTCCATTATGGTTTATCACACGACATTGAACATAGTTCCCTATTCTATATCATAAGACCTTTTTCTTTATTCATTCTGCATAGAATAGTTTGTACCTGTTCATTCCAAACACCCAATCCTTCCCTCTACCAACCCCCTCCTTGGAACAAGTCTGCTCTCTGTCTATGAGTCTATCTTTGTTTTGTAGATATGTTCATTTGTGTCATATTTTAGATTGTAAATATAAGTGATATCATGTGATATTTTTCTTTCTTTCTGACATAGTTCACTTACTATGATAATCTCCTAGTTCATCCATGTTGCTCCAAACGGCATTATTTGTTTATTTTTCATGACTGAGTAATATTCCATTGTATACGTACCACATCTTCTTTATCCATTCATCTGTTGATGGACATGTAGGTTGTTTCCATGTTTTGGCTGTTGTGAATAGTGTTGCTTTGAGCATCAGAGTGAATGCAACCATATTCTACTGCATATTTTTAAATGAAGTGATTTTCTTTTTCTTGAAGTCTTGAATGGGAATGTAACACACACTGATGGTGCTTACCTAGATCTCTGAGAGCCCCATGTTGTCCATTCCTTCACCAGTGTGATTTAATTTCCTCCCAGCATCAGTGATTTAATTCCCTCCAACCCGAACATGCTGTCCTCTCTCAGGGGCTGTTCCTTAGCTCCTTCCACATGTTTTTGTGGATCTGTGCTTAGTCCTTGAATGTCAGGCAGCAGTCCTTAATGAACAGACTTACCATGACCTTATATTATTCATATATTCTATGCCCCTAGGTGAGAAGAAGTGTAGGATTTTGGAAGATTGTAATAGAAGATAGATGAAAGACTGACACTAATGTACAAAACACTGTTATATATAATTTTTAAGAAAACAAGGCATCTGAAGTTTTCTGTTGATTCCTATCTTAGATATGTCCTTAATCAGTCATGTATAAACACTCACTGAGTGCTTGATTAGAAAAGACACACACACCCTTACCAAAGAAAATAGTGACTTAATTAGAGATAATTGACCTTCTTACATATATTTCAGAAGATAAGTGAACACACTGAAGACATATTTATTGATACCCTATGCCACTTTCCCAGAGTTGACACTCCAATTATGTAGAACAAGACTGATCAGAACTAAAAAGCTCATCCAAAGTCCTCCCCTCTAAGACTCTGTTTCAGTTCTGGAAGCTCTTAGATACCTCCTTGGACGCAGAAGTACTTTAGATCGTCTTTTATTCAAAGCATGCCAAGAGCCTAGTGAAGCAGCCTTCAGGGGTTATCCATCGTTTTCAAATTAAAAACGTCACTTGAATGCTTACCATTCTTTATTAATTTATGGCATAGATGTTTTCAATAACTGTTCCACAACCACGGCTCGATTGTGTGCGTAAGATGGCAAAGGTAGTGAAACTGTTCCTACTCTCAAAGAGCTGACCTACTTTGCACTTGAGATCTGATTTACAAACAATAAAATGTGTCTATGCAGGGCCTATGCAAGAAATAAATGTTTGCCAAAAATTGGGATGATTCAAGGAATTTCTGGAAGCCTAGACACTTTTGAGACAGGCTCAAAGAGAGAGAGCCGAAAAACGAGAAGCTCTCAGGTCAGATCCACAGTCAAAGCTCATCGTTCAAGAATCCGTCCAGCGAGACCTCCACTTCTGGTTCAGTTTTGCAGCTATTCCTCTAGAAACTACACTTTTCAGATATAATGAACAACAGCTACAGGGAAACCTCTTCAGTTTCAGGGAAACCTGCTTTCCTGTGTGTTTTAGATACTGACTCCAGAAGCAATATTCTAGGCAGGTACATGGGTCACCTGTAAATCACCCTGTCCAGAGAAATACCTTTGCTAACTGGAGACAGGCTCAAGATTTATCAAGTGGGTGATTTACCAAATATCACTAAATGAGCATATAATATAGAGAAATAAAAACAATACACAGTCTGTACCTTCAACACCCTGAAATAAAAACTAAGCCATACAGAATGTATTGAAAAGCTTCTTCATCTGTAAAAATTAAAATTGAAAAGCTACCTCAATACAGATTTGCAACATAGAATACATGTATACATTTTTGTGGTACAAAGCCATTATTTTAGGGTTTTCTCCATGCAATAAATAAATACATGTTGTTCAAATCCTTGCAACTTGAAAAAATTAGTATCAAGTATTATCCATAGACTATTACATAATACTGATAGTACCATGCAGTATATAATATGTTACATATTTTGTTACATGTTATATTATCTATAGAATATTTCATATATAATTTTTAAAAAGGATCTGAACACAATTTATCTGCTTCTGAATTCCAAATATAAAATCTAACTTTTTAAAGGGACTTCTCTGGTGGCTCATTTGGTAAAGAATCTGCCAGAAATACTGGAAACCTGGGTTTGAACCTTCGGTGGGGAAGATCCACTGGAGAAGGGTATGGCAACCCAGTCCAGTATTTTTGCCTGGAGAATTCCATGGACGGAGAAACCTGGAGAGCTGCAGTCCATGGAGCTGCAAAGAGTTGAACACTACTCATCAAGCATACAAGGGCTAAACATGCAAATATTTTGTTAAACAGTGTTATTAAGAAGTGGCAAGTGATTTAAAAATGTTCGCTCATCGGCTCATTCTTTAAATCTTACGAAGATTCTAAGGCCCATTATTGTATAAAACTTTTCCAACAACATAGGGATAGCCGAAAACGAGAAGCTCTCAGGTCAGATCCACAGTCAAAGCTCATCGTCAAGAATCCCAGCGAGACCTCCACTTCTGGTTCAGTTTTGCAGCTATTCCTCTAGAAACTACACTTTTCAGATATAATGAACAACAGCTACAGGGAAACCTCTTCAGTTTCAGGGAAACCTGCTTTCCTGTGTGTTTTAGATACTGACTCCAGAAGCAATATTCTAGGCAGGTACATGGGTCACCTGTAAATCACCCTGTCCAGAGAAATACCTTTGCTAACTGGAGACAGGCTCAAGATTTATCAAGTGGGTGATTTACCAAATATCACTAAATGAGCATATAATATAGAGAAATAAAAACAATACACAGTCTGTACCTTCAACACCCTGAAATAAAAACTAAGCCATACAGAATGTATTGAAAAGCTTCTTCATCTGTAAAAATTAAAATTGAAAAGCTACCTCAATACAGATTTGCAACATAGAATACATGTATACATTTTTGTGGTACAAAGCCATTATTTTAGGGTTTTCTCCATGCAATAAATAAATACATGTTGTTCAAATCCTTGCAACTTGAAAAAATTAGTATCAAGTATTATCCATAGACTATTACATAATACTGATAGTACCATGCAGTATATAATATGTTACATATTTTGTTACATGTTATATTATCTATAGAATATTTCATATATAATTTTTAAAAAGGATCTGAACACAATTTATCTGCTTCTGAATTCCAAATATAAAATCTAACTTTTTAAAGGGACTTCTCTGGTGGCTCATTTGGTAAAGAATCTGCCAGAAATACTGGAAACCTGGGTTTGAACCTTCGGTGGGGAAGATCCACTGGAGAAGGGTATGGCAACCCAGTCCAGTATTTTTGCCTGGAGAATTCCATGGACGGAGAAACCTGGAGAGCTGCAGTCCATGGAGCTGCAAAGAGTTGAACACTACTCATCAAGCATACAAGGGCTAAACATGCGTACAATATTTTGTTAAACAGTGTTATTAAGAAGTGGCAAGTGATTTAAAAATGTTCGCTCATCGGCTCATTCTTTAAATCTTACGAAGATTCTAAGGCAGTATATTTTTCCTATTATTGTATAAAACTTTTCCAACAACATAGGGGATAGAGAGTGTTTACAACCACAGAATACCACTTTGATTCTTAAGAGGCACTATATTCAGAGGTTAAATTATACCAGTTTGAAGGGAAAAAGTTGATAAATGTTAAAATTGGCAAGAATGCAAAATTAGTCATGTGTTGACTGTATGCATATTCATATAGATAGTACACAGATTCAGTATGTTAGATGCCCCTTGCTTTCATTCGTTAACCACAGATACAAGTTACAGTTATACAGGAAGTCAAGGAAATTTACGTTATGCTAAAAGAGTAAATGTCATGTGGATTATATTCTCAAAATATACCATGGACCAAAGGTGAATTTTTATTTTTCCTTTCCCTAACACCCACATCCAAGTAATTCTTATTTTATTTCTTTATCTTTTAATGTGCTGGCTCACATCATTAAACTATCAACCCATTTTGAATATTTGCCAGGAGGCAATGGTATTTGTTGACTTCTAGCATCCTGTCAAAGATAGTTACCTTTGTCTTCAATTAAAAGAATAGCTACCATTTATTAAGCAGTGAGAGTCAGATGCTTTGATAAACATGTTATATGGATCAACTCTTTTAGTCCGTGATGCAACATTAAAAAATCATTGCTAGGATATTATTTTAACCCATGAGGAGATGGATAATTGGAGCGATTATAATGTAGACATAAGACATGCTCAAACCTGCTTTCTACTGGGTTTGCATATCTGCAAAGCCTTTCTCTTTTCATTGCATTATCACTCACAGAAGAAAAACAGTTATTCGTTTGCAGGACAGGAATAGAGACACAGATCTAAAGAATGGATTTGTTGGTGCAGGAGGGGAAGGGGAGGGTGGAATGGATTGGGAGAGCAGCATTGACATGGGCTGGGAGGAAGGCTTAAGAAGGAGGGAGTATATGTTATACATGTAGCTGATTCTCATTGTTGAAGAGCAAACATTCACAGAACAGTGTAAAGCAATTATATTCCAATTAAAAACAAAAATATTCCTTGCAAGTTAGGCTAAGTCTTCCTTTTGACAGCTTGTATTACCACACCCAGCTACTTAATAATCACACCCATTTTTTTAGTACTATAACATGTCCAAGCATAAGAGGTTTCTTTAAGGTTATTGTTCCATGTAGGAAGTAAGGATGCAGAGTTAGCAAACAAAACCTAATTCCTGAAGCTGTTCGAATAGAATAAATGAAGGGTCAAAGCAACTGAAGGCTGACTTCTGATCCAGCCACAATGGACTGTCTGGTTTCAGATTGCCTCCCATGGTAAACAATTATACAAATCACAAAATCTATGAAGACATAGTTATTATACATCATCAGATCATGCAGGACTTCAAGTCTTAAGATAAATGTAATAAATTTCACATTTGCTGCAACTTTTTGCCTGGGAGCATTTTCTGAACTATGAGGCAGAGAAATAAAATACAGGAACAAAAAGTAATCTCAGCAGATGGAGAAAACAGAGAATGGAGTGTGGAACTCCTAAAGCAACTGAATTTGAAAGACACGAGAATGAAGAAGATTTCAAGATTTACTATAAAGCCACTGTGTCCTAGTATAAAACAGCAATTAGGAGAGTGTGGTTATTGGCATAAAGACAGAAAAATAGCTCAAAGGAATAGGCCAGAAAATCCAGAGAGGGACTCACAAATATATGACCAATTTTAATTTTAGACAATATCATAAACATGGCTAATTAATTTTAATTTTAGACAATAGCACCAAAAGAAATCAATGAGGAAAGAAAACTGTTTTTAACAAATGGTGTTGTAACACTGGCTATTTTATGGAATAAAATTAAGCTTAGCTTCTAACTGAAACCAACCAAAAATTACTAGAGATAAATCTTGACCTAAACATGAGAACTACACTTTTGAAACTTTTAGAAGAAAATATGGGAGCATTTTTTTAGAACCCCGAGAACAGCATTGAATGGATTTGTTGGTGCAGGAGGAAGGGGAGGGTGGAATGGATTGGGAGAGCAGCATTGACATGGGCTGGGAGGAAGGCTTAAGAAGGAGGGAGTATATGTTATACATGTAGCTGATTCTCATTGTTGAAGAGCAAACATTCACAGAACAGTGTAAAGCAATTATATTCCAATTAAAAACAAAAATATTCCTTGCAAGTTAGGCTAAGTCTTCCTTTTGACAGCTTGTATTACCACACCCAGCTACTTAATAATCACACCCATTTTTTTAGTACTATAACATGTCCAAGCATAAGAGGTTTCTTTAAGGTTATTGTTCCATGTAGGAAGTAAGGATGCAGAGTTAGCAAACAAAACCTAATTCCTGAAGCTGTTCGAATAGAATAAATGAAGGGTCAAAGCAACTGAAGGCTGACTTCTGATCCAGCCACAATGGACTGTCTGGTTTCAGATTGCCTCCCATGGTAAACAATTATACAAATCACAAAATCTATGAAGACATAGTTATTATACATCATCAGATCATGCAGGACTTCAAGTCTTAAGATAAATGTAATAAATTTCACATTTGCTGCAACTTTTTGCCTGGGAGCATTTTCTGAACTATGAGGCAGAGAAATAAAATACAGGAACAAAAAGTAATCTCAGCAGATGGAGAAAACAGAGAATGGAGTGTGGAACTCCTAAAGCAACTGAATTTGAAAGACACGAGAATGAAGAAGATTTCAAGATTTACTATAAAGCCACTGTGTCCTAGTATAAAACAGCAATTAGGAGAGTGTGGTTATTGGCATAAAGACAGAAAAATAGCTCAAAGGAATAGGCCAGAAAATCCAGAGAGGGACTCACAAATATATGACCAATTTTAATTTTAGACAATATCATAAACATGGCTAATTAATTTTAATTTTAGACAATAGCACCAAAAGAAATCAATGAGGAAAGAAAACTGTTTTTAACAAATGGTGTTGTAACACTGGCTATTTTATGGAATAAAATTAAGCTTAGCTTCTAACTGAAACCAACCAAAAATTACTAGAGATAAATCTTGACCTAAACATGAGAACTACACTTTTGAAACTTTTAGAAGAAAATATGGGAGCATGTTTTTTTCAAGCCATGGTAAGCCAAGATTTGTTATAAAATGAGAGACACTGCTATGAATTGAATTGTCTCCCCCTTCCCAAAATTCATATGTTGAAGTCCTTATCGCTAGGACCTCAGACTGTCACGTTAGTTGAAAATAGAGTTTTTGCATATGTAATTAGTTAAATTAAAATTAGGTCATTAGTGGTACTGCTGCTAAGTGACTTCAGTCATGTCTGACTCTTCGTGACCCCATGGACTGTTTCCCGCCAGGCTCCTCTGTCTATGGAATTTTCTAAGCAAGAATACTGGAGTCGGTTACCATGTTCTCCTCCAGGGGATCTTCCCAACCCAGGCCGGCATTGAACCCACATCTCTTACAGCTCCTGCTTTGGCAGTTGGATTCTTTACCACTAGCGCCACCTGGGAAGTAGGTATCAATCTAAAATTATTGGTGTCCTTATACAAGGTGGAAATTTGGAAATAGACATGTTTAAGGAGATGTGAGGATACCTAAAAAATAGAACCATTTATAAGAGAAAGAGAAAGACCTCAGAAGAAATTAACCGTCTTGATACCTTTATCTCAAATTTCTAGCTTCCAGAATGGTGAGAAAATTTCTTATTTCTATCACTTGTATTTTATTTATATCACATTTCTCTTATTTATATCACCCAGCTTGTGGTGCTCTGTTATGGTAGCCATAAAAACTAATATAGATAATAACCATAATAGGAAAAAATAGCCTAAAATAGTAAATTGGACTTCACATCAAAATTGAAAAAGAAATATTTTCTAAACAAATGACTTCATAGAAAATGTGAAAAATGAAAACAATAGATTGCTAGAAAGTATCTGTGACATACATGTCATATATTTATCTAGCAAAGAATTCATGTCCAAAATATATACAGAACTCTTACAGATCATAAAAATCAAATAACCCAATTTAAAAATGCACAAAAGCCTTTAACTTCTGCTGTAAGCAAAGAAAAGTTGTCATACATGTATAACATCAATAATCATCATGAAATTGAAAATGAAAACCCCAGTAAGACACCATCCCACAGTCATTAGAATTGCTAAAATTAAAAACACACTCTTGCTTCCCTAGTGGTCCAGTGGGTAAGGACACCACCTTGCAGTGCAAGGGACGCAGGTTCGATCCCCGGCCTGGGAAGATCCCATGTGCCACGGAACTGCTGGACCCATGTGTCCAACTACTGAGCCAGAGCTCTGGAGCACATGTGCCCAGAGTTGGTGCCCTGCAGCCAGAGAGGCCACTGCAATGGGAGGCCCACACAGGCCAAAGAACAAAGATAAATAGATGAAAGATCAATAGAAGTAGCAAACACACACACTCACACTTACTATATCCACTGCTGGGAAGGATATGGTAGAGGCATAAATGTGAAAGTGTTACTTGTTCAGTCGTGACCAACTCTTTGTGACACCATGGGCTATAGTCTACCAGGCTCTTCTGTCGGTGGAATTCTCCACGCGAGAATACTGGAGGGGGCAGCCGTTCCCTTATCCAGGGGTCTTCCTGACCAAAGAATTGAACCCAGATCCTCTGCATGGCAGATAGATTCTTTATGGTGTGAGCCACCAGAGAGAGGCACAGAATTCAAAAATTGCTGTACATATTCCAAGTAATGGAAATTCTTCTTTTTTTAAAGGTTTTTTTTTTTTTTTGGAGGTGCATTATGTTATATTTTATTTACATCTCTCAGTATTTCCTTATTGGTTTTTTCTCTTTTTTTTTGGCCACTTCTATTGGTCTTTCATTTATTTATTTTCATCCATCTTTGTTCTTTGGCCTGTGTGGGCCTCCCATTGCAGTGGCTGCTCTCGTTGCATTGGCTGCTCTCGTTGCATTGGCCCAACTCTGGGCACATGCGCTCCAGAGCTCCGGCTCGGTAGTTGGACACATGGGTCCAGCAGATCCGCAGCACTTGGGATCGTCCCAGGCCAGGGATCGAATCGGCACCCCTTGGACTTGCACAAGGTCGTGTCTTTACCCTCTGGACACCAGGGAAGCCCTGGAAATTCTTTTGAATACTTTTTTTCAGTTTCTAATGTTGTTAATCATGCGCTAATCTTACGACCCAACAATTTCACTCCTCAATGCACCAAGTCTATACCCTCAAAAAAGAATCATATAAAATCAAATCAACTCTATTCAGTAGAACCTAACCTAGGAATTATGCATATGGCCATCCATGGGAGAATGGCTGGACAAGTTGTGGCATTTCAAACAATGGAATACTATTCAGCAGGAACAGAAATGAATTATTACTTTATGTAAGAACATGGAAGGATCTCAAATGCACTATTAATTTGGAAGGAAGCCAGACACAGAAGAGTACATATTATGTGTCTCCACATACAGAAAGTTCAAGACGTGGCTAATAATAGGCATATAATTATCTTATAATGGGGAAATATATTTGAATCGTTGTCAATGCAGTGTTGAAGCTATTGAGTGGAAGGAGCACTGAGGTGTACAGAAATACATCAGCCCTAACATAAAGATTTACTAGTGGACTTTACAACATAAAATTAAATCATTTTGATTGGCTTGGCTAAAAAGTACATTCAGGTTTCCTGGATCATTTTATGGAAAAAAAAAAAAAAAAGTGAACTTTTGGGCCAACCCAATACATAAAAACTTAAATAAAATTTGTGATAATCTGATTTACATATTTATATCTATGTCTACATTCATACTCATTTCTTTATCTATATGTAACTTTCTGTGATTTAGTTAATCATTTTAAGACACAATGGCAAATCAAAGATAAACATTCTCTATGAATTTGGGATTGGCATTGTGCAATTTAGTGTTTTCCGTTGCTAATGCATTTTGGCTTTGGCTCCAGCAATCTACCTTTAGTAGTTTAGTGACTGTTTCTTGATCAATTGGCTTTATGCTATTGTATGTATGTGGACAGACTTATATATATGACCTAATCATCACTTAAGTAGTTCTTAGTATAAATATGCATTTTAAAAATAATTTATCCATACGTACAGGGTTCCTGCTTGTGGATTTCTGGAGACAGTAGTATAACTTCCCCAGGCATGCTCAGCGACTCCACAGTTTACTAAATGTGTTCACGGATGTTTAGCCATTTTTCTCACATACACTTGATAAAAATGTATAGAGAGTTAGATGAACCATAAAATACTAAATATAAACTAACTTTTTGGGTAAGTTTTCCTTGCAAACCAAAAGCTCAAGGATCACTCAGGGTTTCAGATGGCAGGTGTTTGCAAAGGGTCATTTACATATGATAAGACACAAACACCTGTTTCCACTTAAGTCACTTGAAAGAAGGATGGAAGAAGGTGAATTCTGCCATCTTCCTTAAACTTCTTAATGACTTCCAGGTGGTAAAAAAAGAAACGGCCTAGCGTCTTTATCAAAAATTGTCTGTGCTCCACTGAATTTTTCCATTTTTAGAAGTTCTGATTATCAAAAAGTAGAATTAACTTTTCCAACATCTCTGTGGGGAAGGAAACTTTAAACTTTTGATGGTTCAAAGTCTCCTTGGCTTTCTTTAGTTTTTCAGAGTGCTTATGCACTTTATGAGTAAAATAAAAGTATGGCTTTATTTTCAATACATCTCCATATATACAGCCTTCAGACTTTATTCTGATCAATGGGAAAGATATTGGGCTTTATGCAATAAACAGGAAATCCTATATGAAGCCGTGAATTATATTCACTACTTCTGTCATTTCTTCTGTCTGCTGTACTATCTAATAATTATAGAAACCAACTAGAAAAGAACCGAAGGTCACAGAGTGAAAATTCCTCTTATTATGGGTATATAAGGAAAGAAATATTTAGTCAAAGAAATATTTATGCTTTAGATGTCTTGACTGAGTCCCATCCTCTTATTATTATAGATCAGTGCTTCTGATATGCCATTCTGTTCTTCATTTCAAATATAAACACCCATTTCTGCACAAAATACTGAGTTCACATAAACATTCGTTTGTGTGAAATTTATATATTCAGCTTATACAATACATTCATTTCACTAAGGATCTGATGTTAATTCTTGTAAGAGACATACTGCTTTGCCTAATTTTCACCAAATTTGGTTGTAATGAATAAACCAGGCTCCTCAAAAAAGAGTTTAAAATAGTTTTTTAAATAATATTTAGCTCTTTTGTTTAAACTTATATTATCAACTCTAGAATTAATCTTGGATTTGGCAGCTAAACATGTGTGTTGACAAGGGGTGTTATGAACTAGAGAGGATGTGTCAAGATAAAAAGGGTTCATTTACATATGATAAGAAAAAAAAACAAAAAACTAACTTTTGGGTAAGTTTTCCTTGCAAACCAAAAGCTCAAGGATCACTCAGGGTTTCAGATGGCAGGTGTTTGCAAAGGGTCATTTACATATGATAAGACACAAACACCTGTTTCCACTTAAGTCACTTGAAAGAAGGATGGAAGAAGGTGAATTCTGCCATCTTCCTTAAACTTCTTAATGACTTCCAGGTGGTAAAAAAAGAAACGGCCTAGCGTCTTTATCAAAAATTGTCTGTGCTCCACTGAATTTTTCCATTTTTAGAAGTTCTGATTATCAAAAAGTAGAATTAACTTTTCCAACATCTCTGTGGGGAAGGAAACTTTAAACTTTTGATGGTTCAAAGTCTCCTTGGCTTTCTTTAGTTTTTCAGAGTGCTTATGCACTTTATGAGTAAAATAAAAGTATGGCTTTATTTTCAATACATCTCCATATATACAGCCTTCAGACTTTATTCTGATCAATGGGAAAGATATTGGGCTTTATGCAATAAACAGGAAATCCTATATGAAGCCGTGAATTATATTCACTACTTCTGTCATTTCTTCTGTCTGCTGTACTATCTAATAATTATAGAAACCAACTAGAAAAGAACCGAAGGTCACAGAGTGAAAATTCCTCTTATTATGGGTATATAAGGAAAGAAATATTTAGTCAAAGAAATATTTATGCTTTAGATGTCTTGACTGAGTCCCATCCTCTTATTATTATAGATCAGTGCTTCTGATATGCCATTCTGTTCTTCATTTCAAATATAAACACCCATTTCTGCACAAAATACTGAGTTCACATAAACATTCGTTTGTGTGAAATTTATATATTCAGCTTATACAATACATTCATTTCACTAAGGATCTGATGTTAATTCTTGTAAGAGACATACTGCTTTGCCTAATTTTCACCAAATTTGGTTGTAATGAATAAACCAGGCTCCTCAAAAAAGAGTTTAAAATAGTTTTTTAAATAATATTTAGCTCTTTTGTTTAAACTTATATTATCAACTCTAGAATTAATCTTGGATTTGGCAGCTAAACATGTGTGTTGACAAGGGGTGTTATGAACTAGAGAGGATGTGTCAAGGAGAGGAGCCATACTGGCTATTTTGAAGAAACTGATTCATGTGTATGAGACATTCAGAAAGCATACTCATATAAAGTACCTGTCTGATTTCTAAACAATGTTAGTGCTGGTACCTCTGAGGATCCTGGACATCTCTCATGATCACTCACTTTCAAGTGAGCTTTCACACTGTTGCTTGCCTGAACTTCTGAGAATAGATTCAATGTCAGATCCTTCCGAAGAGCAAAATGGAGGCACATTTGTTCTTCCAGTGGGTTCAGTGATTCCTCCCCCTCCCCAACCTGTCACATGGGTTATTCTATGATATACTTTGGTATTCATACTCTGACAGCAAGACTTTGTTATTTCTGATGAAGGTTACAAATGAATAATGTGGGACAAGCTATTTTCCTTCCTCTGCCTGCTGTAGGATACATATTTGGCACAAGATGCCATATGCTCACTTATTTGCTGATGTATAAAGTATATTAATGACATGTACTTTTTAAAATTTTAGCCTCTTTTTATTGATATTTTATTTATTTATTTTTCATCTATCTTTATTCTTCAGACTGTATGGACCACCCATCACAGTGGCCTCTGTCACCACAGAGCACTGGCTCTGGGTGCATGCGCCCCAGAGCTCCCGCTCAGTAATTGGATGCGTTGGTCCAGTCGCTTTGCAGCACGTGGGATCTTCCCAGGTCAGGGATCGAATTGGTACCCCTTGCACTGCAAGGCAGACTCTTCACCCACTGGGCCACCAGGGAAGCCCAATGGCATGCACTCTTTTATAGATCATATGGAATTGAACAGCAATGTGTCCCCAAACACTATGATCGGATGACTTAAAAATGCAACTTAACCAATTGGGCAAGTGGATTTTGTCTTTGACACTCTATGAAATAAAATATATGGGATGTTAAAATATTGGCTAGATCTCAGGGCACTTTTTGGAGAGAATCTTTGGACAAGTACATTGTCATTCTTTATGGGAGGACTCCATGGCCACCTTTGGAAATCATATTTATAGATTTTGAACAGGTACTGAGATAAGTCATCTTGACTCTAAGCATAATTCAAATAAGAGGAGGCCACCTATGTATTTATCATTGAAAGAATATATGGGGAAACAAACTGAAAAGTTCAAAGAAGAGTTAGGATTTATATGACTTCCTGTAGAATAAGAAATTGGACAGTGATTTCTTTCCATATAAAAATTTCAATACTAAGTGTAGTGAAATTAGATAATAAGCTTTCCTGTTGAAAAGAATCTTTTTGAAAAATTTATTCTCTCTCTATAGACTGAACAGCCTTAGGTAGAAACAAAAATGGAGGCAGATAAATCTGGTGAACTATAGGCAGGCTAGCCACATGGGCACCTGTAACTGGTGCAGTGACTCAGTAAAATATATAGTATATGATCATATAATTATGCTCCTATAAGTATTTCCATACGTGATAACAGTGTAAACTCTTGAGTACCTGTGTATCTCTCCAACCATCTAATCAACTGTGGTATGAAAAGCAAA
Organism: Tragulus kanchil; assembly: GCA_022376925.1. NCBI lineage: Eukaryota > Metazoa > Chordata > Mammalia > Artiodactyla > Tragulidae > Tragulus > Tragulus kanchil. The sequence continues at coordinate 12,140,942 of JAIOJX010000030.1, forward strand.
ACCTAATAATCTGTACTTCTGAGCTCTCTCCCCTGTGGATAACAGTTTCATGAGGATTGCTTAGGCCAGAGAAGATGGAATATCTTTCTATGAGGAATAAAGGGAACTAGCAGTGAGCCACATCCACTTCTGCTAAATTTAATATTATGCAGATCTTTTGCCCTTCTCATCTGCTGTGCTGACAATAAACTGAAATGAAGACAGCTTGTTTTTCTCTCTAGTCCTTAAACCTGCAAGAGCCTGGGTATGAACTGACATAGTTGCATCATACTTGGTTTGAGGATCTGTCAATCACTGCCTTAGCAACTTCCTGTGTTTTGATAATTAAAAGTCTCATGTTGCCTCTTAGATTATCCAGAAAAAAATCTATTTTGGTTTTCTGCTGAGATCTGCCCTAACTGAATAGCCTCCCATATCTGCACACTTTTGTTCATTTTCATTTGCATTGAAATGAGCCTGCGTCATGTCCCAAATTCCTTATGGTCCCTCTGTGTGTAGTCAATTACATTGAAAAAGCTAATTTGTGCTAAGTTTTTAATGGTCCATTTTACTGCCCTTCTGAGAAATCATATTAATCTACAATACCCATCCCAAGTAATATGGTCAACCTGAAAGAATTACAGTACCGTTGGAGGATAAGACTAATGAAAGCATTACACAGAATGAACCACACTTACTTATCCCCCTAAATCTCTGAAAATGGTGTAGGGAAGAGGCATTTATTGAAAGAGCTTCAAAAGAAAGTGGTTGATATAATTGTTGCTGCTGGATCACTAAAGATAATAATTGCTCAGAGAATTCACAATCCAGTGAAGTTCTTGTCTATTCCAGCATCTTGATATCAGTCTCAATGAATTGGTTCCTCCCATTTCAACAGGCCTCTGTGCCTTGTCCTAGACTATTCACTTTGCTCATCAGGCATTTCTATTTCTTGTGAATTGTGTTCAGTCTTTAAGACCCAGTTAAAAAATGTCACTTCCTGTTTAAAACATCTTCTATGTTCTCAGGAAAACTTAATTTGTAAATTTTTTTTTCACTCATAGACCAAAACTATTCATTAGTTGCAAGCATTCAATAAGGAACTTTGTATTTTTTTTTCCATAGGTTAGTATGGTGCCTGAACCATTACATGGTAATGTGAATGACAATCAATGAACATAAGACCTCATAAAAATAAAATTATAAAGAAAAAAAGGGAAAGGAGCTTCTAGCAGTTACAGTAAGAGATGACTGTGATGAGTAATTTTATGTGTCAACTTGTCAGAGCCATAAAAGTAAAATTGTAGTAGAGAAGCTGAAATGAAGACAGCTTGTTTTTCTCTCTAGTCCTTAAACCTGCAAGAGCCTGGGTATGAACTGACATAGTTGCATCATACTTGGTTTGAGGATCTGTCAATCACTGCCTTAGCAACTTCCTGTGTTTTGATAATTAAAAGTCTCATGTTGCCTCTTAGATTATCCAGAAAAAAATCTATTTTGGTTTTCTGCTGAGATCTGCCCTAACTGAATAGCCTCCCATATCTGCACACTTTTGTTCATTTTCATTTGCATTGAAATGAGCCTGTCATGTCCCAAATTCCTTATGGTCCCTCTGTGTGTAGTCAATTACATTGAAAAAGCTAATTTGTGCTAAGTTTTTAATGGTCCATTTTACTGCCCTTCTGAGAAATCATATTAATCTACAATACCCATCCCAAGTAATATGGTCAACCTGAAAGAATTACAGTACCGTTGGAGGATAAGACTAATGAAAGCATTACACAGAATGAACCACACTTACTTATCCCCCTAAATCTCTGAAAATGGTGTAGGGAAGAGGCATTTATTGAAAGAGCTTCAAAAGAAAGTGGTTGATATAATTGTTGCTGCTGGATCACTAAAGATAATAATTGCTCAGAGAATTCACAATCCAGTGAAGTTCTTGTCTATTCCAGCATCTTGATATCAGTCTCAATGAATTGGTTCCTCCCATTTCAACAGGCCTCTGTGCCTTGTCCTAGACTATTCACTTTGCTCATCAGGCATTTCTATTTCTTGTGAATTGTGTTCAGTCTTTAAGACCCAGTTAAAAAATGTCACTTCCTGTTTAAAACATCTTCTATGTTCTCAGGAAAACTTAATTTGTAAATTTTTTTTTCACTCATAGACCAAAACTATTCATTAGTTGCAAGCATTCAATAAGGAACTTTGTATTTTTTTTTCCATAGGTTAGTATGGTGCCTGAACCATTACATGGTAATGTGAATGACAATCAATGAACATAAGACCTCATAAAAATAAAATTATAAAGAAAAAAAGGGAAAGGAGCTTCTAGCAGTTACAGTAAGAGATGACTGTGATGAGTAATTTTATGTGTCAACTTGACAGAGCCATAGGGTGCCCAGATATTTCAGTAAACATCTCTACGTATGCCTATGGAGATGTTGCCTGATATGATGAGCATCTGAATTGGTAAACTGAGTAAAGCAGATTTGCGTTCCATTTGTGGGTGCTATCCAATCTGTTGAGGGCCTGAATAAAGCAAACAATGAACCAGGGAAGGGAGAACTCACTTTTTCTGCCTGACTGCTTGTGTTGGTAGCTGGTCTTCTCCAGCCCTGAGGCGGGGACTGGAGGCTTGGACTGGAACTCCTGTCACTGATTCTCCAGTCCTCAGGTCTTTGTGTCTGGACTGAAACTATACCACTGGCTCTCCTGGGTCTCCATCTGGAAAGTCGAAGATTCTGGGACTTCTCAGCCTCCATAATCAAATGAACCAATTTATTACATTAAATCTCAGTTGTTCTCTCCCTTTTCATGTCTCCATGTCTGTCTATCTGTCTAACCTATCTGTTGTTTGATTGCTAAGTTGTGTCCTACTCTTTGTTATCCCAAGGACTGCAGCACACCAGGCTCCTCTGTCCTCCCAGAGTTTGCCCAAATTCTTGTTCATTGAATCGGAGATGCTATCCAACCATCTCATCCTCTGCCATGCCTTCTGCCTTTTCCCCTAAATCTTTCCCAGCGTTAGGTTCTTTTCCAGTGAGTCAGCTCTTCTCATCAGGTGGTCAAAGTTATTGAAGCTTCAGCTTCAGCATCAGTCCTTCCAATGAATATTCAGGGTTAAGTATGTCTGTCTGTCTGTCTATCTATCTGAGTGTCTATCTATCTATCCATCTCTGTCCTATCAGTTCTGTTCTTCTGGAAAATACAGACTGATATATTATTGTCTCTGTCAGTTTGGACTGCTATAACAAAAAAGCATATACTTGGTAGCTTAAACAGCAAACACTTACTTCTTACCTTTTTGGAGACTGGGCAGTCCAAGGTCAAAGTGGCAGCAGATTTGGTGTCTGATGAGAACCCTTTACCTAAATTGCATAGCCTTCTTGCTGTGTCTTCACACAGGGTAGACAAAGAGGCCTCTGGTGTCTTCCTCTGTTTATAAGGACACTAATCCCTTGATGGAATTCTACCTTTATGTTTTCATCTAGACCTAGTTCCCTCCCAAAAGCCCTGACACCATCACACTGGGGATCGGGGCTTCATTATATGAATCTGGAGTGGAAACAGACATTGTCTACGTCAGTTAAGAAAAATGTCCTATTTCTACCATAGGAATATTATAATTATCAACATTAGATCTTTTTATAAATGATGAGATTGGGTTAGAAATTACTCTGAGCCCAGTCTTGTGAATTCCTGTGATTTGATGATGATAGCTCAGTTCTTTATTTCCTTCTCATGCCAAAACAGGGAAAAGGAAATAAAGAAAAAGAGGTATTTTAACTGTATTTTTCAACAGAATAGGATGGCAATTTCATTTACGTAGATTTTCATATGAGCAAAGACAAGACAAAAAGAAGTTTACAAGTTTAGTTTCTCTTAATTTATGCCTCACTCATTTATGTCTCCAGTTTTCTTGCCTGTAGAATCCCGTGGACAGAGGAATCTGGTGGGCTACAGTCCATGGGGTCAAAAAGAGTCAAATACTACTGAGTGACTAACACCACCATTTACACCTCATTAATAAATTTGAAGTGATATTTGCTTCAAAGAAACTTGAGCACAAAATTTTTTGAAAACTAATATCAGTTGTATCTGATAACCTATGATGACCAGATTGTTGGTAACTTCATGAGGTATTTTGTCTCCAGCCAATGGTACTAGTCTTCATTTTTTTTAATTTGCTTTTTATCAGATAATGCTATTATGTATTTTTTCATTTAGTGAACATCTGCTTCTTAATTATTCCCATTTTTAATATTACTTCAGAGAAGATAAGGTATTTTAATTGTACCAAGGGAGTCATCATTATCCTCATATAGATATAAAATAAGACTATTAAAATCTGGGAGCAAGTTTAAAGGGAAGACTTTTTCTTATTATAAAATTCAGAAGTTTTAGTGTCTTGTATGACACATTAAGCTTAAATTAGTATCGTTGAGAAGAATGTGTATGGCTTAGTGGATGTAACTCAAATTTTTAAAAAATCAAAATAAAACCAAAAATATAATTATTGTACTATCAATTTACAACACATTACAAGTCTGTGGAGATATCCATGTGTTTAGATATGAAAGCCTTTTCATTCCAAGAAGTGAGGATAAAATCATGGTGAAGATATAGAGCACTTTAAAATATTATTTCAATATAAGATATTTGAACAGGGTCACTATGACAAAATAGCTGAAATTTGTTTCCAATTTAAAAGTTACCTTTTAAATTATTGCTCTCCAATAGTCTAATTAAGTATGGCACACTAAGGACAGACATTTGTAACAATTATAAATTTGGCTTTTAAAAAATACATGAAATTCTTTGTTATATTTCTAATCGCATACTGCAGGCTTCCATTATACTTTTGAAAATTCAACTAAATGTATATTAAGAATATGTGCAGTATCAAATTAGTCAGCTATTCAATTTTCTCTGAATAGAATTCCTCAACCATGGGAACTAGACCTCTTGCTAATTATGCAGCTTATCTGCAGAATACCAATAAATGGCTTTTAGGACCCTCAAAGACAAGACAAAAGAAGTTTACAAGTTTAGTTTCTCTTAATTTATGCCTCACTCATTTATGTCTCCAGTTTTCTTGCCTGTAGAATCCCGTGGACAGAGGAATCTGGTGGGCTACAGTCCATGGGGTCAAAAAGAGTCAAATACTACTGAGTGACTAACACCACCATTTACACCTCATTAATAAATTTGAAGTGATATTTGCTTCAAAGAAACTTGAGCACAAAATTTTTTGAAAACTAATATCAGTTGTATCTGATAACCTATGATGACCAGATTGTTGGTAACTTCATGAGGTATTTTGTCTCCAGCCAATGGTACTAGTCTTCATTTTTTTTAATTTGCTTTTTATCAGATAATGCTATTATGTATTTTTTCATTTAGTGAACATCTGCTTCTTAATTATTCCCATTTTTAATATTACTTCAGAGAAGATAAGGTATTTTAATTGTACCAAGGGAGTCATCATTATCCTCATATAGATATAAAATAAGACTATTAAAATCTGGGAGCAAGTTTAAAGGGAAGACTTTTTCTTATTATAAAATTCAGAAGTTTTAGTGTCTTGTATGACACATTAAGCTTAAATTAGTATCGTTGAGAAGAATGTGTATGGCTTAGTGGATGTAACTCAAATTTTTAAAAAATCAAAATAAAACCAAAAATATAATTATTGTACTATCAATTTACAACACATTACAAGTCTGTGGAGATATCCATGTGTTTAGATATGAAAGCCTTTTCATTCCAAGAAGTGAGGATAAAATCATGGTGAAGATATAGAGCACTTTAAAATATTATTTCAATATAAGATATTTGAACAGGGTCACTATGACAAAATAGCTGAAATTTGTTTCCAATTTAAAAGTTACCTTTTAAATTATTGCTCTCCAATAGTCTAATTAAGTATGGCACACTAAGGACAGACATTTGTAACAATTATAAATTTGGCTTTTTAAAAAATACATGAAATTCTTTGTTATATTTCTAATCGCATACTGCAGGCTTCCATTATACTTTTGAAAATTCAACTAAATGTATATTAAGAATATGTGCAGTATCAAATTAGTCAGCTATTCAATTTTCTCTGAATAGAATTCCTCAACCATGGGAACTAGACCTCTTGCTAATTATGCAGCTTATCTGCAGAATACCAATAAATGGCTTTTAGGACTGTGGTGACCCTCAGGAATGATATATTTGGTGATCACACACATGCTAGGAATTTCTCTTATTCTCTCCTTTCTCTGCCCATGACTAAGCACAGCTGTGGTTATTAAAATACTGAGGAAAAATACTGCCCTAATACTAGCCCTGTTAATCCCAGGAATTAAGTAAGACTTGCTTTGCAATAAACCCAGCTGTTAGAGAGTCACAAAGCAGGAATTCTTTCCAGATTCCCTGCCAGTGAGAGAGAGACTGAAATAAATTAATAGTACCTTTACCATTTCAATTTGCCAAATACAGGAGATACTATAGAATTTTCCTCTATTCTTTGGAAACAATATGTTATCCCAAATTGAATTATGTTCTGTCCACCTATGTTCCTGACACACACGTGCAAGCTGTCATTGTTCTGTAAAGAGATAATAATGCACATTTGTTGGATATGAAATGCTTAAGCAGCTACACCCCTGTGAACATCTCTCTGCTGCTGGGGACTGGATTGTTTGCTTAATGCTAGGAATATCATTGGGTCTGTTTGTCCAGTAGCAGGGGATAGGTATTTAACACTTACATTCACCATGATGCTAATGGAAATAACCCATACTGTTAATATAAAATAGCAGAATATTCTTCTTGTAAAAAGTTGATCATCACCTCTCAAGTTAATATGACAGGAAAACTCATGGCATGATGAAGCCTAAGGAAGTATTGTGAGTCAAAATATAAATGTCAGAGAAGTTAGAGTAAATGTATTTTCCCCTAATCCACCAACAATGTACAGCTCAATAGACATTTTATATATGAAACAAACATTAGGGCACTCTGAGAATGGAGACAAGAAAGCAGCCATGTTAGGGATTTCAGTTGCCAAGGAATGAAATGGTGGTCAGTTTCCTGGGCTTTCATTTTGCTTCATATATTCCACACTGGAAGCTGAAGGAAGGTAGTAATTTAGAAACACCAACAGGGACAGGCAAACCAAACTGACAAAAGAGGAACAGCTCCAACAGAAGGCTATCTCTCCAGCCCTGAGATGGGACATAAAGCAAAGATACCTATTCTCACCACTCTTGATCATTGTATTGTTGTCAGTTCTCCTGAGTGCAATGGCAAGAACAGGTCAGGACTAGTAAATAAAAAGCATACAGTTAGGGAGGGAAGGAATAAAACTCTCCCTATATGGATAACACAATTATCTATGTAGAAAATCTCAGCAAAGCTACTCCTCCCTCAAAAGTCCTACAACTAATAAGTAAAATTCATCAGTGTTGCTAGATGCAAGACAAACCTTTAAGATCAACTGTAATTTTGTATATCACCATGGAACACATGGACACAAAATAATTAAAAATACAATATGATTTACAATAACTTAAAAAGAAAATATCACTAAGGTATAAAAAATATTTATCAGTCTAACAAAACATGTACATATCTTGTATATAAAAAACAATAAAGTTCTGACCTAAATAAATGGAGAGACATACTGTATTCATGGATTGAAGGACTCTACATTGTAAAGATAACAATTCCCCCCAAAATTACATGCATGTTTGATACAATTCCTATTAAAATTTCATTAGAATTTTTTTTAAATATTGACAAGAACCTTGTGAAGCTTATTTGAGAATGCAAAATTGTAATAGTTAAAATAACTATAAGGATATAAAGGACATACACATGACAAATAAGTACATAAAATTTCAACATTTTAGCCAAATACAAACTAAAATCACAATGAAAACTGCTACCTACTTATTAGGATGGCTAAAATAGAAAATAAGAAATATCAAATGCCAGTAAGAACATAGAAAAGTGATCACTAATATATTACTGTAGGAATATGAAATGGTACATTCACTGTGGATAACATTTTGGAGATTTAAAGTCTTTTAAAATCAGGCATGTTAGAATTTTTCAGTTGCCAAAAGGCTCAATGAAATGGATGAGTCAAGAAAGCAGCCATGTTAGGGATTTCAGTTGCCAAGGAATGAAATGGTGGTCAGTTTCCTGGGCTTTCATTTTGCTTCATATATTCCACACTGGAAGCTGAAGGAAGGTAGTAATTTAGAAACACCAACAGGGACAGGCAAACCAAACTGACAAAAGAGGAACAGCTCCAACAGAAGGCTATCTCTCCAGCCCTGAGATGGGACATAAAGCAAAGATACCTATTCTCACCACTCTTGATCATTGTATTGTTGTCAGTTCTCCTGAGTGCAATGGCAAGAACAGGTCAGGACTAGTAAATAAAAAGCATACAGTTAGGGAGGGAAGGAATAAAACTCTCCCTATATGGATAACACAATTATCTATGTAGAAAATCTCAGCAAAGCTACTCCTCCCTCAAAAGTCCTACAACTAATAAGTAAAATTCATCAGTGTTGCTAGATGCAAGACAAACCTTTAAGATCAACTGTAATTTTGTATATCACCATGGAACACATGGACACAAAATAATTAAAAATACAATATGATTTACAATAACTTAAAAAGAAAATATCACTAAGGTATAAAAAATATTTATCAGTCTAACAAAACATGTACATATCTTGTATATAAAAAACAATAAAGTTCTGACCTAAATAAATGGAGAGACATACTGTATTCATGGATTGAAGGACTCTACATTGTAAAGATAACAATTCCCCCCAAAATTACATGCATGTTTGATACAATTCCTATTAAAATTTCATTAGAATTTTTTTTAAATATTGACAAGAACCTTGTGAAGCTTATTTGAGAATGCAAAATTGTAATAGTTAAAATAACTATAAGGATATAAAGGACATACACATGACAAATAAGTACATAAAAATTTCAACATTTTAGCCAAATACAAACTAAAATCACAATGAAAACTGCTACCTACTTATTAGGATGGCTAAAATAGAAAATAAGAAATATCAAATGCCAGTAAGAACATAGAAAAGTGATCACTAATATATTACTGTAGGAATATGAAATGGTACATTCACTGTGGATAACATTTTGGAGATTTCTTAAAATCTTTAATTCTTAAAGTCTATTGATGACTACTCAAACTGTAGTATATCCATTCCATGAAATGATAGCAATAAAATAGAAACACTCTGTTGATAAACAGAGCAATCTGGATGATTTACCAGAGCACTACGCTGAATGAAAAAAGTCCATTACAACAGGTTATGCATGATATGATTGCACTTCCTATAATATTCACACAATGATGGAGTTCTTAAATGGACAGAGGATTAATGGATGCCAGTGGTTAAGGAGATAGAGCAGCAGGAAGGAAATGAGTGTGGATATAAAAGCCACACTTCTTACAACATGTTTGTTTATAATATAATGTTCATCTATAATTATAGCAAAATAAAAAAAACAGAATTTAATTAAAATATTCTTCAACAAGACATTAGCTAAATAAACTCAGAACAGTGTCTAAAGAATTAAATACTTCAGCCAAGTGCAATTTACCCCAACCAGATAGTTAAGCTGTTTCAACATTCAAAAATCAGTTACTGTAATTCATTATATCAATAGACTGTAAAAGAAAAGGCATAGGATTGTATTAATAAATGAAGAAAAAGCATTTGACAAAATTCAACATGCATTCATAATAAAAATAACTGTCAATAGACTAGAAGTAGAGGGAGACTTTGTTAGCTTGGTAAAGATGATAAAATTCCTCATACTTAATGGTGAGAATGTGAAGCTTTCTTACTGAGATCACGTAGAAAGAATGTCCCCTCTCATCACTCTTTTTCAGCATGATATTGGAAGGTGTTTTTTTTTTACTAATCCAATAAAGCAAGAAAAGGACAGAACATGTACACAGATTTGGAAGAAAGAAATATAGCTGCCTTCATTCACAGATGACATGATCTCCTATGTAGAAAATATGAGAAGATTGACTAAGAAACTCCTAGAATCACAAAGAATTATCAAAACATTGTAGGATATAAGGTTAATACCAGTGATGTACTCTTGGATGTCCCTGGTGGCTCAGAGGATAAAGAATTCACATGCAATGTGGGAGACCAGGGTTCGATCCCTGGGTTGGGAAGATCCCTTAGAGGAGGGAATGGCAACTCACTCCAGTATTTTTGCCTGGAGAATCCCCATGGACAGAGAAGGTTGGTAGGCTGCAGTCTGTGGAGTTGCAAAGAGTCAGACAAGACTGAATGACTCAGCACAGGACATGCCAGTGACAAACAAGTATAATTTAAAATGAAAAACACATTTACATTTACATTGGCATGCTTCAAAACTAAATGCTTACTAGTCTAACAAAATACAGTTCTGCATATCTAGGGATTCTACAAACTGTGGACTGAAAGAGCAGATATTGGTTGACTCTCTGGACTCAGAGCCTATGGGTACATAGAGCTGACTATATTATATCATTTGGGCTTGAGCATCTGTGGATTTTGGTATACTGGCAACCTCAGAACAAACCTTTATAGATTGTGAGGGACAACACCTGTAATTACAAGATTTATATGAGGAAAATACAAAACTTTGATGAACAAATCAAAGAAGAAATAAGTAATAGAAAAAAGAAAATATTCTTCAACAAGACATTAGCTAAATAAACTCAGAACAGTGTCTAAAGAATTAAATACTTCAGCCAAGTGCAATTTACCCCAACCAGATAGTTAAGCTGTTTCAACATTCAAAAATCAGTTACTGTAATTCATTATATCAATAGACTGTAAAAGAAAAGGCATAGGATTGTATTAATAAATGAAGAAAAAGCATTTGACAAAATTCAACATGCATTCATAATAAAAATAACTGTCAATAGACTAGAAGTAGAGGGAGACTTTGTTAGCTTGGTAAAGATGATAAAATTCCTCATACTTAATGGTGAGAATGTGAAGCTTTCTTACTGAGATCACGTAGAAAGAATGTCCCCTCTCATCACTCTTTTTCAGCATGATATTGGAAGGTGTTTTTTTTTTACTAATCCAATAAAGCAAGAAAAGGACAGAACATGTACACAGATTTGGAAGAAAGAAATATAGCTGCCTTCATTCACAGATGACATGATCTCCTATGTAGAAAATATGAGAAGATTGACTAAGAAACTCCTAGAATCACAAAGAATTATCAAAACATTGTAGGATATAAGGTTAATACCAGTGATGTACTCTTGGATGTCCCTGGTGGCTCAGAGGATAAAGAATTCACATGCAATGTGGGAGACCAGGGTTCGATCCCTGGGTTGGGAAGATCCCTTAGAGGAGGGAATGGCAACTCACTCCAGTATTTTTGCCTGGAGAATCCCCATGGACAGAGAAGGTTGGTAGGCTGCAGTCTGTGGAGTTGCAAAGAGTCAGACAAGACTGAATGACTCAGCACAGGACATGCCAGTGACAAACAAGTATAATTTAAAATGAAAAACACATTTACATTTACATTGGCATGCTTCAAAACTAAATGCTTACTAGTCTAACAAAATACAGTTCTGCATATCTAGGGATTCTACAAACTGTGGACTGAAAGAGCAGATATTGGTTGACTCTCTGGACTCAGAGCCTATGGGTACATAGAGCTGACTATATTATATCATTTGGGCTTGAGCATCTGTGGATTTTGGTATACTGGCAACCTCAGAACAAACCTTTATAGATTGTGAGGGACAACACCTGTAATTACAAGATTTATATGAGGAAAATACAAAACTTTGATGAACAAATCAAAGAAGAAATAAGTAATAGAGTTCATGTTCATGGATAGGGAAATCCAATGTTGTTAACATGTCAGTTCTTTCCAACTTGATCTACAGATTCAGTGCAGTTGTAGTCAAAATCCTAGCAAGTTACTTTATGGAGACTGACAAACTTATTCTAAAGTGTATAAGGAGTGACAAAAGACCCAGAATAGCCAACAAAATATTGAAGGAAAAGAATAAAATTGGAGGACTCATGCTATCCAACATCACGACTTACCCAGGCTTACCAAACCCTATAGCATGTGTTTGGTCTCAGACCACTCTAATGAAGCAAATATTGCAATAAAGCAAGTCTTTTTTTTTTGGTTCCCAATGTGCATAGAAAAGCTATGTATAGGGCTTCCCTGGTGGTCCAGTGGATAAGGACACTGCCTTGCAGTGCAAGGGGTGACGGTTCGATCCCTGACCTGGGAAGATCCCCGTGCCATGGAACAGCTGGACTGATGTGCCCAACTACTGAACCAGAACTCTGGGGTGCATGCGCCCAGAGCTAGTGCTCTTCAGAGACAGGGGCCACTGTGTTGGGAGGCCCACACAGGCCAAAGAGCAAAGATGGATGAAAATAAATAAATGAAAGACCAAAGAAGTGGCCAAAAAAAAGGTCTAAAAGCTATGTATACACTATACTGTAATCTATCAAATATGTAAGGGCATATGTCTAAAAAAATAATGAGTATACTTTAGTTAAAAAATATTGTTGTTTAGTTGCTAAATCAAGTCCAACTCTTTGTGTCCTCATGGATTGTAGCCCACTAGGCTCCTCTGTCCATGAGATTTTCCAGACAAGAATACTGGAGTGGGGCACCTCATCCTTCTCCAGGGGATCTTCCTGACCCAGAGATTGAACCAACATCTCCTGCATTGGCAGGCAGATTCTTTACCACTAAACTACCAAAGAAGCCCCAGTTAAAAATTACTTTATTGCTGAAAAATGCTTACCATTACCAGAACCTCAATGAGTCACAGTAGTAAAATCAAAGATAAATGATCATAGATCACCACGGTAAATATAAGAATAATGAAAAATTTTTGAAATGTGAGAATTACTAAACTGTGGCACAAAGTGAGCAAATGTTGTTTGAATAAAGGCCCTGCTTGGTGTAGAGTTACCACAAAGCTTTAATTTGAAAACAAATGCAACGTCTGTGAAACACAACAAAGCAAAGTACAATACAATGAGGTATGACTATATAAAGCTACAAGAATCAAAGCAATTAAAAAGGGGTCAGAAAGAATGAAAAAAAAAAATTGGAAAAAGGACTCATGCTATCCAACCTCACGACTTACCCAGGCTTACCAAACCCTATAGCATGTGTTTGGTCTCAGACCACTCTAATGAAGCAAATATTGCAATAAAGCAAGTCTTTTTTTTTTGGTTCCCAATGTGCATAGAAAAGCTATGTATAGGGCTTCCCTGGTGGTCCAGTGGATAAGGACACTGCCTTGCAGTGCAAGGGGTGACGGTTCGATCCCTGACCTGGGAAGATCCCCGTGCCATGGAACAGCTGGACTGATGTGCCCAACTACTGAACCAGAACTCTGGGGTGCATGCGCCCAGAGCTAGTGCTCTTCAGAGACAGGGGCCACTGTGTTGGGAGGCCCACACAGGCCAAAGAGCAAAGATGGATGAAAATAAATAAATGAAAGACCAAAGAAGTGGCCAAAAAAAAGGTCTAAAAGCTATGTATACACTATACTGTAATCTATCAAATATGTAAGGGCATATGTCTAAAAAAATAATGAGTATACTTTAGTTAAAAAATATTGTTGTTTAGTTGCTAAATCAAGTCCAACTCTTTGTGTCCTCATGGATTGTAGCCCACTAGGCTCCTCTGTCCATGAGATTTTCCAGACAAGAATACTGGAGTGGGGCACCTCATCCTTCTCCAGGGGATCTTCCTGACCCAGAGATTGAACCAACATCTCCTGCATTGGCAGGCAGATTCTTTACCACTAAACTACCAAAGAAGCCCCAGTTAAAAATTACTTTATTGCTGAAAAATGCTTACCATTACCAGAACCTCAATGAGTCACAGTAGTAAAATCAAAGATAAATGATCATAGATCACCACGGTAAATATAAGAATAATGAAAAATTTTTGAAATGTGAGAATTACTAAACTGTGGCACAAAGTGAGCAAATGTTGTTTGAATAAAGGCCCTGCTTGGTGTAGAGTTACCACAAAGCTTTAATTTGAAAACAAATGCAACGTCTGTGAAACACAACAAAGCAAAGTACAATACAATGAGGTATGACTATATAAAGCTACAAGAATCAAAGCAGTGTGGTATTGGCAAAGGAATACGTGAATCAGTGAAACAGAATGAAAATCCCAGGAAACAGACCCACATAATTATAGTCAATAGATTTTTGACAAAAGAGCAAATGCATTGTAGTAAAGATAATTTTCAACAAATGGGACTGGAACAGGTGTACATCCACATGCCAAAAAAAAAAAAAAAAACACTTAGACTTGACTTTACTGAAAATGGATCACAGACCTAAATATGAAATGTAAAACTAAAATTTGTACAGGATGAAACAGAAGAAGATGACACTGAGTATGATGCCTTATTAGATGCAATACCAAATACACAATACAAGAGGAAATAATCGATAAGCTGTACTTCATTAAAATTTAAAACTTCCTTTCTCTGAAAAATAATAACAAAAGAATTAGATGACAAGCCACAGATTAGAAGAAAATATTTGCCAAGGAAAGACATGTCTGATAAGGACTGCTATCGAAAATATACAATGAACATTTAAACTCAACAACATGAAAATAAAAATCCTGTTTAACTAATGGGCCAAAGGCTTTAAGAGACATCTTATCAATGATAGATAGATGACAAATAAGCATATGAAAAGATGTTCCATGTCATATGTCATCAGAGAAATGCAAATTAAAATGACAGTGAGATACCATTATACTGCAATTAGAAGGGCCATTATTTAGGCCACGAGCAATGCCAGATGTGACACGGATAAAGAACAAGGTGAGCTCCCATTCATTTCTAGTGAGAATGCAAATGGTACAATCATTTGGAAGAACCCTTGATGGTTCCTTATAAAACTAAGCCACGCTTTACCACATGATCCAGCAATTGCATGCTTTGCTTTTTGTCCCCAAAGAGCTAAAACCTGATGTCCTCTTCCTTCCAGTGCCCTTTATAAGTAAGAGTAAGATACCATCTCTGTCAGGCAGATGATCTGCTGGGGTAGGGAGTAGAAGGGTACATTTTTTAAAGTGGAGAACAGAGGGTATCCCTGCATTTGCCCACATACCTGGATGTTTTCTGCACCAACAAATTATATTATTCTACACATTGACACCGATTGTAAAGTTAAAATCATGAAGAGGGTGGCAATCTTTTCTTGATTCACCTGATGAACTACAGTTCCTAAAGAAAAATTAGCAAGGACACAGGGACACTGTGCATGGTTCTGGTTCATTTTTGCCAGAGAATTGTATTTTCAACAAGTAAAGTTCTGACACCTCCATTTCCACCAGCACTGACAAACAAACAGCTTTAAATCCTACCACAGCAAATTAAACATTCTGAATAAGTCATAATATCATTTAAACTTCGTTATTGAGATAGTAGTGAAAATAAAGAAAAATCAAAAAGTAGCTATTCATGAAGCTGTTGTACTTCTAAGGGATTCCCCTACCATGGTGATGTTTGCTTTCTTTTGAGAGGTTTGACACTGAGTATGATGCCTTATTAGATGCAATACCAAATACACAATACAAGAGGAAATAATCGATAAGCTGTACTTCATTAAAATTTAAAACTTCCTTTCTCTGAAAAATAATAACAAAAGAATTAGATGACAAGCCACAGATTAGAAGAAAATATTTGCCAAGGAAAGACATGTCTGATAAGGACTGCTATCGAAAATATACAATGAACATTTAAACTCAACAACATGAAAATAAAAATCCTGTTTAACTAATGGGCCAAAGGCTTTAAGAGACATCTTATCAATGATAGATAGATGACAAATAAGCATATGAAAAGATGTTCCATGTCATATGTCATCAGAGAAATGCAAATTAAAATGACAGTGAGATACCATTATACTGCAATTAGAAGGGCCATTATTTAGGCCACGAGCAATGCCAGATGTGACACGGATAAAGAACAAGGTGAGCTCCCATTCATTTCTAGTGAGAATGCAAATGGTACAATCATTTGGAAGAACCCTTGATGGTTCCTTATAAAACTAAGCCACGCTTTACCACATGATCCAGCAATTGCATGCTTTGCTTTTTGTCCCCAAAGAGCTAAAACCTGATGTCCTCTTCCTTCCAGTGCCCTTTATAAGTAAGAGTAAGATACCATCTCTGTCAGGCAGATGATCTGCTGGGGTAGGGAGTAGAAGGGTACATTTTTTAAAGTGGAGAACAGAGGGTATCCCTGCATTTGCCCACATACCTGGATGTTTTCTGCACCAACAAATTATATTATTCTACACATTGACACCGATTGTAAAGTTAAAATCATGAAGAGGGTGGCAATCTTTTCTTGATTCACCTGATGAACTACAGTTCCTAAAGAAAAATTAGCAAGGACACAGGGACACTGTGCATGGTTCTGGTTCATTTTTGCCAGAGAATTGTATTTTCAACAAGTAAAGTTCTGACACCTCCATTTCCACCAGCACTGACAAACAAACAGCTTTAAATCCTACCACAGCAAATTAAACATTCTGAATAAGTCATAATATCATTTAAACTTCGTTATTGAGATAGTAGTGAAAATAAAGAGAAAAATCAAAAAAGTAGCTATTCATGAAGCTGTTGTACTTCTAAGGGATTCCCCTACCAGTGGTGATGTTTGCTTTCTTTTTGAGAGGTTTCAGAACATGACAAAAGAAAACAGTTGCTAAAGCACATCAGGTTTAACATGAAAGCCAAGATACCCCATGGCTACATCTTCAGGGAAAAGGAAAAATATAACCTGCAGAGAGGAACAACAAAGAAATTTGATTGTTACTCTTATATCTACCTGGCTTCTTGTTAGTTTGCTAGCTAAATTCATAGTACCTTCTGGACTATATGATCTCAAGCTGAAAATTTAGTTGTCCTTGAACAACATAGTTTTAAACTCCTTGGTTCCACTCATGTATGGATTTCTCTTTCTAAATGCTTATTAGAGTACTGCAGGATCCTTGGCTGGTTGAATCCAGGAATTGTGTTCACTGTTCAGTCACTAAGTCATGTCCAACTCTTTGAAACCCCATGGAATGCAGCATGCCGGGCTTCCCTGTCCTTCACTGTCTCCTGGGATTTGCTCAAACTCATGCCTGCTGAGTTGGTGATGCCATCCAACCAGCTCATCCTCTGTCACCACCTTCATCCATCTTTCTCAGCATCAGAGTCTTTTCCAATGAATCAGTTCTTCTCATCAGGTGGTCACAGGATTGGAGCTGCAGCTTCACCATCATTCCTCCCAATGTATATTCAGAGTTGATTTCTTTTAAGACTGACTGGTTTAATCTCCTTGCTGTCCAAGGAACTCTCAAGAATCTTCTCCAGCACTACAGTTTGGAAGCATCAATTCTTACAGTGCTCAGCCTTCTTTCTGGTCCAACTCTTCATGAACATAGAACTGCAAATAAGAAGGGCCAAATGTAAAGTTATACATGGATTTTTCAATGTTCGGAGGGTCAGCATGCATGCTGCCATGTTATTCAAGGGTCATTCAAATGTGGTCTGGAATTTGCAGCAAAATGGAGGAAAACACTCAGATCCTTGGAGTTCATGTTCTAGCTAGGCCTTGAAATTTTTCCAGATCAAGTTCCATGGAAAATCAGCTCAGAATCAAACATCCCAAAATACATGCACATACAGGAACAAGGCATCATGAGTGATGGTCAACAAAAACAACTCAGATCCTAGAATTATAGAGACTGAAGACATGAACCTTATCAAAAGCACAATATAAATTAAATTTTTTACTGACTTTTAAGAGACTATCAGGAGGATTAGTTAAGAATGAGACAGCAAGTTAAAAAAAATTGTCACAAAAATGTGGAAAAAATCTATAGATTCTGGAAATCAAAAACAAATAAAATAATAAGATAATGATTGAGTTAGAAATAGCTGAGTAAAGAAATTAGTGAATGTCAGTAAAGGACTGTGTGAAACATATATTTTCTTTTCTAACTTTTGTGGGTTAAAAATCATGTTGAACTGGGCTTCCCTAGTGGTCAAGTGTGTAAGGATACTGCCTTGCAGTGCAAAGGGGGTCGGTTCATTCCCTGGCCTGGAAGATCCGATGTGCCGCAGAGTGGCTGGACCAATGTGTCCAACTACCCAGCTGGAGCTCTGGAGCGCATGTGCCCAGAGCTAGTGCTCTGCAGTGAGAGAGGCCACTGTGATGAGAGGCCCACATTGCTCAGAGAACAAAGATGGATAAAAATAGATAAATGAAAGACCAATAGAAGTGGCCAAAAAAAAAAAGAAGGAATTCAAAAAAAAAAATGATATAGAACTAAAATTTTGAGAAGTTGTAACATATAGTTGGTAAGAGATATGACTGTGAGTCTTCTTAGGACCTTGTGAACATTTAAACAGAGGGGAAATGTTATTAGTTTTGGATATTAAGTTTCAAAGGCTATGCACAGAAAGAAGAGGTAGTAACTTCCAATATAGAAGAGAAACAAATGAAAATATAGAAAAATGAAAACTAATGACATTTAAGATTATGTTGAAGGCAGAAGGAGGAGGTGGCAGCAGAGGATGAAGTACACAGCATCACTGACTCAGTGGACATGAATTTGAGCAAAATCCCAGATACAGTGGAGGACAGAGGAGCTGGGTGTACTATGGTCCGTGGGCTCACAAAGAATCAAACGTGACTTAGCAACTGAACAGCAGCAACAAAAATCAAAATGGAGTACCTGTGGTATAGGCAACCAAAATGGAGTCAGGTGGTCATGGAGGATGTGGCTTCAGACACATTCGTGAGTCACTTAGAACTTGACTCCCCTGAACTGTATCAAACTCAAGGACATCACCAGTGGTTTTCAGAACAGTAACTGATAGCAGCTGCTAGCTGCAACTTGGTATTAATGGTTTCAAAGTAACTTGCCTCCAGGCACAACTATGCAATCATTTCATACCCTAACCAGTTTTTGTTTAACAAGCTTTACTTCTTGCCAGCTCCAGTCTTAATCCTTGATCATTTATGGTGCAATATTTTGGGTTTTTTGGTTTTCTTTTTTTTTTTTTTTTTTTTGTCTTTATGAGTTTCTTCTATTCTGCAGTCCAAAAGAACACAATTCAAATGGTCCTTAAATCTGTGTCTCTTGGGCTGTAGTCCCAAGAAACCTCAAGTAAATGCCTCTTTATTTCAATCAGGCTTCTGAATATTTTGGGTAACAAAACACTTAACGTCAATTAAAGAAAATGGTGTAAATAACCTCAAGTATATAATTAGTCATAGTAAGTACAAATATACTCAACTCTCTAGTTAAGAGATAGATGGCGAGCATATAAACACCCAGCTTTCAGCTTTTACTAAGAAAGAAAATTGAAGTAATAAGGACACAGAAATGTTGAAATAAAGAGATAGGAAAATGTTATATTTGGCAACTACTAACTGGAAGAAAAATTATATGGTTTAAAAACAACACTCTGCCAAAAGAAAACATTTAGAGGCAAAATAGATTTCCAGAAACCAAGAGGATCATTATATAATGGAAAATCTTTAGTCAATAGAAATTGCAACACTTTAAAATATTGTATGCATAACCATATAACCTCAGAGTATTAAGAAACAAAAAATGACAGAATTATAAAGACAATTTTAAAAATACCTCAGCATAGTAATGATTCAGTACTGGCTTTTGATAGTAGAACAAAGGAAGAGGAATCATATGAACATAAAATATTAGAACAAAACAATTAATAACCTTGATCTAGGTGTGGAAACATATTTTTATAGTACTTTGTGCCACAAATAGAGAAAAAAATGTTCCAAGCACTACTAAAACAATAAATAAACAAGTAGATTAAACACTTAATATAAAAAAGTCAAAGAAATAAATCTAGATTCCTGCTATTTTGGCTGTTATACTTAAAAATCACACTGACCAAAATACAAATAAATTAGAAATAAATAATAATTATAAAAATAATAACAATAACAGTCCCCTTAAAAGCATTATACGTTTGGGTACTATAAATCATGAATAGTGGTTAACTTGTGTCAATTACAAATTGGCACTTGCCTGTCAACTGTGAACTGGCACTTGCCAAGAGAAAGGGCCAGAGGCTGGACAATAACAAGGGCATCTGCCATCTGCCTCTGGGAAGATTGAACCCTGGACTGCCGCAGCTGCTGACCTTCAGTACCCACTGAGGGGAATTCAGCGTGGAGAGTGAAGCACTCTCTCCCCCAGGAAAATGGGTGGACCGGATATTGAGATAGTTAAATATTTTCAGGAAATGATTTCATGATCCCAATCTTTGTATCTCTTCATATCTAGAAAAGCACTAAATCCATCTAAGTAAGTGCTTGACGGCACTGGACTCCCACATCACAAAATCTTATATATTGACCTTCCCACTACCTTTTGGAACAGTTCCGAGAGCTATCTGATGTGCTGTCTCCTGGGCGTCAGTTTCCTCATTGCCCTTTTACTAAGAAAGAAAATTGAAGTAATAAGGACACAGAAATGTTGAAATAAAGAGATAGGAAAATGTTATATTTGGCAACTACTAACTGGAAGAAAAATTATATGGTTTAAAAACAACACTCTGCCAAAAGAAAACATTTAGAGGCAAAATAGATTTCCAGAAACCAAGAGGATCATTATATAATGGAAAATCTTTAGTCAATAGAAATTGCAACACTTTAAAATATTGTATGCATAACCATATAACCTCAGAGTATTAAGAAACAAAAAATGACAGAATTATAAAGACAATTTTAAAAATACCTCAGCATAGTAATGATTCAGTACTGGCTTTTGATAGTAGAACAAAGGAAGAGGAATCATATGAACATAAAATATTAGAACAAAACAATTAATAACCTTGATCTAGGTGTGGAAACATATTTTTATAGTACTTTGTGCCACAAATAGAGAAAAAAATGTTCCAAGCACTACTAAAACAATAAATAAACAAGTAGATTAAACACTTAATATAAAAAAGTCAAAGAAATAAATCTAGATTCCTGCTATTTTGGCTGTTATACTTAAAAATCACACTGACCAAAATACAAATAAATTAGAAATAAATAATAATTATAAAAATAATAACAATAACAGTCCCCTTAAAAGCATTATACGTTTGGGTACTATAAATCATGAATAGTGGTTAACTTGTGTCAATTACAAATTGGCACTTGCCTGTCAACTGTGAACTGGCACTTGCCAAGAGAAAGGGCCAGAGGCTGGACAATAACAAGGGCATCTGCCATCTGCCTCTGGGAAGATTGAACCCTGGACTGCCGCAGCTGCTGACCTTCAGTACCCACTGAGGGGAATTCAGCGTGGAGAGTGAAGCACTCTCTCCCCCAGGAAAATGGGTGGACCGGATATTGAGATAGTTAAATATTTTCAGGAAATGATTTCATGATCCCAATCTTTGTATCTCTTCATATCTAGAAAAGCACTAAATCCATCTAAGTAAGTGCTTGACGGCACTGGACTCCCACATCACAAAATCTTATATATTGACCTTCCCCACTACCTTTTTGGAACAGTTCCCGAGAGCTATCTGATGTGCTGTCTCCTGGGCGTCAGTCCTCATTTGCCCCTAATAAAACTTAACTCGCAACTCCCACTTTATGTATCTTTATAGTCGACATTTGTATGAAAAGCAAAAATAACCAGTTCTATGAAACTAGAACCATTTACAAATGGGAGGTAAGAAAACACATCAAATTTGTGAAATACAGCAGTAGGAAAATAATACCCAATTCTAAGAGTAGAAAAGAAAGGTCAAATATTATCTGTGTTTTTAGATAGAAATATAGCAACAGAAAAAGTCACAAGCAGGAGCAAATAACACAGATAAAAGCAGAAATTATTAATATGAGTAAACAAAGAGGCAATAGGGAGGATGAACTCATCCCCAAAAGGGTTATTTGGAAAAAAAAAAACAAAAAACTAATGAAACTGTAGAACCTCTGGTGGCATTACTTAAAAAAGAAAAAGAGACTTATGGAGGACAAATAGATAATATTAGAAGTAAATGGTAAATAACTTTAGCAAATAGAGTAGTAGCTAGAGCAGCCTAGGAATCTGAAACGTCATGATTAGGGGCTTCCCCATGGCTCAATGGGTAAAGAATTCGTCCACCATGCAGGAGACTCAGAAAACCCAGGGTTGGGAAGATCCCATGGAGCAGGCACTGGCACCCCACGCCAGTATTCTTGCCTGAAAAAATCCCGTGGGCAGAGAAGTCAAGCAGGTAGCACAGTCCAAAGGGTCAAAAAGAGTCACACACGACTGAGTGGGCACACAGGAAGAGGATGTCATGATAAAAGATGAGGCTATTAGAACAGGTTGGATAGTCACAGAGTCTGCAAAAAGATCCTGCAGAAGAGGGAAGGGATAATTTACAGTAATCAAACTCTTAAGTTGTCTGTCTTTGTTATTATAATAAGATAACTTACAAACAAAAGAATTTTCAAATGTGTACCCTTCCATTAGTCAAG
Organism: Tragulus kanchil; assembly: GCA_022376925.1. Taxonomy (NCBI): domain Eukaryota; kingdom Metazoa; phylum Chordata; class Mammalia; order Artiodactyla; family Tragulidae; genus Tragulus; species Tragulus kanchil. Next base: position 12,163,512 of record JAIOJX010000030.1, read on the forward strand.
AAAGCATTATTTAACCAGATAGAAGCAGCTGATTTTGCACCTTGGTCCAAATGAGTAGGACAAATTTAGTCTTCCTGGATAAGAGCAATTGGTCTTAAAACTGGGCCTCAGAGGATTATTGGTTAGTTTCATTTTATTGTTACTATATTTTGAACTGTGTGTTCACTTTCTTTGAAGCCTTGGTTAATTTCATTTTATTGTTACTATATTTTGAACTGTGTGTTCTATTGTTACTATATTTTGAACTGTATGTTCACTTTCTTTGAAGCCTTAGTTAATTTCATTTTATTGTTACTATATTTTGAACTGCGTGTTCACTTTATTTGAACAGTCTGTTTATATCAGAAATGTATCAGTTAGTTGATGTAAATTGATCCAGACAATATACTTTTATTAATATAGTGAAACTACTTGTATCTTGCTTACATTGTGGAGGAAGATATTTTAGGGAAAGCGGAATTAATATGTTAATCTTATTTGGCAATGCAGAAGCAGGATCAAGGACTGCTTGCAGAAGAAGAAATAGGGAGGATGCAACATAACACAGATAAAAGCAGAAATTATTAATATGAGTAAACAAAGAGGCAATAGGGAGGATGAACTCATCCCCAAAAGGGTTATTTGGAAAAAAAAAAACAAAAAACTAATGAAACTGTAGAACCTCTGGTGGCATTACTTAAAAAAGAAAAAGAGACTTATGGAGGACAAATAGATAATATTAGAAGTAAATGGTAAATAACTTTAGCAAATAGAGTAGTAGCTAGAGCAGCCTAGGAATCTGAAACGTCATGATTAGGGGCTTCCCCATGGCTCAATGGGTAAAGAATTCGTCCACCATGCAGGAGACTCAGAAAACCCAGGGTTGGGAAGATCCCATGGAGCAGGCACTGGCACCCCACGCCAGTATTCTTGCCTGAAAAAATCCCGTGGGCAGAGAAGTCAAGCAGGTAGCACAGTCCAAAGGGTCAAAAAGAGTCACACACGACTGAGTGGGCACACAGGAAGAGGATGTCATGATAAAAGATGAGGCTATTAGAACAGGTTGGATAGTCACAGAGTCTGCAAAAAGATCCTGCAGAAGAGGGAAGGGATAATTTACAGTAATCAAACTCTTAAGTTGTCTGTCTTTGTTATTATAATAAGATAACTTACAAACAAAAGAATTTTCAAATGTGTACCCTTCCATTAGTCAAGAAAGCATTATTTAACCAGATAGAAGCAGCTGATTTTGCACCTTGGTCCAAATGAGTAGGACAAATTTAGTCTTCCTGGATAAGAGCAATTGGTCTTAAAACTGGGCCTCAGAGGATTATTGGTTAGTTTCATTTTATTGTTACTATATTTTGAACTGTGTGTTCACTTTCTTTGAAGCCTTGGTTAATTTCATTTTATTGTTACTATATTTTGAACTGTGTGTTCTATTGTTACTATATTTTGAACTGTATGTTCACTTTCTTTGAAGCCTTAGTTAATTTCATTTTATTGTTACTATATTTTGAACTGCGTGTTCACTTTATTTGAACAGTCTGTTTATATCAGAAATGTATCAGTTAGTTGATGTAAATTGATCCAGACAATATACTTTTATTAATATAGTGAAACTACTTGTATCTTGCTTACATTGTGGAGGAAGATATTTTAGGGAAAGCGGAATTAATATGTTAATCTTATTTGGCAATGCAGAAGCAGGATCAAGGACTGCTTGCAGAATGTTTTAAGAAAGCTTACCTGTTGCTTCAAAATGCTGCAACAGCTCAGAGTCCCCTTTCAGAGCTGACAATTGCAGCTTGTATTAAGGCCTCAGATAAGTACTGTCTGCTTTTTAACTCTCCAGTTTATCGTGTTTATTATGGGCCCTTGTCATGTGGGTATGGAAAACAGGACAGGTTTATTAATAAGAATAGTTGCTTGAGGGTATGAGGAATTATAGAAGAGTAATTTAAACAATATATTGAAAAAAACTTAGGGAATAAATTGTATTCTTATACTAAAGTTATATTTTCCTTCTATTTATCATCAAAGTAGGTTTCCACATTTCAGTCTTGCAAATAGATTCTATCAAATTAATCTATGAACTGATCCCATGGGGGAGGAATAGCATTTAAAGCCTTAAGGATTTTGAGATCACCTCATTTATCTGGAAATCGTATCTAGAAACCTCCATCTAAGCAAAGCAGAGAAGTTTAATAAATCCATGTCGCAGTGTTTCATTGTCTCACTCATAAGATTCAGAATTATTAGATCCTCATTTCAAGACTGTTTGTATACAATTCTCATAAGCTTGAGCATAAAAATGTACATAGCTGTAATAAATTATCATGGATCTGAGAGACAGGAAATGAAAGAACAATAAGTGACAACAAATATCCTGAAAGTAAGGAATTTTTAACCATAAGAGCAGTCAATTAACTCCAAAGTAGAGTTTTTCTAGAGTCAGAGACGAGAATTGTATTCAAATAGTCTCAAACATGTCATTAAATTATCTCACCATTACCATGATTGAAGTTTATAAAGAAACTGAATAACCATGTTTTAAATTATGTATATACTAAGTGCGTTGGATTTATTAAAAACCAAATGCTATCCGTGTCAGAATGGAACATTTTTCTCCATATTTTAAGACATGATCTATTTATATGTGTCTCTTCTTTTTTCTTTCTTTCTTTTCTCCTCTCCCTTGCTTTCTCTCCCTTTCTCTCTTTCTTTTTTTCATCATAGTTTCTACAAAACATTGTCACATTGATATCCAGATGTCTGTTTTACTTGTCAAATTCAACCACCTGTAAGAGCCATTAATCTAATCATTCCTTCCTGTCCCAGCTAATTAGAAATGCTGTTGAACACGACCTGACCTAGCACTGACCCATATATGTCTCATTAAACATTTCCTTAAAATGTAGCATACTGCCATTCATCATTACATTTGCATTTGATTCCTCCTTTGCATTTTATTTCGTGCAACAGTGCTCAGATCCAAGCTGGTCCTTGGACTAGATTTTCCTCTTAACTCAGTCAACTTGTCAGTAAGCAAATCTGCTTCGAAGTCACAGTTGTACCTCTCTCTCCAGTTGTAAATACATTCCTATGTGGACACATACCGTTTGGGGACATTTTTTAGAAGTTAGTTCAAAGTAAGCATAACCTCCTAAAATGAGAAATTAAGATTTAATATATTTGTTCCCTAGAGTTCATCTATTTCTTAAAAAAATTAAAATCCTGGATGTAACAATTCATAAATCCTTAGCAGTAAGGTGTATCCATTAAGTACACTCACTTTTTGGCTAGATTACCTTGGTTTGAATCCTGAAATATATACCACTTATTAATATATGAAGTTTATTTAACCTTGTTTTTACAAATGCATTTTCTTATAGAGATGATGTAGTAGTTGTTGCTGTTGTTTAATCACTAAGTCATGTCCAACTCTTTGTGACCTTATTCACTGCAGCTCTCCAGGTTTTCCTGTCCTTCACTATCTCCAAGAGTTTGCTCAGACTCATGTCCATTGAGTCCATGGTGCTCTCTGACCAACTTAAAAAGTGACTAGTACATCACATTATAGAAATGTTTGCCATTATAGTTATTATACTAATTATTATTATTGTTGCACCAATGAACAAAATGGCACTTTAATCATGTTTTTCTAATAGGAAAATTATATCATTCAGATGGATATAATGGCTCTCTGTTACAATTGCCTGAATTTATAACCTCAACATTTCCAAAAGGTCTTATTCTAAAATAAATAATAAAATCATACCATAGGCAATCTTAAAAACTATTTTAAAATTTTTGTTTAGATATCATAGTTTGAGACAGACACAATTAAGTCATAATTTCTGTTTTTACTCTATTATGAAGCTTTCTATTCTCCTTACCCAGTCCTTTTTCTTTGGTAACAAAAGGATAAAATCCTGCCTAATTTACTAGGAGACAAAAAAGCTGTTGAACACGCCCTGACCTAGCACTGACCCATATATGTCTCATTAAACATTTCCTTAAAATGTAGCATACTGCCATTCATCATTACATTTGCATTTGATTCCTCCTTTGCATTTTATTTCGTGCAACAGTGCTCAGATCCAAGCTGGTCCTTGGACTAGATTTTCCTCTTAACTCAGTCAACTTGTCAGTAAGCAAATCTGCTTCGAAGTCACAGTTGTACCTCTCTCTCCAGTTGTAAATACATTCCTATGTGGACACATACCGTTTGGGGACATTTTTTAGAAGTTAGTTCAAAGTAAGCATAACCTCCTAAAATGAGAAATTAAGATTTAATATATTTGTTCCCTAGAGTTCATCTATTTCTTAAAAAAATTAAAATCCTGGATGTAACAATTCATAAATCCTTAGCAGTAAGGTGTATCCATTAAGTACACTCACTTTTTGGCTAGATTACCTTGGTTTGAATCCTGAAATATATACCACTTATTAATATATGAAGTTTATTTAACCTTGTTTTTACAAATGCATTTTCTTATAGAGATGATGTAGTAGTTGTTGCTGTTGTTTAATCACTAAGTCATGTCCAACTCTTTGTGACCTTATTCACTGCAGCTCTCCAGGTTTTCCTGTCCTTCACTATCTCCAAGAGTTTGCTCAGACTCATGTCCATTGAGTCCATGGTGCTCTCTGACCAACTTAAAAAGTGACTAGTACATCACATTATAGAAATGTTTGCCATTATAGTTATTATACTAATTATTATTATTGTTGCACCAATGAACAAAATGGCACTTTAATCATGTTTTTCTAATAGGAAAATTATATCATTCAGATGGATATAATGGCTCTCTGTTACAATTGCCTGAATTTATAACCTCAACATTTCCAAAAAGGTCTTATTCTAAAATAAATAATAAAATCATACCATAGGCAATCTTAAAAACTATTTTAAAATTTTTGTTTAGATATCATAGTTTGAGACAGACACAATTAAGTCATAATTTCTGTTTTTACTCTATTATGAAGCTTTCTATTCTCCTTACCCAGTCCTTTATCCTTGGTAACAAAAGGATAAAATCCTGCCTAATTTACTAGGAGACAAAAAAACTTCACCATTTATTTTATACTCAAGTGTCAGCTTCGGTTGATTAAAATCCTTTCTGCTTATGTCAGAATTGATACACACACACACACACACACACACATATTTCAGCCCCTCTGGTTGTCTGTGAAAGAAGTGCCCATGTGAAGAAATGAGAAGGGAGAAATAGAAAAAAAATGCTCATCAAGGAATAAATGTAGGAAATATAAGAAAATGAGAAGCAGGTGGATAAGGAGAAGTAACACTGAGAGTGTTTATCTGAATATGCCAATTGCTCTGCCATGTGCAGCAACTGTCTCTGCACATTTATTCCCTAGAACAAGTATAGAAGTTTTAGCACCTATACCTGAGGAAACTGAGGCCTAGGTAATTAAGATATCAATACACTGCCCGATACAACACAGCTTGTCAGTGGTGGAGCCAGAATTCAAACTCAGTTCAAGAATGTGTGCTCTTCTTTCTCTATCGGCAAAATCTTCTCGATATCCTTTCTCTGATATTTGTTTTTCTCCTGAAAAAGTACACAAGAACCTTTAAACTGCAAAGTATAGTGGTAAGAACAATTGAATGCTGGCTGCTGTAACAGAAAAATCTAAATAACACACACACACATGCACACACGCACAGAGTGATATAACTAAATAATTGAATGTATTGCTCAAGCCTCACTCTGATGGGATGTTGCTGGCTGGAAAGTGCATATCTGAGCAGTGAATCAGATGATGAGGCTTCTTGTATGTTTTCAATTTATAACTGTCACAGTCGCTCTAGGATTTGTCTCTTTGCCAGGCACTGCGGAAGAATTTTGTCGTCACCAATAACAAATGGCACTTTAATCATGTTTTTCTAATAGGAAAATTATATCATTCAGATGGATATAATGGCTCTCTGTTACAATTGCCTGAATTTATAACCTCAACATTTCCAAAAGGTCTTATTCTAAAATAAATAATAAAATCATACCATAGGCAATCTTAAAAACTATTTTAAAATTTTGTTTAGATATCATAGTTTGAGACAGACACAATTAAGTCATAATTTCTGTTTTACTCTATTATGAAGCTTTCTATTCTCCTTACCCAGTCCTTTATCCTTGGTAACAAAAGGATAAAATCCTGCCTAATTTACTAGGAGACAAAAAAACTTCACCATTTATTTTATACTCAAGTGTCAGCTTCGGTTGATTAAAATCCTTTCTGCTTATGTCAGAATTGATACACACACACACACACACACACACACATATTTCAGCCCCTCTGGTTGTCTGTGAAAGAAGTGCCCATGTGAAGAAATGAGAAGGGAGAAATAGAAAAAAAATGCTCATCAAGGAATAAATGTAGGAAATATAAGAAAATGAGAAGCAGGTGGATAAGGAGAAGTAACACTGAGAGTGTTTATCTGAATATGCCAATTGCTCTGCCATGTGCAGCAACTGTCTCTGCACATTTATTCCCTAGAACAAGTATAGAAGTTTTAGCACCTATACCTGAGGAAACTGAGGCCTAGGTAATTAAGATATCAATACACTGCCCGATACAACACAGCTTGTCAGTGGTGGAGCCAGAATTCAAACTCAGTTCAAGAATGTGTGCTCTTCTTTCTCTATCGGCAAAATCTTCTCGATATCCTTTCTCTGATATTTGTTTTTCTCCTGAAAAAGTACACAAGAACCTTTAAACTGCAAAGTATAGTGGTAAGAACAATTGAATGCTGGCTGCTGTAACAGAAAAATCTAAATAACACACACACACATGCACACACGCACAGAGTGATATAACTAAATAATTGAATGTATTGCTCAAGCCTCACTCTGATGGGATGTTGCTGGCTGGAAAGTGCATATCTGAGCAGTGAATCAGATGATGAGGCTTCTTGTATGTTTTCAATTTATAACTGTCACAGTCGCTCTAGGATTTGTCTCTTTGCCAGGCACTCAGAAACAGAAAAGACAATGTAGAATTTTCTTCAGTCTGGCCTAAAAATAGCACAGCTGTTTGGTCTAAGCTCACCACACAAATACTCCTAATTTTAAAGGAAACATCAGAAACAAAGTAATTGAATGATCAGAAGGAAGAAGAGGCTGTTTTGTTGACTATTTAGCCTTCTCTACAAGGGGAAGTATTATTATTGTAAGAATGTGTTCTTTTCAATTTGAGAACAATTCCTGAGGTTTATCTCCATTTATATTTAATGTGCTATTGATTCATTTCCTATAGTTGTAATTAGGTCATTCTCTAATTCATAAACTGATATGTTGACCAAGGTTTGTTAATAGCAAAGAATTTGTTATGACAAAATAGGAAAAAGCATGGGAAGTATTCTTTAAGAATTTGTAGGAGTACTCTCTGTTCATTCTCCTCTCTTCATACACCTCTTTAAAGGTATATTTCCCTTCTTAGCTTTCTGACAATTAAAAAAGCCTGAAGTGATGAGATGCTTAATGTTTTGTTTTGTTATCATTAGTGCAGTTCCAATCATGTAGTTTAATCATTTTTTGATGTATATTCATAATTCTGTATTTATTCTTGATCCTTACCATTACTAATGGGGATCATGAGCTTAGTCACTCAGTCATGTCTGACTCTTTGTGACCCTTTTGGACTGTGTTCACCAGGCTTCTCTGTCCATGGGATTTTCCAGGCAAGAATACTGGGTGGGTTGCCATTTCTTCCTCCAGGGGATCTTCCCGACCCAGGGACTGAATCTGCATCTCCGTGTTGCTGCATCATACCTATTTTCAAATGTATGATCCCCATAAGTAAGAGGAGGGAGAAGATTCCAGAAGGGCATGTAATTAGAAGACAGAGATTACTGAATACTGTTTTCCAGGCTTGTCCCATCTTCAAAACATTCATTTTAAAACAATCAAGTCTTGCTGGCTGGGAGAAAATTCAGGAAAAGAAGTATGCTATCTTTTGGTGATGAATCAAATAGGCTGATATGTTTCAATTTATAACTGTCACAGTCGCTCTAGGATTTGTCTCTTTGCCAGGCACTCAGAAACAGAAAAGACAATGTAGAATTTTCTTCAGTCTGGCCTAAAAATAGCACAGCTGTTTGGTCTAAGCTCACCACACAAATACTCCTAATTTTAAAGGAAACATCAGAAACAAAGTAATTGAATGATCAGAAGGAAGAAGAGGCTGTTTTGTTGACTATTTAGCCTTCTCTACAAGGGGAAGTATTATTATTGTAAGAATGTGTTCTTTTCAATTTGAGAACAATTCCTGAGGTTTATCTCCATTTATATTTAATGTGCTATTGATTCATTTCCTATAGTTGTAATTAGGTCATTCTCTAATTCATAAACTGATATGTTGACCAAGGTTTGTTAATAGCAAAGAATTTGTTATGACAAAATAGGAAAAAGCATGGGAAGTATTCTTTAAGAATTTGTAGGAGTACTCTCTGTTCATTCTCCTCTCTTCATACACCTCTTTAAAGGTATATTTCCCTTCTTAGCTTTCTGACAATTAAAAAAGCCTGAAGTGATGAGATGCTTAATGTTTTGTTTTGTTATCATTAGTGCAGTTCCAATCATGTAGTTTAATCATTTTTTGATGTATATTCATAATTCTGTATTTATTCTTGATCCTTACCATTACTAATGGGGATCATGAGCTTAGTCACTCAGTCATGTCTGACTCTTTGTGACCCTTTTGGACTGTGTTCACCAGGCTTCTCTGTCCATGGGATTTTCCAGGCAAGAATACTGGGTGGGTTGCCATTTCTTCCTCCAGGGGATCTTCCCGACCCAGGGACTGAATCTGCATCTCCCGTGTTGCTGCATCATACCTATTTTCAAATGTATGATCCCCATAAGTAAGAGGAGGGGGAGAAGATTCCAGAAGGGCATGTAATTAGAAGACAGAGATTACTGAATACTGTTTTCCAGGCTTGTCCCATCTTCAAAACATTCATTTTAAAACAATCAAGTCTTGCTGGCTGGGAGAAAATTCAGGAAAAGAAGTATGCTATCTTTTGGTGATGAATCAAATAGGCTGATATGTTTCAATTCAAGTTCTCCAAGTTAACCATATACTCTTTGCACAACTCTAAATCCTAGTATGTTCTCCCAACCTTACAGTGGGATAATTTCTTTGAAAGAAATTTCCAAAAGTTTGTGATTTCTCATGACATCAATTTACTACTTTGTTTCTGTCAACATTTTGTCACTTACTTTCTTTTATTCTTAGTATTTTTCTTCATTATTTGAAAATTCCAGAGTGCTTTGATCTTTCTTTTCAGACTGAATGTTCTCTTGTCTTCAAGATGTTCATGTTAGTGCATATTTCAATGTACAAAAGATTATTATATTTTTAAGGACCTCATGGAGTATGTGAACTTGATGATTGTCATTGGCATTAAGTGACATTTATTTAGGAAGACAGAGAAATGAGTTATGAAATCACAATAGTGGCCATCAGAAATGACTGCATTCAAGATTAAATAAATCAGTAGTATGGAGTCTTCCTTAAACAGTATGTAGTATCATTTGGAATATCTCTTAGTTCCTTTTTCTCCCTCATAATGTGGACTATTTCTCTTTTGAAGTAAATTATAATGAATTCATAACATTTTCCATGTTTCTGAATTTATTTTAATTAGCAATCAATTGACTGAAATATGACATACACACTATGTTAATACTACTACAAAGCAAAAATATAGCATATCGTTATGTAACACTTAAAGAGGAAACATCATCACTGAAATATGACATACAGACACTATGTTATATACTACTACAATAGGCAAACTTATTTCCAGCAAGAATACTGGGTGGGTTGCCATTTCTTCCTCCAGGGATCTTCCCGACCCAGGGACTGAATCTGCATCTCCGTGTTGCTGCATCATACCTATTTTCAAATGTATGATCCCCATAAGTAAGAGGAGGGGGAGAAGATTCCAGAAGGGCATGTAATTAGAAGACAGAGATTACTGAATACTGTTTTCCAGGCTTGTCCCATCTTCAAAACATTCATTTTAAAACAATCAAGTCTTGCTGGCTGGGAGAAAATTCAGGAAAAGAAGTATGCTATCTTTTGGTGATGAATCAAATAGGCTGATATGTTTCAATTCAAGTTCTCCAAGTTAACCATATACTCTTTGCACAACTCTAAATCCTAGTATGTTCTCCCAACCTTACAGTGGGATAATTTCTTTGAAAGAAATTTCCAAAAGTTTGTGATTTCTCATGACATCAATTTACTACTTTGTTTCTGTCAACATTTTGTCACTTACTTTCTTTTATTCTTAGTATTTTTCTTCATTATTTGAAAATTCCAGAGTGCTTTGATCTTTCTTTTCAGACTGAATGTTCTCTTGTCTTCAAGATGTTCATGTTAGTGCATATTTCAATGTACAAAAGATTATTATATTTTTAAGGACCTCATGGAGTATGTGAACTTGATGATTGTCATTGGCATTAAGTGACATTTATTTAGGAAGACAGAGAAATGAGTTATGAAATCACAATAGTGGCCATCAGAAATGACTGCATTCAAGATTAAATAAATCAGTAGTATGGAGTCTTCCTTAAACAGTATGTAGTATCATTTGGAATATCTCTTAGTTCCTTTTTCTCCCTCATAATGTGGACTATTTCTCTTTTGAAGTAAATTATAATGAATTCATAACATTTTCCATTTTTCTGAATTTATTTTAATTAGCAATCAATTGACTGAAATATGACATACACACTATGTTAATACTACTACAAAGCAAAAATATAGCATATACGTTATGTAACACTTAAAGAGGAAACATCATCACTGTAACACAGAATATTTTAACTAAAATTAGGAAATGTGACTCTTTCTGAAGGGGTCTGGCAATTCTTTATATTTAAAAATGATTTAGGAGAACATTAAAATAAATACTAGTAGTGTAGCATTATAGCAATATTAACTTGTTCCATAATGAAGAAAAAATTTGAACTCCACATTATAGCTAATTAATATAATAGTGTCCAATATATTATTAATATATGTGTCATGGATGAAAAATATTTTTTAATTCTTCTGTCTTTATATAGCCTGTGATGCAGTTCATCAAAAAAAAAAAAAAAAAGAGGGAGCATCACAGGCTAGAGTGCCTCCACAAAAGAACTCCCTACATGGTGAAATCCACATCTTATCAAAGTTGGGGGAGGGACATGTCTGTTCAGGATCTACTGGATGGTGTTGACATTATTAGGAGACCCTGCCAATGGAACTTGCTTGGAATGTCCCCCTGAGGGATGGGTCCATACAGTAGAACTCTGTGGAAAGGAATCTAATGGGAACCGTTCATGGGCTGGTCCCTCCTCATTGACACTCCACTGGGAAGATGGAACACAAACCGGGAGAAGCTTCAGCCCTGGAGGCCCATCACTTTAGAAAAGAGATGTTGGAGAGATATCATTTACAAGCTGAGCTGAGCAGGACCCAAGCATGGGAGAATCTATGAGCTACAGGAACTCAGCACCAGAGAAACCCTGGTGTAGAAATCTGATGAAGGCAGCATGTTAGAACTAGGAGGAAAAACCCTCCCTCCATCTCTTCTGTCCCTTCTGCATCTCTACTGACAATATTTAACATTGTACCAGCTGGCAAAGGAGCCATCTTTAAAAAGCCCAGTCCTCCCTTATTTGTAGGATCTAAAACAAAATGATACAAATGAACTTCCAAAACAGAAAGAGACTCATAGACTTAGAGAATGAACTCAAGGTTGCCTGCACACAGTGCTATATTTAAAGTGAATAATGAACAGGACCTACTGTATAGCACAGAGAAGTCTGCTCAATGTTATGTGGCAGTAATGAATTCATAACATTTTCCATTTTCTGAATTTATTTTAATTAGCAATCAATTGACTGAAATATGACATACACACTATGTTAATACTACTACAAAGCAAAAATATAGCATATACGTTATGTAACACTTAAAGAGGAAACATCATCACTGTAACACAGAATATTTTAACTAAAATTAGGAAATGTGACTCTTTCTGAAGGGGTCTGGCAATTCTTTATATTTAAAAATGATTTAGGAGAACATTAAAATAAATACTAGTAGTGTAGCATTATAGCAATATTAACTTGTTCCATAATGAAGAAAAAATTTGAACTCCACATTATAGCTAATTAATATAATAGTGTCCAATATATTATTAATATATGTGTCATGGATGAAAAATATTTTTTAATTCTTCTGTCTTTATATAGCCTGTGATGCAGTTCATCAAAAAAAAAAAAAAAAAAGAGGGAGCATCACAGGCTAGAGTGCCTCCACAAAAGAACTCCCTACATGGTGAAATCCACATCTTATCAAAGTTGGGGGAGGGACATGTCTGTTCAGGATCTACTGGATGGTGTTGACATTATTAGGAGACCCTGCCAATGGAACTTGCTTGGAATGTCCCCCTGAGGGATGGGTCCATACAGTAGAACTCTGTGGAAAGGAATCTAATGGGAACCGTTCATGGGCTGGTCCCTCCTCATTGACACTCCACTGGGAAGATGGAACACAAACCGGGAGAAGCTTCAGCCCTGGAGAGGCCCATCACTTTAGAAAAGAGATGTTGGAGAGATATCATTTACAAGCTGAGCTGAGCAGGACCCAAGCATGGGAGAATCTATGAGCTACAGGAACTCAGCACCAGAGAAACCCTGGTGTAGAAATCTGATGAAGGCAGCATGTTAGAACTAGGAGGAAAAACCCTCCCTCCATCTCTTCTGTCCCTTCTGCATCTCTACTGACAATATTTAACATTGTACCAGCTGGCAAAGGAGCCATCTTTAAAAAGCCCAGTCCTCCCTTATTTGTAGGATCTAAAACAAAATGATACAAATGAACTTCCAAAACAGAAAGAGACTCATAGACTTAGAGAATGAACTCAAGGTTGCCTGCACACAGTGCTATATTTAAAGTGAATAATGAACAGGACCTACTGTATAGCACAGAGAAGTCTGCTCAATGTTATGTGGCAGCCTGGAAGGGAGGGGAGTTGGGAGAATGGATTCATGTTTATGTACGGCTGTGTCACTTCATTGTTCACCTAAAACTATTACAACATTGTTAATTGGCTATGCTCCCATACAAAATAAAAAGTTAAAAAACAAAACAGTTCTACATTTGCAGAGCAAACAATAAAGTATGGATTTGTAGTTAAAATGCAAATATGTTGATACCTGAGAAAGTCCATGCTTTAGGCTACTCAGCTTTCACATATACCATTCTACACATTTTTATAACAATGAAATACTAACAAATTTTTTACTCCATCCAACAAGGCGCAAGTATCCTTAAAAGTGAAGAAACTGCCACAGTTAGCCCTAAATTAGGAGAGGCATAGCCCAGCAGTGATTGTATATATTGCTGTCAATATTCACTATTGCTCAAATTCCATGACAGTCCCACGAGGATAGTCATCACCTTGCTTCTTTAAAATTGCTGACAATGGCATTGATCTTCACAATTCCCTCAAGAATGTCATGTTGCTTCTGGTTCATTATCTTCCTAGGGAGTGAATATTCCAGGGACTATCACCTAGCCTTAGCTACAATAATGGACTTCACAGCAAAGAGCAGAGAAGTAACATTGGAATTCTAAAGCTCCCAAGTATGTGTATTTCATTTATATTTAGGCACTCAGAAGTAACTGTGTGGTGCCTCCATGGACTAACTGGGCTCACTGAAAGACTTGAGCTAAGGCCATAGTTATCGCTTAATCACCGAAAAATTTCACTTTGTATCATTTCACAATTGCTATATAGAAATCCTTAAGAAATACGGGTATTTCTTTTTTTCCTGTGTACAGTCCCTCATCTAAGTGACTACAGGGTAATAACAGAAAGTTTAGAGGCACTTTGTAATATGCACTGGCAGCAATTGTGCAGGATCCTTCATCAAGAAATTCTGGGTTTTGTTTGTTTGCTTTTTCCAACAAGGGGCTCTGGTTTTCCATAATGACTTAGGTCCAGATACTGGAGAAAGTCTATGACTCCCAGAATCAAATCAAGCCAGGTGTTTTCTATCTAAAACTTTTGCTGTTATCTAGCTCAAATGATATTCTAGTGTTTTCTCCACCCATTGCAGTCCTAAGGACATGGAGATTAACTGACCACTGCTAAGATCTCTGAGGATCAAAGCATTCTGTCTTGTAGTTGGTTCATCCTTTCTTGTAGATATCTCTGTCTTGACAATTAAATATGATCACCTGTTCTCTGTAACTCTGGAATCTCACCATTCATACAAATCAGTAAGCTCATCTCAGGGTGAACTTCCTTAAAACTGTACCTGACCTAAAAAGGAAACCTATCTCAGAGGTTTCACAAATACAGGTATTTTACTCAGTAAATTTTGCAATGCCTTATTAAAGTTTGATTTTTAATCTTTTATGCAATGTATCTGGGAGATGGGTATGCCTGTTACACATAAGGCCAACATTTGGATTCCTTTCTCCTTATCATGGAAAAGAAGTCCTGGCACCTAAACCTCATTAAATACTGGTCAGCTTTGTTTCCAAAGTTCAGTTAACCAACCAAGTAGTTAGAGCTACCTCTAGTGAGTTAGCAGGCAAAATCTAAAAAGTTTTATTATGTTCATCCATAGTAATGAATTCAGCTTGATTGAATACTCTTAGAATCTTTTCTCACAGATGTTCTCTAAGTTTCTCCTGATACACTATGACAGGTTTTGGATGATTATTTTTCTTAGCTAAGCTCCCTGGTAGCTCAGCTGGTAAAGAATCTGCCTGAGATGCAGGAGACCCTGGTTCGATTCCTGGGTCAGGAAGATCCCCTGAGAAGGGATAGGCTACTCACTGCAGTATTCTTAGGTTTCCCTGGTGGCTCAGATGATAAAGAATCCACCTGCAGTGCAGGAGACCTGGGTTTGAGCCTGGGTTGAGAATATCTCCTAAAGAAGAGAATGGCTATCCACTCTAGTAGAATTGCCTGGAAAATTCCACCTACAGAGGAGACTGGCAAGCTACAGTCCATGGGATCACAAAGAGTTGGACATGACTGAGTGATTTTCACGGGTGTCTCAAGCTCCTTTTAGGGGTGTCATATTGTGTACTTGTCCCCCGGAGCATGCACATATTTGACTCTAGCTTTTGCCAAGTGACCACAAGGAGTATCTATGGTGGATCACAAGGAAAATGATTGTTCTCCTTCAGAGCATCTATCTCAGGTGGGTTTAACAAAGTTGTTTTGTTTGTTCCATCAGAGGAAGGCTGATCTCCGTGATCAATGGAGGGAAAGATTCTCTACTGGTGAGAAAGGGCTCTATGATTCAGAAGTCCAACAATGTGATTTAGATCCAACCAGATGTCTTCATTCCAGTTTTCAGCATCATATTATTTCCCCAGCAGTACTCATGAAGAGCATGGTAAGATTTTGGATTCCCCAATGAAGCTACTAGGAAACGCTATAAAAGGAAACCTATCTCA
This sequence comes from Tragulus kanchil, assembly GCA_022376925.1. NCBI lineage: Eukaryota > Metazoa > Chordata > Mammalia > Artiodactyla > Tragulidae > Tragulus > Tragulus kanchil. The sequence goes on from JAIOJX010000030.1 coordinate 12,178,998, forward strand.
GAGGTTTCACAAATACAGGTATTTTACTCAGTAAATTTTGCAATGCCTTATTAAAGTTTGATTTTAATCTTTTATGCAATGTATCTGGGAGATGGGTATGCCTGTTACACATAAGGCCAACATTTGGATTCCTTTCTCCTTATCATGGAAAAGAAGTCCTGGCACCTAAACCTCATTAAATACTGGTCAGCTTTGTTTCCAAAGTTCAGTTAACCAACCAAGTAGTTAGAGCTACCTCTAGTGAGTTAGCAGGCAAAATCTAAAAAGTTTTATTATGTTCATCCATAGTAATGAATTCAGCTTGATTGAATACTCTTAGAATCTTTTCTCACAGATGTTCTCTAAGTTTCTCCTGATACACTATGACAGGTTTTGGATGATTATTTTTCTTAGCTAAGCTCCCTGGTAGCTCAGCTGGTAAAGAATCTGCCTGAGATGCAGGAGACCCTGGTTCGATTCCTGGGTCAGGAAGATCCCCTGAGAAGGGATAGGCTACTCACTGCAGTATTCTTAGGTTTCCCTGGTGGCTCAGATGATAAAGAATCCACCTGCAGTGCAGGAGACCTGGGTTTGAGCCTGGGTTGAGAATATCTCCTAAAGAAGAGAATGGCTATCCACTCTAGTAGAATTGCCTGGAAAATTCCACCTACAGAGGAGACTGGCAAGCTACAGTCCATGGGATCACAAAGAGTTGGACATGACTGAGTGATTTTCACGGGTGTCTCAAGCTCCTTTTAGGGGTGTCATATTGTGTACTTGTCCCCCGGAGCATGCACATATTTGACTCTAGCTTTTGCCAAGTGACCACAAGGAGTATCTATGGTGGATCACAAGGAAAATGATTGTTCTCCTTCAGAGCATCTATCTCAGGTGGGTTTAACAAAGTTGTTTTGTTTGTTCCATCAGAGGAAGGCTGATCTCCGTGATCAATGGAGGGAAAGATTCTCTACTGGTGAGAAAGGGCTCTATGATTCAGAAGTCCAACAATGTGATTTAGATCCAACCAGATGTCTTCATTCCAGTTTTCAGCATCATATTATTTCCCCAGCAGTACTCATGAAGAGCATGGTAAGATTTTGGATTAAACTGAATAAAGAGGCTTAGCCTTACCAATGCGGGCGGTTATCATTTAATAAGTTAGGAGCCCAATGGAATTAAAAGGTAAAGAGAAGGATGGTTTCTCTCTTTTCTTGAGCTGGGACTTCCATCTTCTCCTGCCCTTGGATATCAGTGTTCTCTGGTCCCAGGGTCTTTGAACTTAGAAATTATATCATCTGCTCTTTTTTTTGTAATCAAGGGGCTCTGGCTCTGCAGAAAGTTGTTACAGAAAACTAATAGAAATATAAAGAAAAGAAAATATAAAGCATTCCAAAGATAGAAATAGGGAGGTATTGGCAATGCCACATCTGAAGAACTTAAGGGAAAAAGCAACGCTTGCAGGTATGAAAGAAGACTGCCCACATTAGTCATGGCCTCAGGTAGAGAAAGACTACCCCACCCTTGGATCTATTTCTGGAGCTTCCATTTGCCTGAATCCAGAGTGAAACTACACGGCAAAGGAGCTCAAGTTTTACATCCATTAAGATTATGTGACGGTTGGATGTCATCACTAACTCAATGGACATGAGTTTGAACGAACTCCAGTAATCAGTGAAGGACAGGAAAGCCTGGCATGCTGCAGTTCAAGCGGTTGCTAGGGTCAGAAATGAGTAACAACTGAGTAACAACAACAAAAGGCAGAAAGGTAGAGAATATCTCTCTATATTGATGAGAAGTTCAATAAATAGAAAAAATGCAAAACTATTAACTTATATCGACTAGTATCAGGCTCAAAATTATTCAAACAATTCACAGAACTGTAGTAAATGATGGCAAAATGCAACCTTTGAATAGGAGATTCTAAATACACTTCTCTTCGTAATTAGTAAATTAAGCAGAAAAAAATCACCAAGGATACAAAAGATTTGAATAATGCAATTAACTAATTTGATCCAGTGGATAAATATCCATTACACTCAACAATGGCAGAATGCATTTCAAGCTTGAGAGAACACTTGTGAAAACTGGCCACATACTGGGGTATGAAGGAAAGCTCATCATATTTCGAAGCTTTGTTATCATGTAGAAAACACTGTCTTTGTGCACAATAAATTAAATTAGTGATCAATTATAAAAAGAAAAAAAAAAAAACTAGAGGGTCAAAATTCCCAGAGAGAGGGGAGAAAATTAAATAATAGGTCAGACTGTGTTGTAAGATTCCCCAAGAAATTAATAATTGAAGGAAGACAAGAATGTAATGAGGAAGTTAATCAAGTGAATATCTTACAGAAGTCTGTTCTAGGCAGATAGAAAATCTGAAACAAGGGCTTTAATGTGGCTTTTGTTATTTAAATGTGTAGGGCAATCTGGAGGAGATTGTGCAAGAACAAGAAGTAGTTATAAAGTAAATGGGATGTCTACCAGGAAGGTGTTCTTTTTCTTAGCCATTTTTAAAGAGTTTGGTTTTTATTTGAAGTGAAATGGGGAACCCTTAAACAGAGAAGTAGCGAAATTTGAATAATGCTTTGATTGGATCACTCTTCTGAGGAAAACGTGTATTATTTGAGAGATATATTAGAAAGTTGTTACATGATCCACGCAAGTGATCACTGTAGCTCAGACATGAGGGTAAAGCATGGAAATTAAAAAAAAAAGTTACATCTGGATATTAATACATATTCAAAAGAATCAATATGATTACTTCTGGTGTGAGAGAAAGGATGACTTAGATTGTTGGCTGAGACACTAGATATAAAGAGCTGTCATCAAATAAGATATGAAAGTCTGCAATTAAAATAGGTCAGGTAGGGAAGGTCAGGAGTTCAGTATTGGATACATTTTGTCTGAAACACATATTACACATCCACGTTGAGATACTGAATAGTCACTTGGAAGTATAAAGTTGAGGTGGAGAAGGGCTTTCCTGGAAGCTCAGATGGGAAACAATCTGCCTGTAATGCAGAAGAGCTGGTTTTGATCCCTGGGTTAGGAAGATCCCCTGGATAAGAGAATGGCTACTCACTCCAGCATTCTTGCCTGCAGAATTCCATAGACAGAGGAGCAGGGTAGGCTACAGTCCATGGGTTTGCAAAGAAATGGACAAGGCTGAGCAACTAACACTTTCAAGGGGGAAAACCCTGAGTTAGATGTATACTTCTGGGCATAGACAGAAAGAAAATGGTATATTTGTAAATTTTGCCATGCCTCACAGCTTGTGGGTCTAAATTTCCCAAGCAGAGATTGAACCTGTGCCTCCTGCAGTGTAAACATGGAGTCTGAATGACAAGACTACCAGGGAAGTCGCCAAAAGGTGGGATTTAAACTTGTTAGACTGGATGATATCACCAAGAGTACATTAATAGAAATGAAAAGTGACCTAAAACTTAACTGCAGAGGCAACCAAATATTTAGAGTCCAACATAAAGAAAGGAACCAGTAAAGACTAAAAGATGGTAGTAATTTCAGCTCTATTTACAATAGCTAGGGACATGGAAGCAATGCAGACATCCACTGACAGATGAATAGATAAAGAAGCTGTAGTTCATATATACAATGGCATATTAGTCAGCCATAAAAAGGAGCACATTCAAGTAAGTCTTAATGAGGTGGATGAACCTAGAGCCTATCATACAGAGTGAAGTAAGTCAGAAAGAGGATAACAAATACCACATATTAACATAAACATATGGAATCTGGAAAGATAATACTGGTTAACCTATTTGCATATCAGCAGTGGAGAAACAGACATTGAGAACAGACTTATGGACATGGCTGGGTAGGAGGAGGAAAGAGAGGGAAGGTATGGAGAGAATAACATGAAAAATACATTACCACATGTAAAATAGATAGCCAGTGGGAATTTGCTTTATGACTCAGGGAACTCAAATCAGGGCTCACTAACAACCTGGAGGTGTGGGATGGGGCGGGAGATGGGAAGGATGTTCAAGTGGGATGCGATATGGGTAAACCTATGGCTGATTCATCTTGTTTGGTAGAAAACAACACAATGCTGTAAAACAATCATCCATCACATAAAAATAAATTCTAAAAAAAGAATAAAGGAAAGTAATAAAGACAAGTGAAGAAAGAATTAAGGTAGGGCTTCCCCTGGTAGTCCAGTGGGTAAGGACACAGGCTTGCAGTGCAAGGGGCACTGGTTCAATCCCTGGCCTGGGAAGATCCCACGTGCCCTGGAGCGATGTGTCCAATTACCGAGCTGGAGCTCTGGAGCGCATGTGCCCAGAGCCGGCACTCTGCAGCGACAGACGCCACCGCGATGGGAGGCCCACAGGAGCCAAAGAACAAAAAAAACCTGTATACTTCTGGGCATAGACAGAAAGAAAATGGTATATTTGTAAATTTTGCCATGCCTCACAGCTTGTGGGTCTAAATTTCCCAAGCAGAGATTGAACCTGTGCCTCCTGCAGTGTAAACATGGAGTCTGAATGACAAGACTACCAGGGAAGTCGCCAAAAGGTGGGATTTAAACTTGTTAGACTGGATGATATCACCAAGAGTACATTAATAGAAATGAAAAGTGACCTAAAACTTAACTGCAGAGGCAACCAAATATTTAGAGTCCAACATAAAGAAAGGAACCAGTAAAGACTAAAAGATGGTAGTAATTTCAGCTCTATTTACAATAGCTAGGGACATGGAAGCAATGCAGACATCCACTGACAGATGAATAGATAAAGAAGCTGTAGTTCATATATACAATGGCATATTAGTCAGCCATAAAAAGGAGCACATTCAAGTAAGTCTTAATGAGGTGGATGAACCTAGAGCCTATCATACAGAGTGAAGTAAGTCAGAAAGAGGATAACAAATACCACATATTAACATAAACATATGGAATCTGGAAAGATAATACTGGTTAACCTATTTGCATATCAGCAGTGGAGAAACAGACATTGAGAACAGACTTATGGACATGGCTGGGTAGGAGGAGGAAAGAGAGGGAAGGTATGGAGAGAATAACATGAAAAATACATTACCACATGTAAAATAGATAGCCAGTGGGAATTTGCTTTATGACTCAGGGAACTCAAATCAGGGCTCACTAACAACCTGGAGGTGTGGGATGGGGCGGGAGATGGGAAGGATGTTCAAGTGGGATGCGATATGGGTAAACCTATGGCTGATTCATCTTGTTTGGTAGAAAACAACACAATGCTGTAAAACAATCATCCATCACATAAAAATAAATTCTAAAAAAAGAATAAAGGAAAGTAATAAAGACAAGTGAAGAAAGAATTAAGGTAGGGCTTCCCCTGGTAGTCCAGTGGGTAAGGACACAGGCTTGCAGTGCAAGGGGCACTGGTTCAATCCCTGGCCTGGGAAGATCCCACGTGCCCTGGAGCGATGTGTCCAATTACCGAGCTGGAGCTCTGGAGCGCATGTGCCCAGAGCCGGCACTCTGCAGCGACAGACGCCACCGCGATGGGAGGCCCACAGGAGCCAAAGAACAAAGATGGATGAAAATAGAGAAATGAAAGACCAATAGAAGTGGCCCGCCCGCTCCCGTCCCTCCCCAACCCGACCCCCGACCCCCAAAATAAATAATAATAATAATAATAAAAGAATTAAGGTAGAAAAAAGTCATCAATCATACGTGATATGGTAAATCGCTTCAGTCCTATCTGACCCTTTGTGACCCCATGGACCCTAGCCCACCAGGTTCCTCTGTTCATGGAATTCTCCAGGCAGAATACTTGGAATGGGTTGCCATGCCCTCCTCCAGGGGATCTTCCTGACCCAGGGATTGAACCTGCATCTCTTATGTCTGCTGCATTGGCAGCCTAGTTCTTTACCACTAGTGCCATCTGTACTTAATGCCAATAATTAGTTGAATAATATGAGCACTAAGAATTGATACTATATTCAGCAAGTTGGATTTATTGGCAATCTTAAGGAACACAGTTTCACTAGAATATTTGATTTAAAAGCTGGATTGGAATTATTTAAGTGAGAGTAGGAGAAGAGGAATTAGAAAGGAAAAACTATAGAGCAAATTTTGAGGAGTCCAGAGAAATAAAGAATGGGTTAGCAGCTAAAAGAGAAGGAGAGTCAGGAGGTTATATATGTATTAAAATAGAGTATGAGAATCTCCTGTATTAGGAGTTATCTTTGTGTTACTGTGATGTGGATCTTAGGCACTGTAGCAATAGGCAAAAACAAAACTGTATTCACCTGAAGTAAGGGATTACTCAAGAAATACACCCAAAGGGTAGATGAAAAGTCCACGGATATCCATATTAATGAGCATATGCTACCCACTCTCTCAACCACTATTTTTCCATCTCCTCTATCTATTTATTCTTATTTTTTTTTGTATTTTTTTTTATCTCCCCCATATATCTGAAACCTAGTGATATACATTTCTTCTCAGTATCACATGTGAGCCATTATTAGTCTAATAACCTCTTGTTCTTGCTTCTGTGGATCATTAAGATTGGCTCTTTCAACTCTTACCCTCACCAACAACAGAACTACACAAGGAACTGCCATCAGCTTCCTCTACATCATCTACATTACTACATTAAACCTTCCCAGGTTTCTACTATGGTAGAGAAACTGGTCAATATCAATATAGTCACAACTAACTCTTTGCAGGTTTTCACATTCCCATTCTTGAGATATTTATTAATTTTTTTTGGTCATCATTGACAACTGTTACTTGAAAAAATATCTTTTAAGAACACTTAATTAAGAAAAATATTATTTGAATATTTCCTGAAATTTCAGGAAATATACATTACCAACCTCTATTTGAAAAGTGGAACGCTTGTGTTTTGTTGGAGCATCCTTGTGGCTGAGACTCTCAGCCCTACTCTGTTCTCCCCTCCTTCCTTTAGAGATAGCATATCTGAATATTACGTGAGCCCAGGGACTCCTTGCACAGTTAATACCATGTTTTTTATGTTTCCCTTAAGGAAATATATAGTCATACGCCCTGCAAATTCTGGCTAATAAGATGGGGGAGAAGTGATATATGCCACTGTTAGGTTGCATCCTTAAAGTCAAGAGTGACTTTCAATACTTTTTTTTCTTTTTGTCCATTTGTTATGGTACAAACTCTTATCTAGAGCTGGAACAAACATCTTAGACTATTAATCTGAAGCTCAAGATGAGTTTGACAGAACAACTAGATAGAAGGATCTGAGTCTCTAATGGCTGGAATAGCACCAACTTGCTGGGATTGGCTACACAGACATTTTAGGTAAAAGAGACATTTTTAAGGTAAAGAAGACATTTCTACCTCACTAAATTCACTAGTTATTTCAAATGCCTTGATTATATAGCTGAACTAACCTAAACAATATACTCTTTTAGGCTCTACTTTCTCGTAATGCTCCAAGATTGCAAGGAACACTGAAACTAAATTCTCTAAGTCTGGAATCAAATATTTCTGAGTAAGATACGATATCTTCCAAACCAGGACTTTTATGGCATTTTCTATTTATCAACAGAGTTTGTATGTCTTATAAATAATCATTTGAATCTAACAGTTGTTTTAACACTGGGTATTCATAGATCATTAATTTATTGTACTGTGAATCAGGTGATTGGAGTCTGTGTGTGGTTAAATATGTAATAATTCCTTCACTGTTTCCAATGATTAATACTTGAACTGGCTCAACATTTTGCTTATTGCCTATGTATACTTGTGTACCAGAATGATAAAGCACTAATAGATTCTCATTACTATCCAGGAGCAAAATGCATTTTCTTTTCAGCATTTCTGTGACTGCCCTAACATTTTACAAGAAATGCCTAGAGCAAAATGAAAGGAGCTGGAATGTAATAAAGATGAAACAAAAGTAAATGGAAAATTTCCTGAAATTTCAGGAAATATACATTACCAACCTCTATTTGAAAAGTGGAACGCTTGTGTTTTGTTGGAGCATCCTTGTGGCTGAGACTCTCAGCCCTACTCTGTTCTCCCCTCCTTCCTTTAGAGATAGCATATCTGAATATTACGTGAGCCCAGGGACTCCTTGCACAGTTAATACCATGTTTTTTATGTTTCCCTTAAGGAAATATATAGTCATACGCCCTGCAAATTCTGGCTAATAAGATGGGGGAGAAGTGATATATGCCACTGTTAGGTTGCATCCTTAAAGTCAAGAGTGACTTTCAATACTTTTTTTTCTTTTTGTCCATTTGTTATGGTACAAACTCTTATCTAGAGCTGGAACAAACATCTTAGACTATTAATCTGAAGCTCAAGATGAGTTTGACAGAACAACTAGATAGAAGGATCTGAGTCTCTAATGGCTGGAATAGCACCAACTTGCTGGGATTGGCTACACAGACATTTTAGGTAAAAGAGACATTTTTAAGGTAAAGAAGACATTTCTACCTCACTAAATTCACTAGTTATTTCAAATGCCTTGATTATATAGCTGAACTAACCTAAACAATATACTCTTTTAGGCTCTACTTTCTCGTAATGCTCCAAGATTGCAAGGAACACTGAAACTAAATTCTCTAAGTCTGGAATCAAATATTTCTGAGTAAGATACGATATCTTCCAAACCAGGACTTTTATGGCATTTTCTATTTATCAACAGAGTTTGTATGTCTTATAAATAATCATTTGAATCTAACAGTTGTTTTAACACTGGGTATTCATAGATCATTAATTTATTGTACTGTGAATCAGGTGATTGGAGTCTGTGTGTGGTTAAATATGTAATAATTCCTTCACTGTTTCCAATGATTAATACTTGAACTGGCTCAACATTTTGCTTATTGCCTATGTATACTTGTGTACCAGAATGATAAAGCACTAATAGATTCTCATTACTATCCAGGAGCAAAATGCATTTTCTTTTCAGCATTTCTGTGACTGCCCTAACATTTTACAAGAAATGCCTAGAGCAAAATGAAAGGAGCTGGAATGTAATAAAGATGAAACAAAAAGTAAATGATGAGGCATGAGGCAGACAGATATTTTTTAGCCAAAAATTATTCAGTATAAGTTTTTTGTTTTTTTCTGATAATGGACTATTGGAGAGAATGTTTCAAATTACTATTTCAAATGACTATTGGAGAGAATGTTTCAAATTACTATTTCATAGGTCCTAAAGCTAAAGGCATGTTGAACACTAATCTATTGCAAACCCCCACTCTCATGCAGGTGAGGTATTAATATCCCTGGAACACATTCTGGTTAATAGCCTTTCTCAGGATTATAGAAGAGAAAGAAGTCAGGATTAGATTCAGATCTCTAGACTCCTGATGTATGAAGGTTTATAATTTCTTGGTAATATGGTGTCAGGTGAGATTTGATGAGTTATTTATTCTTATTCATTTATATACTCAGTTCCCTTTTTTAAAATTTTGTCCTCTTTTATTGTTTTCTTAATTTATTTTTTACCTATCTTTATTCTTTGGCCTGTATGGCCTTCCATTGTAGCGGCCTCTGTTGCTGCAGAGGGCTCCACAGTGCTGGCTCGTAATTGGACACACCTGTCCAGTCGCTCCCTGGTATGTGGGATCTTCCTGGGCCAGGGATAGAACCAGTGCTCCTTACACTGCAAGGCAGACTCTTTATCCACTACACCACTAGGGAAGACCCTACTCACTTCACTTTTCAGGATCTAAAATTGTAGGTGGGACAATATATAAATCAGTCAGAGGCCTGATGAGTCTATGCAGTCAACCATGTACACCAAAGTGCTGAGGAAACTGGAGAGCAGATGGGTCAATTCTGGAAGGAAATCCGTTAAGTTTTTACATGAAGGGATTTCTCTGATCTTATAATTAAGAACAGTTAGTTTTTGGATTTTTTTTTTAATATGAGGAATAGGGTAGAAAAGACAGTGAGCCACAGAAAAGATCATATTGAAAATATAACAAGCCGCCATGTTGCTCAGATATTGAATGGATTGGTTGAAGTGTTCAGTGCGTGTTGACTGGTATAATAAGTGATCTGATTGTGAGTCACTTGTTAAGTCAACTAAGAAATTTAGATTTCTATTTTGTAGGAAATATATTAAAAACGATTTTAAGTAAGATGAAGCATAGTCTTATTTTTTTTATTGTCCATGCTACCTGGCATCTAGGATCTTAGTTCCCTGACCAAGGATTGAAGTTTTGAACCTGTACCCTTGCCGTGGAAGTAGAATCCTAACCACTGGACTTCCAGGGAACTGCCCATAGTCTTATTTTTTTTTATAAGGTTTCCCCACTGTCTTGAGAATTGAAGGTTAATTGAAATGAAGGAATACATGAGATGTGAATGACATACCAAGTTTAGACATTATGGTGAATTTCCTGAAGGAATAGTTTTAATGGAAGGAAAAGGGCAGACTTGTTGGAATTTCCAAGTTAGAGTTTACAATTAAACACTGGGACTATAAAATTGATTGAAAAGTTACAAGGACATATTTTCCCATGCATGCTATATATAAATTGCCCAAATTAATCTTTCTGAGCCTCGATTTTTTTCTAAAAGTAAAACAGCAGTGAATATCCATCTCAAAGGATTATTAAACTCAGAGGAAAAGTAAGCTGAATAAAGAACATAAAGTAACCATGAGTGCCAGTTAAGTGGTAAGTATTGAATAAATGGTAGCTGTTGTTATTGCTTATTATTTTGTATCATTGTTATTATTGCAGTGAATCAAGAAATTAGTATTCTACAGGAAAATGAATATAAAAATGTGAACCTTGAAAGAGAGCCAGGGATATAAATGTCTATTTGACAATCATTATTGTAAAGTTGTAGAGTTAAAAACACAAGATTAGACAGAAGTCTAATAGAATGTTTTTCTTTGTTTTGTTGAAAAGGAAATTGAATTTTATGAAATTTGAGCATCCTAAGTTAAATGAATAAGTATCAGAGCCTGTTAACTATTAGGAACGAGTCTACAGAAACAGTGAAACTGCTGGATTTGTGCCTATGCCTGAATAAATAAATTTCAGGCTTCAAAGCATTCTCTAAGTAGTAAAGGAGGCTGGCTTTAGGCCAAAATTCAATGTATGCAAAGTTTGTCTTCAGATGTTGCCTTTTCAAACCCGTTGCAGGGAGTGGGAGGGACGGTTGATAGACTAAGACCTGAAAAATCCCTTAAGGGATTTTGAAGCCTTAGGAATATCATGGAGTATTCTATTCTTTTTTCATATATTTTCTTAGAAGTGAAATCAAGTTATATGAATATGTGAAAATGACTTGAAGGAAAAAGGAAATCACAAAAGGAAAATATACTGTTAATTAAGCATAGAGAATTGTATAGCAGTCTTGACTTCTACAAGGAGAGTTGGTACTGATTATTGGTAAAAAACTCAAGTCATTTGTGATGGCCACTGCCAAAATCAAAATCATATCCTTTGCTGGTAACAGGATTTCTAAGTTACTGAAATGCTGGTGATCTAAAAACAGGATCTCCAAAGGCAATATTCCCAGAATATCTGAGATATATATTTGCTTTCCATGACTAGAGACTACAGACAAATGAATCTCTCCTTCCATTTTAAAATGGAAAAAATCAGTTACCACTATCATGATCATAGGTCACAGACAATTTGTAAGAGATGGTAAGGCAGATCCTCTTTAAAGTACTTTTTTAAAAAAATAATCTTATTTATTTATTTGATTTTAATTTTGGCTGTGTTTGGTCTGTGTTATGCAGGATCTTTTTCTAGTTGCATCAAGTGAGGGCTACTGTCTAGTTGTAGTGCTTGGGCTTCTCATTGTAACAGCTTCTCTGTGGAGCACAGGCTCCGGAGAGCATGGACCTCAGTAGTTTTGGCTCACGGGCTTAGCTGGAAGTAGCATGTGGAATCTTCTTGACCAGGGCTCAAGCCCATGTCCCCTGAATTGCAGGTTGGATTCTTAACCACTGGACCACCAGGGAAGTCCCTAAACCATGTTTTAATTATTAACTTATTTAATCTAACAGGAATCATATAAGGTAGGCATTATTGTAATTATTTTTCAGATGAGGATCTCAAGGTATAGAGGGTTAACAAAACATTACCAAGGTCATACAGAAAAATTCTTTCATTTAGTTCGTTCCTATATTCATGGGTCCAAAGTGTCTTATGGTTAAATCTGACCATTGGGTGAATAAATAAATTTCAGGCTTCAAAGCATTCTCTAAGTAGTAAAGGAGGCTGGCTTTAGGCCAAAATTCAATGTATGCAAAGTTTGTCTTCAGATGTTGCCTTTTCAAACCCGTTGCAGGGAGTGGGAGGGACGGTTGATAGACTAAGACCTGAAAAATCCCTTAAGGGATTTTGAAGCCTTGGGAATATCATGGAGTATTCTATTCTTTTTTCATATATTTTCTTAGAAGTGAAATCAAGTTATATGAATATGTGAAAATGACTTGAAGGAAAAAGGAAATCACAAAAGGAAAATATACTGTTAATTAAGCATAGAGAATTGTATAGCAGTCTTGACTTCTACAAGGAGAGTTGGTACTGATTATTGGTAAAAAACTCAAGTCATTTGTGATGGCCACTGCCAAAATCACAATCATATCCTTTGCTGGTAACAGGATTTCTAAGTTACTGAAATGCTGGTGATCTAAAACAGGATCTCCAAAGGCAATATTCCCAGAATATCTGAGATATATATTTGCTTTCCATGACTAGAGACTACAGACAAATGAATCTCTCCTTCCATTTTAAAATGGAAAAAATCAGTTACCACTATCATGATCATAGGTCACAGACAATTTGTAAGAGATGGTAAGGCAGATCCTCTTTAAAGTACTTTTTTAAAAAAATAATCTTATTTATTTATTTGATTTTAATTTTGGCTGTGTTTGGTCTGTGTTATGCAGGATCTTTTTCTAGTTGCATCAAGTGAGGGCTACTGTCTAGTTGTAGTGCTTGGGCTTCTCATTGTAACAGCTTCTCTGTGGAGCACAGGCTCCGGAGAGCATGGACCTCAGTAGTTTTGGCTCACGGGCTTAGCTGGAAGTAGCATGTGGAATCTTCTTGACCAGGGCTCAAGCCCATGTCCCCTGAATTGCAGGTTGGATTCTTAACCACTGGACCACCAGGGAAGTCCCTAAACCATGTTTTAATTATTAACTTATTTAATCTAACAGGAATCATATAAGGTAGGCATTATTGTAATTATTTTTCAGATGAGGATCTCAAGGTATAGAGGGTTAACAAAACATTACCAAGGTCATACAGAAAAATTCTTTCATTTAGTTCGTTCCTATATTCATGGGTCCAAAGTGTCTTATGGTTAAATCTGACCATTGAGGGTAAATGACCTTTTAATCTATTGGAAGAGACAGTGAGGCAAAGTTATTAAAATTGGTTGCTGAAATCTTAACTGACTTTTAGGGGAAAATGTATTCTACTCTGACCAGCTCTATGGCCTTGAGAAATATATTGAACCATTTTGAACTGGAATTTCTATACCTTTAAAGTGAAGACAAGAGTGAAGGGAAAAATAGAAGTGGGTTAGGTTATTGTGACTATCCCTAATTGGACACCTGTCCAAAAAATCCTGAAATGCAGGTGCAGATAAGAGGAGATTTCCCCAGGATCCTCACAGAAAGAATTCTCACAGAAGCCACTCTACACTTATCAAGCAGCAGCATCAGTGGCTATGTGAGTGTTGATGCAGTTGGAGTGGAAAAGGGATGAATTCTATGGTCCACTAAATCTCCTTGATGTTTTACTCTAAACAGGCTGCCAAGACCCTGAAACTCCAGGCGTACTTCTCTGAAAGAGGAGGCAGGCAACAGGGAGACTTTCCCTTTCACTAGCATAATTATGTGGTTTGCATATTTTACCTTGATTGTTTGATGACTTCTAAAAATCTGAAGTTAACTTTGAACGAAGTCTCAGTCATCATTTTCACCCACACTTGGATTTCAAATCAGCTTTTGATATCAAAAAATTAGCCAGGGGTTTATTTAGTAGTACATGGCTGCTAAGTTACTTCAGTCATGTTGAACTGTACAATGCTATGCATCAGAGCCTGCCAGGCTCCTCTGTCCATGGGATTCTTCAGGCCAGAATATTGGAGTGGGTAGCCATGCCCTTCTCTAGGGGATCTTCCTGACCCAGGGATTGAACCTGCATTTCTTATGTCTCCTGCATTGGCAGGGAAGTTCTTTACCACTTAGTGCCACCTGAGAAGCCCTCTATTTGGTAATGTGTGTGTGTGTTAATCGCTCAGTTGACTCCATGCACTATAGGCCACCAGGCTCCTCTATCCATGGAATTCTCCAGGCAAGAATAATGGAGTGGGTAGCCATTCTCTTCTGTACCCAGGTATTGTACCTGGGTATCCTGCATTGCAGGCAGATTCTTTACTGTCTGAGCCATCAGAGAAATCCCCATTTACTAGATTATACCATAAAACAGACTGTAATATTTTAGAAGAGACTTTACAAAACATTTAAGACTGTCTGTAACTGCTGAATTATTACACAATTGCATGCACCCACTTCTAAATGGGATTCCATATATAGCAAGTAATACTAAATTAACTTTAAACTTTTATTGGTTTGAAAATTCACACTGAGATTAAGGAGTCTTAACTCTTTCAACACTCCCAGTACCCTGACTAATATAAATCACTGCTATATAATATATCACTTTAATCCAGTTGAATTTAGTTGGGTATAGCTTTTTTTTTCCTCCTGCAAAAATCTTTTCATTTGCTTATTTTTCTTCTATTTGATCACTGGACTTCTGCTAATTGAGACAAATAGTGTTATGATTTTTAACATGTAATCCATAAAGTTATGATTTTAATTTCCATTAGTGGCTATGTGAGTGTTGATGCAGTTGGAGTGGAAAAGGGATGAATTCTATGGTCCACTAAATCTCCTTGATGTTTTACTCTAAACAGGCTGCCAAGACCCTGAAACTCCAGGCGTACTTCTCTGAAAGAGGAGGCAGGCAACAGGGAGACTTTCCCTTTCACTAGCATAATTATGTGGTTTGCATATTTTACCTTGATTGTTTGATGACTTCTAAAAATCTGAAGTTAACTTTGAACGAAGTCTCAGTCATCATTTTCACCCACACTTGGATTTCAAATCAGCTTTTGATATCAAAAAATTAGCCAGGGGTTTATTTAGTAGTACATGGCTGCTAAGTTACTTCAGTCATGTTGAACTGTACAATGCTATGCATCAGAGCCTGCCAGGCTCCTCTGTCCATGGGATTCTTCAGGCCAGAATATTGGAGTGGGTAGCCATGCCCTTCTCTAGGGGATCTTCCTGACCCAGGGATTGAACCTGCATTTCTTATGTCTCCTGCATTGGCAGGGAAGTTCTTTACCACTTAGTGCCACCTGAGAAGCCCTCTATTTGGTAATGTGTGTGTGTGTTAATCGCTCAGTTGACTCCATGCACTATAGGCCACCAGGCTCCTCTATCCATGGAATTCTCCAGGCAAGAATAATGGAGTGGGTAGCCATTCTCTTCTGTACCCAGGTATTGTACCTGGGTATCCTGCATTGCAGGCAGATTCTTTACTGTCTGAGCCATCAGAGAAATCCCCATTTACTAGATTATACCATAAAACAGACTGTAATATTTTAGAAGAGACTTTACAAAACATTTAAGACTGTCTGTAACTGCTGAATTATTACACAATTGCATGCACCCACTTCTAAATGGGATTCCATATATAGCAAGTAATACTAAATTAACTTTAAACTTTTATTGGTTTGAAAATTCACACTGAGATTAAGGAGTCTTAACTCTTTCAACACTCCCCAGTACCCTGACTAATATAAATCACTGCTATATAATATATCACTTTAATCCAGTTGAATTTAGTTGGGTATAGCTTTTTTTTTCCTCCTGCAAAAATCTTTTCATTTGCTTATTTTTCTTCTATTTGATCACTGGACTTCTGCTAATTGAGACAAATAGTGTTATGATTTTTAACATGTAATCCATAAAGTGAGACTTTCAATTGATGTATGTTTGAAAACTTACAAAATATTTACCTCATCACTTGTTATTTTTCCCCATGGACTCCCTGAAATTATAACCATTTTAAGTTGGAAGAATTGAGAAATACAATTAAATTGTTTGCGGGGTCTGCAGAGTAAATGAGAGAAACAATTCCCAATCAAGGTGAGGTAAAACAAATCAATCCTAAATGCATTTAGGTTCATTTTTACGAATATTATTAGACTGTGATCCTAAAAGTATTCCCATTGATAGGACTATTGCTTTAAGCAGTAATTTCACTACATATCTTGGCAGATCTAAATCTACCTGGTGGACTGCACTAATTTTATTTGCAAACTCATGTGGGTTAGATGTGCTGACAAGGATGTGGAGCAATTGAAACTTTTGTACCCTGCTAATAGGAATTAAACATGATATAAGTTTGGAAACAAACTTGGCAGTTTGTTGTGTATTAAGATGTATTATGCCATATGCTACAACACATGCCACCAAGCTGATTCGTTCCTAGTAATTTATCCAAATGGGTAAAGCATACAACTACACAGAGCCCTGGGTGCAAATGTCTATAGCTATTTTATTCATTATCAGAAAATGTAGAAACAACCCAAATGTCCTTTAATTAGTGAATGAATAAAAACTTTGTGAAATAGGTATACATGTAATGATATTTAGAAATTAAAAAGAAATAACAGATACATGCAGTTATATGAATGCATCTCAAAAACAATGAATTACATCAAACTATGAATACATAACAGTTTGGTATTAATATCCTTGAAGTATGTAGAGTATCTGAGACAAAACAGGCTTCAATAAAATATTATTGGAAGAACAAATTAACGTATAGTTCTGCATGTGTATTAGTCATTTAGTTGTGTCTGACTCTTTTGTGATCCAATGGACTGTACCCCACAAGGCTCCTCTGTCCTTGTAATTTTCCAGGTAAAAATAGTGAAGAGTCTTGCCATTTCCTAATGGGTAACTTATAGCTCTTGATGTAGAATGTATATGTTGACGTTAGAGAAGATAGAATAATTATTACATATACGCTTGATAATTAGTTAGAATAATTCAGATATTGAGCACTGTGTATGATTATGTGTGTCTGTGTGTGCACACATACACATGCCTGAAATTATAAACCAAATTTTAATTTTTTTGGAAAAAAGTTGGAAGAATTGAGAAATACAATTAAATTGTTTGCGGGGTCTGCAGAGTAAATGAGAGAAACAATTCCCAATCAAGGTGAGGTAAAACAAATCAATCCTAAATGCATTTAGGTTCATTTTTACGAATATTATTAGACTGTGATCCTAAAAGTATTCCCATTGATAGGACTATTGCTTTAAGCAGTAATTTCACTACATATCTTGGCAGATCTAAATCTACCTGGTGGACTGCACTAATTTTATTTGCAAACTCATGTGGGTTAGATGTGCTGACAAGGATGTGGAGCAATTGAAACTTTTGTACCCTGCTAATAGGAATTAAACATGATATAAGTTTGGAAACAAACTTGGCAGTTTGTTGTGTATTAAGATGTATTATGCCATATGCTACAACACATGCCACCAAGCTGATTCGTTCCTAGTAATTTATCCAAATGGGTAAAGCATACAACTACACAGAGCCCTGGGTGCAAATGTCTATAGCTATTTTATTCATTATCAGAAAATGTAGAAACAACCCAAATGTCCTTTAATTAGTGAATGAATAAAAACTTTGTGAAATAGGTATACATGTAATGATATTTAGAAATTAAAAAGAAATAACAGATACATGCAGTTATATGAATGCATCTCAAAAACAATGAATTACATCAAACTATGAATACATAACAGTTTGGTATTAATATCCTTGAAGTATGTAGAGTATCTGAGACAAAACAGGCTTCAATAAAATATTATTGGAAGAACAAATTAACGTATAGTTCTGCATGTGTATTAGTCATTTAGTTGTGTCTGACTCTTTTGTGATCCAATGGACTGTACCCCACAAGGCTCCTCTGTCCTTGTAATTTTCCAGGTAAAAATAGTGAAGAGTCTTGCCATTTCCTAATGGGTAACTTATAGCTCTTGATGTAGAATGTATATGTTGACGTTAGAGAAGATAGAATAATTATTACATATACGCTTGATAATTAGTTAGAATAATTCAGATATTGAGCACTGTGTATGATTATGTGTGTCTGTGTGTGCACACATACACATGCACATGCTCAGTTGTCTCCAGCTCTCTGTGACCCCATGAACTATGGCTTGCCTGGCTCCTCTGTCCGTGGAATTTTCCAGACAAAAATACTGGAGCAGGTTGCCATTTCCTCCTCCAGGGGATCTCCTCAACCCAGGGATCAAACCCGTGCCTCCTGAGTTTCCTAAATTGGCAGATGGATACTTACCACTAGCACCATCTGGACATCAGGCATTGAGTGTTAGTTTATATTAAATCAAAGAAACCAAAAAATAGGAGGCTTTAACCAAGCATACAGTTTTGATTAGACTGGGGCCCAGAAACTGAATTCATATATAATTGACATTCTTAATTCTAGCTAATCTATTTTGTGTAAAGTAGAATCTTATTGTCATAGCAATTTGCATTACTGTTGCAGTTAATGATGTTAAGAGACTTGTACTTATTTGCTCTCTGTGCACCTTCTTTTGGTGAAATGTCTGTTGATTTTCCCTTTTTCTAGGCTCATTATTTAAATCGGGCTGCTTGTCTTTATTTTGTTAAACTTTTAAGTTTCTCTATTATATCCTGGATATGGTTTCTTTGCAAGAAAAGTCATTTGCAAATATTTTCTCCTAGTCTGTCTTATCTTCTTATTAACTTAAAATGTTTTTCCAAGCAACAGAACTTTAAAATCACAGTAGTTTCTCATTGTTGTCTTTTATGTTTCATGTTTTTATTTGTATAACATATTAAAAAATCTTCACTTAGATTATAAGGATGCTTTCCTAGCAGCTTCATAGTTTGTATGCTTACATTTAACTCTATGATCATTTTCAAAGTAATTTTTATATACGGTACACGGTGAGGGTTTTTGATTGCATATATACTGAGCTATGCTTTCTTTGTACTTTGCCTGCATAGGATTTCCAATTTTTTGCATGTGTCACTTCTTTTCATTCATTAGTTTTGAAAAATTCTTGTCCGTTAAGATCTTCAAATAGTTTTCATATGTCTCTCTGTTTACCTCTTGGACTCCAAATGCATCTGTATTTGCTACTTTAAAATTGTCCCATGGCTCATCATTGGTGCTCTATTGCTTTGGGTTTGTTTGTTTTCCTTTACTCTTTTATTTCTTTGTGTTTCAGTTTGGATAATACCTAATTATCAATGTTCAGGTTCACCATTTCTTCATCTGGTAGTATTCAGTCTGTTGAAAAGCCCACTAGAGGAATTCATGATCTTTGATATTGTAGGCTTTTTTATTGTCAGCATATATAGCTGGCTTTTTAAAAATAATTTCAATTACTCTTTCATAACATCCCATCTGTTCTCAGTGTCCGCCTTTTACATCGTATCCTTTAAATAGTAATCATAGCTATACGCAATCCCAATTTGATTGCATTTAGTAAATGCAGTCCCATTTGTTCCATCATTAGGACCATTTCTGGCTGTAATTTTATGAGTTAGTTTCTCTCTTAACAAGGAGTCAGCAGAACCACACTTAAAAATGTGCTGCTTTTTTTCTCACTTACTTGTGTCTTATAATTTTCAGCTCTAAAGTGAACATTGTGTGCAGAAGAACAATTGCACCTAAGGTATAGTGTTTTTTCTTGGCAATGGACACTCTTCTTTTCTCAATAAGAAGATCTGATCTGATAAGCTGAGCCAACATAGACACAGTTTTGGCTGGTTTGGGATTTTATTGTTGCTGTAGTTATGCCTGGTGCTACCAGTTTTTGAACTCTCCCAGCATTAGGCAATGACTCTCATGAACTTACTGTGAGGCCTGGGAACCAGAGGCATTTTTCCTCTGCCTCTGCGCACCATTCTCAGTGTTTAGCAGGCACATGCTTTACCTTTCCCGTTTCTAATAAATAGGCTCTGTCATGTACTGCTGGGAGGTTTTTTTTTTTTTTGAAAATACATATTTTGTTTTATATTGCATTCTTTCTATTAATTCTTCAGCAGCACATTTAAAATGTTTCCTCACATTCTTTCTCACTCTCTGTGTTTTTCTACTTAAAATGAGATGATACCTCAATAATCTTGATATCTACATATTTTAAAAACAATATGCAAACATAAAAGCCAATACAGTGTAATCTCTAAAAGTCATATGGCAGCTGCATCTGTATTGTCTACTGTGAAGTGGAAATAGCAACTTCCGGTGTAATGTGTACCTCTGCTTCTGCTTATGTGAACAAAAGTGATATTAATGTATGTGTTAATAGATGCATAGACTATCTCTGGAGAAATGCAGAGGAAACAGGAAGCATTGGACTCTTGGAAAAGGAATGTGATCGGCTTATGGGTTAGAAGATTTATTTTTCACATCACCCATTTTAATTATTTATTAGAAATTTTAGTATTTCAGAATGTAGAAATATTATCTAGTCAAAATCAGAAAAAAGGGAATACGGCAAGAAGTATAGTTAGGTATTTTAATATTTAATTTAATTTTATAGTTTTATTTATTTCCTTTTGGCTGTGCTGGGTCTTCACCGTTTAAATAGTAATCATCTCTTAGTTTTAAATGCAGTCCCATTTGTTCCATCATTAGGACCATTTCTGGCTGTAATTTTATGAGTTAGTTTCTCTCTTAACAAGGAGTCAGCAGAACCACACTTAAAAATGTGCTGCTTTTTTTCTCACTTACTTGTGTCTTATAATTTTCAGCTCTAAAGTGAACATTGTGTGCAGAAGAACAATTGCACCTAAGGTATAGTGTTTTTTCTTGGCAATGGACACTCTTCTTTTCTCAATAAGAAGATCTGATCTGATAAGCTGAGCCAACATAGACACAGTTTTGGCTGGTTTGGGATTTTATTGTTGCTGTAGTTATGCCTGGTGCTACCAGTTTTTGAACTCTCCCAGCATTAGGCAATGACTCTCATGAACTTACTGTGAGGCCTGGGAACCAGAGGCATTTTTCCTCTGCCTCTGCGCACCATTCTCAGTGTTTAGCAGGCACATGCTTTACCTTTCCCGTTTCTAATAAATAGGCTCTGTCATGTACTGCTGGGAGGTTTTTTTTTTTTTTGAAAATACATATTTTGTTTTATATTGCATTCTTTCTATTAATTCTTCAGCAGCACATTTAAAATGTTTCCTCACATTCTTTCTCACTCTCTGTGTTTTTCTACTTAAAATGAGATGATACCTCAATAATCTTGATATCTACATATTTTAAAAACAATATGCAAACATAAAAGCCAATACAGTGTAATCTCTAAAAGTCATATGGCAGCTGCATCTGTATTGTCTACTGTGAAGTGGAAATAGCAACTTCCGGTGTAATGTGTACCTCTGCTTCTGCTTATGTGAACAAAAGTGATATTAATGTATGTGTTAATAGATGCATAGACTATCTCTGGAGAAATGCAGAGGAAACAGGAAGCATTGGACTCTTGGAAAAGGAATGTGATCGGCTTATGGGTTAGAAGATTTATTTTTCACATCACCCATTTTAATTATTTATTAGAAATTTTAGTATTTCAGAATGTAGAAATATTATCTAGTCAAAATCAGAAAAAGGTAATACGGCAAGAAGTATAGTTAGGTATTTTAATATTTAATTTAATTTTATAGTTTTATTTATTTCCTTTTGGCTGTGCTGGGTCTTCACTGCTGCATGTGGGCTTTCTCTAGTTGCAGCGAGCAGGGGCTACTATTCTCCGAGGTACACCAGCTTCTCATTGTGGCATCATCTCTTGTTGTAGAGCACAAGCTTTAGGGCACACGGGCTTCATTAGTTGTAGCAAATAAGCTCAGTGGTTGTGGCTTCCCCAGGCTCTTCTCAGATGGCACTAGTGGTAAAGATCCTGTCTACCAACACAGGAGACAGAAGAAACGCGGGTTGGAAAGAGACCCTGGAAAAGGAAATGGCTATCCACTCCAGTATTCATGCCTGGAAAATTCCATAGACCGAAAAGCCTGTGGGTTATAGTCCAGAGCTGCAAAGAGCCAGACAGGACTGAGTACACCTACTCATGTAGGCAGTAGTTGTGGCACCTGGGCTCAGTTGCTCCACAGCATGTGACATCTTCCCAGACCATGGATTTAACCCATGTCCGTTATTTCTTTATTTTTATATTTGTGTGTCTTTTCTGTAAATAAATAATTGAAATCAGCCTTTAGAAAGTGTGTCTTAAATCATGGTCTTTCTGAAACATCTCTGAGGCCCACAGCATTCCTATACTATAGCCAGAAAACAACCGGCTCAGGTATGTGATTCTGTATTCAGGATCCACACCAATGTAACATAGAAACTTTTCAAAAATACTCAGGCCCTTCATCAGAATAGCAACTAAGTTAGTTTTGTACAAAGGCCGTAAGTTAATATTCTCTTTTATTCAACATTTACTTCACTTTTGGGGGCTATTAGTAAAAAAACATTCAAAAACAAATAGTTTAATATGTAATGATAAGAAAGCAAATATGTATACATGGCCCAGGTCAGGAAATGGCATATTTCTCATTTTTACAATGAGAATTTATTTTTTTTCCCTTTCTCTCCAGGGACTACCTCTAGATAATGACTATTTAGATTTTTGGATTAGTTTTCTCCTTGCTTTTCTTTATACTTTTGTCATCTAAAAATATAATTTTGCATCCTTAAAAATATAATTAGGTTTTATCTGCTATAAAAAGAATTCTATCATACTCTTCGTGTCTTAATATTTTCAAATTATTTAAATTTGATTCATTTCTTATTAAAAGTACATGTACCTACATTAAATTTTCACTGCTGTATTATATTCTGTTATATATCCCATTGTGTGAATATAGCATGATTATTTCTTGTTTGGAACTAATGTAGAAAAGCTCTCATAAAGTTTTGTATATATTTATTATCGTGTTCATATATAGAACTTTCTTTTTTTGGGTTTATATCTAGGGGTGGAATCATCCCCTGTGGGTTATAGTCCGGGGGAGTTTTGGGCAAAAGAGCCAAAAAGGAACAGAAGAAACGTGGTTGGAAAGAGACCCTGGAAAAGGAAATGGCTATCCTCTCCAGTATTCATGCCTGGAAAATTCCATAGACCGAAAAGCCTGTGGGTTATAGTCCAGAGCTGCAAAGAGCCAGACAGGACTGAGTACACCTACTCATGTAGGCAGTAGTTGTGGCACCTGGGCTCAGTTGCTCCACAGCATGTGACATCTTCCCAGACCATGGATTTAACCCATGTCCGTTATTTCTTTATTTTTATATTTGTGTGTCTTTTCTGTAAATAAATAATTGAAATCAGCCTTTAGAAAGTGTGTCTTAAATCATGGTCTTTCTGAAACATCTCTGAGGCCCACAGCATTCCTATACTATAGCCAGAAAACAACCGGCTCAGGTATGTGATTCTGTATTCAGGATCCACACCAATGTAACATAGAAACTTTTTCAAAAATACTCAGGCCCTTCATCAGAATAGCAACTAAGTTAGTTTTGTACAAAGGCCGTAAGTTAATATTCTCTTTTATTCAACATTTACTTCACTTTTGGGGGCTATTAGTAAAAAAACATTCAAAAACAAATAGTTTAATATGTAATGATAAGAAAGCAAATATGTATACATGGCCCAGGTCAGGAAATGGCATATTTCTCATTTTTACAATGAGAATTTCTTTTTCTCCCCTTTCTCTCCAGGGACTACCTCTAGATAATGACTATTTAGATTTTTGGATTAGTTTTCTCCTTGCTTTTCTTTATACTTTTGTCATCTAAAAATATAATTTTGCATCCTTAAAAATATAATTAGGTTTTATCTGCTATAAAAAGAATTCTATCATACTCTTCGTGTCTTAATATTTTCAAATTATTTAAATTTGATTCATTTCTTATTAAAAGTACATGTACCTACATTAAATTTTCACTGCTGTATTATATTCTGTTATATATCCCATTGTGTGAATATAGCATGATTATTTCTTGTTTGGAACTAATGTAGAAAAGCTCTCATAAAGTTTTGTATATATTTATTATCGTGTTCATATATAGAACTTTCTTTAGGGTTTATATCTAGGGGTGGATTTCTTAAGTCAAATGCATGTATGTCTGGAATTTTACTATATTAAGTCCAACTGTTTATTCCAAGTGGTTATTTCAATATATACTCCCGCTGTAATGTAATAGGAAAATATAGCCCAGAGACATGCAAAGCTGGATATAGCACACTAGCTGATTGCCTCTTGATCCCTGATCCCTGAAGAGGTCAAGAGATAATCAGCTATTTCAAATTTGAAAACATTCATCCCAATTAATCTGTTAATCTCCTAATAAAACCATGCAATATATTACATGAATAATTTTTTGAATCCTATTCACAAAATTGAGACAATGTTATTTTAATATGGATTCCCCTGATAACTACTAATAGATATGTTTATTATCTATCTATCTTCTTTGTTTTTAAGGAAGAGCTTCTTTATGTATTTTTTAAATAGATGGTGTTGTTGTTTAGTTGCTAAATTTTATTTGACTCTTTGTGGCTCTATGGACTGAAGCCTACCAGTCTCCTCTGTCCATGGGATTTCCCAGACAAAAATACTGGAGTAGGTTTCCATTTTCTTTTTCAGAGGATCTTCCTGACCCAGAGACTGAACTTGTATCTTCTGCATTGGCAGGTGAATTCTTAACCACTGAGCCACCGGGGAAGCACAAAATGCATGATTGTTGTTGTTGTTGTTGTTGTTCAATCCCTAAGTCATATCTAATTCTTTGCAAACCCATGCCAGGCTTTGCTGTTATTCACTATCACCTGGAGTTTGCTAAGATTCATGTCTATTGAGTTGGTGATGCTACCTAACATTTCATTGTCTGTAGCCTCTAAATGGATGATGATGGGTATCAAGTCATTGTGGAATTTAAATGACAGCTGATCCATATAAAAGTGTGGTGTCACAGTTCTATTTTGTTCTTGTGCCCCATGAAGTGTTGTTGTCAGGCTCCTCTGTCAGGGGTGCCATTTCTGTCTCCAGGGGATCTTCCTTACCAAGGATTGAACCCAGGTCTCCTACACGGGAGGCAGATTCATTACCATCTCAGCCACCAGGGACGCTCTTATTTTCAAATGTTAATGCTCATAACATGTCAAGCATATCATTTGTAACTACACTTATGTTGAATAGTTTTATCTTCCGGTATAAAACATGTGAAGGAACATATACTTTTTTGAGATATTTAGATTATTTTTTTTGGTGTGTGAAACACATAGTCAGGGTTTCTATTAGGGTGCCTGTGTTTTACCTCTGTTTTTTGGGGAAGATTTTTTTGAGGGTGAAACCCAGAAACAAATAACCTTTTGATTTAAAGGATGCATTTTTATATATCTTCTCTATATACATTCTTTTCTGGGTACACTATTTGAATATTTTCACCAAATCTGGTACTTGGCTGTTCACTCACTTCATGACATCCTCTGATGCTTAAGATGTTCTTAGTTTCAATTAGATGAACATATTCATATTTTTCTTCTCAGTGCTATTTTATGTCTTGATTAAGAAATCTTGCTGTCCTTCAAGATCATATACTTATTCTCCTGTGTTATCTTCTGGGAATTTTATAGATTGCTTAAATTTTTTTATGTGAAATTACTATAGAACTCTAATTAGTCTGTTTCAATTCTCAAAAAGGTTTCTATGTGATCCTGGATTACAAATCAGTATGATGATTCTTTAATAGCCATTACTTTTCCAGGGTACGTTTATCCATTCTTTTTTCTACCCTGCTCCACCTAACATCTAGGAGTCCTTATCACCTCCTATAAAGTTGGAGCAATTTCACTTCCAATTCATCTTAACCCTGAGAGCAGATTGTGTTGGCGACCCAGTTTAAAATGGACACGTTCGGGCTTCCCCTGGTAACACTGATCTATCACCTGGAGTTTGCTACCTAACATTTCATTGTCTGTAGCCTCTAAATGGATGATGATGGGTATCAAGTCATTGTGGAATTTAAATGACAGCTGATCCATATAAAAGTGTGGTGTCACAGTTCTATTTTGTTCTTGTGCCCCATGAAGTGTTGTTGTCAGGCTCCTCTGTCAGGGGTGCCATTTCTGTCTCCAGGGGATCTTCCTTACCAAGGATTGAACCCAGGTCTCCTACACGGGAGGCAGATTCATTACCATCTCAGCCACCAGGGACGCTCTTATTTTCAAATGTTAATGCTCATAACATGTCAAGCATATCATTTGTAACTACACTTATGTTGAATAGTTTTATCTTCCGGTATAAAACATGTGAAGGAACATATACTTTTTTGAGATATTTAGATTATTTTTTTTGGTGTGTGAAACACATAGTCAGGGTTTCTATTAGGGTGCCTGTGTTTTACCTCTGTTTTTTGGGGAAGATTTTTTTGAGGGTGAAACCCAGAAACAAATAACCTTTTGATTTAAAGGATGCATTTTTATATATCTTCTCTATATACATTCTTTTCTGGGTACACTATTTGAATATTTTCACCAAATCTGGTACTTGGCTGTTCACTCACTTCATGACATCCTCTGATGCTTAAGATGTTCTTAGTTTCAATTAGATGAACATATTCATATTTTTCTTCTCAGTGCTATTTTATGTCTTGATTAAGAAATCTTGCTGTCCTTCAAGATCATATACTTATTCTCCTGTGTTATCTTCTGGGAATTTTATAGATTGCTTAAATTTTTTTATGTGAAATTACTATAGAACTCTAATTAGTCTGTTTCAATTCTCAAAAAGGTTTCTATGTGATCCTGGATTACAAATCAGTATGATGATTCTTTAATAGCCATTACTTTTCCAGGGTACGTTTATCCATTCTTTTTTCTACCCTGCTCCACCTAACATCTAGGAGTCCTTATCACCTCCTATAAAGTTGGAGCAATTTCACTTCCAATTCATCTTAACCCTGAGAGCAGATTGTGTTGGCGACCCAGTTTAAAATGGACACGTTCGGGCTTCCCCTGGTGGTCCAGTGGGTAAAAACACTGCCTTGCAGTGCAACGGGCGCCGGTTCGATCCCTGGCCTGGGAAGATCCCATGTGCCGCGGAGTGGCTGGACCGATGTGTCCAATCACCTAGCGGGAGCTTTGACGCGCGTGCGCCCAGAGCCCATGCTCTGCGATGACAGTGGCCACCGCGATGGGAGGCCCACAGGAGCCAAAGAACAAAAGACGGATGAAAATGGAGAAATGAAAGACCAGTGGAAGTGGCCCACCCATCCCCCTCCCTCCCCACTCCACCCTTCAAAAGATAAATAAATAAATTAAAAAAAAAAAAAATGGACACGTTCTCCTAAGAGTTGTCCCCCTAGGAAGGGGATCTGGCCTTAGCTCCTGTTGTTCACATCTTTTCAGTCCTTCAAAGGAAAGCACACATTTGCTCAAATGGGCAGCTAGTCCTCAGAGCAAAACTGTTTTTGCTGCTCTGGTGTTTTTCATACATATTTTGTACCCATTTTCTCTTAGAATTTTGTCTGGTAATTATTATCTTGTCATCATCCATGGTATGTTTAAGAGAATACATATTTTAACCAACATATTGTATTGTATTAAGAGAATACCTGGTATAAGTGTCTTATGTATCAACTTGGTTAGGCTACAATAGCCAGTTAATTGATAAAACATAATGAAGGTGTTGTTGTGAAGGCATTTCATAAATGTCGTTATGTCTATTATCAGCTGACTTTATTTTTTATTGTTTTATTTTTTAAATTGATGTATAGTTGATCACACATCTATTGATATATAGATGACACAATATTATATGTTACAGGTGTACAATATGGTGATTTACAATTGTTATGATCATATTCCATTCATAGTTATTATGAAATACTGGTTATATTCTGTGTGTTGTACAGTATACCTTTGTAGCTTATTTTATACATGATAGTTTGTACCTCTTAAGCCTCAGCTCCTACATTGCCCCTCCTTCCTTCCTTCTCCCCAGTGGTAGTCAATACTTTGTTTTCTGTATCTGTTAGTCTGTTTTTTCATTATATTCACTACTTTGTCATATTTTTTAGATTCCACATGTGATATCAGACAGTGTTTGTCTTTCTCTGTCTGACTTATTTCACTTAGTATAGTACTCTCCAAGTCCATCCATATTTTCACAAATGACAAAGTTTCATTTGTGATGATTGCGTATTATTCCACTATAAGGAGATTCTCATCAGTAATTGAGACGTGTCTCAAAATGCCTTGATGGCTTTAAGAGCAAAACCTAGTCTTTTCCAGAGAAGAAGAATTTCTGCCTCAAGAATGAAGCATCCTCTCCTACATGAGTTTCTAGTTGGTCAGCCTGCCTCAGCTCTTACAGTTGCTTCAGCCAGTTCCTCAAAAAATGCAATATAATTTTACATAATTCTATATAAAATAGAATTTTTAAATTTTTTATTTTACTTTCCAGAGTTTTGTTGTTTACAGATATGTATGATCCCAGATTAGTTGTATGTATATCCCCCTCTTCCCACCCCTCCAGGCCGTTGCACAGCACCCCTTCAGGATCCCCTTTTCTCATAGTGCAATGACAATAACTATTTTTTTCACATATGACAGTACAGGTTTTCATGCTACTTCCTTTACGTCTCCCACCCACTGTTTATTCCCCCACAATGTCCGTATGTCTATTGTCCATGTGTGTTTCTTCATCACTTTACTGTGTGTGTTATCATTACCATCCTACTAGATTCCATATATATGTGTTAGTATACGTTTTTTTCACTGCTACTTCCTTTACTGATTCCTCCCACACCTATATCAGCTGACTTTATTTTTTATTGTTTTATTTTTTAAATTGATGTATAGTTGATCACACATCTATTGATATATAGATGACACAATATTATATGTTACAGGTGTACAATATGGTGATTTACAATTGTTATGATCATATTCCATTCATAGTTATTATGAAATACTGGTTATATTCTGTGTGTTGTACAGTATACCTTTGTAGCTTATTTTATACATGATAGTTTGTACCTCTTAAGCCTCAGCTCCTACATTGCCCCTCCTTCCTTCCTTCTCCCCAGTGGTAGTCAATACTTTGTTTTCTGTATCTGTTAGTCTGTTTTTTCATTATATTCACTACTTTGTCATATTTTTTAGATTCCACATGTGATATCAGACAGTGTTTGTCTTTCTCTGTCTGACTTATTTCACTTAGTATAGTACTCTCCAAGTCCATCCATATTTTCACAAATGACAAAGTTTCATTTGTGATGATTGTATTATTCCACTATAAGGAGATTCTCATCAGTAATTGAGACGTGTCTCAAAATGCCTTGATGGCTTTAAGAGCAAAACCTAGTCTTTTCCAGAGAAGAAGAATTTCTGCCTCAAGAATGAAGCATCCTCTCCTACATGAGTTTCTAGTTGGTCAGCCTGCCTCAGCTCTTACAGTTGCTTCAGCCAGTTCCTCAAAAAATGCAATATAATTTTACATAATTCTATATAAAATAGAATTTTTAAATTTTTTATTTTACTTTCCAGAGTTTTGTTGTTTACAGATATGTATGATCCCAGATTAGTTGTATGTATATCCCCCCCATCCCACCCCTCCAGGCCGTTGCACAGCACCCCTTCAGGATCCCCTTTTCTCATAGTGCAATGACAATAACTATTTTTTTCACATATGACAGTACAGGTTTTCATGCTACTTCCTTTACGTCTCCCACCCACTGTTTATTCCCCCACAATGTCCGTATGTCTATTGTCCATGTGTGTTTCTTCATCACTTTACTGTGTGTGTTATCATTACCATCCTACTAGATTCCATATATATGTGTTAGTATACTGTACTTGTCTTTCTCTTTTTGACTGATTTCACTTTTTATGATAGGTTCTAGATCCAGCCACCTCATTAGGACTGATTCTTCTACATTTCTTTTTACAGCTGTGTAGTATTCCATTGTATATATGTACCAGAGCTTCTTTATCCATTCATTCGCCGATGGGCATCTAGGTTGCTTCCATGTTCTGGCTATTGTATAGAGAGCTGCAATGAACATTGGGGTACAGGTGCTTCTTTCTGTTTTGATTTCATCAGGGTATAAGCCTAAGAGTGGGATTGCTGGGTCATATGATGCTTCTATTTTTAGTTTTTTAAGGAATCTCCATACTGTTTTCCATAGCAGCTGTATCAATTGACATTCCCACCAGCAATGCAAAAGTGTTCCTTTTACTCCGCACCCTCTCCAGCATTTATTTTCTCTACATTTTTTGATGATGGCCATTCTAACTGGTGTGAGGTGATATCTCATTGTAGTTTTTATTTACATTTAATAATAAGTGAGGTTGAGCAATGCTTTGTGTGTTTTTTTGGCCATCTGTATGTCCTCTTTGGAGAGGTGTCTGCAATTTAAATATATAATATATATAGAAATATATATTATATATTTTTGTTTCCTTGCAGAAGCCTGAAGCACTGCCATATCTTCAGTTCAGTCACTCAGTCATGTCTGACTCTTTGTGACCCCATGGACTGCACCACACCAGGCTTCCCTGTCCTTCACCATCTCCTGGAGCTTGCTCAAACTCATGTCCATTGGTTTGGCTATGCCATCCAACCGTCTCATCCTCTGTTGTCCCCTTCTCCTTTTGCATTCTATTTTTCCCAGCATTCAGGTCTTTTCGAATGAGTTGTCTCTTCACACCAGGTGGCCAAAGTATCTTAGCATGAATGAAACTGAAATGCTCCCTAGTCTTCTGTCTCTTTCTCTCTTCTTGGTATAAGTTTTTGCTTCTCTATATAACACATCAATTTTGTTTTGTAGAAATGATATGGCTTCACATATACTTTGTGACACTTATAAAGGCCTTTTCTTTTCCTGATTTCTCTCTCCTCTTTCTGCTAAGCCTTTGAGTTCAATCTCGTTCTTATTTTTCTGTATTCCAGGCTCACCTCACATGCCCGTTAATCCTTAGAAGAGTCATGAAGTGGTCAGTATGTGGGGATGTCTGTCGCCTGAGAAGCTTTAGTTTAGATGCATGTCTGGGAATTGAGGTTTTAGGGGAACCCTCAAAACTCAGTGAAGAGGACTTTATTTTTGGTTTCTTCCTACATTTTCTTTTTATCTCATTAGATCATTTATGAACTCTTTCTAGAAGAACTACAATGATCTCACTGATGTTCTAATTTCCACTGTAGTCTGAATCCTACTGATTCTGTTTTTCCCTTATCTTCTTTGTGCTTAGAGCCTATCCAGGTTTAAGTAAACTAGGTTAGATTCATCTTCTACTCTCTCTTAAGCAGCAACTTTTATTTACTCTGTATTTCATAAATTCATTGAAATTTGTTGTTTTATTCCTTTTTTAAAAAAAACCTTTATTTTGCTTTTAACTTTTACAGAGTTTTGTTGTTTACAGATATATATGTTCCCAGATTAGTCATATGTATATCCCCCCCTTCCCACCCCTCCCAACCATCACACAGCACCCCTGAAGGATCCCCTTTTCTCACAGAGCAATGACTATATCCTTTTTTGATACTATACATATTTTCACATTTTTTCTCTTACATTGAAATGAAGTCTTAAGACAGAGGAGAGTTATTATGTTTTTCCATAATCCAATTCCTGAATCTGCAAGCCAATTTTGTATATTTAAAGTGGTAGTAAAGAAAAAGAGTTGGTTATATTTATAAATTATCTTATATAAATGAATACTTTATTGGAAGATTGTCTTTTGCTTATTCTTTTGATCTCCCTGTATTTTCCTTTGCTTACCCATTGTTAAAAGTCATGAGCCACTAAAAGAGATTGCATAAATTGCTATTCTGTCTCTTTCTCTCTTCTTGGTATAAGTTTTTGCTTCTCTATATAACACATCAATTTTGTTTTGTAGAAATGATATGGCTTCACATATACTTTGTGACACTTATAAAGGCCTTTTCTTTTCCTGATTTCTCTCTCCTCTTTCTGCTAAGCCTTTGAGTTCAATCTCGTTCTTATTTTTCTGTATTCCAGGCTCACCTCACATGCCCGTTAATCCTTAGAAGAGTCATGAAGTGGTCAGTATGTGGGGATGTCTGTCGCCTGAGAAGCTTTAGTTTAGATGCATGTCTGGGAATTGAGGTTTTAGGGGAACCCTCAAAACTCAGTGAAGAGGACTTTATTTTTGGTTTCTTCCTTCATTTTTCTTTTTATCTCATTAGATCATTTATGAACTCTTTCTAGAAGAACTACAATGATCTCACTGATGTTCTAATTTCCACTGTAGTCTGAATCCTACTGATTCTGTTTTTCCCTTATCTTCTTTGTGCTTAGAGCCTATCCAGGTTTAAGTAAACTAGGTTAGATTCATCTTCTACTCTCTCTTAAGCAGCAACTTTTATTTACTCTGTATTTCATAAATTCATTGAAATTTGTTGTTTTATTCCTTTTTTAAAAAAAACCTTTATTTTGCTTTTAACTTTTACAGAGTTTTGTTGTTTACAGATATATATGTTCCCAGATTAGTCATATGTATATCCCCCCCTTCCCACCCCTCCCAACCATCACACAGCACCCCTGAAGGATCCCCTTTTCTCACAGAGCAATGACTATATCCTTTTTTGATACTATACATATTTTCACATTTTTTCTCTTACATTGAAATGAAGTCTTAAGACAGAGGAGAGTTATTATGTTTTTCCATAATCCAATTCCTGAATCTGCAAGCCAATTTTGTATATTTAAAGTGGTAGTAAAGAAAAAGAGTTGGTTATATTTATAAATTATCTTATATAAATGAATACTTTATTGGAAGATTGTCTTTTGCTTATTCTTTTGATCTCCCTGTATTTTCCTTTGCTTACCCATTGTTAAAAGTCATGAGCCACTAAAAGAGATTGCATAAATTGCTATTTTCCTGCCTTGCTAGTTTCTACCTCTTCCTTTATATGATAAAACTTAATTATATCTGGTGAAGCTAATGTAGGCAGAGAAGAGGAAGAGACTTGGTAAAGCTTCTGCTATACACTTGATTAAGCATAAACTCAAAGTTCTGTTATTAATATTGATTGGGCGGCAGAAATAAGATATGTTGGAAAGTATAGATTTAGTTGCAGTGTGTGTTCTCATAAGGAAAAGACAAGTTTAAATTACCATGCAAGGAATAACAGCTTTAATAAATGTAATAGTAGTTTTATACACAATTTTAAATCACATATAGACTTCTGAGCTGATTTATAAAATCAGTCTTTTAATTCAACACTCCATAATTTCAGAGTTTGTGCCATTAATTCTGCATTATATGAACATCCAGACCCACCTCTTAAATAATTCTTTATGTTAGTATGTGTTACTTAGAAGACTTGGAGAAATTCTTTTTAAATCTAAATGATTAATGAATGTAGGATAGCTCTCATCTCATCTTGAACAAAATTAATATCAAATAATTAAAAACTAAACTGTGGAAGATTCTGGGATGATGGTTAGCAATGGTACTGCTTTGAACATCCCACAGTCTTCTTATTAGGCAAATACAGAAACTAATTAGCAAAAGCAATTACATCAAAGGCATTATAGATATTTGTCGTGCTGTGCTGCAACGCTATGGGCTGTAGCCCACCAGGCTTATATATCCATGGGGATTCTCTAGGGAAGAATAATGGAGGTGGTTGCTATGCCCTCTTCCAGGGTATCTTCCCAACCCAGGGATCAAACCCACGTCTTCTGCATTGCGGCTGGATTCTTTTACCAGCTGAGCTACCAGAGAAGCCCTTATAGATATTTACAACGAAGTTAATTGACAAGGTATCCCTATGACCCCTGAAATACAGACCTACTGTGAAAGGCCTTCAACATTTCTAAGACCTGCATAAAATCAATTTTGTGAAGAAGAAAGTAGAGGGAAGAAATGATGTGTATGAAAAATCTGGAAACAAGAAACATTCAAAATATTCGATAGTTATTTTCTGAAAAGCACCTACAACTGGGAGGGATTCTTTACTATTTAAGAGCTAGTAAGTGTGACAGATCTGAACAGTCTGGTTCAGTGGAGCTCCTGTAATCTTACAAAGCTCATCAGCTAAGGTTAACTTCTTGAACAAGTCTATATGTTGAGGAGAAACTCTTGGGCATGGCCAAAAATTAAAAAGCAGGAGTATGATAGAGACAAAGGAAGGGGAGCAGGGAGCGAGTGGAACAGACTCAATAAATCTCAGAAAGTAAGCTATGATAACATTATCTGTCTACCTATCTATCTCTATCTCTATATATATCTATATATCTGTATCTACCTGTGTGTATGTCAAGTTACTTAAGTTGTGTCTCACTCTTTGCAACACCATGCACTGTAGCCTGCCAAACTCCTTTCTCCATGGGATTCTCCAGGCAAGAATACTGGGATGGATTGCCATGTCCTCCTCCAGGGAATCTTCCTAACTAGTGATCGCCCTAGTCTTTTACGTCTCCTGCTTTGGAAAGTGGGTTCTTCACCACTAGTGCCACCTGGGAAACCCCTATATTGGTATATCTTTACACAAAACCAATAGTAAAAAAGGGCTATATCAAATTTTAAAAGTTCACTGAACCACAAATCCTTCTAATATTTCAGGAAAACAAATCCCCCACACACATATATAGCCATATAAATTGATAAAATAATTATGAACTAAACGAGAATGAAAAGCAACCCCCCCAAAAAAAACCCTTAGAAAATAGATACTGAAAGCAGAAGACATCCACACAAAACTATAACCTATAATTTCATAATGACTTACATAGATCAAAGATTCCCTGAGGACTTTCACAAACTTGGGCTGATTTCTATCATCCTCCATTTACAGGTTGCTTTTCCTCTTTTTTTCTTATCTCAGTGAAGGACTGGAGACATCCACAAGCCTTAACTCTATACTAGAAACCATCATTTTCTACTCATTCAACCTCATGTCTCTTGTTGATTGCTACATTCTAAAGAAAGTTTGCCCCCTCTTCCTATTGTTTATCTCAATTTTGTGAAGAAGAAAGTAGAGGGAAGAAATGATGTGTATGAAAAATCTGGAAACAAGAAACATTCAAAATATTCGATAGTTATTTTCTGAAAAGCACCTACAACTGGGAGGATTCTTTACTATTTAAGAGCTAGTAAGTGTGACAGATCTGAACAGTCTGGTTCAGTGGAGCTCCTGTAATCTTACAAAGCTCATCAGCTAAGGTTAACTTCTTGAACAAGTCTATATGTTGAGGAGAAACTCTTGGGCATGGCCAAAAATTAAAAAGCAGGAGTATGATAGAGACAAAGGAAGGGGAGCAGGGAGCGAGTGGAACAGACTCAATAAATCTCAGAAAGTAAGCTATGATAACATTATCTGTCTACCTATCTATCTCTATCTCTATATATATCTATATATCTGTATCTACCTGTGTGTATGTCAAGTTACTTAAGTTGTGTCTCACTCTTTGCAACACCATGCACTGTAGCCTGCCAAACTCCTTTCTCCATGGGATTCTCCAGGCAAGAATACTGGGATGGATTGCCATGTCCTCCTCCAGGGAATCTTCCTAACTAGTGATCGCCCTAGTCTTTTACGTCTCCTGCTTTGGAAAGTGGGTTCTTCACCACTAGTGCCACCTGGGAAACCCCTATATTGGTATATCTTTACACAAAACCAATAGTAAAAAGGACTATATCAAATTTTAAAAGTTCACTGAACCACAAATCCTTCTAATATTTCAGGAAAACAAATCCCCCACACACATATATAGCCATATAAATTGATAAAATAATTATGAACTAAACGAGAATGAAAAGCAACCCCCCCAAAAAAAACCCTTAGAAAATAGATACTGAAAGCAGAAGACATCCACACAAAACTATAACCTATAATTTCATAATGACTTACATAGATCAAAGATTCCCTGAGGACTTTCACAAACTTGGGCTGATTTCTATCATCCTCCATTTACAGGTTGCTTTTCCTCTTTTTTTCTTATCTCAGTGAAGGACTGGAGACATCCACAAGCCTTAACTCTATACTAGAAACCATCATTTTCTACTCATTCAACCTCATGTCTCTTGTTGATTGCTACATTCTAAAAATGCTTCATCCTAAATGTCTATTCAATCTGTTTCCTCCTCTCTACCCTCTCTGTCACTGACTTAGTTGAAGTATCAACCATATCTTATGTGGATCATTGAGTTATGTTCCTCATTTGTGTTTCTATTTTCAGTTATAGTTATCTCCATCTCATGTTGCAAATTGATTCCATGGAGAAATAATATAAAATACAACATAAAAGCTAATATTTAACAAATCATGACATCAGTGATTTTTCATTTCCTTGCTGAATCTGCCTCTCCATCTCACCTACTCCTACTCCTTCTAATGTATTTTATGGAATGTGCTTAGTTGCTGAGTCATGTCCAACTCTTTGCAACCTCATGGACTGCATGTAGCCCACCAGGTTCCTCAGTCCATGGGATTCTCCAGGCAAGAATGTTAGAGTGGGTTGCCATTTCCTTCTCCAGGGAATCTTCCCTACCCAAGAACTGAGCCCAGGTCTCCTGCATTGCAGGCAGAT
This sequence comes from Tragulus kanchil, assembly GCA_022376925.1. Classification (NCBI taxonomy): domain Eukaryota; kingdom Metazoa; phylum Chordata; class Mammalia; order Artiodactyla; family Tragulidae; genus Tragulus; species Tragulus kanchil. The sequence continues at coordinate 12,215,610 of JAIOJX010000030.1, forward strand.
TCTTTACTTTCTAAGCCACTGAAGTCCATTTTTTGGGATATTTAAATTCATTTGCATGAATCATTATCTTCAACACTACTGTGTCTTTTAACTTCAGTAGAATTCCATCTTTTCTGGTTTAATTGACATATAATTGACATACAGCACTGTTTAAGAGGCATAGCACAATGATTTGACCTTCATATATTTTTACAGAACCATCACAATAAGTTTAGTTAATATCCATCATTTTATATTGATACAAATAGGAAAAATGCTTGTTCCTGTGATGACTGTTAGGAAATACTCTCAGCAACTTTCAAATATACTGGACTGAAGTGTTAACTCTAGTTATCATATTGTACATGACATTCCCAGTACTTACTTATCTTACAACTGGAGATTTGTAACTTTGACCATTTTCATTCCATTTGCAAGTGAAGTCATACAATATTTTGTCTTCCTCAGTCTGTATTATTTCACTTAGCATAATGTCCTCAAAATCAATCCATGTTGCTGTAAATGGCAGGTTTTCCTTATCTTTTATGCTGTATAATATTTTATTGTGTATTAATAGTCCAATTTTCCTATTCATTCATTCATTCACGGGCACTTAGTTTGTTTGCATATCTTTGCTATTGTGAATAGGGCTGTTATGAACATGAGTGTTTTATGTTTTTACAAAAATGTTATTTTAAGTAAGCATTGTATATATTAGGGTATACATCATGAAGATTAGATATATTCTATCATCAAGCTAATTAGCATGTCATTTCCTTACATAACTGCCATTTTTGTGTGTGTGGAGAGAACATCTGAAATCTACCCTTTTAGCAAATTTCCATGATACAGTATAATATGATTAACTGTAGTCACCATGCTATACATTGGATCTCTAGACTTATTTATCCTTTGCAACTGCCATTTTCTTACGTTTGATAAACAAGTCTCCATTTCCCTCACATCCCCACACCTGGTGATCACTATTCTCCTCTCTGTTTCTATATATTTGATGTTACATTTTTCAGGGATTCTCAGGCAAGAATGTTAGAGTGGGTTGCCATTTCCTTCTCCAGGGAATCTTCCCTACCCAAGAACTGAGCCCAGGTCTCCTGCATTGCAGGCAGATTCTTTACTTTCTAAGCCACTGAAGTCCATTTTTTGGGATATTTAAATTCATTTGCATGAATCATTATCTTCAACACTACTGTGTCTTTTAACTTCAGTAGAATTCCATCTTTTCTGGTTTAATTGACATATAATTGACATACAGCACTGTTTAAGAGGCATAGCACAATGATTTGACCTTCATATATTTTTACAGAACCATCACAATAAGTTTAGTTAATATCCATCATTTTATATTGATACAAATAGGAAAAATGCTTGTTCCTGTGATGACTGTTAGGAAATACTCTCAGCAACTTTCAAATATACTGGACTGAAGTGTTAACTCTAGTTATCATATTGTACATGACATTCCCAGTACTTACTTATCTTACAACTGGAGATTTGTAACTTTGACCATTTTCATTCCATTTGCAAGTGAAGTCATACAATATTTTGTCTTCCTCAGTCTGTATTATTTCACTTAGCATAATGTCCTCAAAATCAATCCATGTTGCTGTAAATGGCAGGTTTTCCTTATCTTTTATGCTGTATAATATTTTATTGTGTATTAATAGTCCAATTTTCCTATTCATTCATTCATTCACGGGCACTTAGTTTGTTTGCATATCTTTGCTATTGTGAATAGGGCTGTTATGAACATGAGTGTTTTATGTTTTAAAAAATGTTATTTTAAGTAAGCATTGTATATATTAGGGTATACATCATGAAGATTAGATATATTCTATCATCAAGCTAATTAGCATGTCATTTCCTTACATAACTGCCATTTTTGTGTGTGTGGAGAGAACATCTGAAATCTACCCTTTTAGCAAATTTCCATGATACAGTATAATATGATTAACTGTAGTCACCATGCTATACATTGGATCTCTAGACTTATTTATCCTTTGCAACTGCCATTTTCTTACGTTTGATAAACAAGTCTCCATTTCCCTCACATCCCCACACCTGGTGATCACTATTCTCCTCTCTGTTTCTATATATTTGATGTTACTTAGGTTTCACATATAAACTGATCATGTAGTTTTTTTCTTTCTGTGTCTGACTCATTTCATGGAGCACAATGTCCTCTAGGTTCATCAGTGTTGTTGCAAATGGCACGATCACTAACATTTTTTTAAGGTTGGCTATATGTGTGTGTGTCCGCATTTGTGTATAAGTAAGCCTTTTCACATGTGGCACAGTCTGCTTAAATAGCCTTATTCCCCTTATCCATCTGTTAGATTTCAGTTGATACTTTAAGACTTTGTTGAAACATGATCTCCTCTAGGAAAAGTTCCCTGGCCTTAAAGGTAAGCTATGACATCTCTTTTCTATCATAATTTATATGATAGAAATATTACATTTTATTAATACTGTATTGATATTATTTGTTTATTTACAAACATTCTCTTCAGTTAGATCAGTAGGCAACGTTTTTCTCTATAAAGGCCAATGTTTCAGACTTCGTGGGCTCAACAACTGAACCCTGTCACTGTAGTGCAAAACAATAAAATATAAACAAGAAATATTATCAACCATACAGAATTTATAAAAAGAAAATAAGACCCAATGAAAAATTATGCAATGTACATAGAAGACAGTGACAAAAGCAAGTAAGCATCCCACCAAAAATATATATAATATGTATATATAATATATATAATAAAATATATATGTAATAAATGTATTAACATATAATAAATATATATAACATGACTGTGTTCAGGTCAGGTTTTATTTACAAGAAGAGGCAGCCAGCTAGATTTAACTTCTGGCCCATAGTTTGCTCACTCTTGAATTTGCTGACTAATATTTACCTTTGATGCTTGCAATAACATTTATATGATGAAGCATTAGTATTTACTATATCATAGTAGGTATAAAAGTCCAGACTGCTAAATAGACGTGGAATGCCCAGTAGAAACAGTTTTGCTTAATTGGCTGTTTCTTATTACCAATAACAGATTCTTGTGCATCATAAAACAAAAGCATGAATCTGTTAATAAATATGTAGACTGTTGCAAATATTGGACAGCACATTTTGTTATAGTATTTGTTTATAGTACTCATGTGTAGTAGTTTTGCCTTTTCATACTGTTGCAATCCATGGGGTCACAACGACTGAGTGACTGAACTGAACTATATATAGTATTTATAGAAAATGGCTATGAAAGGAATCTCAAGAAATGTTCATTGGTTTGAGACTTCCCTGGTGGTCTAGTGACTAAGATTTCACCTTCCAATGCTGGGGGTTGAGGGTTCAATTTCTGGTCAGGGAGATAAGATCCTGCATACCTTGGGGCAAAAAAAGAAAATCAAAACATAAAAGAGGAGCAATATTTTAACAAATTTAATAAAGACTTTTAAAACGGTTCGCATAAAAAAAATCTAAAAAGCAAACAACAAATGTTATTTTAAAAATGTTTATCTCCTTTATATATGGTCCTTCTGGTATGGATATATTGTAGGATACAACACTGGTGCCAAATAGTGCTTTATTCAGGATACCCTTCTATATAATCCACCTCGAAGATGCTTCCCAGTAGTTTTCAGTCTTAAATCTGTTCTAATTTGTTCAAGAGCAATATAAGGACCAAAATTCACACCCTCACCCCAAAATGGCATTAACTTTATTTTGTTGTAAATTATTTTAGTTTATAATAGAATAATTTTTACCAAAGACATAGTTTCTTTTTCCTTAATGATAGCTGCACAGGGTGATTTTGTGATCACACTAAGTTATTCTCGGGTCTTCTGTCAACAATAATCTTTTAAGCCCTCAGATAGTTATAATTCTCTGCCTTTGTCCTAAAATCTAGGACAGAAGCGATACAGAAAACATTAAGCATGCCATATAAAACCTACCATAACAAATTGCTTTATTTTAAAGGTTAAAAACCTTAAAATCTAATGTTGGTATTATATGAGTACAACAGAGCAGATACCTAAAGTTTGAAGTCTACATGCAGATACATTTCCCAAGCCCTTCAAAATGATCTAATAAAGGTTAAACTAATAAAGCATACACTTGAAGATTGCTATTAAATTGAAATGAGGAAGTAGTGGTGTTTATTATATTTCCATAAATATACAGCCCCGGTGGTATTTTCTGTTGTAAATTTAAATTACCTTTATCCCAAGATTTTCATAAGTGACCTTAAACTTAAGATGAAGTGAAGTTAATAATCAAAAATATTTTAAGAGTATGTATATGTGTGTGAATTTGTGTGTTTTTAGCACTTTTATAACTTATTTGAAGTAGGTATTTTTTACTGTTTCCTGAGAGAGGAAAACCATAGGTCTTGGTGTCGTTCTTTTTGCATTACAACAGACTGAGTGTTTTACCCAATTTTTCAAGGATAAATTAGTTTCTTTGCTCATCTGTGCTAGTAGAATCTAGATCCTTGGGTCTATAGGACAAAGTTCCCTGTTTTCTTGCTGGCTGTCAGATGAGGTTTATTCTCAGTTTCTAGGAAGTACCACCTTCCTGGGCTCCTGACCCCTCACTCCATCTTCCAGGCCATAATAGGCAGCAAGGGACCTTATCAAGGTGAATCTCTCTGCCCTACTCTGCCAACTTCTTCTTAAGAGTGATGTGATTAGATTGGGATCATCTGGATAATCCACGCTAATCTCACAATTTGGTCAGTAGATTGCAAAATTTATTCCACCTGCAACCTTTATTCTCTTTGCTATATAATATTCAGTTTCCAAGATTAGGACATAGACATCTTTGGAGGATCATTATTTAGCACTCCATATTTGATAATTACTAATATCGATAGCCATAAGAACCAATCCAATTTCTGACCACACAACTTTGAGCCCAAGAAAATAAAGTCTGTCACTGTTTCCATTGTTTGCCCATCTATTAGCCATAAGTAACCAATTCCAATTTTCTGAGGCTCTTTACTTCCTGCTTGCTTTCTGCCATTAGAGTGTTATCATCTGTGTAAAATCTAGGACAGAAGCGAAAAAAAAGCTATTTTTGAAAGTCAAAACAAGGGGAAAAAAGAGCAGATACCTAAAGTTTGAAGTCTACATGCAGATACATTTCCCAAGCCCTTCAAAATGATCTAATAAAGGTTAAACTAATAAAGCATACACTTGAAGATTGCTATTAAATTGAAATGAGGAAGTAGTGGTGTTTATTATATTTCCATAAATATACAGCCCCGGTGGTATTTTCTGTTGTAAATTTAAATTACCTTTATCCCAAGATTTTCATAAGTGACCTTAAACTTAAGATGAAGTGAAGTTAATAATCAAAAATATTTTAAGAGTATGTATATGTGTGTGAATTTGTGTGTTTTTAGCACTTTTATAACTTATTTGAAGTAGGTATTTTTTACTGTTTCCTGAGAGAGGAAAACCATAGGTCTTGGTGTCGTTCTTTTTGCATTACAACAGACTGAGTGTTTTACCCAATTTTTCAAGGATAAATTAGTTTCTTTGCTCATCTGTGCTAGTAGAATCTAGATCCTTGGGTCTATAGGACAAAGTTCCCTGTTTTCTTGCTGGCTGTCAGATGAGGTTTATTCTCAGTTTCTAGGAAGTACCACCTTCCTGGGCTCCTGACCCCTCACTCCATCTTCCAGGCCATAATAGGCAGCAAGGGACCTTATCAAGGTGAATCTCTCTGCCCTACTCTGCCAACTTCTTCTTAAGAGTGATGTGATTAGATTGGGATCATCTGGATAATCCACGCTAATCTCACAATTTGGTCAGTAGATTGCAAAATTTATTCCACCTGCAACCTTTATTCTCTTTGCTATATAATATTCAGTTTCCAAGATTAGGACATAGACATCTTTGGAGGATCATTATTTAGCACTCCATATTTGATAATTACTAATATCGATAGCCATAAGAACCAATCCAATTTCTGACCACACAACTTTGAGCCCAAGAAAATAAAGTCTGTCACTGTTTCCATTGTTTGCCCATCTATTAGCCATGAAGTGATGGACTGGTATGATCTTACTTTTAATTTTAAACCACCTTTTTCATTCTCCCCTTTCACCCTCATCAAGAGGCTCTTTACTTCCTGCTTGCTTTCTGCCATTAGAGTGTTATCATCTGTGTATCTGGGATGTTGATATTTCTCCCAGCTATCTTGATTCAAGATTATGCTGTATTGAGCCCAGTATTTTGTGTGATGTACTCTGCATATAAATTAAATAAGCAGGTGACAGTATACAGCGTGATGTATTCCTCTCCCAATTTGGAACCAGTGCATTACTCCATGTCCATTTCTAATCTTCATACAGGTTTCTCAGGAGAAAGGTAAGGTAGTCTGTTATTCCTGTTTCTTTAAGAATTTTCCACAATTTGTTGTGATCCACACAAAGGCTTTAGCATAGTCAGTGAAACAGAGTTAGTTGCTCAGTTGTGTCTGACTCTATGTGATCCCATGGACTGTAGCCCGCCAGGCTCCTCTGTCCACAGAATTCTCCAGGCAAGAATACTAGAGTGCATTGCCATTCTCTTCCCTGGGGAATCTTCCTGACGCAGGGATTAAACCCAGGTCTCTTGCATTATAAGTGGGCGCTTTACAGTTTGAGTCACTAGGAATGCTCTAATGAACCAGATGTTGTTTTCTTTTTTTTTTTTTCCTGGAATTCCCTTGCTTTCTCCATGATCCAACGAATGTTGGCAATTTGATCTCTGGTTCCTCTTGCCTTTTCTAAATCCAACTTGTACATCTGAAAGTTCTTGGTTCACATACTGTTGAAGCCTGTTTTGAAGGATTTTGAGCATTACCTTGCTAGCATGAAAAATGAGTGCAACTGTAGGAAAGTGAAGGCAAAGAGAAAGGAAAGTCTTCTTAATGGAAAAAGCGCTAATCTCACAATTTGGTCAGTAGATTGCAAAATTTATTCCACCTGCAACCTTTATTCTCTTTGCTATATAATATTCAGTTTCCAAGATTAGGACATAGACATCTTTGGAGGATCATTATTTAGCACTCCATATTTGATAATTACTAATATCGATAGCCATAAGAACCAATCCAATTTCTGACCACACAACTTTGAGCCCAAGAAAATAAAGTCTGTCACTGTTTCCATTGTTTGCCCATCTATTAGCCATGAAGTGATGGACTGGTATGATCTTACTTTTAATTTTAAACCACCTTTTTCATTCTCCCCTTTCACCCTCATCAAGAGGCTCTTTACTTCCTGCTTGCTTTCTGCCATTAGAGTGTTATCATCTGTGTATCTGGGATGTTGATATTTCTCCCAGCTATCTTGATTCAAGATTATGCTGTATTGAGCCCAGTATTTTGTGTGATGTACTCTGCATATAAATTAAATAAGCAGGTGACAGTATACAGCGTGATGTATTCCTCTCCCAATTTGGAACCAGTGCATTACTCCATGTCCATTTCTAATCTTCATACAGGTTTCTCAGGAGAAAGGTAAGGTAGTCTGTTATTCCTGTTTCTTTAAGAATTTTCCACAATTTGTTGTGATCCACACAAAGGCTTTAGCATAGTCAGTGAAACAGAGTTAGTTGCTCAGTTGTGTCTGACTCTATGTGATCCCATGGACTGTAGCCCGCCAGGCTCCTCTGTCCACAGAATTCTCCAGGCAAGAATACTAGAGTGCATTGCCATTCTCTTCCCTGGGGAATCTTCCTGACGCAGGGATTAAACCCAGGTCTCTTGCATTATAAGTGGGCGCTTTACAGTTTGAGTCACTAGGAATGCTCTAATGAACCAGATGTTGTTTTCTTTTTTTTTTTTTCCTGGAATTCCCTTGCTTTCTCCATGATCCAACGAATGTTGGCAATTTGATCTCTGGTTCCTCTTGCCTTTTCTAAATCCAACTTGTACATCTGAAAGTTCTTGGTTCACATACTGTTGAAGCCTGTTTTGAAGGATTTTGAGCATTACCTTGCTAGCATGAAAAATGAGTGCAACTGTAGGAAAGTGAAAGGCAAAAGAGAAAGGGAAAGATATACCCACCTGAATGCAGAGTTCCCCAAAGTAGCCAAGACAGATAAGAAAGTCTTCTTAAGTGAACAATGCAAAGAAACAGAAGGGAAATAATAGAATGGGAAAAACTAAAGATTGCTTAAAGAAAACTGGATATATCAAAGGTACATTTCATTCTAGGATGGGCATGATGAAGGACAGACTTTGTAAGGACCTAATAGAAGCAGAGGAGATTAAGAAGGGGTGGCAAGAATACACTGAGCTATACAGAAAAGGTCTTAATGACCTGGATAGCCATGCTGGTGTGGTCATTCAGCTAGAGCCACACGTCTTAGAATGTGAAGTCAAGTGGGTCTTAGGAAGCACTGCTATGAACAAAACTAGTGGAGGTGATAGAATTACAGCTGAGCTATTTAAAATCCTAAAAGATGATGCTGTTAAAATACAGCATTCAATATGCCAGCAAATTAGGAAAACTCAGCAGTGGTCATAGGACTGGAAAAGGTCAGTTTTCATTCTAATCCCAAAGAAGGGCAATGCCAAAGAATGTTCAAACTGCATCATTGGGAATACTTGAAACAAACCCATATCTGAAAAATTCAAACTCTGTTTTTTAATAGCTGATTGTCTGAATTAAATTTATCTGTCCATAGTAAGATCATCTGTAAGAATTAAATTACATTCCCTCTGGAAGCTGATAACATCACCTGGAGCCACAAAAACAATTCTGTTTGTTTTCCCACAAATAAGTTGTTTTTTAGTCACTAAATTGTGTCCAATTCTTCTGTGACCCCCATGGTCTATAGCATGCCAGGCTTTTCTATCCATGGGATTTCTCAAGCAAGAATACTGGAGTGGGCTATCATTTCCTTTTTCAGGGGAGCTCCTGATAAAGATATCTCTCAATTAAACAAAATCGGACATTAAAACATGTTTGAAATTCATTAGGAAAAAAATAGCTAATAAGAATAGAAATGCAGGTGACCCATATATTGGTTTTGTCAGTCATAGTTTAAAAATCACTGTGTTTAAGAGATCCAAGAGATTAACTAGCATGATGAAATCTTTCAGCAGAGAAATAAAAAATTCCAAATATCAGATACTATGTGCTGTGTGCTCAGTCACTTCAGCTGTGTTTGACCGATTGTAATCCCATAGATTTGTAGCCCAACAGGCTCCTCTGTTCATGGAATCCCCAGGCAACAATACTGGAATAGGTTGCTATGCCCTCCTCTAGAGGATCTTCCTGAGCAAGGGATGGAATCCATATCTCTTATGTCTCCTGAACTGGCAGGCGGAATTTTTACCACTAGTGTCACCTGGGAAGCTTATTAGATATTACATATATAAAATGCAAAATGCTGTTAATAGTTTAGTGATGGTTTTGATGACACAGCTGAAGAAAGAACCAGTAAACTACAACAACAACAAAAAATTTGAAGAGAATACTCAGAGCATGGAAAAAAAAAAAAGAAATTTAACAAAGAATAAGAGATACATGGGATGCGAAATTAGGAAAACTCAGCAGTGGTCATAGGACTGGAAAAGGTCAGTTTTCATTCTAATCCCAAAGAAGGGCAATGCCAAAGAATGTTCAAACTGCATCATTGGGAATACTTGAAACAAACCCATATCTGAAAAATTCAAACTCTGTTTTTTAATAGCTGATTGTCTGAATTAAATTTATCTGTCCATAGTAAGATCATCTGTAAGAATTAAATTACATTCCCTCTGGAAGCTGATAACATCACCTGGAGCCACAAAAACAATTCTGTTTGTTTTCCCACAAATAAGTTGTTTTTTAGTCACTAAATTGTGTCCAATTCTTCTGTGACCCCATGGTCTATAGCATGCCAGGCTTTTCTATCCATGGGATTTCTCAAGCAAGAATACTGGAGTGGGCTATCATTTCCTTTTTCAGGGGAGCTCCTGATAAAGATATCTCTCAATTAAACAAAATCGGACATTAAAACATGTTTGAAATTCATTAGGAAAAAAATAGCTAATAAGAATAGAAATGCAGGTGACCCATATATTGGTTTTGTCAGTCATAGTTTAAAAATCACTGTGTTTAAGAGATCCAAGAGATTAACTAGCATGATGAAATCTTTCAGCAGAGAAATAAAAAATTCCAAATATCAGATACTATGTGCTGTGTGCTCAGTCACTTCAGCTGTGTTTGACCGATTGTAATCCCATAGATTTGTAGCCCAACAGGCTCCTCTGTTCATGGAATCCCCAGGCAACAATACTGGAATAGGTTGCTATGCCCTCCTCTAGAGGATCTTCCTGAGCAAGGGATGGAATCCATATCTCTTATGTCTCCTGAACTGGCAGGCGGAATTTTTACCACTAGTGTCACCTGGGAAGCTTATTAGATATTACATATATAAAATGCAAAATGCTGTTAATAGTTTAGTGATGGTTTTGATGACACAGCTGAAGAAAGAACCAGTAAACTACAACAACAACAAAAAATTTGAAGAGAATACTCAGAGCATGGAAAAAAAAAAAAGAAATTTAACAAAGAATAAGAGATACATGGGATGCGTTTTAAAATCTAAATTGCATGTTACTAAAATCCTGAAAAATGTTGTCAGAGGTTGTGAAAGACACAATATTTTCTTTAAGATGCAATATTTGATGACAGAAAAATGAAATATTTCCAAAACTGAGGAAAAACAGTTTGCTGGTTCAGGGAAGTTTACAAATATTTTGTCAGAAAAACTATAAGAGGATCTTTACCTCTATAGATGCATCATAGTGAAATTAGGGGAAAATTTTCATAAAGAAAACAATCATTCATAGGTAAAGAATGACTTCCTAGGTGTTCTATTTTTTCCCAATCATTAAGTCACTTTTTCTGGTTTTATGATCCCTGAAGACCTTTTCAATGTTGACTTCCAATTGTTTAATAGTAAGCATTACTTATTTACAATCTGGATCAGAAATCTTTGTGGAATCTCTTGATGGTTGGTTGGTTCAGCTGCTACCTCTTCAGTGATCCTTCAATGCATGTAGTTACATTGTTTCTGGCTGCTCATTTTCATCATTCCTTATCCAATACACCTTTTTGAAACATAGGTGAAACTATCCTTCTGAAATGGCATTTTAAGTAAGTTTGTTTTACAAAAAAAGTAAATCTTTTTCTGAGTTTTGTCTATCATTCTAATTTTTGTCTATCTTACAGAGATATATTAGCCTATTTAATGATGGTTTCAGCTTTTTAGCATATGTGGTGAGGTTTAGACCATCCAGGTGTTGCCGTTTGTAATCCCATAGATTTGTAGCCCAACAGGCTCCTCTGTTCATGGAATCCCCAGGCAACAATACTGGAATAGGTTGCTATGCCCTCCTCTAGAGGATCTTCCTGAGCAAGGGATGGAATCCATATCTCTTATGTCTCCTGAACTGGCAGGCGGAATTTTTACCACTAGTGTCACCTGGGAAGCTTATTAGATATTACATATATAAAATGCAAAATGCTGTTAATAGTTTAGTGATGGTTTTGATGACACAGCTGAAGAAAGAACCAGTAAACTACAACAACAACAAAAAATTTGAAGAGAATACTCAGAGCATGGAAAAAAAAAAAAGAAATTTAACAAAGAATAAGAGATACATGGGATGCGTTTTAAAATCTAAATTGCATGTTACTAAAATCCTGAAAAATGTTGTCAGAGGTTGTGAAAGACACAATATTTTCTTTAAGATGCAATATTTGATGACAGAAAAATGAAATATTTCCAAAACTGAGGAAAAACAGTTTGCTGGTTCAGGGAAGTTTACAAATATTTTGTCAGAAAAACTATAAGAGGATCTTTACCTCTATAGATGCATCATAGTGAAATTAGGGGAAAATTTTCATAAAGAAAACAATCATTCATAGGTAAAGAATGACTTCCTAGGTGTTCTATTTTTTCCCAATCATTAAGTCACTTTTTCTGGTTTTATGATCCCTGAAGACCTTTTCAATGTTGACTTCCAATTGTTTAATAGTAAGCATTACTTATTTACAATCTGGATCAGAAATCTTTGTGGAATCTCTTGATGGTTGGTTGGTTCAGCTGCTACCTCTTCAGTGATCCTTCAATGCATGTAGTTACATTGTTTCTGGCTGCTCATTTTCATCATTCCTTATCCAATACACCTTTTTGAAACATAGGTGAAACTATCCTTCTGAAATGGCATTTTAAGTAAGTTTGTTTTACAAAAAAAGTAAATCTTTTTCTGAGTTTTGTCTATCATTCTAATTTTTGTCTATCTTACAGAGATATATTAGCCTATTTAATGATGGTTTCAGCTTTTTAGCATATGTGGTGAGGTTTAGACCATCCAGGTGTTGCCGTTTTAGGTTTCAAATCAAGAAGACAATTTGCAAAAGCTGACTTCTATTTAAATACACATCTCAGGGAAACTGGTTTCTGGCTCAGGAACAACTCAGTTTTCTTCGTACTTCCCAGAGGAAAGTTTGCTTCTGATTCAGCTGAAAGGTGAAGGACTCCTCCTATAAACCTCCATCTTCAGGAAAAAGGTACTTTTAAAAAATTTCTCCCCTATTTGCCTCACAAATGTGTTAAAACTCTAGTTCAACTGTGCCTGGCTCAAGGTAAGAATGATTTCAATATTCCTCTTATTTCTCTGGGTTTTGGCTTTCTCATTTCTTTCAAAATGGCTCTACCATTTGATGTTCCAAACAGCAACATCTTGTCCCAGATTTTCACCAGCATTTGGTATTGTCAGTGTTCTGGATTTTGGTCATTCAAATGGATGTGTGGTGGTGTCTCATTATTTTAATTTGCATTTGGTTGATGACATGATTTGAAGCATATTTTTATATGCTTATTTGTCATCTGGGTATTTTCTGTGGTGAGGTTTCTGTTAGTTGTCTTGTCCATTTTAAAATTGGGTTGTTTTCATATTGTTGAGTTTTAAGAATTCTTGGAAGCCTTTGGGTAATAGTACTTTATCAGCTGTATCTTTTAAAAATATCACTATTTGGGGCTTGTCTTCTAATTCTGTTGATACTATATTTCACAAAGCGGTAGTTTTCAAGTTAATTGCTAAGTCTGACTTAGCAATTGTTTATCTCATGTACCATACTGTTAGTGTTTTATTGAAATATGGTTTGTTATACCCAAACTCAGCTAGGTTTTCTTCTATGTTACCCGAGTTTTATGGTTTTGTGTTTCACATTTGGATCTGTGATATGTTTTGAGTTAATGTTGGTTAGGTGTAAAATCTGTGCTCAAGTTAATATTTTTTTTTTGAAACATAGGTGAAACTATCCTTCTGAAATGGCATTTTAAGTAAGTTTGTTTTACAAAAAAAGTAAATCTTTTTCTGAGTTTTGTCTATCATTCTAATTTTTGTCTATCTTACAGAGATATATTAGCCTATTTAATGATGGTTTCAGCTTTTTAGCATATGTGGTGAGGTTTAGACCATCCAGGTGTTGCCGTTTTAGGTTTCAAATCAAGAAGACAATTTGCAAAAGCTGACTTCTATTTAAATACACATCTCAGGGAAACTGGTTTCTGGCTCAGGAACAACTCAGTTTTCTTCGTACTTCCCAGAGGAAAGTTTGCTTCTGATTCAGCTGAAAGGTGAAGGACTCCTCCTATAAACCTCCATCTTCAGGAAAAAGGTACTTTTAAAAAATTTCTCCCCTATTTGCCTCACAAATGTGTTAAAACTCTAGTTCAACTGTGCCTGGCTCAAGGTAAGAATGATTTCAATATTCCTCTTATTTCTCTGGGTTTTGGCTTTCTCATTTCTTTCAAAATGGCTCTACCATTTGATGTTCCAAACAGCAACATCTTGTCCCAGATTTTCACCAGCATTTGGTATTGTCAGTGTTCTGGATTTTGGTCATTCAAATGGATGTGTGGTGGTGTCTCATTATTTTAATTTGCATTTGGTTGATGACATGATTTGAAGCATATTTTTATATGCTTATTTGTCATCTGGGTATTTTCTGTGGTGAGGTTTCTGTTAGTTGTCTTGTCCATTTTAAAATTGGGTTGTTTTCATATTGTTGAGTTTTAAGAATTCTTGGAAGCCTTTGGGTAATAGTACTTTATCAGCTGTATCTTTTAAAAATATCACTATTTGGGGCTTGTCTTCTAATTCTGTTGATACTATATTTCACAAAGCGGTAGTTTTCAAGTTAATTGCTAAGTCTGACTTAGCAATTGTTTATCTCATGTACCATACTGTTAGTGTTTTATTGAAATATGGTTTGTTATACCCAAACTCAGCTAGGTTTTCTTCTATGTTACTTTCTCAGAGTTTTATGGTTTTGTGTTTCACATTTGGATCTGTGATATGTTTTGAGTTAATGTTGGTTAGGGGTGTAAAATCTGTGCTCAAGTTAATATTTTTTTTGCATGTGATGTCCAGTTCAATTAACTTTGTGGAAAAGATTATCTTTGACGACTTATACTCCCTCAGTCCAAGCCATTGGAATTTCTCTTGGCTTTTATCGTGAGAATCTGGTGGGGATTCTATGAGTAAAACCCGGGAAGGTTTGGAGATCCTGGGACCTCAATTCGTAGGAACTGCTATCATGCTGGTCTACACTCAGACTTTAGCAATTCATCAAAATTATCATTTAAGTGTCCTCACCTGCTTATGGCTACTGCCGCTGCTCTGCTCCAGGAAGTCAGATCGTGGTTGCTACACTGGATTGGCCTATTTTTTTGGAAGTTAGTGCCAGTTTGCCTTGTAACCTCTTTTCTAATATGACTAAGAGATGTCACTGATTGTCCATAGATTTAGCTTTCTCTTGTAAGAATAGAAGTAATGATTTCTGGTTTGCATATTAGAGTTGCTTTAGTTAATATATTTACATGGTTCAAAAGTGAAAAGTGGATTCAGTGTAAGATACCACTTTTTTTTTTTTTTTTTAATTTATCTCATGTGTGTGAAAGTGTTAGTCACTAAGTTGTGTCTTAGTGATCCCATAGGCTATGGCCTTCCAGGTTCCTCTGTGCAGGTAATTCCCCAGGCAAGAGTGCTGGAGTGGGTAGCTATTCCCTTCTCCAGGGGATCATCTTGATGTAGGGGTTGAACCTGGCTCTCCTGCACTGCGGTCAGTTTCTGTACCATCTGAGCCATCAGGGAAGCCTGAAGTCCCTATAATTCTTAATAGGTTACTAGTGCTGTTTTTTTCAGCTGTATCTTTTAAAAATATCACTATTTGGGGCTTGTCTTCTAATTCTGTTGATACTATATTTCACAAAGCGGTAGTTTTCAAGTTAATTGCTAAGTCTGACTTAGCAATTGTTTATCTCATGTACCATACTGTTAGTGTTTTATTGAAATATGGTTTGTTATACCCAAACTCAGCTAGGTTTTCTTCTATGTTACTTTCTCAGAGTTTTATGGTTTTGTGTTTCACATTTGGATCTGTGATATGTTTTGAGTTAATGTTGGTTAGGGGTGTAAAATCTGTGCTCAAGTTAATATTTTTTTTGCATGTGATGTCCAGTTCAATTAACTTTGTGGAAAAGATTATCTTTGACGACTTATACTCCCTCAGTCCAAGCCATTGGAATTTCTCTTGGCTTTTATCGTGAGAATCTGGTGGGGATTCTATGAGTAAAACCCGGGAAGGTTTGGAGATCCTGGGACCTCAATTCGTAGGAACTGCTATCATGCTGGTCTACACTCAGACTTTAGCAATTCATCAAAATTATCATTTAAGTGTCCTCACCTGCTTATGGCTACTGCCGCTGCTCTGCTCCAGGAAGTCAGATCGTGGTTGCTACACTGGATTGGCCTATTTTTTTGGAAGTTAGTGCCAGTTTGCCTTGTAACCTCTTTTCTAATATGACTAAGAGATGTCACTGATTGTCCATAGATTTAGCTTTCTCTTGTAAGAATAGAAGTAATGATTTCTGGTTTGCATATTAGAGTTGCTTTAGTTAATATATTTACATGGTTCAAAAGTGAAAAGTGGATTCAGTGTAAGATACCACTTTTTTTTTTTTTTTTTAATTTATCTCATGTGTGTGAAAGTGTTAGTCACTAAGTTGTGTCTTAGTGATCCCATAGGCTATGGCCTTCCAGGTTCCTCTGTGCAGGTAATTCCCCAGGCAAGAGTGCTGGAGTGGGTAGCTATTCCCTTCTCCAGGGGATCATCTTGATGTAGGGGTTGAACCTGGCTCTCCTGCACTGCGGTCAGTTTCTGTACCATCTGAGCCATCAGGGAAGCCTGAAGTCCCTATAATTCTTAATAGGTTACTAGTGCTGTTTTACTCTTCCAGCCATTTCATGCCAATACAGATACATATTTTCCATTTTTAAATGTAAAAATATTTATAAAATATATTTTCTTTTTATACTTGTTACTAATTGCAAACCAAATTATTCAAAGAATTGTCTGGATTTTTCCACTGGGAGTAGCATCCCATTTTATGGATATGACTTACTTTTAGAAACAGTTCATTATTGGTATACATTTATGGCTGTTTACTAACTTTTGCTATTATACAAGTTCTTAATTGTACATGTAGAACATTTTCCATATGGATGATAATATTTATGAGACAAATTTCTAGAAGTAGAATACCTGGAATAAAATGTTGCAATTTTGAGAAGTATTGACATAGAGGTTGAGCAATTTATACTCTTTGATAATGAATAAGTTCCTTTTTGAACTGTCACACTAATGTAATATGTGAAAGAATTTTATGTGTTTGTCAATTTATGTATTGGTGGTAAGTGGAAGTTATATTTCATTACAGCTTAAATATGCAGTTATCTTTAAAATAATTCAATATCATTAAGAGCTATCGTTATACCACTTGTCCAGTTTTTAATTAAGCTGTTTTCCTCTCAGTGATATTTGTGAAGATTGGCATTTTCACTGTGTGATATGAATTACAAATATCATTAAACAGTTTATAATGCCTCATTCATCTTTTGAGTCTGTTTTCTATATAGAAATATTTTTAAGATATATATAATTTTAAAAAATGTTTAGGACTTTAGGAATGTTTGGCATGGTGAGATTTCTTCATAACTATGGAGTGATAAAATTTTTCATCTTTCAATATTTACACTTGAATGATTGGTATATTAGGACTTTATCCTAGTGAAAAGTGTATAGATTTGGTGATAGAGATTAATTTTTTTCTAATTTTACTTTTTATCTTCCAAATTCTTAGAAATTTATTAATATCACTATTTTCTCTTCTTAATTATGTTATTTTTGTACTTACACTAAAAAAATGTGTGGGAGTGTACTTGCTGTTCTTTGTTTTTGTGGTAAGTGAAAGTTACATTTCATTACAGGTTAAATGTGCCGTTATTTTTAAATTATTCAATATCATTAAGAGCTATTTTTATTCTGCTTGTTGGTTAAAATGACTGTTTCTCATAGATAATGCTGGTTTCTGGAACTTAATAGGTCAAGAAAGTTTTTACTCTGTGGTACTGGTTTATCTTGAATTGTTGAATTTCGCTAAATGCCTATTCAGTGTACAAGTATGTAATAGTATGCATTTGTCTTTAATTTTAATAAGCAATTTTATAAACATTAAACTGTTTTCTCATTTCAGAATAAAGCTTGTTTGGTAGTGAACTGGATTAAGTTTTTTCTGGATTGAAATAACTAAACTTTGGTTAATTTTCTTTCCATATGTATATGAAAGATTGGTTTTACTGGCAAAGAATATTCTTCTATTTTGGTATCATGGCTATGTTCACTTATAAATATCAGGAAATAATCCTTGCTTTTATATGATTTTAAGTGATTAAATAGAATTTCTCATATAATTATGAAAAATGTCAAATTTATGAAAAAGTTAAAAAGTGAGTAGTAAAAAGTAAATGTCTACATTACTACCATCTAAATGTTATAATTAACATTATGCTATATTTTCTTCCACATATGTACACATCTGTTCCTATATGTGCTATTTCTTGAATGCCTTTCAAAGTAGGTATCAAATTTTATTCAATTATGCATTGTTCTTAATTTTTTTTCTTTTTTTTTGGCCACTTCTATTGATCTTTCATTTATTTCCATCTTTGTTCTTTGGCCTGTGTGGGCCTCCCATCACAGTGGCCTCTTTCGCTGCAGAGCACCGGCTCTGGGTGCATGTGCTCCAGAGCTCCGGCTGGTAGTTAGACACATTGGTCCAGCTGCTCTGCGGCACATGGGATCCTCCCAGGCCAGGGATCCAACCGGCGCCCCTTGCACTGCAAGGCAGTGTCCTTACCCACTGAACCACTAGGGAAGCCCTCTTCTTAATTTTTAACAGTATTATCCTGGTAGAATTGGCATGTATTAATAATAGGCATGTATTTAAGATATAGAATTTAATACCTTTTGAATAAAGTCACCACCATTTTCAAGATAATGAACATAGCCATCCAAAAAAGGTCCTTCTCTCTACAACCCTGCTCCTCACCTCCACTCTCCTAGGCAAACACTGATTTCCTTTCTCTCACCATACATTAATTTCCTAAAAATTTGCACTATGTTTCATACAGAATTTACTTTTTTCTTCCTTTTTCTTTCAGTATGATTTTTTTGAAGTTGATTTATATTTCAGGGTATATTAATCATCTATTTATTTTTATTGGTGAGTGTAAGTCTGTTTTATGGTTTTGTTATAGTTTATTCACATGTTGGTAGAAGCTTAGATTGTTTTCATTTGTTGGTTATCTCAAGTAAAGATGTTATGAATGGTTTTGTACAAATTTTTGTATGAGCATATGCTTGCTTTCTCTTGGATAAATGCTTAGCAATATAGTGCCCTGATCCTAAGGTGGTATATATTTAAAGTTTCAAGAAACTGTCACACTGTTTTCTAGGTTATTTGTAAAACTACAATATAAGAATGTTCCATGTAGATACACTGAATACATTCTTTCAGACACCTAATATGTTCAGTCTTTTTCCTTTGAGTCATTCCAGTTAAATTTGTAGTGGCATACTCTTGATTTGCGTTACTTTGGTGACTACTCATGTTGAACATGTTTTAGGTGCTTTTTTGCTCTTTAGATATTTTCTGTGGCAGAGTATCCTTTCAAATTTTTGCCTATTTTTAAATTGAATCATTTTCTTTTGAGTTTTGAGAGTTTTTAAAACATAGTGGAGATTTAAGTGCTTTATCAAATAGATGATGTATTTGTGACTTAAGAGATATAGTCTGCCTCTACTGCATGCCTTACTGAGGTTTGAAATGGTCTATTTTTCATTGAGTAAAACAAATCAGTGAATCAGCTTGTTCAGTTTCGGGTCTAAGGAGGCCAGAGACCTGAGGTCTGTGGGCAAATGATTTATTAATATTCAACTTTAAAACTTTGTAATTCTATAGGATTTGACATTAACAACATTAAAATGACTATACAAAATATTTTAAAAGGAGAGTTACTCTTACTCTAAGAGTCGAGTTACTCAGATAAGAAAAGCTAAAGAGATTCTGGTCTGTTCAATGTCACACGAAGATAAGCAGAAAACACTTTCAGTATCTGCAGTTAGCCAAATCAGCACAAGAGGTATAAACCAGCAAAGACCATTTTTAAGATACTTAATATTTGGTTGAGATAATTTAGTTATTAAAATCAGTTTTACTTATTCCTAATAGTATAAAAGGACATTATGCTTCCATTAAGGTTGCAGCATTAGGTACATAAGTAAAAGGAAATTGAAAATGCAAGACCTCTCCAGTTATGCTATCATCGTCACCTACATTTACTGTGTTTAAATCATTTATACTTAACATCAAATAATGAATCTCATTGAAAGTAAATTAGTCATTAAAATAAGTAACATTATTCCCATATAGAATGTGATCAGATTGGTTAAAGAATTCTCTGTTTAATTGAAGTACTCTAATATTGGGGGGAAAAAACCTTTATGATATTTGCTCTGCCTCATATAAAGTATGCAAAATGATTAGAGACAAGTTGAACTCATGGCTAGAAATGCTGTCTCTGAACTTGAGTTATTCCAGTTAAATTTGTAGTGGCATACTCTTGATTTGCGTTACTTTGGTGACTACTCATGTTGAACATGTTTTAGGTGCTTTTTTGCTCTTTAGATATTTTCTGTGGCAGAGTATCCTTTCAAATTTTTGCCTATTTTTAAATTGAATCATTTTCTTTTGAGTTTTGAGAGTTTTTAAAACATAGTGGAGATTTAAGTGCTTTATCAAATAGATGATGTATTTGTGACTTAAGAGATATAGTCTGCCTCTACTGCATGCCTTACTGAGGTTTGAAATGGTCTATTTTTCATTGAGTAAAACAAATCAGTGAATCAGCTTGTTCAGTTTCGGGTCTAAGGAGGCCAGAGACCTGAGGTCTGTGGGCAAATGATTTATTAATATTCAACTTTAAAACTTTGTAATTCTATAGGATTTGACATTAACAACATTAAAATGACTATACAAAATATTTTAAAAGGAGAGTTACTCTTACTCTAAGAGTCGAGTTACTCAGATAAGAAAAGCTAAAGAGATTCTGGTCTGTTCAATGTCACACGAAGATAAGCAGAAAACACTTTCAGTATCTGCAGTTAGCCAAATCAGCACAAGAGGTATAAACCAGCAAAGACCATTTTTAAGATACTTAATATTTGGTTGAGATAATTTAGTTATTAAAATCAGTTTTACTTATTCCTAATAGTATAAAAGGACATTATGCTTCCATTAAGGTTGCAGCATTAGGTACATAAGTAAAAGGAAATTGAAAATGCAAGACCTCTCCAGTTATGCTATCATCGTCACCTACATTTACTGTGTTTAAATCATTTATACTTAACATCAAATAATGAATCTCATTGAAAGTAAATTAGTCATTAAAATAAGTAACATTATTCCCATATAGAATGTGATCAGATTGGTTAAAGAATTCTCTGTTTAATTGAAGTACTCTAATATTGGGGGGAAAAAACCTTTATGATATTTGCTCTGCCTCATATAAAGTATGCAAAATGATTAGAGACAAGTTGAACTCATGGCTAGAAATGCTGTCTCTGAACTTGAGTTATTGCTCTGTTGTTCTAAATGGTGGATTGACTGCTGTGACTTATCCTAGAATCCTTTCTTACCCTTTTTCTACACTCCGGATCTTCCAGCAATTGAGTCAGCAGCCCTTTTCCAGGTTCTTCACCTATGCATGAGTGTGCATGTGTGTGCACAAGTGTGCACATGTGTTCTCAGTTGTTTGCAACTCTGCAGCCCTATAGACGGTAGCCCTCCAGGGTCCTCTGTCCATGGGTTTTCCCAGGCAAGAATGTTGGAGTGGGTTGCTATTGGCTCCTCCAGTGAATCTACCTGACCCAGGGACCCAACCCTCATCTCCTAGTGGCCTGCCTTGGCAGGCGGACTCTTAACCACTGAGACACCCAGGAAGCCCCTCATCTATGCATAGACTATGAATTCTATGCTTTGTCTATAAATAGAGGAACTTTCTCCCTTGTCCTCTCTTGACTGATGTCTTTTCATCTTGCATCCGTTAAGGTTCCTTTTCATTCAATTGTCTTGAATTTTTTTTTGTATTAAGAAGAAACTCATTTTCTGCATACAAATATTTTTTAAAGTAATGGGTTTATATTAGCATCCAATTTCAATTTATTTCCTTTGATAGGAAGCATGCAATTAAGAAAATCAAAGATTTTTCACCTCTCATATAACAATAAAAATAAATTAAAAATAAAATAAATTTAAAAAGAGAAAGCGTTTCATTTCTATAAGGTCTTATTTTAGTTTTCAAGCTGCATCTCCAACTATCATTTTCATAGTGATATTCATGCTGATTTTTCTCACTGTTCCTTAAACTATTGTGCTTTCAATCTTGTCTGTATCACTCTATTTACCTAGCATGATTCAATAGTTAAATCCACTTCTACTAATCTTTCATCTCGGTGATCTCTCCTCTTTAATTTGATGTTTCTATTTATCTACACAGGCATCCCTAATGGCTCAGCATGTAAAGAATTTGCCAGCAATGCAGGCCACACAGGAAGTGTGGGTTCAATCCCTGTGTCAGGAAGGCCAAGGTCAACACTCCAGTATTCTTGCCTGGGAAATCTCATGAACAAATAAAATATGGGCCTTTGCAGGCAATGATTAGAGACAAGTTGAACTCATGGCTAGAAATGCTGTCTCTGAACTTGAGTTATTGCTCTGTTGTTCTAAATGGTGGATTGACTGCTGTGACTTATCCTAGAATCCTTTCTTACCCTTTTTCTACACTCCGGATCTTCCAGCAATTGAGTCAGCAGCCCTTTTCCAGGTTCTTCACCTATGCATGAGTGTGCATGTGTGTGCACAAGTGTGCACATGTGTTCTCAGTTGTTTGCAACTCTGCAGCCCTATAGACGGTAGCCCTCCAGGGTCCTCTGTCCATGGGTTTTCCCAGGCAAGAATGTTGGAGTGGGTTGCTATTGGCTCCTCCAGTGAATCTACCTGACCCAGGGACCCAACCCTCATCTCCTAGTGGCCTGCCTTGGCAGGCGGACTCTTAACCACTGAGACACCCAGGAAGCCCCTCATCTATGCATAGACTATGAATTCTATGCTTTGTCTATAAATAGAGGAACTTTCTCCCTTGTCCTCTCTTGACTGATGTCTTTTCATCTTGCATCCGTTAAGGTTCCTTTTCATTCAATTGTCTTGAATTTTTTTTTGTATTAAGAAGAAACTCATTTTCTGCATACAAATATTTTTTAAAGTAATGGGTTTATATTAGCATCCAATTTCAATTTATTTCCTTTGATAGGAAGCATGCAATTAAGAAAATCAAAGATTTTTCACCTCTCATATAACAATAAAAATAAATTAAAAATAAAATAAATTTAAAAAGAGAAAGCGTTTCATTTCTATAAGGTCTTATTTTAGTTTTCAAGCTGCATCTCCAACTATCATTTTCATAGTGATATTCATGCTGATTTTTCTCACTGTTCCTTAAACTATTGTGCTTTCAATCTTGTCTGTATCACTCTATTTACCTAGCATGATTCAATAGTTAAATCCACTTCTACTAATCTTTCATCTCGGTGATCTCTCCTCTTTAATTTGATGTTTCTATTTATCTACACAGGCATCCCTAATGGCTCAGCATGTAAAGAATTTGCCAGCAATGCAGGCCACACAGGAAGTGTGGGTTCAATCCCTGTGTCAGGAAGGTCCTCTGAAGGAGGAAATCAGAATCCACTCCAGTATTCTTGCCTGGGAAATCTCATGAACAAATGAGCCTGGCAGGCAACAGTTCATGTGGGTCACAAAGAGTTGGACACGGCTGAGCAAACCACATTTATCTAAATATTTAGAGTATCTATTTAAATAACAAATGACAGTATTATAAAACTTCACTTCTTGTTCTCAATAGGTTGAGTTCCTATTATCTAAATCTAAAATAAAAAAAATAGCTTCTGCTTGCCTCATTCTTTTCTTTTTACTTTCTCTACCTTCATTTCTTCTAGCTACATTTAAAATATTTCAAAACTGAATATGTTTGCTTTTATTTGTATCTGAAAATCACAGTCCATTGTCTGTTTACAGGCTGACTCTAAAAGCCAGATTCACTGTTTGATTATAATCATGAAGTTGCGTTTCAACCCAGTAGCATGCTGTTATTATAGTAGTACTTCCAGTGTGCGTCCAATGTCACAATCCTTGTGCTACTCAGAAAAGAGCAGTGTTTTGTCAGTACCAAACAGATGTTTTTTTCTTACACACCATCAGTAGCTTCTTGGCTCAGTTTGGTTTCTCTTTCATTTATACATTATTTCCGGAAAAGATTTAGGAACATGTTTGTTTACTCTTTTTTTCTTTTTTTAATTTTAGCCACTTTTATTGGTCTTTCTTTTTTTTTTTTAATTTATTTTCACCCGTCTTTATTCTTTGGCCTGTGTGGGCCTCCCATTGCAGTGGCCTCTCTTGTTGCAGAGCGCGGGCTCTGGGCGCATGCGCTCCAGAGAGCCGGCTCGTAATTGGACACACCAGTCCAGCCACTCCACGGCATGTGGAATCTTCCCAGGCCAGGAATCCAACCAGCGCCACTTGCACTGCAAGGCGGACTCTTTACCCACTGGACCACCAGGGAAGTCCCCTGTTTGTTCACTCTTGTCCTGATTATTCCTGTGCCAGCTAGAAAGGATTCACTTGCCTTGGGCTTCTTATGTAAACCCACTATGTGCTTTATCCAACATTCACCTTCTGTTGTCAGCTTTGTTTTCTATGTATATATTCCCACATAAACTCCTCCAAAATGACACATGGTAGGTATATTTTCTGACTTCTTGAATTCTCAAACGACTTTTTTTCCCCCTCAATTAGGGATTCAAAGATAGTAACTAAAAAATTACTATCCCCCCAAACTGATTAGTGAATTTGATTCAATCCAATAAAAATTCCCCACTAGTGTAAAGCATTCCACAAATGCTCAAATACCTCCATTTGTGTATCTTTGGAAATTAATAAGCTTATTCTAAATTTTAAGCGAAAACGTAAATGGCCAAGCATCTTTAAGGTAAGAAGTCTTGCTTTATTTATGATGAAGTTGGAATAAACAAGGCAATTTGGCAATAGTTCAAGAACAAACAAAAGGAGCAGAATAGAGAGTCTACAGACAGGGCCTAACACATAGAGGCAAGTGATTTATAATAAACAGAGCACTGTCTAGCTGTGGTCAAAGTTTTGGGGGAAAACTGAACTTGTTTTCTATGTCAAACTACTTTACATGATTTTGAGTCAGTTGTATATCTAACCATGAGAGGCAATAAATAAATAAATACATAATTGATCTAGAAGATAACATGGGAACTTATTTTCATTATCTTGGAGCAGACAAAATTTTGGAACTTACTTTAACTGAATGCTTCCCAAACTGTTTTAATCCCAAACTCTGTGTGAGCATTTAATCCACTGGGGAAATACTTTTTTCCTGAAACTCTTTGGGAAAGGCTTCTTTGGGTTCTCCCCCTTTCTTACCAAATTATCAAAGGTCATGCTTCTTATAGCTTAATAATTATGAACTGAAATAACCTTACGAACCATTCAAGAGATAGAGCTGGACACCAGTCTGGAAGAGGAGAACCAAGGCAGGAATTTTCCACTTTTCCTAAATTCATAATGTAGGATTTATTTTCAGGTATGTTTCTAAACGGATTTCTGATGTGAATATAACAGAATAACAAAATTCAAGTAAGTGTGTATGTGGACAAGCAATTTTTCCACTAAGAATTATTAAGCAGAGAATTGAATAAAATTGGTTAAACTTTCAAAAAACATATTTGTTATTAAAAAGATATATTTGTATCATTTGTGCATAGATTTTCAATGTTTTCTACAACTAAGGAAACTCAGTTTCACCCTATGAAAAGTAGGTGTTTTGGTGTCAGAAACGTCTAGTTTCTTACATTCAAGTCCCAATAACAAATATAAAAACTATCCCCAAACTGATTAGTGAATTTGATTCAATCCAATAAAAATTCCCCACTAGTGTAAAGCATTCCACAAATGCTCAAATACCTCCATTTGTGTATCTTTGGAAATTAATAAGCTTATTCTAAATTTTAAGCGAAAACGTAAATGGCCAAGCATCTTTAAGGTAAGAAGTCTTGCTTTATTTATGATGAAGTTGGAATAAACAAGGCAATTTGGCAATAGTTCAAGAACAAACAAAAGGAGCAGAATAGAGAGTCTACAGACAGGGCCTAACACATAGAGGCAAGTGATTTATAATAAACAGAGCACTGTCTAGCTGTGGTCAAAGTTTTGGGGGAAAACTGAACTTGTTTTCTATGTCAAACTACTTTACATGATTTTGAGTCAGTTGTATATCTAACCATGAGAGGCAATAAATAAATAAATACATAATTGATCTAGAAGATAACATGGGAACTTATTTTCATTATCTTGGAGCAGACAAAATTTTGGAACTTACTTTAACTGAATGCTTCCCAAACTGTTTTAATCCCAAACTCTGTGTGAGCATTTAATCCACTGGGGAAATACTTTTTTCCTGAAACTCTTTGGGAAAGGCTTCTTTGGGTTCTCCCCCTTTCTTACCAAATTATCAAAGGTCATGCTTCTTATAGCTTAATAATTATGAACTGAAATAACCTTACGAACCATTCAAGAGATAGAGCTGGACACCAGTCTGGAAGAGGAGAACCAAGGCAGGAATTTTCCACTTTTCCTAAATTCATAATGTAGGATTTATTTTCAGGTATGTTTCTAAACGGATTTCTGATGTGAATATAACAGAATAACAAAATTCAAGTAAGTGTGTATGTGGACAAGCAATTTTTCCACTAAGAATTATTAAGCAGAGAATTGAATAAAATTGGTTAAACTTTCAAAAAACATATTTGTTATTAAAAAGATATATTTGTATCATTTGTGCATAGATTTTTCAATGTTTTCTACAACTAAGGAAACTCAGTTTCACCCTATGAAAAGTAGGTGTTTTGGTGTCAGCCTCTGTTTAGCTCAATTACTTACTTTTTCTGAAAGGTACTTAAAGGTTCTAAGATTCCCATGCTTACTCCATACATTGAAGATAATATTTCCTGTCCTTAATTACATGATATAGCTGTATAATTTCTTACAGATGCTGTGTCCTTTAGTAATGAGTGTACACAAGAGAAAGGATAATGACCCAACTTTACATGTGCAGTGGGAACTTCCTTGTTGAGAGGTTACAACATGACACAATCTATCACGGATACCAATAGAGGGGAAGCAACCAACGTTATAAGACACAAATATGGTACTTAGTGCAGGTTCTGAACCTTTCAACTGACTAGCGAATTCTACGAGTGAAATAGTAGGCCTATAACATTCAGAGTTCTTAAACGGAAGGAGTGGTTCACCCATTCAGGTGCCGATAACAGGCCTAATATGTATGTCTCTCAGTTATCGCCAACCAGGGAACTGAGCGGGTGTGGGTTTCCCTTTCATTAGTATGCAGTTCCCTGTGGTGGGCTACCGTCTTCTCCTGATTAAAAGCACATTTTTCTTTTCTATTTCTCTTGATGTTCTTTTGACTTCATTTAGTGTAATATGCATGGAAGATGCATGATATATTGTCATGGATTTTATTTCTTATTTCAATATTAATGATGGTGAGAGGTTTTGTAAGTACATGAATTTGCCTAAAATCATGCCTACCAAAGACTGAATAGTGCCTAGTAAAGCTAAATTTGATAAATGTAGATTTATCATGTTCTGAATATTGTGCTAAATACTTACATTTTATAACTCCAGTTGACACAGTTTTGACCAGCGTCATATTTATTTTCATTTTGACAATTAAAATACGAGGTCTGTAGAAACTGAATATGTTTTGCAGAGTCATAAAACTTCTAAATAAAGCCAGATTTGGTCCTTAGATTTGCCTCCATCAGAATTCCACATTTGTTACATTGGACCTTTCAAATCATGGAGTAAATACACGTTTTATGGAAAGTCGTAAAACTGGACTCATGCTCAGTCCTCATCCATGTCCAGCTCTCTGCAGCACTGTGGGCTGTAGTCTGCCAGGCTCTTCTATCTATGGAATTTTCCAGGCAATAATACTGGAATGGTTAGCCGTTTCCTACCCCAGAGGATCTTCCTAACAGATAAAGCAAATTGGGTTAATCCCAAACCATTCTTCACATCATGCTAACGTTTTACTAGGTTGTTGGGAGGTATTTTTTTATTATTTCATATTTGAATTCATTTCTGACTTCAAAATATTCTAGATTCCATCAGTAAGATAATAGAGCTGATAAATGAAGAGTGAAAAGATTGATGTCATAATCTCAGACCACATAATCTCTGTGTGAACTTGGCCAGGTTGATAAATTAGTCTACTGGGTTTAAAAATGGCACAGGTCTCTTGAAATGCTGTGTGTTACATTCAAAATTTGTATATATTACTGACCTTAATATCAAAGGTATACTTAATGACAAAGTCCAAGATTATAGCTATTGCTTTAAATTCAGGAGTGTGAAAATTGTTAAAAATACTTGATAAGTGATTAAATGTTCATGACCAGGGAACTGAGCGTGTGGGTTTCCCTTTCATTAGTATGCAGTTCCTGTGGTGGGCTACCGTCTTCTCCTGATTAAAAGCACATTTTCTTTTCTATTTCTCTTGATGTTCTTTTGACTTCATTTAGTGTAATATGCATGGAAGATGCATGATATATTGTCATGGATTTTATTTCTTATTTCAATATTAATGATGGTGAGAGGTTTTGTAAGTACATGAATTTGCCTAAAATCATGCCTACCAAAGACTGAATAGTGCCTAGTAAAGCTAAATTTGATAAATGTAGATTTATCATGTTCTGAATATTGTGCTAAATACTTACATTTTATAACTCCAGTTGACACAGTTTTGACCAGCGTCATATTTATTTTCATTTTGACAATTAAAATACGAGGTCTGTAGAAACTGAATATGTTTTGCAGAGTCATAAAACTTCTAAATAAAGCCAGATTTGGTCCTTAGATTTGCCTCCATCAGAATTCCACATTTGTTACATTGGACCTTTCAAATCATGGAGTAAATACACGTTTTATGGAAAGTCGTAAAACTGGACTCATGCTCAGTCCTCATCCATGTCCAGCTCTCTGCAGCACTGTGGGCTGTAGTCTGCCAGGCTCTTCTATCTATGGAATTTTCCAGGCAATAATACTGGAATGGTTAGCCGTTTCCTACCCCAGAGGATCTTCCTAACAGATAAAGCAAATTGGGTTAATCCCAAACCATTCTTCACATCATGCTAACGTTTTACTAGGTTGTTGGGAGGTATTTTTTTATTATTTCATATTTGAATTCATTTCTGACTTCAAAATATTCTAGATTCCATCAGTAAGATAATAGAGCTGATAAATGAAGAGTGAAAAGATTGATGTCATAATCTCAGACCACATAATCTCTGTGTGAACTTGGCCAGGTTGATAAATTAGTCTACTGGGTTTAAAAATGGCACAGGTCTCTTGAAATGCTGTGTGTTACATTCAAAATTTGTATATATTACTGACCTTAATATCAAAGGTATACTTAATGACAAAGTCCAAGATTATAGCTATTGCTTTAAATTCAGGAGTGTGAAAATTGTTAAAAATACTTGATAAGTGATTAAATGTTCATGCTATACTTTTAAAAACTTCCATCATAGTACTTGGCAGGGAAATGTTTGGCTTAGCTCAATGAGAAATGCCTACATTTGTTTTCAGTTGAACAAAACCTCACTTACTATGGTTGTAAAATGGTTATCTTTTATCCAAAAAGTGATTGAAAGATAATAGATACATCAAAAAAATAGGTAAAGGATCAATCATTGGGTATTTGTATACATATATGACGACATTTATATTAATATAAAATGTCATAAAATTATGCATATTTTTGGTGACTACAATTGTTAGAATATTTTGAGATAGTTTCTTTTCTTGTACTAGTGTTTTTTTGGGGGGTGGGGTTAGGGAGGGAGGGGGGGCAGGCGGGCCACTTCTATTGGTCTTTCGTTTATCTATTTTCATCCATCTTTGTTCTTTGGCCCATGTGGGCCTCCCATCGCGGTGGCCTCTCTTGTCGCAGAGTACCGACTCTGGGCACACGCGCTCCAGAGCTCCAGCTCGGTAATTGACCACATCGGTCCAGCCGCTCCGTGGCACGTGGGATCTTCCCAGGCCAGAGATAGAACCGGCGCTCCTTGCACTGCAAGGCGGTGTCCTTACCCACTGAACCACCAGGGAAACCCTGTACTAGTGTTTTAAGGGCTTGTATATATGGTTTAAATCATTAGTGGGCCAGAGGCTACTAATTCAGAAGTATTACCTAGATACAATAGATAAAATTACCTAGATGTAATTTTGATGCTTTCAAAAGGGCTTTTTACTACTTGAATATAGATAAATAGGATTAAAGTTACAGGGGTAGTAATGCATCATTTGATTGTCAGACACTTAGAGGTTTCTAAAGACTTCTAAACACTTCTTTTCCCAGTTTTCAAACATGTTTAAAAATGCATTGTTACATTACAAGAGGCAAGGAAGGACACTGTATAATGATCAAGTAATCAGTCCAAGAAGAAGGCATAACAATTGTAAATATTTTTGCACCCACCAAAGGAGCACCTCAATATATAAGGCAAGCATTGTGCTCAGCATGTGTGCTAAGTCACTTCAGTCATGTCTGACTCTGTGTGACCCTATTGTCTGTAGCCCACCAGGCTCTTCTGTCCATTGGATTCTTTAGACAAGATAATTGGAGTGGGTTGCCAAGCTCTCTCCCAGGGGATCTTTCTGACCCAAAGAAGAAACTGCATCTCTTAGGTCTCTTACATTGGCAGATGGATGCTTTTCCACTAGCACCACCTGGGAATGAAAGGGGAAGTCAACAGTAAACCAATAATAGTAGGTGACTTTTAGCACCTCACTTATACCACTGGCCATGTCACCAAACAGAAAATTAATAAAGAAACCCAAGCCTTAAATGATACATTATCTGGAACTGATTGATATCTTCAGGCCATCCCATCCAAATGCAGAAAGATACACTCTCTTAAGTGCACATGGAACATTCTCCAGGATAGACCACACTTTGGGTCACAAAAAGTGCATTGTTAATTTATGGAGTTATTCCAGTTATTTGGAAAACCCCCAAACCAGTATAAGTCAGTCAGCATTTTGTGTCATTGTTATACATACCCATGTGTAAAAGCATAGGCTTTTTAAAGGTCCTAAAATTTCTGACATATATTGGAGCTTATAAAACATGTTATTTACATTTTGCATAATATTTTTTATTTATTTTTATTTTACTTTTTAATTGAGTGGTCTTACCAACTAAACAACAACAAAAATTGTTGATTTACAGTATTGTTAGTTTCAGGTGTACAAGTGACTGCTTCTGGAAATTAGCTTTGGGTCAAGAAATGTAAAAAGTGGAAAAAAAAGATTATATGAACCAACAGCTAGTTGTAAAGGGTAAGCTGGATTTTGCTGCAAGGTTCTCCTCCACCTCTGAGAGTCATCTCAAAAGCTTCAGTCTTTAAAATGCACCCAACTCAGATATAAATGAAAACCAGAGCTTGAATTACACCACCACCATTCCAAGCAGGACTTGATTTGCATAGTTAATTAGCTCATAAACATGTATGCTTTAATAGCTGAAAACACTAGAATAGGTGAAAAGATAATTGGGCTGTTATATAATCTAATTAGGGTCTATGACTTTGAGATTTAAACCAAAGTCTTACAAATGGCTATTAGAAAATTTAGTTTTTCTTTTTTTTTTAATTTTAGGCTCTTTTATAGTTTTTTTTTATTTATTGTTTTCATCCATTTTCATTATTTGGCATGTGTGGGCCTCCCATTGCAGCTGCCCCTCTCACCACAGAGTACAGGCTCTGGGTGCAAGCACTCCAGAACAGTGGCTCACAATTGGACACACCAGTCCAGTTGCTCCATGGCATGCAGGATCTTCCTGTGCCAGGGATCGAACTGGTGTCCCTTGCACTGTAAAGTGGACTCCTTACCCACTGGACCACCAGGGAAACCACCTCTCCCCCTTTTTTAATGACATGTTAGTTTTACTTGCTCTGTTTTTTCCTCCTTTTCTGGTTAAATAAGAAACCCAAGCCTTAAATGATACATTATCTGGAACTGATTGATATCTTCAGGCCATCCCATCCAAATGCAGAAAGATACACTCTCTTAAGTGCACATGGAACATTCTCCAGGATAGACCACACTTTGGGTCACAAAAAGTGCATTGTTAATTTATGGAGTTATTCCAGTTATTTGGAAAACCCCCAAACCAGTATAAGTCAGTCAGCATTTTGTGTCATTGTTATACATACCCATGTGTAAAAGCATAGGCTTTTTAAAGGTCCTAAAATTTCTGACATATATTGGAGCTTATAAAACATGTTATTTACATTTTGCATAATATTTTTTATTTATTTTTATTTTACTTTTTAATTGAGTGGTCTTACCAACTAAACAACAACAAAAATTGTTGATTTACAGTATTGTTAGTTTCAGGTGTACAAGTGACTGCTTCTGGAAATTAGCTTTGGGTCAAGAAATGTAAAAAGTGGAAAAAAAAGATTATATGAACCAACAGCTAGTTGTAAAGGGTAAGCTGGATTTTGCTGCAAGGTTCTCCTCCACCTCTGAGAGTCATCTCAAAAGCTTCAGTCTTTAAAATGCACCCAACTCAGATATAAATGAAAACCAGAGCTTGAATTACACCACCACCATTCCAAGCAGGACTTGATTTGCATAGTTAATTAGCTCATAAACATGTATGCTTTAATAGCTGAAAACACTAGAATAGGTGAAAAGATAATTGGGCTGTTATATAATCTAATTAGGGTCTATGACTTTGAGATTTAAACCAAAGTCTTACAAATGGCTATTAGAAAATTTAGTTTTTCTTTTTTTTTTAATTTTAGGCTCTTTTATAGTTTTTTTTTATTTATTGTTTTCATCCATTTTCATTATTTGGCATGTGTGGGCCTCCCATTGCAGCTGCCCCTCTCACCACAGAGTACAGGCTCTGGGTGCAAGCACTCCAGAACAGTGGCTCACAATTGGACACACCAGTCCAGTTGCTCCATGGCATGCAGGATCTTCCTGTGCCAGGGATCGAACTGGTGTCCCTTGCACTGTAAAGTGGACTCCTTACCCACTGGACCACCAGGGAAACCACCTCTCCCCCTTTTTTAATGACATGTTAGTTTTTACTTGCTCTGTTTTTTCCTCCTTTTCTGGCATTTTTCTTTTCTCTGTCTCTCCTTCTGTCTTTATTGTCTATTTGTCCTCTTCACATTTCACCTTTCACCTCTGGTAGCTAATGGGGTATCCTACTGTCTTTTTACCTCTCTTGTCTTCTCTTTCTCTCTCTTGGCATTGCATTTGTTTAAACATGCTCAAGTCAATTAACTTGTCAGTCTCAAAATAATTCATTGGGTTGAAACAAGAGCACATGATAGAGTCATAGATACAGATAACTAGATTTGATAAAAAGAGAAGTAAGAAACAGAAGTGTGGAAGGCTGGGAGGTACTTGAAAATGTATCCTCTGACATCACACAGATGGGAGGTAATTTCAGATATCCCACGTGCTTTTATCAAATACATGGAAAATAGCTGCCCCAATGTTGGCAACCATGTTATTAACTGAGTTAACTCCAAAAGTGAATTTAAAGGTAGCTTAGTTTAAATATTAGAAATTAGAAACCAAGTCATGTAATTCAGAGTTCCTTCTCCTATCTAGCATCCATCTGTCCTTTTCTATCTTAAATTTCAGGCATTTGTTAAATCCTTAAATCCAGTTTTTCCTTTTGCTTTAAATGTACTCTTACCAGTTTTCTCCAAACCCTCACATCCTGTTGTTAATTTCTCTCTAATAGTTTTGGGGGGGAGTTCCTTACTGTCTCTTCTCATGCCTTTTAGCCCTTTTGGTAAATTAGTCAGTATATTCAGTGTCTAAGCTGGAATTTCCATATTTAATTCTTGCAAGGCACTTCTTAACCATGCCTTTGTTTAAAGCCACAGGTTCCCAGACTTGTAAGAACTATGCAACTCAAAGTTGATAACAATGTAAAATTATGTAATCTCTTGGACTTGGTAGAAAATATGGGATGTACTTAATAAGGAGCTTACAAGGGATGACAAATTCACATATGTAACAACATGAATGAACCTGGAAGCCATTAAGTGATATAATTCAGCCATAAAAGGATACATACTGCATGATTTTACTTATATGAGGTGTATAAAATAGTCAAATCTATAGAATCAGAGTGGAATGGTGGTTGCCTGCGATTGGAGGAAAGAGAAGTGAGGAGTTCCTAATCAACATGTATACATTTTCAGTTAAGTATCTCTATGTTCCAGAGATCTGTGCACAACATTGTTCATACAATTAATGCTATATACACATGAAAAATTAGGTGTCTTGTGCTGTGTTCTTATCCCCATTAAAGTTAAATAACCCCCAACACACAAATAGAGAATGCACACATAAAAGTATATCCTCAAATCTCACAGTGCTGAGCCATTTTCCTTTGGGGCATACTTGATTTACACTGTTGTTACTTTCTGCTGTGATTCTGAATCACAGAAAGTGATTCAGTTATGCATATATCCACTCTTTTTTAGATTCTGTTCCTATATAGGTCATCATGAAGTGATGAGTTCCCTGTACTAAACAGTAGGTCCTTAGTAGTTAGGTCATTTTCCTTCCCTAATAGAAATCTGTTAAGCCCTCATCATTGGTTTATCTCTTTGTGAAAGTCACTCAGTCATGTCTGACTCCCTGCAGCTCCATGAATGAGCCATGGAATTCTCTAAGCAAGAACAATGGAGTCGGGAGTCGTTCCCTTCTCCAGAGGATCTTCCCAACCCAGGGATCAAACTTGGGTCGTATGCATTGCAGGCAGATTCCTTACCCTCTGAGCCATTAGGGAAGCCCAAGAATACTAAAGTGTTAGTCTCCCCCTTCTCCAGGGGATCTTTCTGACCCAGTAATCGAACTGGGATCTCCTGCATTGTAGGTGGATTCTTTAATGACTGAGCCACTAAGGAAGCTCAAGAATACTGGAATGGGTATCATATTCCTTCTCCAATGGAATCTTCCCAACCAAGAAACTGAATATCTCCTGCATTTCAGGCATATTCTGTACCAACTGTGATTTTCAAGTGGATTCATTTCACTTCCTGTTCAGCTCTTCTATTTGCTCTCAAGGAGTGGAGGGCTAGTTGGCCTACGGTATGACAAATTCACATATGTAACAACATGAATGAAGGCCATTAAGTGATATAATTCAGCCATAAAAGGATACATACTGCATGATTTTACTTATATGAGGTGTATAAAATAGTCAAATCTATAGAATCAGAGTGGAATGGTGGTTGCCTGCGATTGGAGGAAAGAGAAGTGAGGAGTTCCTAATCAACATGTATACATTTTCAGTTAAGTATCTCTATGTTCCAGAGATCTGTGCACAACATTGTTCATACAATTAATGCTATATACACATGAAAAATTAGGTGTCTTGTGCTGTGTTCTTATCCCCATTAAAGTTAAATAACCCCCAACACACAAATAGAGAATGCACACATAAAAGTATATCCTCAAATCTCACAGTGCTGAGCCATTTTCCTTTGGGGCATACTTGATTTACACTGTTGTTACTTTCTGCTGTGATTCTGAATCACAGAAAGTGATTCAGTTATGCATATATCCACTCTTTTTTAGATTCTGTTCCTATATAGGTCATCATGAAGTGATGAGTTCCCTGTACTAAACAGTAGGTCCTTAGTAGTTAGGTCATTTTCCTTCCCTAATAGAAATCTGTTAAGCCCTCATCATTGGTTTATCTCTTTGTGAAAGTCACTCAGTCATGTCTGACTCCCTGCAGCTCCATGAATGAGCCATGGAATTCTCTAAGCAAGAACAATGGAGTCGGGAGTCGTTCCCTTCTCCAGAGGATCTTCCCAACCCAGGGATCAAACTTGGGTCGTATGCATTGCAGGCAGATTCCTTACCCTCTGAGCCATTAGGGAAGCCCAAGAATACTAAAGTGTTAGTCTCCCCCTTCTCCAGGGGATCTTTCTGACCCAGTAATCGAACTGGGATCTCCTGCATTGTAGGTGGATTCTTTAATGACTGAGCCACTAAGGAAGCTCAAGAATACTGGAATGGGTATCATATTCCTTCTCCAATGGAATCTTCCCAACCAAGAAACTGAATATCTCCTGCATTTCAGGCATATTCTGTACCAACTGTGATTTTCAAGTGGATTCATTTCACTTCCTGTTCAGCTCTTCTATTTGCTCTCAAGGAGTGGAGGGCTAGTTGGCCTACGGTATGAATAATCCTCCATCATCAAAATGGTTCATTTACTTTTAGTTTTTGTGAATTCTGGGATGTGGTGGTTGTCAGTAAAACAGTGTTCTCTCATAAATTTGTTTTCAGAATTACTCTTTGCCTTTAATGCCATGTTAATCCCACCATAAAAATAAAATAAGATTTGTGGTAAACCACAAACCTTATGGTATAAAAAGTCTTTGCACAAAGATTATTTCCAAGCAGAAATAATCACTTAATCACCATAACAGGAGGCAACCACCACCTTTTTCATGAAGATCAATTATTTCCTCTGCTGAGAGCTAATGTTTCAAGAAATTTTTTTTTTATATCCCCCCCTTCCCTCCCCTCCCGACCATCACACAGCACCCCTGAAGGATCCCCTTTTCTCACAGAGCAATGACTAGAGCTATTTTCTTCACTTATGATAGTACAGGCCTTCATGCTACTTCCTTTACGCCTCTTACCCACTGTTCCTTCCCCACAATGTCCATATGTCCACTGTCCATGTCTGTCTTTCTGTCGCTTCACTGCATGTGCCATCATCACCATCCTACTAGATTCCATATATATGTGTTAATATACTGTATTTGTCCTTCTCTTTCTGACTGACTTCACTTTTTAGGATACGTTCTAGATCCAGCCACCTCATTAGGGTTGATTCTTCTGCATTTCTCTTTACAGCTGTGTAGTATTCCATTGTATATATGTACCAGAGCTTTTGGATCCATTCTGGAAGACAGTCTGGAGATTTCTTAAAAAACTAAAAATAGAAGCACCATATGACCCAGCAATCCCACTCTTAGGCATATACCCTGACGAAATCAAAACTGAAAGAAGCACCTGTACCCCAATGTTCATTGCAACTCTCTATACAATAGCTAGAACATGGAAGAATTTTTGATCCAGAGATGTAATAGAATCCCAAAGGTCTGTAAGTTAACCCATACATTTCTTAATACATATTGAAATTTTAAAATTCTATTTACCAGTCATGGCACATTTCTTAATTAAATACAAAGGGCAACTCCTGAAATCACCAGACCTCAAAAGTAGGTCAGATTATGATGACTGGTTCTCATTGTAAGGCGTTTCTTCCATGTTACCTAGATAGTCCACCATTTTTCATTTTCCCTAGAGAACAGAAGAAACAATGCTAGTTGGAAAATAAAGCCCAATGCCTTTTAAAAACTGTTAAATTTATTTCATTGCTTCTGATTATGAAAGTATCAATTTTGTGATGTCTCTTAAAAATAGGCCAAACTGAACATCATGAACATTAAAGCTAAGCCAAGTTTTTGGGGTTTTTTTAATGGGTCCCTCCACTTTGGGGTATACTTAATCAGTTTTCTATTAGTGTGAAAATGGGGCTTCAGTAGCTTGCATTAGTAGTAGAGAATCTGCCTGATGATGCAGGCGACACAAGAGATGTAAGTTCCATCCCTGGGTTGGGAGCATCTTTTAAAGTAGGAAATGGCATCCCACTCTAGTATTCTTGCCTGGAAAAGTCCATGGACAGAGGAGCCTGGTGGGCTATAGTCCATGAGGCCTCAAAGATTGAGTGACTGAACACATAACTTGAACACATAACTACACCAAAACTTGGTTGTTTATTTACAAAGCTATTTTATTTTTCTCTTGTGATGCTCTGTTCTACTGTTGAGCATACCTTGCTTCACATATGGAGTTGCAGGCATGAAGTTTACCCTCTGGGTGTGGGTGGTCTGTGTTAGCCTCATTCATGAGTGTAGCAGTGGCTGTTGCCTGGATCATATTACAGCAATATTCAGTCAGTGGTAATGGTAAGTCAAAAAGCTTTCAAGATCTAGCTTTGGAAGTTACACAGTGCTGTATAATTCAGTCAAAATGAATCACAAGGCCAGGTGGTGACATTCAAGTTACATATGCAAATAAATGACTCTTCTTAGATGAGCTATAAATAGTTTGTGGCCATTTGTAATCTACCTGTATCCTATCGATATTACGTGATTTTATTCTCAGACTTCAGTTTCCCAGAATTCACAGGGATATGAATTCATAGGAATAGCCAAATCCTAGATAGAACTGATATTGTTAGTAATTCCTCTTAAGTGTTCTCAGTCTGTTTGATACCAACTGTTGTTTTTTACTTCCTTACTGCTTTTTTCATCAAAAGTTCATTTGAATGATTCCCAAAATTAACAATTCTAATTTATTTCCCAAACTAAACATTCTTGAAATCATGCTTGATTCATACTGTGTCTTCTTTACCCTTCATGTTCTATGTCTAATGTCGAAAAATCTGTTTGAAATAACTTGATTTCCTCTGCTGTTTTCATCCAGTTGTCTGACTATCAATCACAACCACATGTGTATAATGCAAGACCCTGACATCTCACTGGCTTTTTATTAGCTTCTCTCCATTTCAGCTATTTGACTTGACTATATATCCGAATCCACTGCTACTTTAATTATCCCCATTCTTGATCATAATTCTTGTGCAGTTCTCATTCATACAACTAAGGATTCTAACAATTTCCAATCTTCCAAGTTAATTTTTAATGCTATGGTTCTACTATACCCAATTTTACTCTTAATTAATATCTATTTCCAGGATTTATTACCTCATATGTTTTATATAGGACATATTCATTTTTGAATTTCTGTGTTCACTATTCTGTTAATTACAAACATGAAACAACTTTCCTTTGTTTACATATATGAATATATGTCGGTCCGGCTGACAATCCAACAGGTTCAGAGAGGAGAGTCACGGCTAAGAAAGAAAGATTATAGAAAAGATGGGCTTGTGATGCTCTGTTCTACTGTTGAGCATACCTTGCTTCACATATGGAGTTGCAGGCATGAAGTTTACCCTCTGGGTGTGGGTGGTCTGTGTTAGCCTCATTCATGAGTGTAGCAGTGGCTGTTGCCTGGATCATATTACAGCAATATTCAGTCAGTGGTAATGGTAAGTCAAAAAGCTTTCAAGATCTAGCTTTGGAAGTTACACAGTGCTGTATAATTCAGTCAAAATGAATCACAAGGCCAGGTGGTGACATTCAAGTTACATATGCAAATAAATGACTCTTCTTAGATGAGCTATAAATAGTTTGTGGCCATTTGTAATCTACCTGTATCCTATCGATATTACGTGATTTTATTCTCAGACTTCAGTTTCCCAGAATTCACAGGGATATGAATTCATAGGGAATATCCAAATCCTAGATAGAACTGATATTGTTAGTAATTCCTCTTAAGTGTTCTCAGTCTGTTTGATACCAACTGTTGTTTTTTACTTCCTTACTGCTTTTTTCATCAAAAGTTCATTTGAATGATTCCCAAAATTAACAATTCTAATTTATTTCCCAAACTAAACATTCTTGAAATCATGCTTGATTCATACTGTGTCTTCTTTACCCTTCATGTTCTATGTCTAATGTCGAAAAATCTGTTTGAAATAACTTGATTTCCTCTGCTGTTTTCATCCAGTTGTCTGACTATCAATCACAACCACATGTGTATAATGCAAGACCCTGACATCTCACTGGCTTTTTATTAGCTTCTCTCCATTTCAGCTATTTGACTTGACTATATATCCGAATCCACTGCTACTTTAATTATCCCCATTCTTGATCATAATTCTTGTGCAGTTCTCATTCATACAACTAAGGATTCTAACAATTTCCAATCTTCCAAGTTAATTTTTAATGCTATGGTTCTACTATACCCAATTTTACTCTTAATTAATATCTATTTCCAGGATTTATTACCTCATATGTTTTATATAGGACATATTCATTTTTGAATTTCTGTGTTCACTATTCTGTTAATTACAAACATGAAACAACTTTCCTTTGTTTACATATATGAATATATGTCGGTCCGGCTGACAATCCAACAGGTTCAGAGAGGGAGAGAGTCACGGCTAAGAAAGAAAGATTATAGAAAAGATGGGGTCGAGAGGACCAGCAACACAACAGAACATTCTGTTAGCCGCTGACAAACTTTATTCTTTCAAGCAAGGAATATATAGTAGAAGCTTCATAAGATAATACATTTCCAAGGATGTGCATCTTGTTACTGTGTTTTGCCCAAGGTTACAGAGCCTGGGAACACAGGTGCTCTTTACAATATCAGGCACAGCCTCTAAAGGGTGGCGGGACAGAGAGCTATGCCTTTATCCAGCCCCTGAATTTCTCAGGGCAGCTCCCAGAGCTATATTTCCTTAGGAGGAAACCCCTTGGTTTAGGGAAGCTCCCCGCAAATACAGTATCAGCACCCAATTTGATTAGGGTGTACTCCTCTAAGCTGTGACTACTCAGACTAACAAAGACATCTACCCTCCTTAAAATATCAGTGTATTTATGCATTATAAGCCTATAGCTTAGCTTCTAAACTTTGTAGTTCCTTTGTACTTCATAACAAGTTCAGGAGTGATTTTACTTAGTTAAGTAATGATGGAAGAGGATGAGAACCAGGGTGAGGTTGAGGTGTAAGGATTCAGTAGCAAGGACAGGATCTGTACTTACTCAGGAGAAAACAAGGAAAGAGTAAGAATAAACTGAGGAAAACTTGCCAGAATTCAGTAGAGAAAGTTCTCATCTAATAATGCTTAACCAGTTTTTTTTTTTTTTTATTGGACTTTAATTGCTTTACAGTGTTGTGTTTCTGTTGTACAATGAAGTGAATCAGCCATATGTATACACATATCCCCTCCCTCTCGAATCTCCCTCCTAGCTCTTTTTCATCTCACCCTTCTAGGCCGTTGCGAGCACCAAGGGGAGCTCTCTGTGCTTTAGAGCAGTTCCTCCCACTAGCTATGTACTTATACCTGGTAGTGTATATATGTCAATCCTGATTTCCCAATTCATCCCACCCTCCCCTTCCCTGCCTGGGTCCACACGGCTGTTCTCTACACCTGTGTCTCTATTCCTCCCCTGAAAATAGGTTCATTTGTATCTATTATTTTAGACTCAATTTACATGTGTTAATATACAATCTTTGTTTTTTCTTTCTGAATTACTCTATATGACAAGCTCTAGATCAATCCACATCTTCACAAATGACTCAGATTTATTCCTTTTTATGACTGAGTAATAGTAGAAGGTGTATTATATGCCTCTGTTGCCCCCAGCTCTCACCGTGGAGTCATTATTTCCAGTTGGGCCATACCTTTGGCAGAGTTACATTTGGGTTTAGGTCCCATTCACTGTCAAGTGTTTGAGATGGTCACTCTTCATGTTTCTCTTGAACATTCTGACAGCTATGGGCACAGGCTAATGCCTGCTGGATCTTCACAGTGGATCAGTCTTGAAATGCCTGGCTATTAAAAAGTCCAAGGGCAATGGATGTGGGTTGGGAACCAAAGAATAAATACAGCCTTATTTAGTTGTAGGGTTGACAATTTTGAGAGGGCTCTAGGCAAGGTCAAGCCTCAGTTGCCCACAGCAGTAAACTCTGTAATGTGCTCTTATTTTTTCTTCATTTCCTCACTTTTCTATTCCATTTCTGTTATCTGT
Source organism: Tragulus kanchil (assembly GCA_022376925.1). Lineage (NCBI taxonomy): Eukaryota > Metazoa > Chordata > Mammalia > Artiodactyla > Tragulidae > Tragulus > Tragulus kanchil. The sequence goes on from JAIOJX010000030.1 coordinate 12,256,991, forward strand.
AAATAGCCTGTGGGCACCTGAATCTTGGTCTTGAATTCTGCTTCAGGTTGAGGCAGTAAACAAGTTCTTTAAAAAAAAATTTATTTTTTAAATTTTGGCCTCTTTTATTGGTTCTTTATTTATTTTCATCCATCTTTGTTCTTCGGCCTGTGTGGGCCTTCCATTGCAGTGGCCTCTCTCGTTGCAGAGCACTGGCTCTGGGCACATGCACTCCAGAGTGATGGCTCAGAATTGGACACACCAGTCCAGCCGTTCCATGGCACGTGGGATCTTCCTGGGCCAGGTATAGAACTGGCACCCCTTGCACTGCAAGGTGGACTCTTTACCCACTGAACCACCAGGGAAGCCCTTAAAACTTTTTATTAGAGTATAGTTGATTTACGCTGATGTGTTAGTTTCAGATGTATAGCAAAGTGATTCAGTTACATATAGATCAATTCTTTTTCAGAGTCTTTTCTCACATGGATTATCACAGAATATTGAATAGAATTACCTGTGTTCTACAGTAAGTCCTTATCAGTTATCTGTCTTACATATAGTAGTGTGTGTATACTAAACCCCAACTGCTGATTTATCCCTTCCCCCATGTTTTGGTAACCATAAGTTTGTTTTGNTCTTTTTCTGAAAATGAGAATGGTGTCCTGAAATCAGAGGTTTGACATAGCTTGGTTTGAAAGGGAAAACTGAGAGGCACAGAGGAACGTAGCAGAAATGTATGGCAAGGCTTTTTTTGCTGAAATATGTGCGTTTGTGTTTTCATCTCAACTTACTTGCCTCCTGAAAGTAGTAGTGGTTGTTGTTTAGGCTCTAAGTCAAGTCACAGTCTTTTGCGACCCCATGGACTGTTAGAACCCCTGGTTTGCAATCTGGAATGGGTTGATGCTAGATGATCTTCCTGCACAGGCTAATGCCTGCTGGATCTTCACAGTGGATCAGTCTTGAAATGCCTGGCTATTAAAAAGTCCAAGGGCAATGGATGTGGGTTGGGAACCAAAGAATAAATACAGCCTTATTTAGTTGTAGGGTTGACAATTTTGAGAGGGCTCTAGGCAAGGTCAAGCCTCAGTTGCCCACAGCAGTAAACTCTGTAATGTGCTCTTATTTTTTCTTCATTTCCTCACTTTTCTATTCCATTTCTGTTATCTGTAAATAGCCTGTGGGCACCTGAATCTTGGTCTTGAATTCTGCTTCAGGTTGAGGCAGTAAACAAGTTCTTTAAAAAAAAATTTATTTTTTAAATTTTGGCCTCTTTTATTGGTTCTTTATTTATTTTCATCCATCTTTGTTCTTCGGCCTGTGTGGGCCTTCCATTGCAGTGGCCTCTCTCGTTGCAGAGCACTGGCTCTGGGCACATGCACTCCAGAGTGATGGCTCAGAATTGGACACACCAGTCCAGCCGTTCCATGGCACGTGGGATCTTCCTGGGCCAGGTATAGAACTGGCACCCCTTGCACTGCAAGGTGGACTCTTTACCCACTGAACCACCAGGGAAGCCCTTAAAACTTTTTATTAGAGTATAGTTGATTTACGCTGATGTGTTAGTTTCAGATGTATAGCAAAGTGATTCAGTTACATATAGATCAATTCTTTTTCAGAGTCTTTTCTCACATGGATTATCACAGAATATTGAATAGAATTACCTGTGTTCTACAGTAAGTCCTTATCAGTTATCTGTCTTACATATAGTAGTGTGTGTATACTAAACCCCAACTGCTGATTTATCCCTTCCCCCATGTTTTGGTAACCATAAGTTTGTTTTTGATCTTTTTCTGAAAATGAGAATGGTGTCCTGAAATCAGAGGTTTGACATAGCTTGGTTTGAAAGGGAAAACTGAGAGGCACAGAGGAACGTAGCAGAAATGTATGGCAAGGCTTTTTTTGCTGAAATATGTGCGTTTGTGTTTTCATCTCAACTTACTTGCCTCCCTGAAAGTAGTAGTGGTTGTTGTTTAGGCTCTAAGTCAAGTCACAGTCTTTTGCGACCCCATGGACTGTTAGATCATCAGGCTTCTCTGTCAGTGGGATTTTCCAGGCAGGAATACTGGAATGGGTTGATGTTTTCTACCAGATGATCTTCCTGATCCAGAGATTTAATTCACGTCTCTTGCGTCTCCTGCATTGTCATACAGATTCTCTACCACTGTGCCATTTAGGAAGCCCTTCATTCTGTTCACCATATATTGCTTACTTCATTACTGTTCTGGGTGGAGAAGCATGGCTTGCTTCTCTTGAAATGATAGTGTTCTCCTCAGTTTGTCTCTCCTGGATTGGAGCATCCACCCTCTAAGTGAACTAGGGCAAGGGCATTCAGGGCTCCAATATTCTTGGCCTTGCCATTTTCCCAAACTGAGGTTGGATGGAGAAAGGGATCCTCAAATCTCTCTCACTTGGAACTCAATTGGAATTTAGCCTCTATAACAATTGAACTGGCGAAGGAGAATTAAATATGCTGGCTACCTGTGCCACCCAGCATGCTATAAGAGCCCTTGATAGGGAGATTTGAGGAGAGGGAGCCCTGCTTCTTGCTAACACCCACTCAGATTTCAGCTCATGTCATACTGAGATGGGTAGATTTGGAAAGAGAGTCGTGTTTCCAGTGCCCATAGACTCTCACCATTCTTACAGAGATTTTGGAGATTTTCTTGAATGAATGTTTGCTGTTTGCTATGTGTCCATTGGAAAACTTCCACAGAGGGTAGTACATTTTTTAAAATATATCTTTACCAATTATAGTTGTTTACTGGGAGTAAGGTCCATGAAGTTCTTTCCTCATACTACCATTTTGGAATTGTTCCAAAATGGCATTATTAGCCACTGAAAACTACTGTCAACAGTATTTTTGGTGTAATGTAACAGTGATCACTCTTCAGGCATAGTGAGATGATTCACTGAACAGCATTTTAATGAGGGATTTATTTGATTCATGCCTCATTCTTTTCTGAAAATGAGAATGGTGTCCTGAAATCAGAGGTTTGACATAGCTTGGTTTGAAAGGGAAAACTGAGAGGCACAGAGGAACGTAGCAGAAATGTATGGCAAGGCTTTTTTTGCTGAAATATGTGCGTTTGTGTTTTCATCTCAACTTACTTGCCTCCCTGAAAGTAGTAGTGGTTGTTGTTTAGGCTCTAAGTCAAGTCACAGTCTTTTGCGACCCCATGGACTGTTAGATCATCAGGCTTCTCTGTCAGTGGGATTTTCCAGGCAGGAATACTGGAATGGGTTGATGTTTTCTACCAGATGATCTTCCTGATCCAGAGATTTAATTCACGTCTCTTGCGTCTCCTGCATTGTCATACAGATTCTCTACCACTGTGCCATTTAGGAAGCCCTTCATTCTGTTCACCATATATTGCTTACTTCATTACTGTTCTGGGTGGAGAAGCATGGCTTGCTTCTCTTGAAATGATAGTGTTCTCCTCAGTTTGTCTCTCCTGGATTGGAGCATCCACCCTCTAAGTGAACTAGGGCAAGGGCATTCAGGGCTCCAATATTCTTGGCCTTGCCATTTTCCCAAACTGAGGTTGGATGGAGAAAGGGATCCTCAAATCTCTCTCACTTGGAACTCAATTGGAATTTAGCCTCTATAACAATTGAACTGGCGAAGGAGAATTAAATATGCTGGCTACCTGTGCCACCCAGCATGCTATAAGAGCCCTTGATAGGGAGATTTGAGGAGAGGGAGCCCTGCTTCTTGCTAACACCCACTCAGATTTCAGCTCATGTCATACTGAGATGGGTAGATTTGGAAAGAGAGTCGTGTTTCCAGTGCCCATAGACTCTCACCATTCTTACAGAGATTTTGGAGATTTTCTTGAATGAATGTTTGCTGTTTGCTATGTGTCCATTGGAAAACTTCCACAGAGGGTAGTACATTTTTTAAAATATATCTTTACCAATTATAGTTGTTTACTGGGAGTAAGGTCCATGAAGTTCTTTCCTCATACTACCATTTTGGAATTGTTCCAAAAATGGCATTATTAGCCACTGAAAAACTACTGTCAACAGTATTTTTGGTGTAATGTAACAGTGATCACTCTTCAGGCATAGTGAGATGATTCACTGAACAGCATTTTTAATGAGGGATTTATTTGATTCATGCCTCATTCTTGTTCCTCTCACATTGACTTACAACATCACTAAACCAGATCTATGGCTTTATGACAGAAAAAAATGTAAAAACAGTGCAACTTTTGAATTTATAACAATTACATTTTTCTAGATACCAAATGGTAGATATACATAGTAACAGCCACAGAGAGTAAGAATTCAAAATCTATCATTCTAAATTTTAAAAATCCTTTTTGATTAATGCATACTTTTGGTACAGGCTTTTTTCCTTAATGAAAATATAAGATTTCCATAGATTTTTATATGCCAGTATTATATAGTGTTTTATATATATATATGATATTACTGATTATGTGTCAGTATTATATATATATATATATAATATGTGTATATATATGCATATATATATGTGTATATATGCATATATATGTATATATGTGTGTGTGTGTATATATATATATACACACACACACACACACACACATATATATATATACATATATAGGTTTCCTGGGTTGTGCAATGGTAAGGATTCACTTGCTGATGCAGGAGACACAAGATAAGCCATGAATGCATGTGTGTTCAGTTATTTCAGTTGTGTTCAACTCTTGCGACTCTATGGGCTGTAGCAAATCAGGCTCCTCTGTCCATGGAATTCTCCAGGCAGGAATACTGGAGTGGGTTACCATTTCCTTCTCCAGGGGATCTTTCCCATGCAGGGATTGGACCCGCATCTCTTGTGTCTTCTGCATTGCCAGTAGACTCTTTTCCATGTGTGATTCTTTCATGTGGAGTCACATGAGAAGGCCATAAGTCATCATCCATACATGATGGATTTGGGCATGACTGAGCTTTACTTAATGTGTAATCACCAGGGAAGTCCAGCTCCAGGTTAGAAGCCTATGTGGGATTTTTCATGCTTTACTACTGGCAGTTACAAAGTCTTGATCTGGCAGGCTTTGTGGGGCTGGTGTGTTGGGAGTGGTGAAGCCCTCCTCACACCTGCCTTGGGGCACCATCCATGTGCTACAGTCTCTGGAGGGAGTTGCATGATTCCTGGCCTCAGACCCCTGGGCTGGTCATGTTCTTTGACAGATATGCATTCTAGCCTTGGGTCTACATTCCTGGGTCTCTTTAGCTGAGGCCTTGGAATTTTTCAAATGCCTTTGCTCCATCTCTTTTTGAGGGGGAACCTTTAAGATGCATTTCCCACTCTGACTCAGTATCCAGAGCAGCTGTCCCTCCATGCATTGACATCCACAGGAATGAGTGCTAGAACCCAGCCCCTTCGATACCAAGTGATGACTCTGCCTCTCCCAGGGCTCAGCCCCTCCCACTCCCCCCAGATCCCAGATTCCATGAAGTGGCCTGAGCCTTTTGTAGAGGCTGACTCATCAGGGAGATGACCCCTCAAGTCTGTGTGAATCCGCTTCACTCTTAACCAGTATGCCGGTCAATGGGAAAATAGAATAGGGGATACCTGTTCTGTCTCTGGTTTTAGATACTTGCTGATCCTAGGGCAGTATGTGCCTAAAGGTTTGACTCTAATTTTGGCTGTTGCTTTGGTCTCTGGCTCTGACAACTGACAGCTCATCTCACTCTCACAGTTCAGATGGACCGACAGCCTCTAACTGACTTGACCACTTGTATAACATTTCTTAACATTATACTGTGTTCATTCTTGACACTGTTTCTTCTTCCAACCCACTATTTCGGAGCCTCTGAGGTGGATTATCTGTTGAGCATTAGTCCCTGCCTAACAGAAAAAGCACACCCCCAAACAAAATTATGCATGCAGTGTTAGGAATTTTAGTTGCAAAAATTTTTTTGCAGGGATTGGACCCGCATCTCTTGTGTCTTCTGCATTGCCAGTAGACTCTTTTCCATGTGTGATTCTTTCATGTGGAGTCACATGAGAAGGCCATAAGTCATCATCCATACATGATGGATTTGGGCATGACTGAGCTTTACTTAATGTGTAATCACCAGGGAAGTCCAGCTCCAGGTTAGAAGCCTATGTGGGATTTTTCATGCTTTACTACTGGCAGTTACAAAGTCTTGATCTGGCAGGCTTTGTGGGGCTGGTGTGTTGGGAGTGGTGAAGCCCTCCTCACACCTGCCTTGGGGCACCATCCATGTGCTACAGTCTCTGGAGGGAGTTGCATGATTCCTGGCCTCAGACCCCTGGGCTGGTCATGTTCTTTGACAGATATGCATTCTAGCCTTGGGTCTACATTCCTGGGTCTCTTTAGCTGAGGCCTTGGAATTTTTCAAATGCCTTTGCTCCATCTCTTTTTGAGGGGGAACCTTTAAGATGCATTTCCCACTCTGACTCAGTATCCAGAGCAGCTGTCCCTCCATGCATTGACATCCACAGGAATGAGTGCTAGAACCCAGCCCCTTCGATACCAAGTGATGACTCTGCCTCTCCCAGGGCTCAGCCCCTCCCACTCCCCCCAGATCCCAGATTCCATGAAGTGGCCTGAGCCTTTTGTAGAGGCTGACTCATCAGGGAGATGACCCCTCAAGTCTGTGTGAATCCGCTTCACTCTTAACCAGTATGCCGGTCAATGGGAAAATAGAATAGGGGATACCTGTTCTGTCTCTGGTTTTAGATACTTGCTGATCCTAGGGCAGTATGTGCCTAAAGGTTTGACTCTAATTTTGGCTGTTGCTTTGGTCTCTGGCTCTGACAACTGACAGCTCATCTCACTCTCACAGTTCAGATGGACCGACAGCCTCTAACTGACTTGACCACTTGTATAACATTTCTTAACATTATACTGTGTTCATTCTTGACACTGTTTCTTCTTCCAACCCACTATTTCGGAGCCTCTGAGGTGGATTATCTGTTGAGCATTAGTCCCTGCCTAACAGAAAAAGCACACCCCCAAACAAAATTATGCATGCAGTGTTAGGAATTTTAGGATTTGCAAATGCAGAGTTGCTGCTATATCGCATTCTTTTAACTGCAATAAATTTAAATTTCTGGGTATCAGTGGAAAGGAATTAATCCAGAAAGTTTAATTGTCTTTTGCTGAACAACATTCACAGATGACCCGGATTTCTTGCAACTCTCTATTAACAGTAAATCCGTGACTCAAAATCCCATGATCCTAGGCTTCCATGGTGTTCAAAACAGAAAGACTCAGGTCCTGAGGCACAGACACAGTCCTGAGACAGAACTAAATCGGGAAAAATGTATTATCTCCTCCAGGCAAAAATCACATGCCAATCATTATTTTATAATGTTATTTGAAGGGGATTTATTAATTACAATTGGTTGTAAGTGCTTTATTTCAGTTAAACAAATGAGATTTTCTTGTTTTCTAGTAGAAAGGTAATTTTTTTTTGGCAAAGGGAATTCTCAAGGAAATGTTATATACCTCATATTTTCTCTATTTCATGAGATTGTGTACACTTTACATTCTTCTTGTTATATGTGATTCAATACCCAAAATGTGTTATCATATTGAATATCCAGGTGAAATAAAAAAAGAAAAATCACACACTAATGTAACAATATGGAGGATTATGGCTCTCTGAAAGCCCATGCATGGATGAAGTTAACCAAATAAAGGTCAGAATTGCTGTTCTAAGTTTTTCAATTTAAGTTTTTCAATGTATAATTTTTGAATATTAATCCCTTAAATGTCTAAGACCTCCTGAAGAAGGAAATAGCAACCTATTCTGGTAGTGTTGCCTAGGAAACCCCGTGGACAGAGGAGCCTGACAGGCTGTAGTCCATAGATAGGTTCACAAGAGAGTCAGACGTGACTCAGCAACTAAACCAACAATAACATGTAGATGTAAATAAAACGAGCAACATGGAAAGCTCTATATTTTCAAAATGTCATCATTGCTCCATCATGGAGATTCACGACTCTTGATAGTACACTGAAGGCTCTTTAACTGTATATTTTAATGCCAAATACCCAATCCAGTTTTAAGTCATGCTAGAAAAGCACACCCCCAAACAAAATTATGCATGCAGTGTTAGGAATTTTAGGATTTGCAAATGCAGAGTTGCTGCTATATCGCATTCTTTTAACTGCAATAAATTTAAATTTCTGGGTATCAGTGGAAAGGAATTAATCCAGAAAGTTTAATTGTCTTTTGCTGAACAACATTCACAGATGACCCGGATTTCTTGCAACTCTCTATTAACAGTAAATCCGTGACTCAAAATCCCATGATCCTAGGCTTCCATGGTGTTCAAAACAGAAAGACTCAGGTCCTGAGGCACAGACACAGTCCTGAGACAGAACTAAATCGGGAAAAATGTATTATCTCCTCCAGGCAAAAATCACATGCCAATCATTATTTTATAATGTTATTTGAAGGGGATTTATTAATTACAATTGGTTGTAAGTGCTTTATTTCAGTTAAACAAATGAGATTTTCTTGTTTTCTAGTAGAAAGGTAATTTTTTTTTGGCAAAGGGAATTCTCAAGGAAATGTTATATACCTCATATTTTCTCTATTTCATGAGATTGTGTACACTTTACATTCTTCTTGTTATATGTGATTCAATACCCAAAATGTGTTATCATATTGAATATCCAGGTGAAATAAAAAAAGAAAAATCACACACTAATGTAACAATATGGAGGATTATGGCTCTCTGAAAGCCCATGCATGGATGAAGTTAACCAAATAAAGGTCAGAATTGCTGTTCTAAGTTTTTCAATTTAAGTTTTTCAATGTATAATTTTTGAATATTAATCCCTTAAATGTCTAAGACCTCCTGAAGAAGGAAATAGCAACCTATTCTGGTAGTGTTGCCTAGGAAACCCCGTGGACAGAGGAGCCTGACAGGCTGTAGTCCATAGATAGGTTCACAAGAGAGTCAGACGTGACTCAGCAACTAAACCAACAATAACATGTAGATGTAAATAAAACGAGCAACATGGAAAGCTCTATATTTTCAAAATGTCATCATTGCTCCATCATGGAGATTCACGACTCTTGATAGTACACTGAAGGCTCTTTAACTGTATATTTTTAATGCCAAATACCCAATCCAGTTTTTAAGTCATGCTGTCCCTTCATTCCAAAAGAAACAAAAGTTCTTTTCTGGTTTCTTTTCCTGTACCAGATACTAACAATCAAATTTTAGATAGAACTGTTCAAGAATTTGTTTTTTGATACTATCTATTAATAATAAATTTAATATTGTGAGATACTCTAAAAATAATCTCAGATAAGTGTATTTTTTTAAAAAAAAATACATTGCCTATCCTAGGTTTTAATTAAGCCTAAGTGGATTTTTTTTTATTTTTTTTGGTGCGAATGAATTGAAGGAAGGCTATAGATACAGCACATAGCAGTTAGAGCTGAACAATCCCTTACTGGTTTTTTAAAAAAAAATTCTTAGATTCCAATACACATAAAGGTCTGACTTTTCTGTTTTGTGGAAATGGCCCAAACCTAATGGTTGAGAAGAGATTGAAACTGGGCACAGTTGATCATAGAGTGTGAAAACATTTTTAAAAAGTACTATATGAGCTAGAGAGAGAAAGTAAAGAGTAGATAATAGTGCTGATAATGTTTCATAATTGTAACACTAGATAGTTTCATTAAATAACCAAGTGAACCATTACTGGCATAGTTTAAAGTTTTTTTTAAAAAAATAATAAACATGAAATGTGGGTGGAATAACTTAAATGTTGCAATGAGCTAATAAGAGGAACAGTTATGCCCTGTTAAAGCAATAAAGTATTTTGTTCAATCATAGAGGTTCACTTTGCAATGACTGAAATACTTAAATGATGTAGCAGTAAAAGTAAAAACTTTGTCTATGTTTTAAAAGTACATTGTATTACACTTTAATCTTACTATGTACTTAAGTAAAAAAAACAAAACAAAACAAAACTGTATATAAAGGTTTTCATAGTTGCAGCTGTGAACCGTAGGTAGGTTCTTAAAATGAAAGTCATCCAACTTAAATACAAATTAGAAATCTTGATTTGAAAAAACTCCATCAAAAGATAAAAACCATACTGAGGGGCTTCCATGTTGGTCCAGTGGGTAAGGACACTGCCTTGCACTGCAAGGGGCACTGGTTCAATTCCTGACCTGGGAAGATCCCACGTGCCGTGGAGCGACTGGACTAATGTGTCCAACTACCCAGCCCGAGCTCTGGAGAACATGCACCCAGAGCCAGTGCTCTGCAGTGAGAGAGGCCACTGAGATGGGAGGCCCACATGGGCCTAAGAACAAGGATAAATAAATGAAACATCAATAGAAGTGGTCAAAAAAAAAAAAAAACCATACTGAAATGTTTGATGTTTGGTGTGGAAGAATCAGTTTGCATTCAATGAAATATTTGCAATATTCAGTCTTTTGGTGGTGGTGGTTTAGTTGCTTAGTCATGTAGAAATCTTGTGACCCTATGGACTGTAGTCCATGCCAGGCTCCTCTGTCAATGGGATTCTCTAGGCAAGAATACTGGAGTGGGTTATCATTCCCTTCTCTGATTCAGTCTTTTATATAGTAGTGAATTTCTTCCCAATGCTAGTTAGAAATGTTTCTTCAATTGTTTGCAGTTAAACTTCTTTCAGCTGTAATATCTCTGGGAGTAGATTAAGTACATTGGTCTTATTTTGTTTTTGTAGTCTGGAGCAAAGAAAACAAGGATCTTCAGTTTTTAATAAGGAAGTTAAAATACTTTGGGGAATTTTTGGGCTATTTTGAAGATTATCATGAAACTAGGAAGCATCCACTAAACCAGTGAAATGACACCCTCTATTTTCCCTTAAACATTTTCCACTGCCATAATTTATACCTTTTAGACTTTTCAGTGTATCTTGTTGTATGTTCTGCCTATTGAAACTCTGTAATGTTGGATTTATTCCTTTATTGATAATTATTTAGTCATGTTAAAGCTGATAGTGTCCAGTTAGGGAATTGTAGAAATATAGTTTTTAATCAACAGAATGGAAACAAAATTCTAGCCTTAGGACTATTATTGTCTTTCTCTGTAATTTATGGGAGACTCCCTATCTCTCAAATTGACTATAAAATAGTGGGAATGGAATTCATACTTGTTGAAATATTGATGCCTATATTGAAGGGTGTACAATAAAAACAAAGGTTTTATTTCTCTCATTTTCATTGAAGCTGAGTTCTCTTGTACTCTCCCATATTATTATTAAAATACCTTTTGGTAAGTTTCACATTGTATCAATTACACAGTGGATTTTATTCCACTGAGGGGTATAAATTAATCACATGTGAATATGTATCTGTTAATTTAATTTTCTATCCAATTTGAGAGGATTCAGTATTTGCTAGTTAGAAATATGTTTCTTCAGTTGTTTGCAGTTAAACTTCTTTCAGCTGTAATACCTCTGGGAGTAGATTAAATACATTGCAAAAAATGTGTACTGAATATATTTTTTAAATTGTGTACAATATTCTTAGGAATGACATCCTACACATGAAATAGTTTAAAAATTAAAGTTGAAGAATTCTCAACAGGATGTTTATCGATGTGCGATTTATAGAATTATATAAGTAAAAACTCATTTACATATCCTCTATGAGGGTATTGCCTAAATGGTTAACATGTTATTCTTCTTAAACTCTTTTAAAAAAATGATGTGCTGTGTACCACAGAATAGCAGGTGTTTGAACTAAATGCACTTTTTGGTTGTTTATAGTCTAGGTAAATGCAAACTAGAGTATATATCCACATACTAGAGAACAGAAAATACATTTATGTTTTAAAGGATACAGATGTGAAGATGACATAAGTTCTTTAAAGAAGTTACACTTCAATCATTTGTTTTTCCTATAAATTGTAACTTCAAATCAACCCAGAAAAGTATATTTGGTTATCTTTAAATATTTTATCATTATCAACGGAAAAAAAAAGATTTAATGAGTGATTTTAATGTCACTGAGTTTAAACAGATGACTGAGAATACTTTATACTAACTGACACTCAGATTAGAGCCTCCTTACACTAGCAAGTTCTATGAAGGTCAGCCATCATAAATTATCATTTGATTTAGCTTTAATAATTTTATCTTTCTGATCTTTGAACAAATTTCCTCGACCCACTCTTTGAGAATATTAGGTCTGCTCTGTGGTATTTTGGCATCTATCTCATCTCAACAATGAGTATTTTCATGCCCAAAGTATTTATCATTTTTGTTTTTTTAACCAGACCTACTTATCTTTGCCTTCATCATTTCTTCATAAGTATAGCAAAGTTATGCCTATATTGAAGGGTGTACAATAAAAACAAAGGTTTTATTTCTCTCATTTTCATTGAAGCTGAGTTCTCTTGTACTCTCCCATATTATTATTAAAATACCTTTTGGTAAGTTTCACATTGTATCAATTACACAGTGGATTTTATTCCACTGAGGGGTATAAATTAATCACATGTGAATATGTATCTGTTAATTTAATTTTCTATCCAATTTGAGAGGATTCAGTATTTGCTAGTTAGAAATATGTTTCTTCAGTTGTTTGCAGTTAAACTTCTTTCAGCTGTAATACCTCTGGGAGTAGATTAAATACATTGCAAAAAATGTGTACTGAATATATTTTTTAAATTGTGTACAATATTCTTAGGAATGACATCCTACACATGAAATAGTTTAAAAATTAAAGTTGAAGAATTCTCAACAGGATGTTTATCGATGTGCGATTTATAGAATTATATAAGAAAAAACTCATTTACATATCCTCTATGAGGGTATTGCCTAAATGGTTAACATGTTATTCTTCTTAAACTCTTTTAAAAAAATGATGTGCTGTGTACCACAGAATAGCAGGTGTTTGAACTAAATGCACTTTTTGGTTGTTTATAGTCTAGGTAAATGCAAACTAGAGTATATATCCACATACTAGAGAACAGAAAATACATTTATGTTTTAAAGGATACAGATGTGAAGATGACATAAGTTCTTTAAAGAAGTTACACTTCAATCATTTGTTTTTCCTATAAATTGTAACTTCAAATCAACCCAGAAAAGTATATTTGGTTATCTTTAAATATTTTATCATTATCAACGGAAAAAAAAAGATTTAATGAGTGATTTTAATGTCACTGAGTTTAAACAGATGACTGAGAATACTTTATACTAACTGACACTCAGATTAGAGCCTCCTTACACTAGCAAGTTCTATGAAGGTCAGCCATCATAAATTATCATTTGATTTAGCTTTAATAATTTTATCTTTCTGATCTTTGAACAAATTTCCTCGACCCACTCTTTGAGAATATTAGGTCTGCTCTGTGGTATTTTGGCATCTATCTCATCTCAACAATGAGTATTTTCATGCCCAAAGTATTTATCATTTTTGTTTTTTTAACCAGACCTACTTATCTTTGCCTTCACATTTCTGATGTTTCAAGAATTTTCTGAGTACGTCCTCTTTGGAGAGTGTCTGGATTAGCAAAGATCAAACAATGAAAGGAAAAAAACCTCAGACTTAAACAAAGTCTTAAAAGAAGTTTCAAAATATGAAGCATAAAGATATGCCAATTAAAATTTTAAAAATTTTTAAAAAATTGAAACAAGCTGCAAATGAATAACTGATAATCACAATGTTTCAAGTGCTGGATAACAGTGGGAAAATGCCTCTGATATTTTTACTGAAAGTAATGTTGATTTAGATTTCTAGTTGAATCTTAATGTGATAAGCAAATAAAAAGTTAGTTTTAGATGTACAGTAACACAGAAAATGTATCTCCTCTATGCCTTAGTTTAGGATATGAGTAGAGGTTTATTTTAGCACCAAAATAAGAAAGAAGTCTGAGAAAAAGGAAGCAAGAACTCTGGAGTAAAGGGGATCTGACTCAGGAAACTATTATCAACAATCAGCCCTATTATGTAAAAAAAAATAAAAGAAAAAGAAAGAAAAGGCTGTGATTAATAATGCAATAAATGATGCCAGCCTTTGAACATTTGAGAAACTTACTAAAAATACTGGTAATTGGTGTAGGTCTAGTTTTGAATAAGTTTATAGAAATTTATTTATGGAAATATGACTAAATTATTAAATCCAGGGAAATTACACAGGAAAATAATTATAAACATAATCAGCTGTTTGGAATCACAAGAAATTGTGTTTAGGCAATCAAAATTTTAAAAAGTATATTTGGTTATCTTTAAATATTTTATCATTATCAACGGAAAAAAGATTTAATGAGTGATTTTAATGTCACTGAGTTTAAACAGATGACTGAGAATACTTTATACTAACTGACACTCAGATTAGAGCCTCCTTACACTAGCAAGTTCTATGAAGGTCAGCCATCATAAATTATCATTTGATTTAGCTTTAATAATTTTATCTTTCTGATCTTTGAACAAATTTCCTCGACCCACTCTTTGAGAATATTAGGTCTGCTCTGTGGTATTTTGGCATCTATCTCATCTCAACAATGAGTATTTTCATGCCCAAAGTATTTATCATTTTTGTTTTTTTAACCAGACCTACTTATCTTTGCCTTCACATTTCTGATGTTTCAAGAATTTTCTGAGTACGTCCTCTTTGGAGAGTGTCTGGATTAGCAAAGATCAAACAATGAAAGGAAAAAAACCTCAGACTTAAACAAAGTCTTAAAAGAAGTTTCAAAATATGAAGCATAAAGATATGCCAATTAAAATTTTAAAAATTTTTAAAAAATTGAAACAAGCTGCAAATGAATAACTGATAATCACAATGTTTCAAGTGCTGGATAACAGTGGGAAAATGCCTCTGATATTTTTACTGAAAGTAATGTTGATTTAGATTTCTAGTTGAATCTTAATGTGATAAGCAAATAAAAAGTTAGTTTTAGATGTACAGTAACACAGAAAATGTATCTCCTCTATGCCTTAGTTTAGGATATGAGTAGAGGTTTATTTTAGCACCAAAATAAGAAAGAAGTCTGAGAAAAAGGAAGCAAGAACTCTGGAGTAAAGGGGATCTGACTCAGGAAACTATTATCAACAATCAGCCCTATTATGTAAAAAAAAATAAAAGAAAAAGAAAGAAAAGGCTGTGATTAATAATGCAATAAATGATGCCAGCCTTTGAACATTTGAGAAACTTACTAAAAATACTGGTAATTGGTGTAGGTCTAGTTTTGAATAAGTTTATAGAAATTTATTTATGGAAATATGACTAAATTATTAAATCCAGGGGGAAATTACACAGGAAAATAATTATAAACATAATCAGCTGTTTGGAATCACAAGAAATTGTGTTTAGGCAATCAAAATAAAAAATGTAAATATTGATCAGTGATTCACCCGTTAATTAGAATATACCTATATTAGGAGGATGTAGGGAAATTATTTTAGCTTTAAACTAATTGACAAGAAATCACTAAATTATATTACCTTCTGTCATTCACACAGTAGTTTTCCAACTGTTGTTAATCAATGCTCTTTTCAGAAGAATCCATTTTATTTCCTGAGCTTATTTTAATCTCAGTCATGATTAACACAGGCCATAAAATGCTTGAAACCCATTTTGCAATTTTACTAATCTTTAGTCAAGTTGAGACCATATACCATTTAGTTAAATTTTTTCATAGAAGGTATTTTACTCTACAGTCCAAAGCTATAATAAACTATCAGAAAGATAGCATTAAGGGCTTCCCTGGTGGTGCAGTGGGTAAGGACACCGTCTTGCAGTGCAGGGGGCGCCGGTTCGATCCCTGTCCTGGGAGGACAGGACACGTGCGGTGGAGCGGCTGGACCGATGTGTCAACTACCAAGCCGGCGCTCTGGAACGCATGCGCCAGAGCCAGCGCTCTGCAACAAGAGAGGCTACTGCGTTAGGGAGGCACACCCAGGCTGAATAACAAAGATGGATGGAAATAAATAAATGAGAGATCAATAGAAGTGGCCAAAACAAACAAACAAAAAAATAGCATTGAAATATAAAAAGCATTTTAGATAGTTTACATTTTTAAATGTTACCCAAATAGAAACTCTTTTCCAAAATTATCTTGAACTGAAAGCATTTTTACATATGGAAAAGCAAGCCAATAATGATAAAGGTAATTTTTAGCATATTTACAAAAGAATAACAGAAGCTCAAGTTATTTTCTATGCTTTATAGATATTGTATAAACATACAAATTTTAGTAGAATTTTATTAAAACAGTAAACATGTATGCAATGCATTCTAAAAATCATTTAGAAAATTGGTCAAATACATATTAAAAAATCTCTATAATATACTTTAGTTTACAATTCACAGTGATATTTCTAGAAAATGCAATAAAGCTGTAACCATTTAGTGTTAATAGGTACTAGGTTGGCTGTAAAGTAAATTTTGAAGAAAATTCAAAATTTTCTGAGGAAAATATGCAATTTTAACCATTTTGGACTTTCTTCTCAAATGAGCTACATATTCTGTTTTTTTAGTAAAGATGCTAAGCGTAATGTGTGTTTTTGATGATTAAAGCTATTTTTATGTCATACAATCTAGAATCCATCTAAAATACTGAAATATGTAGAACGCTACAATTAAAAAAGCTTAAGTTACATTCTTAATTATTTAACCTATTTGGTTTTTCCATCTTTTGCTCTCTTCATCATTATATCAGCCATAACTTCTGAGTGTTGTCAGTATGCCTGATTCTCTTAGGATCCTTCTCTGTTTTCTAAGTTACTAGTTTATTTGTGTTTTGATTTAAAAAAAAAAAAAAAACACCAGCAAACTAACCAAATTTCCTTTTTAATAATTAAATGCAAATTATAGTTGTCAGGGGGGAAGAATAAGGAGAAGAGGTAGTTAGGGAGTTTGTGGTAGACATGTCCATACTGATATATTTAAAATGGGTAACCAACAAGGACATACTATATAGCACAGGGAACTCTGCTCAAAGTTATCTGGAAGCTTGGATGGAAGTGGAATTAGGGGAATAATGTATACATATATTATGTATGGCTGAGTTACTTTGCTGTTCAGTTGAAACTACCTTAATATGGTTGATCAGCTATACTTCAATATAAAATAAAAAGTCAAAAAAAAAAAAAGTGTAGAAAGTCCCTTACTGATTGATGGCTTAAGCCTTCTTCCTTGTAAAATTGGCATGAACTATTGCTAACTTCAGTATATTGTTCATAACTGTCTCAAGGTCAATTTCACTTTCTCTCATTTTCTTTCATATCACTTTTGGTTAAACTTGTTGAAGAAATGACTTCTGAAGAAGAATTAGAATAAATATTCAGAAATAATATTCTGAAAGTAAGGGTGCTAAAATGTTTTTTATTTTAAAATTTAGGAAATAACCTATTACGAGCAGAGGAATGACTGGCTCTTTAGTGGTTTTCAGATGGGATGCATTTGAAAGGATTTTTTGGTGAACTGCCTATTCAATACTTATTGTGGTGTATTTTTTGCTAACATGACTCAGGGGTTCTTCATACATATCCACTGGAGCCATCTTTCCCAACTTTTTGAGTATATCTTGGATCCACCTGGAAAGCTTTCACAGTTTAGGAATCCCTTTGCTCTTCCACAAAAATTCTGATTTCATTAATCCTAATGAATCCCAGGCACTAATATTTTTGAAAACACTCCCCTCCCCCAACTGATAGCCCAGTTGATACTAATATGTAGCCATACATGCAAAACTAAAAAGCTTAAGTTACATTCTTAATTATTTAACCTATTTGGTTTTTCCATCTTTTGCTCTCTTCATCATTATATCAGCCATAACTTCTGAGTGTTGTCAGTATGCCTGATTCTCTTAGGATCCTTCTCTGTTTTCTAAGTTACTAGTTTATTTGTGTTTTGATTTAAAAAAAAAAAAAAAACACCAGCAAACTAACCAAATTTCCTTTTTAATAATTAAATGCAAATTATAGTTGTCAGGGGGGAAGAATAAGGAGAAGAGGTAGTTAGGGAGTTTGTGGTAGACATGTCCATACTGATATATTTAAAATGGGTAACCAACAAGGACATACTATATAGCACAGGGAACTCTGCTCAAAGTTATCTGGAAGCTTGGATGGAAGTGGAATTAGGGGAAGAATGTATACATATATTATGTATGGCTGAGTTACTTTGCTGTTCAGTTGAAACTACCTTAATATGGTTGATCAGCTATACTTCAATATAAAATAAAAAGTCAAAAAAAAAAAAAGTGTAGAAAGTCCCTTACTGATTGATGGCTTAAGCCTTCTTCCTTGTAAAATTGGCATGAACTATTGCTAACTTCAGTATATTGTTCATAACTGTCTCAAGGTCAATTTCACTTTCTCTCATTTTCTTTCATATCACTTTTGGTTAAACTTGTTGAAGAAATGACTTCTGAAGAAGAATTAGAATAAATATTCAGAAATAATATTCTGAAAGTAAGGGTGCTAAAATGTTTTTTATTTTAAAATTTAGGAAATAACCTATTACGAGCAGAGGAATGACTGGCTCTTTAGTGGTTTTCAGATGGGATGCATTTGAAAGGATTTTTTGGTGAACTGCCTATTCAATACTTATTGTGGTGTATTTTTTGCTAACATGACTCAGGGGTTCTTCATACATATCCACTGGAGCCATCTTTCCCAACTTTTTGAGTATATCTTGGATCCACCTGGAAAGCTTTCACAGTTTAGGAATCCCTTTGCTCTTCCACAAAAATTCTGATTTCATTAATCCTAATGAATCCCAGGCACTAATATTTTTGAAAACACTCCCCTCCCCCAACTGATAGCCCAGTTGATACTAATATGTAGCCATACATGCAAAACTAAAAGAGCTAGTCATGAGTTTAGGTTTGAACAGAAATCCATTCTACATGATTTAAACAGGGAAAGAAACTACCAAAGGCTATCAGGTCACCGGGCAGCCAGAAGAGCCCAGGATCAGGTCTAGGAGCAGAAGAGGCAATAACATTGACTCTGTGTCATCATGAAAAATTTACTGTGACTGCATTGGCCTTTGCACATTTTCTTAAATTTATCCCAATTATCTTTTATTTCCTCAAGATTTTTGAGGCATCTTTTAGTAGACTATCAAACTCAACTTCATTCAAGTCCATCATTTTCTCCAAGTCATCAGACTTGGAGAATATTTGTATTATTCTTGCCATCCAATTTTCCATGCATCTTAAGTCTACTAATCTCAAAACCTCATTTGGGCTAACCCCTGGGAGTCAGTCAGTGTCAGCTATTTCTTCTTCAAGGATTATCTACAAGAATTCCCTTCCTCCCTTTAAGGCACAGTACAGATCTCCTCTTCACACTGTATGTAAGAAATATCTCCTTATTTTCTAAAATGTATAATTTGATTCCAACCCCATCTCCCTAACTGGGTAATTCTCCCTAGGCAGAAGGAAATTTAAGCTCAGTCATGGAACTGTTGGGTTTCTGTTTTCCAAGTATTCCTACAAAATAAAATGTTCCACCAAATGTGAGAACAGTTCTTTGGTTTTATGCCAATTATGGTTGCCATTCAACTTTTTAGTAATCTTTCTAAATTCTCAAGGTCTGTTGTAGTTGTTGTTCAGTTGCTAAATAGTGTGTTAGTCTTTTTTACCTCATGGAGTACAGCATGCCAGGTTCCACTGTCTTCCACTATCTCTTGGAGTTTGCTCAAATTCACGTCCTGAGTTGGTGATGCTATCCAACCATCTCTTCCTTTGCCCACCCCCTTCTCCATTTGCCTTCAGTCTTTCTTAGGACCAGGGTTTTTTCCCAGAGTATTGGCTCTTAGCTTCTAGTATTTAAAAGTATTGAAGCTTCAGCATCAGCCCTTCCAATGAAAATTTCCAGTTGATTTCCTTTAGGATTGACTGGTTTAATCTTGCAGTTCAAGGATGTCTCAAGAGTCTTCACCAGCACCATAGTTTGAAAGCATAAATTCTTTGGTGTTCAGCCTTCCTTATAGTCCAACTCTCACATCCACACATGATTGCTACAGAAACCATAGCTTTGACTGCACAGACCTTTGTCAGCAAAGTGATGTCTCTGCTTTTTTAATATGCTGTCTAGGTTTGCCATAGCTTTCCTTTCAAGAAGCCACCACTTTTTAATTTTATAAGGTCTGTTTAAAGCCAATCTGTATTTGTCAGGGAAACAGTTAAATGATTTCTCAACAAAATCACTGAATATTTTGGCCTTTTTTCAAGACAGTAATACTATCAGAAACTCTGCCACTTGAAATGTACATATATCCATCATTTTTAAAATTCAATAATTTATAGATATAACAGATCTTTCCCTGGTGACTCAGACAGTAAAATATCTTCCAGCAATGCAGGAGACCTGGGTTCAATCTCTGGGTTGGGAAGATGCCCTGGAGAAGGAAATGGCAACCCACTTCAGTATTCTTGCTGGAGAATTCTATGGTCAGAGGAGCCTGGAGGGCTATAGTCCATGGAGTCACAAATAGACACAACTGAGTGACTAACATTTTTACTTCACTTTTAAGACATCCTAACCTCAGCAGATATTAGTTAGAGATTGAAATAATATAAAGTTCCATGATATAGATAGTTTAAAAGAAAGCACAAATTTATTCTCTCATAGTTCTGGAGGTCAAAAATATGAAATTGAGGTATTTACAGGGCCATTCTCCCTCCAATGCCTCTAGGGAAGAGTCCCTATTTGCCTCCTCTAGTTTTGGGTGGTTCCGTCTCTTCATCTTCCATCTGTGTGTCTGTATCTCTGTGCCCAAATTTCCCTCTTCTCATAAAATAGTCATGTCGGATTTTGAGCCTATTCTAATCCAGCAGAACTGCGTCTTAACCTGCTATCATCTGGAAAGACCATATTGCCAAATGAGATCATAATTTATAAGTTGGGGGTGGATATGAATTTTGGAAGGACATGATTCAACCCAGTGCACAGGGTATCCAAATGCTCTACAGGTGTGGGTTTTCTAGTCTCTTATCAAGACTGGAAATTTCCCCTTTATCAGATAATCTGGTAAATCTGAAAAGATTAGTATTTAAAAAATATTCCCCTAAGAAGAGGAAATACTACCTTTTGGGATAATCGACCTGAAATGGTGCACAGACAAATTTTTTTATTCACAAAAACATTCCAAGGCACACAATTGATCTAAGAATAAAACTAGGGTTAGAGTTGCTAATTTTATCATTGGCCCTTGTATTCCTAAAAATCTCTGGTAGGTCAGACAGTAGAGAATCTGCCTGCCAATGCAGGAGATGTGGGTTCAATTCCTGGATCAGGAAGACCCCCTGAAGAAGGGAACGGAAACCCACTACAGTATTCTTGCTGGAGAATTCTATGGTCAGAGGAGCCTGGAGGGCTATAGTCCATGGAGTCACAAATAGACACAACTGAGTGACTAACATTTTACTTCACTTTTAAGACATCCTAACCTCAGCAGATATTAGTTAGAGATTGAAATAATATAAAGTTCCATGATATAGATAGTTTAAAAGAAAGCACAAATTTATTCTCTCATAGTTCTGGAGGTCAAAAATATGAAATTGAGGTATTTACAGGGCCATTCTCCCTCCAATGCCTCTAGGGAAGAGTCCCTATTTGCCTCCTCTAGTTTTGGGTGGTTCCGTCTCTTCATCTTCCATCTGTGTGTCTGTATCTCTGTGCCCAAATTTCCCTCTTCTCATAAAATAGTCATGTCGGATTTTGAGCCTATTCTAATCCAGCAGAACTGCGTCTTAACCTGCTATCATCTGGAAAGACCATATTGCCAAATGAGATCATAATTTATAAGTTGGGGGTGGATATGAATTTTGGAAGGACATGATTCAACCCAGTGCACAGGGTATCCAAATGCTCTACAGGTGTGGGTTTTCTAGTCTCTTATCAAGACTGGAAATTTCCCCTTTATCAGATAATCTGGTAAATCTGAAAAGATTAGTATTTAAAAAAAAAATATTCCCCTAAGAAGAGGAAATACTACCTTTTGGGATAATCGACCTGAAATGGTGCACAGACAAATTTTTTTATTCACAAAAACATTCCAAGGCACACAATTGATCTAAGAATAAAACTAGGGTTAGAGTTGCTAATTTTATCATTGGCCCTTGTATTCCTAAAAATCTCTGGTAGGTCAGACAGTAGAGAATCTGCCTGCCAATGCAGGAGATGTGGGTTCAATTCCTGGATCAGGAAGACCCCCTGAAGAAGGGAACGGAAACCCACTACAGAGGAGTCTGGTGAGCTGCAATCCATGGGGTCATAAAGAGAGTCAGATGTGACTGAGTGATTAACACTGTCACTTGTATTCCTGATTTCTTCATATGCAAGATTCTACAGTTGAGTGTCAACTACCGATCATGGAGCAGTGTAGTGCATATTTAGTGGAAGAAATCCACATATATATGGACCTGGGAAATTCAAAACCATGCTGCTCAAAGGTCAGTTGTATAGGCAAGAGTATTTTGAGTAAATCATATTCCAGAAATTCACATTCCATACCTGTTCTTTCCTACAATGTACCAGTCTGAGATTGTACCATCCAAAGAGGATTTCTTAGGCTGTAAAAGAGAGAAACAGTTTGTGATAAGAATTATTTTACAGGAAGACACCTTTAATTAAAGCAGTTTTATTTGTCTCTGTCTTGGGTACGTTTCTGTTACTAAAGTGGCCTTAGAAGCACAGAGTTTGTTGGAATTTATTTTTATTTTAGAGTAGGACAGTAGAGAAACAATGACAGTTTCCATTTGAAGATCTTCCCTCTTTCATTCACCAACTATTGTGAAAAAATTATTTACTCCTGAGAGAGTGCTATGAAAGGAAATCAAGGGAACTCCCATAAGAAATATTGAAAATGGCAGCATGCTCTTTCATCCATCCAGGATATTCATGGGAAGACTCTGTCTTATCTATCTTAGAACCAGAATTCAGAAATGAGCTGGTTGTCATAGGAATGCATATCAATGTTTATTTGAAATGAAAAATGAAGTCAGACTTTTTCTGACAGAAAGAATTTGAATGTGGTTGATTAGTTGGAAAGTATTGATTGGTTTCACCAATTAGGTTATATGGCTGACATTTTCCAAATTGAGTAAGGTAAATCCGTATGTCCAGGTTTTGACAAACATATATAATAAAGAGTGTGATAAGACTAAAATATCTTATTCAAAACATTTATTGGCAAACACATATTGAAATGAATAATGTTTCAATCTTCCCAAACCTTTCTGAATATATTAAGTTAATCAAAGTGTGTCGAGGTTAAATATTAACAGTATAATTAAGAGGTATTTGATACGTCTCAGTAAAACATTTCATGTCAGTTTTTTTCTTTTTTTCATATTCTCAAGAAATTGAGAAGTCCACAGAGTAATAAATTTATTTGCCATTTCCACAAATCATGACCAACATAAGTGTACTTCTAAGTTTATTTAAACAATTTATTAAAAGAAAAAAAACAAAAAACTAAAAATATAGTCTGTTTAAACTCGTGATGAATAATTTCAGATTCCAACCCAAAAATGTTTAAGAGAGCACATTTTTGTGTGTGTGGCCACTTCTATTGGTTTTTCATTTATTTATCTTTGTTCTTTGGCCTGCGTGGTCCTCCCATTGCAGTGGCCTCTCTAGCTGTAGAGCACCAGCTCTGGGCACACACGCTCCAGAGAGCTGGCTCCATAGTTGGACACATCGGTCCTGCTGCTCCATGGCACATGGGATCTTCCCAGGCCAGGGATTGAATCGGCGCCCCTTGCACTGAAAGACAGTGTCCGTCCTTACCCAGTGAACCACCAGGGAAGCCCAAGAGAGCACATTTTTAAAAAAACAAACTGAAATATTTCAAAAAGTCATTTTTCTGGAAAATAGAGACAGGTTATCATCTATGGATATGAGCAGAAAGAGGAGCAAAAAATTGCCTAATAAGCTTTTCATTCCTTTGTGATGATCCTGTAGCGAAAAATAAAGTGTATGTACTTTATTAATCAGATTATTCTGCTACACTGCGCTTCTTGGAGCATTTTTGGATCTTTAAAAATTATTCTGTCCTTACTCATTCATGACTTGTATTCAATGTAATTGTTTTCAGATTTGTCTAGAACCATGCTTTTTTTTGGCATTTAATTCTACCAAAAAAAATTTTTAAAGCCTGTTTTCTACTATCTTAAGACAAAAAATCGGGCGTTAGGTTATATGGCTGACATTTTCCAAATTGAGTAAGGTAAATCCAGATGTCCAGGTTTTGACAAACATATATAAAGAGTGTGATAAGACTAAAATATCTTATTCAAAACATTTATTGGCAAACACATATTGAAATGAATAATGTTTCAATCTTCCCAAACCTTTCTGAATATATTAAGTTAATCAAAGTGTGTCGAGGTTAAATATTAACAGTATAATTAAGAGGTATTTGATACGTCTCAGTAAAACATTTCATGTCAGTTTTTTTCTTTTTTTCATATTCTCAAGAAATTGAGAAGTCCACAGAGTAATAAATTTATTTGCCATTTCCACAAATCATGACCAACATAAGTGTACTTCTAAGTTTATTTAAACAATTTATTAAAAGAAAAAAAACAAAAAACTAAAAATATAGTCTGTTTAAACTCGTGATGAATAATTTCAGATTCCAACCCAAAAATGTTTAAGAGAGCACATTTTTGTGTGTGTGTGGCCACTTCTATTGGTTTTTCATTTATTTATCTTTGTTCTTTGGCCTGCGTGGTCCTCCCATTGCAGTGGCCTCTCTAGCTGTAGAGCACCAGCTCTGGGCACACACGCTCCAGAGAGCTGGCTCCATAGTTGGACACATCGGTCCTGCTGCTCCATGGCACATGGGATCTTCCCAGGCCAGGGATTGAATCGGCGCCCCTTGCACTGAAAGACAGTGTCCGTCCTTACCCAGTGAACCACCAGGGAAGCCCAAGAGAGCACATTTTTAAAAAAACAAACTGAAATATTTCAAAAAGTCATTTTTCTGGAAAATAGAGACAGGTTATCATCTATGGATATGAGCAGAAAGAGGAGCAAAAAATTGCCTAATAAGCTTTTCATTCCTTTGTGATGATCCTGTAGCGAAAAATAAAGTGTATGTACTTTATTAATCAGATTATTCTGCTACACTGCGCTTCTTGGAGCATTTTTGGATCTTTAAAAATTATTCTGTCCTTACTCATTCATGACTTGTATTCAATGTAATTGTTTTCAGATTTGTCTAGAACCATGCTTTTTTTTGGCATTTAATTCTACCAAAAAAAATTTTTAAAGCCTGTTTTCTACTATCTTAAGACAAAAAATCGGGCGTCCCCTGGTGGTCCAGTGGGTAAGGACACCGCCTTGCAGTGCAAGGGGCGCCGGTTCGATCCCTGGCCTGGGAAGATCCCACGTGCTGCAGAGAGGCTGGACTGATGTGTCCAATTGGAGCTCTGCAGCGCATGCACCCAGAATCTGTGCTCTGCAACAACAGAGGCCACTGCAATAGGAGGCCCACAGGAGCCAAAGAACAAAGACGGATGAAAATAGAGAAACGAAAGACCAATAGAAGTGGCCCGCCTGCTCCCCTCCCTCTCCAACCCGACCCCCGCCCAAAATAAATAAATAAATAAATCTTTAAAAAAAAAAAGACAAAAAATCTTGGTTATAATAGTTAAATAGAACTTAACCCAGATATTTCCATATTGTGAAACATATAATTCATATAGACCCTAAAAAAATATACCCAGCAAAGAGCTCTTTCAAAAAGACATTTTCAAATTTGCTTCTTCTATCACTTGGAGACATGTTCAAAACATGCAAATGATTTCTCTTCCATTTGAACCATAAAAGGATAGCATAGATTTAGGTATTTAAAGTAAAACAAAACATACTTGAATTTAAGATTTAAAAAAATCTAAGCTTAGTTAAATGACAAAGCACAAATAAAGAAAATCAATCAGACTTTTAAGGGACTAATCTTATCAAATATCCAGCATCTAGAAATTGAGGAGAAACTACTATCAAGCCAACAGAGAAAAAAAAAAAATGAACAAAGTTATTAGTAGAAAGTTCTCTGAAAGCAGAGGTCTTAAGCTACAAAGAGGTAAAATTTCAGTCTTAAGTGGAGAAATGCAAATACACAAAACACTAATATATAATTTCTTACTTCTCAGATTGGGAAGAATCCAGAAGTTTAGCATGATCTGTTGCAGAGACTGTTAAGAAAAAAAAGAATAGTGATGAGTTGTTGCAGTGCAAAACGGTTGCTATGGAGTGAAAACTGGCTATACCTACCAAAATAACTACATTAACTCTTTGACCCAAAAATCCTGGTTCTAAAAATGTTGCCTTACTCTGCTAGTCAGTTTTTGTTGCAGCCATAAGCAACTCTGAAATCTCAGCGTCTTCCAAGTGAAGGCTATCATTTTTGTTTAGATTACATGAGGGCAGCATGTCAACTTCTGGGCTGTCTGGAACCTTCCCATTCCTGAATCAGGGCTGAAGTTCCCCACGCTATCAGGTTCATCTTGTACTTAATGCAGGTGCAGAAGCTAAGCAGCTTTAGTGGAGACACAGCAAACTTCAAGTTTCTGCTTGAACTTTGCGCATTCTTACTTCTGCCCACATTGTATTGAACAAAGAAGTCACAGGACTAAGTCTGAAGTCATCCAGGCGGTGGATACTCCATCCTAGAGAATGCTGTGGAAGACTGAAGGCAAAAGAAGAAGGCAGCAGAGGATGAGACGGTTAGATAGCATTGTCAACTCAGTGGACAGGGAAACCTGGCATGCTGCAGTCCATGGGCTCACAAAGAGTTGAATGTGATTTAGCAACTGAACAACAACATTGGGGAAGGATATGATTATATTCCTATTACAGAGAAGAAGCAAGGAGTTGGAAACCCTGCCTGTCTGTCCATGGATGATGAGAAATATATACAAGGTTATTCATTGCAGCTTTGTTAGTAATAATAAGAGCATTGATTTGTAAACATTTACAAAGAGCTATCAGACAGTCAGTCTTTCTCTATATCAGTCCTTTCTTTTAGAAGAATGTGTGGTTGACAGTAATGCTCTCTGTGTTAAAAATTCCTATTTCCAGCAGCCACTGTGTTTGAGTTATTTGAAGGTGGAGAGTGATCTTTCCTGGACTACAGATCTTACATCATTTAAAACATGAAATTGTGCTTCCAGTTCATTTATTCAATAAATATTTATGGAGGGTCTGGTATGGTTCAGACTGAAAATGTCTTACATTGGGGGTTTTTTTTCCCCCAGATTGGGAAGAATCCAGAAGTTTAGCATGATCTGTTGCAGAGACTGTTAAGAAAAAAGAATAGTGATGAGTTGTTGCAGTGCAAAACGGTTGCTATGGAGTGAAAACTGGCTATACCTACCAAAATAACTACATTAACTCTTTGACCCAAAAATCCTGGTTCTAAAAATGTTGCCTTACTCTGCTAGTCAGTTTTTGTTGCAGCCATAAGCAACTCTGAAATCTCAGCGTCTTCCAAGTGAAGGCTATCATTTTTGTTTAGATTACATGAGGGCAGCATGTCAACTTCTGGGCTGTCTGGAACCTTCCCATTCCTGAATCAGGGCTGAAGTTCCCCACGCTATCAGGTTCATCTTGTACTTAATGCAGGTGCAGAAGCTAAGCAGCTTTAGTGGAGACACAGCAAACTTCAAGTTTCTGCTTGAACTTTGCGCATTCTTACTTCTGCCCACATTGTATTGAACAAAGAAGTCACAGGACTAAGTCTGAAGTCATCCAGGCGGTGGATACTCCATCCTAGAGAATGCTGTGGAAGACTGAAGGCAAAAGAAGAAGGCAGCAGAGGATGAGACGGTTAGATAGCATTGTCAACTCAGTGGACAGGGAAACCTGGCATGCTGCAGTCCATGGGCTCACAAAGAGTTGAATGTGATTTAGCAACTGAACAACAACATTGGGGAAGGATATGATTATATTCCTATTACAGAGAAGAAGCAAGGAGTTGGAAACCCTGCCTGTCTGTCCATGGATGATGAGAAATATATACAAGGTTATTCATTGCAGCTTTGTTAGTAATAATAAGAGCATTGATTTGTAAACATTTACAAAGAGCTATCAGACAGTCAGTCTTTCTCTATATCAGTCCTTTCTTTTAGAAGAATGTGTGGTTGACAGTAATGCTCTCTGTGTTAAAAATTCCTATTTCCAGCAGCCACTGTGTTTGAGTTATTTGAAGGTGGAGAGTGATCTTTCCTGGACTACAGATCTTACATCATTTAAAACATGAAATTGTGCTTCCAGTTCATTTATTCAATAAATATTTATGGAGGGTCTGGTATGGTTCAGACTGATTTATGTTGAGGAAGTCTGATGGATTAGGGATGTATGAAAGGCATAATTAACCTGTAAGGGACAAAAATTCAATATTGCTCAATCCCTGTTTCTTCTTGTCTTCCTCAGCCAATCTGTCCTAGCCCAGGTTAAGGTGCAGGGGTTTGTGAAGAATTAAGGATGGGTAGGCTTTTGACACTAGAAACTAGGATTCTATGGCAAGAAAGTTTTTGGAAGAAAATTAAATCAACATAACAGATGTGCTTGAGGGTGTTTAGGCCTGATGTTACTCTGGAAATATTTGTAGAAGTCCCAGTCACCAGGGCACAACCAGCATAAGCTTTCAGAAATTTTTTTTTGAGAATTCCAGACATGAGAAGGCTCTAAAGGAACATTCTAACCTGGGAAGATAGACAGAATATCTTGCAATGTTAGTAGGGAGGGAGGCATTATGTAGCCTGTTTGGGACACAGTAGATGAAAGATAATTCTCAAAAAAGAGAAAAACTACTTAAGGCTTAGAAGTCATTGTTTGGGCATTTTTAGAAGGACAATGAGGAGAAAGTGTGAAAAAGCAGGCATGGAGAACACAAAGTCAAAATGAAGTGTTCTCAGCTCCTCCTCAGTATCTTGTATGCTTGTATGAAATATTCAAGTTCTCTTGGTAGTATTAAGTAGAGATTTCAGGTGTCTGCATGTTCCAAAATATATTCTTGTAAAATTTTTTGATACATGGCATTGTTACTAATACCTGGAGGGAAGGGCATGGCAACCCACTCCAGTATTCTTGCTTGGAGACTCCCCATGGAAAGAGGAATCTGGTGGGTTACAGTCTGTGGGGTCACAAAGAGTTTGACATGATTGACTGACTAAGCACATTGTAACTAAGAGAAGGTTTTTGAGCAGAATGTGGCAAGCTAAAACCTCGGCCTGTTTTTCTAAATAAAGTTTTATTGAAGCACAGCTATATTTATTTGTTTACATATTATCTGGACTACAGATCTTACATCATTTAAAACATGAAATTGTGCTTCCAGTTCATTTATTCAATAAATATTTATGGAGGGTCTGGTATGGTTCAGACTGATTTATGTTGAGGAAGTCTGATGGATTAGGGATGTATGAAAGGCATAATTAACCTGTAAGGGACAAAAATTCAATATTGCTCAATCCCTGTTTCTTCTTGTCTTCCTCAGCCAATCTGTCCTAGCCCAGGTTAAGGTGCAGGGGTTTGTGAAGAATTAAGGATGGGTAGGCTTTTGACACTAGAAACTAGGATTCTATGGCAAGAAAGTTTTTGGAAGAAAATTAAATCAACATAACAGATGTGCTTGAGGGTGTTTAGGCCTGATGTTACTCTGGAAATATTTGTAGAAGTCCCAGTCACCAGGGCACAACCAGCATAAGCTTTTAGAAATTTTTTGAGAATTCCAGACATGAGAAGGCTCTAAAGGAACATTCTAACCTGGGAAGATAGACAGAATATCTTGCAATGTTAGTAGGGAGGGAGGCATTATGTAGCCTGTTTGGGACACAGTAGATGAAAGATAATTCTCAAAAAAGAGAAAACTACTTAAGGCTTAGAAGTCATTGTTTGGGCATTTTTAGAAGGACAATGAGGAGAAAGTGTGAAAAAGCAGGCATGGAGAACACAAAGTCAAAATGAAGTGTTCTCAGCTCCTCCTCAGTATCTTGTATGCTTGTATGAAATATTCAAGTTCTCTTGGTAGTATTAAGTAGAGATTTCAGGTGTCTGCATGTTCCAAAATATATTCTTGTAAAATTTTTTGATACATGGCATTGTTACTAATACCTGGAGGGAAGGGCATGGCAACCCACTCCAGTATTCTTGCTTGGAGACTCCCCATGGAAAGAGGAATCTGGTGGGTTACAGTCTGTGGGGTCACAAAGAGTTTGACATGATTGACTGACTAAGCACATTGTAACTAAGAGAAGGTTTTTGAGCAGAATGTGGCAAGCTAAAACCTCGGCCTGTTTTTCTAAATAAAGTTTTATTGAAGCACAGCTATATTTATTTGTTTACATATTATCTGTGACAGCCTTTTCCATGTGGCTCACTGGTAAAGAATCTGCAATTCAGGAGACCCAGGTTCAATCCCTGAATCGGGAAGATCCTCAGGAGAAGGAAATGCCAGCCCACTCCAGTGTTCTTGCTTGGAGGATTCCATGGACAGAGGAGCCTGCCGGACTGCTGTCCATGGAGTCGCAAAGAGTCACACATGACCGAGGCAACAGCATGCATGCAAGACTGCCTTCACAATATAATAGCAGTGTTGAGTAGTTAACACTTTTTTGTTTAATGGCCCACATTAAAAAAAAAAAAGCTGAAACCATTTGCTCTTTGTAGAAACACCTTGTATAAACCTGTTCTGATGGTATGTTGCCACCATGACGAAGCATCACAGGGTAGGTAACTTCAGCAGGACAGTGTTTCCTACAGTTTTGGAGATTGGAGGTCTAAAATCTCAGTGTCCTCAGGTTTAGTTTTTTGGGATGCATTTCTTCTTGGCATGTAAACAGTCACCTTTTTGCTATGTCGCTATAAGGCCTGTCCTCTGTGGGTGCCTGAGAGTGACCAAGAGCTCTGGGCTAGTCTTTTTTTATAAAAAGGACACCACTTTTATTGGATTAGGGCTTCACCCTTATGACCTCATTTAACTGAAATTACTCTATCTGCAGTCAGACATGACTTGGTGACTGAACAACCACCATGTCTGCAAATGTAGCCACGTTACGAATTAGGGCTTTAGCACTCAAACTTTGAACAAAATTCAGTCCATACAGTTGCTCTAACCTTGACTCAGGGAACGAATGGAGGGTGACCTGTATGAGCATATTGCAAATTGAGGCTGGCTAAATGTTTCCCAAATACCCAAAGAGCCAAAGCCATTAATTATTATAGACTAAAGCAGAACCAAAAAGAGGCAGGTCAATGGCATTGGTCAAGCTATTTTTTCAGGCTAAACTTGTGTTCTGTTATAACTACTTGAGAATTTAGGAATGCTTTTAATTCTTCAGATGCTCTCTTCCATCGCCTAGGATTTGATGAGGTCATTGATTTTCAGAGAAGGTCATCATCATCTTTTCCTTTAATGTTCATAAAATTAATGCAACTTTCCCCTTGCATTCGTTCCTCCATGCTTTCCACTTTCAGTCTGTCTTCCTTTGTCTTCAGGTGTCTCTTTGGATCCAGTTATCTTTTTGCACAATCTGTGATCCAGTATCTTTTGGAGATATGGGACATAGGTAAACATATTTATATTTGAGGATTTCCCTGTGATAAAGAATTTACCTGCCTATGCAGGACACACAGGAGACACATATTTATATTTAGAATTTTTAAAATTCTTGCATATGCGAAGTATTTTTCTAATGACCCAGAGAGATAGACTCCCTCTGGATATTCATAGTTTTTGAACCAGTATCTCATGAGCTATACTCTGAAATCTTCTCTCTCATACTTTTCTATCATTTCATAGTTCCCTATGTTATATATGAAAGATCACAACCAAGTTTGATGCTATCTCCATTCTAAGTGGAAAAGCATTTCCACGTTTAGCCTGGAAACCTGTAAGATATTTTTTCTTTTTATCCTTCCAGGTCTGGAATTTAACCAGAGAATACTATGTGAGCCTTGCCATTCTGTTTGTGACTAGAGATCTCTCTCAGTTTATTAAGACAAACTCTTTCACAATCCAGGGGATTATTCAGCCATTATGCTAATTGTTATGCTATAAGCTCTCTTCATATACTTTTGTTCCCTTTTTGCAGAACTTTTTAAGACTGCCCCATTGAAAATTCTTTTTCAGTATCCATCTTGATCTGTTTGAAAATTTTATCAGCTTTCATAAAATACCCCTCCTGATGCTTATCTATCTCTCTTTCTCTTTCCAATCTGCTACTAATTATATTCTCAGTGATGACAACTCTTTTTCATCTATGGAAACTTTAAACGTAGCAAAATTGTGTCAAGTCTTTCTTTGGGGCTCTGATCACAATAAACCCAAGAGTGTTACATTTTGAGTTTTATTCAGACTCTTTTCCTTCAGTTCTGACTAAAAGGAGACCCCTTCTGCTAAATGTTCAGCTTGATTTTCATCCTCCAGGTTTCTAATTCTCTTAAATACTGAATATTTTTATTTTAGTTTGTTCCTTTTGCCTTCCTTTATCATTTTGCTAGTGCCCAGCTAATTTGGTGCAGGCGTGATAATTTCTTTCCTTGAGAGCTAAAGGTAACTGATGGGCTTCACTAAACTGAGTTTTCCTGCCATCCTCAGAAACTGAAAAAGAAGTGGTCTTCCAAGACAGTTCACTATCCCATGGTGGGTAGAACTGGACAATCAGTTTAGAAGCATCAGCTTTAAAGGGTCTCTTGGAACTCTTTCCCAATAGCACTTACAGGATTCT
This sequence comes from Tragulus kanchil, assembly GCA_022376925.1. NCBI lineage: Eukaryota > Metazoa > Chordata > Mammalia > Artiodactyla > Tragulidae > Tragulus > Tragulus kanchil. The sequence goes on from JAIOJX010000030.1 coordinate 12,289,659, forward strand.
GCCCTCTGACTCTACAGGGAAACAGGAAGGCATAAACTCCGCCTGAAGCAATGGTTCTCAAATCTGGATGAAGGTGAAAATAATCCAGGGATTCTTGAAAATTTCCACTGCTAAATTCACATCAGGACCTATTCAGTTTAGATGTTCTAGGACTGAAGCCCCAGCATCAGTACTTTTTCTAGCTTTCCACTTGATCCTAGAAAGTAAACAAGTAATTGAAAAACAACAACAAAAGCTACCAACCTAAGGATACCAGGGACAGCAAACCCTCTTTAGCATCGTTGATAGCCTCACTTCTCCCCCTACCCCAGCACACTCCTTCTACTAGTAGGCATTAGGTGTCTACTGCTTTGGCTCTTGTGCCAGGCCAGATAGATGGGAGGGTGGGGTGGAACCGTGTTTGTTACCTTTCCAATATTCAACATGTAGGAGATGCTCTTCCTCTTATGATTTTTTAAAAATTAATTGCTGCAAAAGATCACCCACGTAATAACTTTATTCAGATTATTTTTTTTTTCAATATGCAGCAGCTTCTCTCTTAGGAAAAGAATTTACCTTCCTTTCTCTTTAACAATACAAGTGGGAGATCACTCCCAACTGTCATATTATTTGATTCCGTGTTTTCATTCCCTCAGCTCTTGGACAGGTTTTTGTTCTTATGAGATGCTTTTTCCAGCCTCACAAAAGTTGAAGAGAAAGTCTTATAATTTATATTCTATATGTATGATATTAAAATTATTTTTCAAATCCTAGCCTAATATTCCCTTTAACTTAGTATGCTTAATTTATATAAATAAAAGGCAACAATTTCTCAAAATGACAGTGTGACACCTTTCCACCAATTTTTATTTCTCAAAATATGTGTCATTTAGCTTGTCATGGAAGCAAAACAGGTAATGTTTCTCAGTTCTCAAAATGTCCAACACTATTTCTTTTAAAATATTCTCTAATGTTTAATGAACCATTCCCTATTGCTTAAGCATCTGGGGATCTTATTGCTGAGTTTTTAATTAAATTTCACTCTAGATAATTTCAGCCTTCCTACGATTAATAGACCTAAAATATTTAGTGTTTAAGGATAGATCAAATTCCCACCAACTGAAAAGAAGTGGTCTTCCAAGACAGTTCACTATCCCATGGTGGGTAGAACTGGACAATCAGTTTAGAGTCAGCTTAACTCTTGGAACTCTTTCCCAATAGCACTTACAGGATTCTGCCCTCTGACTCTACAGGGAAACAGGAAGGCATAAACTCCGCCTGAAGCAATGGTTCTCAAATCTGGATGAAGGTGAAAATAATCCAGGGATTCTTGAAAATTTCCACTGCTAAATTCACATCAGGACCTATTCAGTTTAGATGTTCTAGGACTGAAGCCCCAGCATCAGTACTTTTTCTAGCTTTCCACTTGATCCTAGAAAGTAAACAAGTAATTGAAAAACAACAACAAAAGCTACCAACCTAAGGATACCAGGGACAGCAAACCCTCTTTAGCATCGTTGATAGCCTCACTTCTCCCCCTACCCCAGCACACTCCTTCTACTAGTAGGCATTAGGTGTCTACTGCTTTGGCTCTTGTGCCAGGCCAGATAGATGGGAGGGTGGGGTGGAACCGTGTTTGTTACCTTTCCAATATTCAACATGTAGGAGATGCTCTTCCTCTTATGATTTTTTAAAAATTAATTGCTGCAAAAGATCACCCACGTAATAACTTTATTCAGATTATTTTTTTTTTCAATATGCAGCAGCTTCTCTCTTAGGAAAAGAATTTACCTTCCTTTCTCTTTAACAATACAAGTGGGAGATCACTCCCAACTGTCATATTATTTGATTCCGTGTTTTCATTCCCTCAGCTCTTGGACAGGTTTTTGTTCTTATGAGATGCTTTTTCCAGCCTCACAAAAGTTGAAGAGAAAGTCTTATAATTTATATTCTATATGTATGATATTAAAATTATTTTTCAAATCCTAGCCTAATATTCCCTTTAACTTAGTATGCTTAATTTATATAAATAAAAGGCAACAATTTCTCAAAATGACAGTGTGACACCTTTCCACCAATTTTTATTTCTCAAAATATGTGTCATTTAGCTTGTCATGGAAGCAAAACAGGTAATGTTTCTCAGTTCTCAAAATGTCCAACACTATTTCTTTTAAAATATTCTCTAATGTTTAATGAACCATTCCCTATTGCTTAAGCATCTGGGGATCTTATTGCTGAGTTTTTAATTAAATTTCACTCTAGATAATTTCAGCCTTCCTACGATTAATAGACCTAAAATATTTAGTGTTTAAGGATAGATCAAATGAGATTTAATGAGCTTCAAGAGAAGTGATTCTCCTTTTTAAATAATTAAATTAATATTTATAATTAAAATAATAAAAATCAGTATGACAGATTTTCCACAGATAATCTGAAAAAATAAAGTCACCACAGACATTTTCTTGTTTAACCCTGCTGCGAAGAAATAGACACAATTTAATTTGGGAGGAATTTACAAGGTAAATTCTTGAAAATATAAATATATTTATATTAAAAATAAGGTAAATTCATCTATTTCTTAAGAATTGTCCATCTTATGACCATGTATAACATTTTAGAAGCCCAGTAGGACATGTGCAACCAGATTTCTTGAAACATTATGAAAAAAGCAATTATTATAGTCAGCAGAAGGACCAACAGCAAGGGGTCGGCAAATTTAATACTACTATCCATATGTATTATTTGCTCCTTGTGTACCCAAAACACTTTCTCTGACACATGTATTGCTGGTTTGTCAGTTGATGTATTCAAGTATGGAATAATTTAATATGAAAATAGCTATATAATAGTAACTGTATTTCTTCACTTATTTTTCCTTAAACTTAACTTGCCTTATTTTAAAATAGTATTAAAATTCTAGTTTCCTCCCCTCATATAAGAGGTTGATATTTGTCTTGAAAACAGATAATTTCTAGTGAGATTTTGAAGAGCCTAGAAGAAGTATTAAACTTTTATTTTGAGTACTCCATATTCAAGAAGAAATTATGTTTAAAACACAAAGGCATATTTTTAATTATCAAATGTGTGAAAGTCAAAGTTTCTGTTCATTTGAGGATAAGTTCTCTATCATTGATACAGATTTTTCTATATATATGAACTCAACTTTCAAAGGATTTTTTTTTAAAAAATCCACTCTAGGTACAATGAACTCCTATTTATATGTTCTAAAAGAAATTACTAAGAATCAGGGAATAGTCTAAGATGGAGAACCTCTATACAGTCAGTAAAACAAGACTTGGAGCTAACTTCTACTCAGATCATAAGCTGCTTCTTAGAAAGTTCAGGCTTTAATTGAAAAAATAGGGATGTGAGAGCTTAAGCATCTGGGGATCTTATTGCTGAGTTTTTAATTAAATTTCACTCTAGATAATTTCAGCCTTCCTACGATTAATAGACCTAAAATATTTAGTGTTTAAGGATAGATCAAATGAGATTTAATGAGCTTCAAGAGAAGTGATTCTCCTTTTTAAATAATTAAATTAATATTTATAATTAAAATAATAAAAATCAGTATGACAGATTTTCCACAGATAATCTGAAAAAATAAAGTCACCACAGACATTTTCTTGTTTAACCCTGCTGCGAAGAAATAGACACAATTTAATTTGGGAGGAATTTACAAGGTAAATTCTTGAAAATATAAATATATTTATATTAAAAATAAGGTAAATTCATCTATTTCTTAAGAATTGTCCATCTTATGACCATGTATAACATTTTAGAAGCCCAGTAGGACATGTGCAACCAGATTTCTTGAAACATTATGAAAAAAGCAATTATTATAGTCAGCAGAAGGACCAACAGCAAGGGGTCGGCAAATTTAATACTACTATCCATATGTATTATTTGCTCCTTGTGTACCCAAAACACTTTCTCTGACACATGTATTGCTGGTTTGTCAGTTGATGTATTCAAGTATGGAATAATTTAATATGAAAATAGCTATATAATAGTAACTGTATTTCTTCACTTATTTTTCCTTAAACTTAACTTGCCTTATTTTAAAATAGTATTAAAATTCTAGTTTCCTCCCCTCATATAAGAGGTTGATATTTGTCTTGAAAACAGATAATTTCTAGTGAGATTTTGAAGAGCCTAGAAGAAGTATTAAACTTTTATTTTGAGTACTCCATATTCAAGAAGAAATTATGTTTAAAACACAAAGGCATATTTTTAATTATCAAATGTGTGAAAGTCAAAGTTTCTGTTCATTTGAGGATAAGTTCTCTATCATTGATACAGATTTTTCTATATATATGAACTCAACTTTCAAAGGATTTTTTTTTAAAAAATCCACTCTAGGTACAATGAACTCCTATTTATATGTTCTAAAAGAAATTACTAAGAATCAGGGAATAGTCTAAGATGGAGAACCTCTATACAGTCAGTAAAAACAAGACTTGGAGCTAACTTCTACTCAGATCATAAGCTGCTTCTTAGAAAGTTCAGGCTTTAATTGAAAAAAATAGGGATGTGAGAGTTGGACTATAAAGCAAGCTGAGTGCCAAAGAATTGATACTTTCAAATGGTGGGGCTTTTCCTATATTCTTTCCTAGTACTGATTGTGATAAACAGTCATGGACTGGTTTGGGAGGAGCCTTTAGCAGCATCCAGCATCCATTTAGCTCAGGAAATACAGTGCAGTACTGCATCTCATCTTAATTTTATCTCTAGATATGGCCACATAAGGTACTAAGTTCTCACTTGTGCACTAGTGAAATTGGCACCATAACATAAGGCAGAAAGACTGAGATTTCCTGTCTCCTCCTGTTCCATTCTGAACAATCATGGAAATAAATAATAGTACCCAGCACACATTACCATGAAGAGAAAAGTAAAACCATTTTTCTTTTCTATGACTTCTGTTGGGATTTAAAACCATTTTAAAAAGAGCATAGTTAACATTTACATTTCATGCAAGTTTTTTTTTTTTTTTTTGTCCAAGCTTATCCTTATCTCTTGATGACCCCTAAAAAAAGAGATCTTAGTTATATATCAAGAGATTTTCACTCAAGCAGTCATTTTCTGAAGGATATTTTATACTGAAAAGTCTTTGAAATACCATTTTTTATCTACCCACTAAACCTATTGAAAATGTCTCCACAGTGCCTGAAACATTTTCTCTGTTGAAATATATTATTTTACATTACTCAGATGTTCTGAAAATTCATAAAGTGGCAATCATAATTTACTGAAATTTCTTTCTGCCAGTCAGAAATGAATAACTATACAGTGCATTCAAGGGGAAAAAGAAAAAAATGAAGAGAGTAATATTAGTGCTTTTGATTTAGAAGTCACAGAAGATAGTTATCTGTAAATAACCTTAATTTTAGCAGTTCTCTATGATTCTTTTACTTATTTTAAGCTTCTGAAGAACTGAGCCTAAAATTGTGTTGATTTTGTACTTGTAAGTTTTTCAGATAAGTTTTTAATGAATAATTTAAAGTTTTTTTTAAAAATCCACTCTAGGTACAATGAACTCCTATTTATATGTTCTAAAAGAAATTACTAAGAATCAGGGAATAGTCTAAGATGGAGAACCTCTATACAGTCAGTAAAACAAGACTTGGAGCTAACTTCTACTCAGATCATAAGCTGCTTCTTAGAAAGTTCAGGCTTTAATTGAAAAAAATAGGGATGTGAGAGTTGGACTATAAAGCAAGCTGAGTGCCAAAGAATTGATACTTTCAAATGGTGGGGCTTTTCCTATATTCTTTCCTAGTACTGATTGTGATAAACAGTCATGGACTGGTTTGGGAGGAGCCTTTAGCAGCATCCAGCATCCATTTAGCTCAGGAAATACAGTGCAGTACTGCATCTCATCTTAATTTTATCTCTAGATATGGCCACATAAGGTACTAAGTTCTCACTTGTGCACTAGTGAAATTGGCACCATAACATAAGGCAGAAAGACTGAGATTTCCTGTCTCCTCCTGTTCCATTCTGAACAATCATGGAAATAAATAATAGTACCCAGCACACATTACCATGAAGAGAAAAGTAAAACCATTTTTCTTTTCTATGACTTCTGTTGGGATTTAAAACCATTTTAAAAAGAGCATAGTTAACATTTACATTTCATGCAAGTTTTTTTTTTTTTTTTTGTCCAAGCTTATCCTTATCTCTTGATGACCCCTAAAAAAAGAGATCTTAGTTATATATCAAGAGATTTTCACTCAAGCAGTCATTTTCTGAAGGATATTTTATACTGAAAAGTCTTTGAAATACCATTTTTTATCTACCCACTAAACCTATTGAAAATGTCTCCACAGTGCCTGAAACATTTTCTCTGTTGAAATATATTATTTTACATTACTCAGATGTTCTGAAAATTCATAAAGTGGCAATCATAATTTACTGAAATTTCTTTCTGCCAGTCAGAAATGAATAACTATACAGTGCATTCAAGGGGAAAAAGAAAAAAATGAAGAGAGTAATATTAGTGCTTTTGATTTAGAAGTCACAGAAGATAGTTATCTGTAAATAACCTTAATTTTAGCAGTTCTCTATGATTCTTTTTACTTATTTTAAGCTTCTGAAGAACTGAGCCTAAAATTGTGTTGCAGATTTTGTACTTGTAATTCAGTATCTAAGTCATGTCCAACTCTTTTTGACCCCATGGACTGTAGCACGCCAGGCTCCTCTTTCCTCAACTGTCTCTCAGAATTTGCTCGGATTCATGTCCATTGAATCAATGATGCTATCTAACCATCTCATCCTCTCCTGTCCCTTTCTCCTTTTGCCATCCCATTCCCCCTTTGCCTTCAATCTTTCCCAGCATCAGGGTCTTTTCCAGAGTTGACTCTTTGCATTAGGTGGCAAAAGTATTGGAGGTTCAGCTTCAGCAATGGTTCTTCCAGGATTGATTTCGTTTAGGACTGACTAGTTGGATCCCCTTACAGTGCAAGGGACTCTCAAGAATCTTCTCTAGCACTACAATTTGAAAACATTAGTTCTTCAGTGTTCAGCCTTTATGAACCAGCTCTCTTGCATACTACTGGGACAAATATAGCTTTGATTATGGGGACTTTTGTTGGCAAAGTGATACTTCTGCTTTTTAGTATGCTATCTAGGTTTGTCATAGCTTATCTTCCACGGAGCAAGCATCTTTTCATTCCATGGCTGTAGTCACAGTCTGCAGTGATACTGGAATCCAAGAAAATAAAATCTGTCTCTGCTTCCACTTAGTTCATTTCTATTTGCCATGAAGTGATGGTATCATATGCCATGATCTTAGGGTTTTTTTAAGGTTCAGTTTCAAGTAAGTTTTTTCGCTCTCCCTCTTCCAGTAACCCAAGAGATGACTCTACACGTGGATATCATCAGATGGTCAATACCAAAATCTGACTGACTATGTTCTTTGCATCCACAGATGGAGAAGTTCTATACAGTCAGCAAACATAAGACCTGGTGCTGACTGTGACTCAGATCATCAGCTCCTTATTGTAAGATTCAGACTTAACTTGAATAAAGTAGCGAAATCTATTAGGCCATTCATATATGACTTAAATAAAATCCCTTATGATTATATAGTGAAAGTGATAGATTTAAGGGATATCTTGTGGAAGGAGTGCTTGAAGAACAATGGACAGAGGTTTGTAACACTGTACAGAAGATAGTGACCAAAACCATCCCAAAGGAAAGGAAATGCAAGAAGGCAAAATGGTTGTGTGAGGAGGCTTTACAAAGACCTGAGGAAGGAAGAGAAGCAAAAGGCAAGACCAGGCTCCCTCTTTCCTCAACTGTCTCTCAGAATTTGCTCGGATTCATGTCCATTGAATCAATGATGCTATCTAACCATCTCATCCTCTCCTGTCCCTTTCTCCTTTTGCCATCCCATTCCCCCTTTGCCTTCAATCTTTCCCAGCATCAGGGTCTTTTCCAGAGTTGACTCTTTGCATTAGGTGGCAAAAGTATTGGAGGTTCAGCTTCAGCAATGGTTCTTCCAGGATTGATTTCGTTTAGGACTGACTAGTTGGATCCCCTTACAGTGCAAGGGACTCTCAAGAATCTTCTCTAGCACTACAATTTGAAAACATTAGTTCTTCAGTGTTCAGCCTTTATGAACCAGCTCTCTTGCATACTACTGGGACAAATATAGCTTTGATTATGGGGACTTTTGTTGGCAAAGTGATACTTCTGCTTTTTAGTATGCTATCTAGGTTTGTCATAGCTTATCTTCCACGGAGCAAGCATCTTTTCATTCCATGGCTGTAGTCACAGTCTGCAGTGATACTGGAATCCAAGAAAATAAAATCTGTCTCTGCTTCCACTTAGTTCATTTCTATTTGCCATGAAGTGATGGTATCATATGCCATGATCTTAGGGTTTTTTTAAGGTTCAGTTTCAAGTAAGTTTTTTCGCTCTCCCTCTTCCAGTAACCCAAGAGATGACTCTACACGTGGATATCATCAGATGGTCAATACCAAAATCTGACTGACTATGTTCTTTGCATCCACAGATGGAGAAGTTCTATACAGTCAGCAAACATAAGACCTGGTGCTGACTGTGACTCAGATCATCAGCTCCTTATTGTAAGATTCAGACTTAACTTGAATAAAGTAGCGAAATCTATTAGGCCATTCATATATGACTTAAATAAAATCCCTTATGATTATATAGTGAAAGTGATAGATTTAAGGGATATCTTGTGGAAGGAGTGCTTGAAGAACAATGGACAGAGGTTTGTAACACTGTACAGAAGATAGTGACCAAAACCATCCCAAAGGAAAGGAAATGCAAGAAGGCAAAATGGTTGTGTGAGGAGGCTTTACAAAGACCTGAGGAAGGAAGAGAAGCAAAAGGCAAGAGAGAAAAGTAAAGATACACCCCAACTGAGTGCACCGCTCCAGAGAATAGCAAGGAGAGATAAAACGACCTTCTTAAATGAACAATGGGGAAAAACAGAGGAAAAGAATGGAATGGGTAAGGCTAGAGATCTCTTCAAGAAAACTGGGGATATTTACACTAGAGATCTCTAATGAACTTTTTTTTAAACTGACATTTGTCAGTATTCAGTAATTATCAGTTGGATTATAACAGTTGAGCCTTGTTTCTTCTGTGCCTCAGCTGTCTGTTACCTCTTTGATTTACTTTCTGGAAGATGGCTGAAGGGTCCCTGCTGTCCACAATTTGTAGATTCTGAGACTAGGCAGTGTCTAGATTGTTTTTACCTCTTTTGCTTTTGAACTTTTCTCCCCTTGCAATTCTATCTGATTTGTTTGTCTAACTATAAATGTCCATCTGATTACCACAAAAATGGTGTTATACTGAATGACTCTTTTTCTTACCTCATAGGAGAGTTAAGGGTACAGGTACCAAACTATAGAAAACTGGTATAAGGACTGTATGAATTAATTATGTTAATCACACCATAAACTCAGCATTGCTCAACATATATTCTTAGTATTTTTGTCATTATTACAACATGTTCTGTCATTTCAGAGAAAAAGAGCAAACAGAATCACTCCAAATGTATTACTTTTCAGTGCCCTATATATGTGTATGTTGGAAACCATACAAATTTTAGTGGGTAAATTTCTCAAAAATACAATTGGACAGGTATCTGGAACTGACAGCATTCCTTAATTAATACTGAACCATCTACAAGGAAGCATATTTTTGAATGACTTTACTACCGTTTATTCTCTTCTGGTAGACATTTTTAAATACTTTTTTTGCTATTATATACAATTTTCAGTAATGAACTTGTGTCTATTTCTTTGTAAACTTCTTTAAGTATATCTGTAAAGTGCTTGAAGAACAATGGACAGAGGTTTGTAACACTGTACAGAAGATAGTGACCAAAACCATCCCAAAGGAAAGGAAATGCAAGAAGGCAAAATGGTTGTGTGAGGAGGCTTTACAAAGACCTGAGGAAGGAAGAGAAGCAAAAGGCAAGAGAGAAAAGTAAAGATACACCCCAACTGAGTGCACCGCTCCAGAGAATAGCAAGGAGAGATAAAACGACCTTCTTAAATGAACAATGGGGAAAAACAGAGGAAAAGAATGGAATGGGTAAGGCTAGAGATCTCTTCAAGAAAACTGGGGATATTTACACTAGAGATCTCTAATGAACTTTTTTTTAAACTGACATTTGTCAGTATTCAGTAATTATCAGTTGGATTATAACAGTTGAGCCTTGTTTCTTCTGTGCCTCAGCTGTCTGTTACCTCTTTGATTTACTTTCTGGAAGATGGCTGAAGGGTCCCTGCTGTCCACAATTTGTAGATTCTGAGACTAGGCAGTGTCTAGATTGTTTTTACCTCTTTTGCTTTTGAACTTTTCTCCCCTTGCAATTCTATCTGATTTGTTTGTCTAACTATAAATGTCCATCTGATTACCACAAAAATGGTGTTATACTGAATGACTCTTTTTCTTACCTCATAGGAGAGTTAAGGGTACAGGTACCAAACTATAGAAAACTGGTATAAGGACTGTATGAATTAATTATGTTAATCACACCATAAACTCAGCATTGCTCAACATATATTCTTAGTATTTTTGTCATTATTACAACATGTTCTGTCATTTCAGAGAAAAAGAGCAAACAGAATCACTCCAAATGTATTACTTTTCAGTGCCCTATATATGTGTATGTTGGAAACCATACAAATTTTAGTGGGTAAATTTCTCAAAAATACAATTGGACAGGTATCTGGAACTGACAGCATTCCTTAATTAATACTGAACCATCTACAAGGAAGCATATTTTTGAATGACTTTACTACCGTTTTATTCTCTTCTGGTAGACATTTTTTAAATACTTTTTTTTTGCTATTATATACAATTTTCAGTAATGAACTTGTGTCTATTTCTTTGTAAACTTCTTTAAGTATATCTGTAAAGTTAAAACCAGTAAATAGACTTGCCTAGCTAATGGATAAGAGACTTTAATTTACATCCGTATCACCCACTGCTCTGTGAAGTCTGTGCTGATTTATATTAGCTTCAAGAATGAATGAGTGTTCTTGATCCTCATGCTTTCCTACCACTGTTAAATATATGTTTTCAGTGCCAACAATTTAAAAGGGGAGAAATGACATCTAATTCTACTTTAGGTTTCTCCAACTATGACGAAAACCTGACATGGTTTCCTGTGTTTATTGTTGCTATTAAGGGGATATAAGCATCTGTTTTATCTGTTCTTTCATTTTTTAAAAAAAATTTTGGCTTCCTTTATTGGTCCTTTATTTATTTACTTTCATCTACCTTTATTCTTTGGCTTGTGTGGGCCTCCCATTGTAGCGGCCTTTCTCTTTGCAGAGCACCAGCTCTGAGAGCATGTGCTTCAGAGCGCTGGCTTGTAATTGGACACACAGGTCCAGCTGCTCCACAGCACGGGGAATCTTCCCAGGCCAGGGATCTAATTGGTGCCCCTTGCACTGCAAGGTGGACTCTTTACCCACTGGACGACCAGGGAAGGCCTGTTCTTTCATTTTTAACCTAAGATTCCAGGTATTCCTCCTGCTCGGAAGTTGCTTTGTGTTTATTGTATATCCTGTCTCTTTTTTGTTTTCACTCCATCTGCTTTGGGTTCTCATTTAATACAGTCCCATCTGTTTTCCTCACAGTTTTAAGTATATTGACTGTTACAATTCCTGTTTATCGCGCATTTAAAGACACATGTCTTATTACATTGAGTTTTGATGACTGGATAAGCTAAAACTTGAAATACTGCCTCGTATGCTAGTACAGGTTAAAGCCTGGCATAAAATTCTTCTTTTGAATATCTGATAAATTGATTATCACACTATGCAAAATTAAAGTTCTATCATTATATTAAATTAATGTTGCTTTTTAAGAGCTCGTTTATGAAGACAATATTGTCTTATTCTCTTCTGGTAGACATTTTTAAATACTTTTTGCTATTATATACAATTTTCAGTAATGAACTTGTGTCTATTTCTTTGTAAACTTCTTTAAGTATATCTGTAAAGTTAAAACCAGTAAATAGACTTGCCTAGCTAATGGATAAGAGACTTTAATTTACATCCGTATCACCCACTGCTCTGTGAAGTCTGTGCTGATTTATATTAGCTTCAAGAATGAATGAGTGTTCTTGATCCTCATGCTTTCCTACCACTGTTAAATATATGTTTTCAGTGCCAACAATTTAAAAGGGGAGAAATGACATCTAATTCTACTTTAGGTTTCTCCAACTATGACGAAAACCTGACATGGTTTCCTGTGTTTATTGTTGCTATTAAGGGGATATAAGCATCTGTTTTATCTGTTCTTTCATTTTTTAAAAAAAATTTTGGCTTCCTTTATTGGTCCTTTATTTATTTACTTTCATCTACCTTTATTCTTTGGCTTGTGTGGGCCTCCCATTGTAGCGGCCTTTCTCTTTGCAGAGCACCAGCTCTGAGAGCATGTGCTTCAGAGCGCTGGCTTGTAATTGGACACACAGGTCCAGCTGCTCCACAGCACGGGGAATCTTCCCAGGCCAGGGATCTAATTGGTGCCCCTTGCACTGCAAGGTGGACTCTTTACCCACTGGACGACCAGGGAAGGCCTGTTCTTTCATTTTTAACCTAAGATTCCAGGTATTCCTCCTGCTCGGAAGTTGCTTTGTGTTTATTGTATATCCTGTCTCTTTTTTGTTTTCACTCCATCTGCTTTGGGTTCTCATTTAATACAGTCCCATCTGTTTTCCTCACAGTTTTAAGTATATTGACTGTTACAATTCCTGTTTATCGCGCATTTAAAGACACATGTCTTATTACATTGAGTTTTGATGACTGGATAAGCTAAAACTTGAAATACTGCCTCGTATGCTAGTACAGGTTAAAGCCTGGCATAAAATTCTTCTTTTGAATATCTGATAAATTGATTATCACACTATGCAAAATTAAAGTTCTATCATTATATTAAATTAATGTTGCTTTTTAAGAGCTCGTTTTATGAAGACAATATTGTCTTATATGTTGTCTTTTTTCTGTTTATTTTTCACAGGAAAAATGAATGTTTATATACATTTATTTTATCTGTAATTTTCACTATGGAATAATTTTAAGGGGATATTTGCTTACAGATAAGTGAAATCGAATAATAAGAATTGGAAAATATTAAGGGGAGATTAAAAAGGGAAAACAATGCAAGGAAGAAGTAAAGCTAAATGTTTTGCTTAGGTACATATAAATAGTTACAAAAATTAAGAGACAAAAGTCAATTCAAAAACTAGTTAAGGTGAGGAAATAAGGAAACAATGAAAAATACTAGGATAGAGGGCTTCCCTGGTAGTCCAGTCGGTAAGGACACCGCCTTGGAGTGCAAGGGCTGCCAGTTCAATCCCTGGCCTGGGAAGATCCCACGTGCTGTGGAGCGGCTGAACCAATGTGTCCAACTACTGATCTGGGGCTCTGGAGCTGGTACTCTGAGATGAGGGAGGCGGCTGTGATGGGAGACCCACACAGGCCAAAGAACAAAGATAAATGAATGAAAGATCAATGAAAACAGCCAAAAAAAAAAAAAAAAGGAACAAAAAAATACTAGGATAGAATTACATGTGATTCTCAAAGAGTAATTAACAGAAAAGATGTTGAGCCTTCCTAGCCTTTAGAAATAACTTCTCTTTTCCAAATATGCAGCATGATTATCAGTACACCATGGAGATACCCTGATTTCACACAGTTTACTGGATCTTTATTGCTCCTCAGTGAAACCAGGAACATATTCACATTTAGGGTCCAAAATTAGAATGCTTAGATTCAAGTGCTGTTAACTGGGAAAACAGAGTCTTGGGCTGATTCTTTGACTTTGCTAAAGCCATAGTACAGCCACTTATGTCAGTTTCTCCAACTGAAGAGAATGTTAGTACTCACACCTGTACATTCAATTAGACTATGAAGTTTATCCCAGATTACTTCTCTCCTCTGACCAATAACATAGGTATATGATAAAGGATAATAAGGGGCTTCGCAGGGTATCTCTGGTGGTAAAGAACCTGCCTGCCAATTCAGGAAATGTAAGAGACGTGAGTGCAATCCCTGGGTGGGGAAGATCCCTTAGAGGAGGACGTGGCAATCTGCTCCAGTATTCTTGCCTGGAGAATCCTATGGACAGAGAAGTTTGTCAGCCTGTGGTCCCTAGGGTTGCAAAGAGTCAGACATGACTGAAGTAACTCAGCGGGCACAATGGATAATTTATTATTTGTCCTAGAATTTGTTGTAACATTTTGGGAAATGAAGAAAATATCTGAAATATCATTGCTATTTTACATCACCAGTTGTATCACCTTGGACAAGATGATTAATGTCAAAATGCCTTACTTTTATAATCTAGAGGTAACTTTCAGAGGCACAAGGATAAAAATAGAAAATAGATATTATATATATTAATATACTTAACATGATGTAACCTAACACTGGCTATTATTGTAAAACAATTCGGTTTATAGAGTCCATACTATTTCACTCATAATCCCAGCAAATTCTTTTTGCAGAGTTGGCAGGCCAATTTTAAAATTAATTTGGAAATGCAATTACCTTAATAAAATCAAGGCAATCTTGAAAGAAAGAGAAAAACAAGCAGACATACATGGTCAGATTTCAAGAGTTATAAACTGAAAGTAATTAAGAACAGATTGTACTGAGACAAGGCCAGTCATACAGCAACGTGGTACAGGATGGAATAGAATAAAGATTCCAAAAATGGACCTGCTCGTATATGAAGTTCTGATTTAGCAATTTGGTAAAAATGAATGGCAGTTTCAATAAATGCTGCCAGATTAACTAGATATCTGGATGCAAAAACAAAACAAAACAAAACAAAACACCTAAAACTTGAGACTTTACGCTCTCTCAGTCATGTCTGTCTCTTTGCAACCCCCAGGCCTGTAGCTAACCAGGCTCCTCTGTCCATGGTATTTTCCAGGCACGAATACTGGAGTGAGTTGCCAATTCTAGTCCAGGGGATCTTCCCAACCATCTCTTGGGTCTTCTCCCTTGTCAGGCAGATTCTTTACCACAGAACTGTGGTAAGCCCCTTATAACTTTCTACCTTACACAGAAATTAATTCAACCTGTATTAAGAATGAAGATGTAAAAACCAGACAAAAAACTGCCACATGATGACAGAGCAATATTTTCATGACCTTGGGTAGGGAAAATTTTTTTGTCTCCTCATACTTTATTATGAAAAACTTGTAAAACATTTGTTGTAAATACCTGTATATATGTACCCTAAATTGCACTATTAACAACTTATCCTGTTCACTTTATTGTACTAAATTATATCATGCTTCTTTTCTCCAAGGAAGAAATCCTCTTGGAAATAATTCCATATTACCCACTTTTTTTCACTCCATGATATACATTCAGCAATTACAGATTAATAATACCAATATCAATACAAATTAAGATTTCTAACTAAATGATTTTAATACAATTTAGGGTTCTTATTCTTTTTAGTTGGCATCCCCCTAGAGATGTACAAATAATTGTTTTAAATTCACTTGAAATATTTTTCTTTGATTATACCAGCAATTCTTTATATTAGTACAAGTCAATTCATCTACTGCATGTTACCCTACATTTTTAGGGATTACTTATTTAAATAGACTTTGATATTTCCCTAAATTGTACATGGCTTAAACTCAAGTTGATAGGACTAATGTATTAAAAGAAGCATGGCTTCCATACCTGTACCTACTGTCCTGCTTCCCCCCACCTCTCCATAAACAATCATTTAAAATTAATTTTAAGTTAGTTTTAACTATCATTGTTTAAACATAATCAAAAGTTCTTCCTTTGGCTTTATTTATTATTGTTTGAATAGCATTTATTTTTTAAAGCAGCTAATGTTCACAACAATATTGAGGAGAAGATGGAGATTTCTTGTCACATACATAGTCTCATCATTATTAACATGTGCCATCTGAGTGGAAAGGTGTTACAATTGACAAACCTACTTGTCCCATGAGATTAGTCAAAGTCCATACTTCACATTAGGATTCACTCAATTCATCCCTCCCTTTTCCCCAGCCTGTGACAACTACTGATCTTTTTATTGTCTCCATAGTTCTTTATTTTCCAGAATATCATATAGTTGAAATTACACATGATGTAGTGTGTTTGCACTGGCTTCTTTCACTTAATACTATGCATTTAAGTTTCCTTCATGTCTTTTCATGATTTGATAGCTCATTTCTTTTGAGTGCTGAATAATATTCCATTTTTTTTCATGTGTACAAAAACTGCCACATGATGACAGAGCAATATTTTGACCTTGGGTAGGGAAAATTTTTTTGTCTCCTCATACTTTATTATGAAAAACTTGTAAAACATTTGTTGTAAATACCTGTATATATGTACCCTAAATTGCACTATTAACAACTTATCCTGTTCACTTTATTGTACTAAATTATATCATGCTTCTTTTCTCCAAGGAAGAAATCCTCTTGGAAATAATTCCATATTACCCACTTTTTTTCACTCCATGATATACATTCAGCAATTACAGATTAATAATACCAATATCAATACAAATTAAGATTTCTAACTAAATGATTTTAATACAATTTAGGGTTCTTATTCTTTTTAGTTGGCATCCCCCTAGAGATGTACAAATAATTGTTTTAAATTCACTTGAAATATTTTTCTTTGATTATACCAGCAATTCTTTATATTAGTACAAGTCAATTCATCTACTGCATGTTACCCTACATTTTTAGGGATTACTTATTTAAATAGACTTTGATATTTCCCTAAATTGTACATGGCTTAAACTCAAGTTGATAGGACTAATGTATTAAAAGAAGCATGGCTTCCATACCTGTACCTACTGTCCTGCTTCCCCCCACCTCTCCATAAACAATCATTTAAAATTAATTTTAAGTTAGTTTTAACTATCATTGTTTAAACATAATCAAAAGTTCTTCCTTTGGCTTTATTTATTATTGTTTGAATAGCATTTATTTTTTAAAGCAGCTAATGTTCACAACAATATTGAGGAGAAGATGGAGATTTCTTGTCACATACATAGTCTCATCATTATTAACATGTGCCATCTGAGTGGAAAGGTGTTACAATTGACAAACCTACTTGTCCCATGAGATTAGTCAAAGTCCATACTTCACATTAGGATTCACTCAATTCATCCCTCCCTTTTCCCCAGCCTGTGACAACTACTGATCTTTTTATTGTCTCCATAGTTCTTTATTTTCCAGAATATCATATAGTTGAAATTACACATGATGTAGTGTGTTTGCACTGGCTTCTTTCACTTAATACTATGCATTTAAGTTTCCTTCATGTCTTTTCATGATTTGATAGCTCATTTCTTTTGAGTGCTGAATAATATTCCATTGTCTGGCTGTACCACAGTTTATTTACCCATATCAACTGAAAGACATCTTGGTTGCTTCCAGTTTTGACAGTTATCAAGCTTCTATAAACATCCTTGTACAGGATTTTTATGTGGACATTCAACTTCTTTCAGTAAATTCCAAGGAATGGAATTGCTTGGTCATGATAAGAACTAAGAATTAGTTAGGTTAGAAACAGTAAAATGACTTTTCAAAGTGATTGTACCATTTTGCATTCTTACTCTGATGACTGAAAGTTCCTGTTGCACCACATCCTGGCCAGGACATTCTGGTGTGAGTGTTTGGTGTTTGAGTCATGGTGAAAGGTATGTAGTGTTAAAGCCTTGTTGTTATAGCTCTCATTTCCCTCATGACATATGATGAAAATCATATTTTCATATGCTTTTGCCTTCTGTGTATTGCTGGTGCAGTGTCTAGTAACCTCTTTGACCTATTTTTAAATTAAGTTGTTTGTTTGCTTAATGTTGAGTTTTAAGAATTTTTAAAATTACATTCATATATCACATGTATTGTTTATCAAACTTTTCTACCAGTCTATGGCTTTTTTTTTCATATTCTTGACAGGGTTTTGTAATTTTTATTTGAATTTAATGAAGCCCTGCATATACATTTTTTCCTTATGAATTGTGTTCTGGTGTCATTTCTAAAAAGCTATTGCCTAAACATAAGCTTCTCTTATGTTATCTTCTAGGAGTTTAATAAATTTGTATTAATTTTATATTTTATATTTTGGTATGAGATCAGTATCTAAATTCATTTCTTTGCAAATGCATGTCCAGTTGTTTGGGAATTTGTTGAAGGAACTGTCTTTGCTCTATTGTATAACATTTGCTTCTTTGTCAAAGATCAGTTGCTTATGTTTATGGAGGTCTATTTTGGGGCTGTATATTCTGTTCCATTCATCTCTTGTTTATTTTTTTTTCCTCAATCACTGTTGCTTCAACCATTTTTTTGTTTGTTTCTTTTCCTCTTTTTTTGGTATTGCATATATATATATATATATATATATATATATGTCTTTTGTAGTTGTCCCACAGCTTTGGAATAGTCTGGGAATTTATTTCTTTTTATTTCTTTTAGTTTGTTGTTAGCTTTGGGAATTTGTATTGAAATATTCTCAAACTCAGATTCTTTCCTTAATTGTATCCAGTGTAGTAATAAGCCCAATATAGGCATTCTTGATTACTGTCAATAGTATATTTGGTCTGTAGTATTTCGTTGTGTTTTTGTTTTTTTTCCCTTAAGATTTAAACTTACAGCTTCCACTGCTGGTCTGCTCTTTCACGCTGTCTGCTTTTTTCCGTTAGTGCCATAAGCACCTTAATCATACTTTTATATCTCAACTCCTTGCTACGCCTGCCTGGTTCTGATGCTTACTCTATTAAATCTTTTGTTTTTTGTATCTAATATATATTTTTGGTAAAGACCTTTAGTAATATGATGAAGTGGTGGGGCACCATCCTTTTGTGCTACATCTGTCTTTCAGTGGCTTGTCCTGGTCTGTGAACTTCACAAATGTTTCCAGTTTTCTCCCTGCTCAGATGGGACAGGTTGGCAACCTACACTACAGTTTGGTATTTTCCTCCCTTCTAGTGGAAGTCATGGCAGCTGGGATTGGGTTTTTCCTTTCTCTCACTCACTGAGGCTCTAAGAAGACCTCAGCAGTTAGGCTTTGGGTTGGTTTCTCCAGAGGATAGGCCATGTTAAGAAGAACAGAATACTCTGGGGTATGTATAAGTAGTTAATTTTCCCTTCCTCCTGCCAGAAGCACAGGTGATTTTTCTCAGTCACTGTGAGAACCTGGTAGAACTGTAGATCAAAAATCTCAAAATTCTGAAGGCCTTCCCCCTCATAATGGATAGCCGACTGCCCTGGAGTTTTTATGACTCAGACTTGTCTACACTGAGCCTACAGTACCATGCCCCTTCAAATGCCTGTTTCCCTGCTTTGGCATTGCTTCCCGAAGATGTTTCAGCTCTCTGGGTATTTGTTCTGGTAAGTTATCCTTCTCTGTATTTGCCTGTCTCTCCAATTTCGGGGAAAGGGTTGTACTTGGCGACCTCTCTCCTCTTACTGTTCTGAGAAGAGCTGATGGCTTTTCAGTTTGGTCAGCACTTACTGTTAAGCCTGCTGGTGACTTTTAAGTTTCTTTCATGCTAGACTACAAACTACAAACTACAAGTCTCGCCACGTTGCTTCTTTTACAAACAATGTAGAGTGGTATTGTTGTAAATGCCCGGCTCATTGGAAAAGATCCTGATGCTGGGAAAGTTTTAGGGCAGAAAGAGAAGAGGGTGTCAGAGGATAAGATGAGTGGATGACATCACCAGTGCAGTGGACATGAACTTGGCCAAACTCCGGGAGATGGTGAGGGACAGGGAGGCCTGGTGTGCTGCAGTCTGTGGGGTCACGAAAAGTCAGACACAACTGGGTGACTGAACAACAAAAATAATACGTATACCTATCTCTTTAGCTATATAGAGATATATATTTCACTCATTTTGAAATCTGCATGGTAAGAGTTTTGTATTTATTATGCAGTTTACAAATTACTCATTTTCCTATTGATTAGATATATGTTTCTTCTCAGTTGTGTTAATATAAACAGTACCCAATGAATAGTTCATGCATGTGGCATTTTATGACTTCATGAATGTATCTTTAGCGTATATGTCTCCAAGTGGGAGTGTTGTCAAAAGTAGGGTCCAGCTGCTGGCTCCTCAAAAGTCATTAAAGAGGTCAAGTTGGTGGAAAGTTTGATTTATTTTTGCTGCCAGCAACCTGTGGGTTGGTGGGAGGGCCAAGTGAAGGCCTACTCCTCCGCTGCCCAACAACCTGGGAACAAGAGCTCTCTAGACAGAGGGAGGGGGTGCATATAGAAACAGCACAGTTGGCTCTGAGAGTCCTTCTTAAACTGGCCATTGGTGGTGCTCTGATCAGCATCATCTCAATTGTTTTAGGTACAGTTAAATTCCACTGTCGACTTGTTTCCATTTCTTTGAGGACAATTCTCAGAACTGGGGCAGCTTATGCCATGGCTACAATCTGGTGATCATGATTAGTTAAACTTGCTCAGACTTGTCTACACTGAGCCTACAGTACCATGCCCCTTCAAATGCCTGTTTCCCTGCTTTGGCATTGCTTCCCGAAGATGTTTCAGCTCTCTGGGTATTTGTTCTGGTAAGTTATCCTTCTCTGTATTTGCCTGTCTCTCCAATTTCGGGGAAAGGGTTGTACTTGGCGACCTCTCTCCTCTTACTGTTCTGAGAAGAGCTGATGGCTTTTCAGTTTGGTCAGCACTTACTGTTAAGCCTGCTGGTGACTTTTAAGTTTCTTTCATGCTAGACTACAAACTACAAACTACAAGTCTCGCCACGTTGCTTCTTTTACAAACAATGTAGAGTGGTATTGTTGTAAATGCCCGGCTCATTGGAAAAGATCCTGATGCTGGGAAAGTTTTAGGGCAGAAAGAGAAGAGGGTGTCAGAGGATAAGATGAGTGGATGACATCACCAGTGCAGTGGACATGAACTTGGCCAAACTCCGGGAGATGGTGAGGGACAGGGAGGCCTGGTGTGCTGCAGTCTGTGGGGTCACGAAAAGTCAGACACAACTGGGTGACTGAACAACAAAAATAATACGTATACCTATCTCTTTAGCTATATAGAGATATATATTTCACTCATTTTGAAATCTGCATGGTAAGAGTTTTGTATTTATTATGCAGTTTACAAATTACTCATTTTCCTATTGATTAGATATATGTTTCTTCTCAGTTGTGTTAATATAAACAGTACCCAATGAATAGTTCATGCATGTGGCATTTTATGACTTCATGAATGTATCTTTAGCGTATATGTCTCCAAGTGGGAGTGTTGTCAAAAGTAGGGTCCAGCTGCTGGCTCCTCAAAAGTCATTAAAGAGGTCAAGTTGGTGGAAAGTTTGATTTATTTTTGCTGCCAGCAACCTGTGGGTTGGTGGGAGGGCCAAGTGAAGGCCTACTCCTCCGCTGCCCAACAACCTGGGAACAAGAGCTCTCTAGACAGAGGGAGGGGGTGCATATAGAAACAGCACAGTTGGCTCTGAGAGTCCTTCTTAAACTGGCCATTGGTGGTGCTCTGATCAGCATCATCTCAATTGTTTTAGGTACAGTTAAATTCCACTGTCGACTTGTTTCCATTTCTTTGAGGACAATTCTCAGAACTGGGGCAGCTTATGCCATGGCTACAATCTGGTGATCATGTAGTTAACTTTTCTACCAGGTGACTATTTCAGTATCTAGAAGACAGCTTGCAGGATATGGCTCAGAATTCAGGACTCAGCTTGCAGGATATGGCTAAATTCCTTTAGAAGGAATTCAAAGTTCTTAACTATGCTTAATAACTACATTATTATTTGGTCTCCTTTGGATGTTTCCTTCATTTTTTGCATGATCTCACTTCTCTGATTAAATTTATACATAGACTAATGTTTTCCACAAATGAAAGGCAGACAGAGGACATGGACAGGTGAATGATCATTGGATCCTGCTCTGTTTCAGGAGTTCTGCATCTAATGGGCAATACATATTTATTTTCTAGGTGTTTCCAAACTCCTCTGCTTAGAGACTTTGCATCTCCTCCAGCATACCCTGAGAATGATGCCTAGTCATGTTTTTTGTCAAATATATGCATTTGTGTTAATCTGATGGGGATAATATCCTCAGGGTATTTTAATTAACATTTCTCATATTGTAGCAAGGTTAACTGTTTTTTAAAATTGAATGAGCATTTGAATTTATTTTGAAAGTATGTGTATCTGTACTGAATTAATCTCCTACATATTTGGGTTACAGTATGAATTTACCTATTTTCTTTCCTATTGTTAGGAGTTCTTTTTGTATTAGGAATATTAACATTTTCAATGATATAAGTTGTAAAAAGGCAAAACATTTAAACAGTGACTTTAAGTAGTCGCAAGAGGTTTGGTATTTATAGACTATACATCTGTACTTTCTGAGTTTTGAAAATAAGACAAAACTAAGAATTGTGTAATAAATGATATGCTTATTTTCCTTAATTAATGGACATTTTTTCTCCTCTGATTTTTCACTTCATAAACTTTGTTTCCTACAGAGAAAAAATTTAGACTCTAATTTTCTTTATATTTGTCTACTAAAATTTTCACTATTCAAGAATTCATAAGTCCTCTCTTAAACCTGGCCATTTGGTGGTGCTCTGATCAGCATCATCTCAATTGTTTTAGGTACAGTTAAATTCCACTGTCGACTTGTTTCCATTTCTTTGAGGACAATTCTCAGAACTGGGGCAGCTTATGCCATGGCTACAATCTGGTGATCATGTAGTTAACTTTTCTACCAGGTGACTATTTCAGTATCTAGAAGACAGCTTGCAGGATATGGCTCAGAATTCAGGACTCAGCTTGCAGGATATGGCTAAATTCCTTTAGAAGGAATTCAAAGTTCTTAACTATGCTTAATAACTACATTATTATTTGGTCTCCTTTGGATGTTTCCTTCATTTTTTGCATGATCTCACTTCTCTGATTAAATTTATACATAGACTAATGTTTTCCACAAATGAAAGGCAGACAGAGGACATGGACAGGTGAATGATCATTGGATCCTGCTCTGTTTCAGGAGTTCTGCATCTAATGGGCAATACATATTTATTTTCTAGGTGTTTCCAAACTCCTCTGCTTAGAGACTTTGCATCTCCTCCAGCATACCCTGAGAATGATGCCTAGTCATGTTTTTTGTCAAATATATGCATTTGTGTTAATCTGATGGGGATAATATCCTCAGGGTATTTTAATTAACATTTCTCATATTGTAGCAAGGTTAACTGTTTTTTAAAATTGAATGAGCATTTGAATTTATTTTGAAAGTATGTGTATCTGTACTGAATTAATCTCCTACATATTTGGGTTACAGTATGAATTTACCTATTTTCTTTCCTATTGTTAGGAGTTCTTTTTGTATTAGGAATATTAACATTTTCAATGATATAAGTTGTAAAAAGGCAAAACATTTAAACAGTGACTTTAAGTAGTCGCAAGAGGTTTGGTATTTATAGACTATACATCTGTACTTTCTGAGTTTTGAAAATAAGACAAAACTAAGAATTGTGTAATAAATGATATGCTTATTTTCCTTAATTAATGGACATTTTTTCTCCTCTGATTTTTCACTTCATAAACTTTGTTTCCTACAGAGAAAAAATTTAGACTCTAATTTTCTTTATATTTGTCTACTAAAATTTTCACTATTCAAGAATTCATAATTGGAGTCATAATTAAATTTATGAGTGTAGGGAGATGCTTTCCGATTAAAAAAAAAAAAAGTCCAAAAAACAAACAAAAAAACCTCAGCCTCCTTGCTTGAAACTATAGTAATTGTGACTCAGATGGCTTGGATTTCCTAGGGCCCCAAATGGAGTAAATCCATGGATCATTGCATTCATTCCACCAGTGGGGCATGGTCACAATAACATGCTCAGTAGTTGTGATTTCCATGTAATAGTAACAGTTCTTGTTTTTAAGTAGTTAAGTTCTATCTGACTCTTTTGCGATCTCATGGACTACAGCCTGCAAGGCTCCTCTGTCCATGGGAATTCCCAGGTAAGAATTCTAGATTGGGTTGCCATTTTCTTTTCCAGGGGACCTTCCAGACCAGGGGTCAAACCCACATCTCCTGTATTGGCAGGCAGATTCTTTACCACTGAGCCACAAGGGAAGCCTGATCGGAAGACTGTAGTGCATAAAAACCAAACTCTACATTTTCTTTTCTCATTTTTGTTAAAATCTAGTGGAGAAGTAGTACATTTAGATACGCAAAATCACATCTCTGGGTTTCATCATAAATTCTGCTTGAGTTGATCTTAAAAGTAGGAATGTGGCTCTAAGATGCTGTTGGATGTGATAACATTATGTTCATAACCAGGTCCTATCCCCTTGTCCCCTGATAGGAATTTCAGTAGTTTTCAAAGAAGTAAACGTTGCTGTTACCATTTTATTTTAACCACTACTAATAATACCGAGTGGACTTCCCTGGTGGCTCAACCGTACAGAATCTGCCTGCCAATGCAGGAGATGTAGATTGGATTCCTGAGTTGAGAAGATCCCCTGAAGGAGGAAATGGCAACCCACTCCAGTATTCTTGCTTGGGAAATCCTGTGGACAGAGGAGCCTGGCAGCCTACAGTCCAAGAGATCACAAAGTCAGACATGACTTAGCAACTAGATAGCATCTGGTACTGAGCATCTGGTAATCATTTTAATTTCATTTGTCTTTTTGTCTCTAACTTTCAGATTATTGTTTTAAGAGCTCCTCAGAAGTCCAGTATAGGAAAGATGATTATTTGTATCCTGAGAGGTAAATTTGCAGAAAGCAGTTAAGAAAATATTTCCAGTAGAAATAAGCTAGCACATAGGATTTTATTTGTGACTTCAATTATGTTATGTTCTAGAGACAGAAAAAGTTTTTTCAACCTGGGAATATTTATGGACATATAATGCAAACTGTGACACAAACTTATTCTCCTTGAAGTTATTCATTTAGGGTACTCATGGAAAAGAAAATATCTGATATGACAAGCTTGTTAGACTTGTTCATGCATTTTAATGAGTCTTTGATGTGAGCCCTAACAAAAAAGATAACTGTAGTAAATGACAAGTAATAAAAGACTGTTCTTTGATGGAAATAAATTTATTGTTTTTTCAGGTGGTGAATCAGACAGCTTAAGGCATTCAAATACTATTTTCTGTTTCCAACAAGTCTTTTTAAAATTATTTTAATAAAAATTATTTCCTGACATTCTATCAGGATGTTTGTTGAAAGAAGTAGCAAATAAAGCATTGTTCTAGATAAGCTTAATTAAAAATTAAAATATGTAAGTCAACATTTTGAGATATGATGCTCATTTAATTTTCATGTTTTCCAGATATTTAACATGATATGATAATTTTCGCCTTTGTTAGCTCTAGAACCTAGTGCTAGGATGACAGATTTAACCATATGTTTTAACTTGAGAAACATGTTGTATATTTTAATAAAACTGTATTTCCATTAAACTGAAGTTTCCCATACTTTGTAATAGAAAATAATTCTTAAAACTCTTTTAAGATGTAGCTTTAGTTCCTTTTCTGTCTTTTTGTCTTTCTCTTTTCCATTTTCCTTTCTGCAAGGGTTTTCACCTCTACTTACATTCTAACAGACCTCTCTCCTGTGTTCTAGTTGTCTATACTTGCTATCAGGCTATCCTAAATGAAATTGACCAAGAAATTTCAAATACAACCTATACAACATTAAACAAATACATTTTCTATCCAAACAACCCCTCTATTTTTAATCTGCCGTTGATCAATCAACATATAAATCCCTTTTTTAAATTTTTTTCATTTTCCTTGTCTCTAATTGATTTTAAGAGCTCCTCAGAAGTCCAGTATAGGAAAGATGATTATTTGTATCCTGAGAGGTAAATTTGCAGAAAGCAGTTAAGAAAATATTTCCAGTAGAAATAAGCTAGCACATAGGATTTTATTTGTGACTTCAATTATGTTATGTTCTAGAGACAGAAAAAGTTTTTTCAACCTGGGAATATTTATGGACATATAATGCAAACTGTGACACAAACTTATTCTCCTTGAAGTTATTCATTTAGGGTACTCATGGAAAAGAAAATATCTGATATGACAAGCTTGTTAGACTTGTTCATGCATTTTAATGAGTCTTTGATGTGAGCCCTAACAAAAAAGATAACTGTAGTAAATGACAAGTAATAAAAGACTGTTCTTTGATGGAAATAAATTTATTGTTTTTTCAGGTGGTGAATCAGACAGCTTAAGGCATTCAAATACTATTTTCTGTTTCCAACAAGTCTTTTTAAAATTATTTTAATAAAAATTATTTCCTGACATTCTATCAGGATGTTTGTTGAAAGAAGTAGCAAATAAAGCATTGTTCTAGATAAGCTTAATTAAAAATTAAAATATGTAAGTCAACATTTTGAGATATGATGCTCATTTAATTTTCATGTTTTCCAGATATTTAACATGATATGATAATTTTCGCCTTTGTTAGCTCTAGAACCTAGTGCTAGGATGACAGATTTAACCATATGTTTTAACTTGAGAAACATGTTGTATATTTTAATAAAACTGTATTTCCATTAAACTGAAGTTTCCCATACTTTGTAATAGAAAATAATTCTTAAAACTCTTTTAAGATGTAGCTTTAGTTCCTTTTCTGTCTTTTTTTGTCTTTCTCTTTTCCATTTTCCTTTCTGCAAGGGTTTTCACCTCTACTTACATTCTAACAGACCTCTCTCCTGTGTTCTAGTTGTCTATACTTGCTATCAGGCTATCCTAAATGAAATTGACCAAGAAATTTCAAATACAACCTATACAACATTAAACAAATACATTTTCTATCCAAACAACCCCTCTATCTGTGTTTCAATCTGCCGTTGATCAATCAACATATAAATCCTTCGTCTCATTTATATTAACAATTGGTTAATTTTATTCTTCCAGTGTGTATGTTAAATAGCATGATTATCCCTTTGATAAAGGACTACTTTCAGGTATTTATTCATAAATAGATAGCATGTTCTAACGTATATTTAAACCTATCCTGCTTTCTGTTTAAAGCTTTTTTTTTTTTAATTTTTTTATTTTTGGCTGCTCTAAGGCTCTGTTTCTTCATGCAATTGTTCTCCAGTTGTGGTGTATCTGCTTCCCATTGCAGGCAGATTCTTAACTACTGGATCACTAGGGAAGTCCAGATTATTTTTTTTAATTACAAGACTAATCATCTATTCTCCAATGCATAGGTCTCATGACTTTCCACTGTGTACGAAATAAAGGACAAACACTTCTTCATAACACTCAAGAACCTTCATTTCTTGATCCCTATTCATTCTCAATCTTAGCTTCTCTCATGTGAACCTTATAAACTAGCATTTTGTTAGTATGGCTGTTGCTGGTCAAGCATGGCTTTTCACATTCTGATCCTCCTATTAAAGTCTGTTCATCGTCAGTTACTGACTCTTCCTCCCTTTGGACACAGTTGTATTCATAAAACTTCTGGTAAAGGTAGCGAAGATATCGTCTACATTGCCCAGATAAGACTTGGATTATACAACTTGGATTGGGATTTGTACCTACAATCTTTGAACTGAGATCACACATTGGTTTTCAGTATTTAATGAAGCTCAGGTTCTTGATGTCTCATTGTGAAAGAATTCAGTGAAAGACAGAGTGATTGGTAAGAAACGCATTTATTTAGAGAGAAACACAGTCCACTAAACAGAGCGTGGGCCATTTCAGAAGATGAGAGTGGCACAAGGATACAGGGTTGTCAGTTTTTATAAGGGTGAATAATTTCATAGGCTAATGAGCAGAGGGAGTATTCCAACTGTTTTGGGGAAGAGATGGGGTTTTACAAGAATTGACTCACTGCCCACTTTCTGACTTTTATGATTGATCCAAACAACCCCTCTAAACAAATACATTTTCTATCCAAACAACCCCTCTATCTGTGTTTCAATCTGCCGTTGATCAATCAACATATAAATCCTTCGTCTCATTTATATTAACAATTGGTTAATTTTATTCTTCCAGTGTGTATGTTAAATAGCATGATTATCCCTTTGATAAAGGACTACTTTCAGGTATTTATTCATAAATAGATAGCATGTTCTAACGTATATTTAAACCTATCCTGCTTTCTGTTTAAAGCTTTTTTTTTTTTAATTTTTTTATTTTTGGCTGCTCTAAGGCTCTGTTTCTTCATGCAATTGTTCTCCAGTTGTGGTGTATCTGCTTCCCATTGCAGGCAGATTCTTAACTACTGGATCACTAGGGAAGTCCAGATTATTTTTTTTAATTACAAGACTAATCATCTATTCTCCAATGCATAGGTCTCATGACTTTCCACTGTGTACGAAATAAAGGACAAACACTTCTTCATAACACTCAAGAACCTTCATTTCTTGATCCCTATTCATTCTCAATCTTAGCTTCTCTCATGTGAACCTTATAAACTAGCATTTTGTTAGTATGGCTGTTGCTGGTCAAGCATGGCTTTTCACATTCTGATCCTCCTATTAAAGTCTGTTCATCGTCAGTTACTGACTCTTCCTCCCTTTGGACACAGTTGTATTCATAAAACTTCTGGTAAAGGTAGCGAAGATATCGTCTACATTGCCCAGATAAGACTTGGATTATACAACTTGGATTGGGATTTGTACCTACAATCTTTGAACTGAGATCACACATTGGTTTTCAGTATTTAATGAAGCTCAGGTTCTTGATGTCTCATTGTGAAAGAATTCAGTGAAAGACAGAGTGATTGGTAAGAAACGCATTTATTTAGAGAGAAACACAGTCCACTAAACAGAGCGTGGGCCATTTCAGAAGATGAGAGTGGCACAAGGATACAGGGTTGTCAGTTTTTATAAGGGTGAATAATTTCATAGGCTAATGAGCAGAGGGAGTATTCCAACTGTTTTGGGGAAGAGATGGGGTTTTACAAGAATTGACTCACTGCCCACTTTCTGACTTTTATGATTGGCCTTGGAACTGTCATGGGGTCTGTGGGTGTGTTATTTAGAGCGCTGATGTGTTACAATGAGCATATGCTGAGCTCAGGGTTTAGTGGAAGTCAGTTGTCCACCATCTTGGACCTATTTGGTCCTAATCAGTTTAAGTCATGTCCTTGGACTGTGTCATTCTTTTAAAAGTGGTGCCCCTACCCCTTTCCATTCTGTTTTGAAACTAACACTTGTTTAAAGTAGTGCTTCAAACGGAAAATAATTGATATACATGAAACAGTTATCACCCTACTTATTTGTAAATAAGCTCACCCTCCAAACTGTGGGCATTTTGAGTGCATAGTCATTCTGATATCCTTTGCCTAGCTCTCACCTACCTAGTAGTTACTGATGATCTAGTACATGATAAAGATAGCCTGGTTTAAAATTGAGACCCTCATTCCTTTTTTGTCTCTTATTACATGACCAGTGTTCAAAACTCAGGTTTTTTAAGCTTCAGCGTTTGCACCTGTCAAATAAGGTTTGATTAGATTTTAATGTTCTTTCAACTAGCTGATTTTCCTTAGTTGTTTCTTTGATCTGTGGTAATATTTGTTTATTATATACAGACAAATTTTTAAAATTATAATTACTAAAGAACAGATGCATCAGGCTAAGTAAGTAGTAACACACTTGATTCATTTGCAAGCATTTGTTTTTGTTTATTAATAAGATGGTTTAAAGACTAGCGTAAAATTTTTTAGATAATTGGAATTTAAAAAGTTACTGGAAATGTTTAATATATGCTTTTATATGAAATAGCAATCAGTTTTTGTTAACTTTCCTACAATCTTTGAACTGAGATCACACATTGGTTTTCAGTATTTAATGAAGCTCAGGTTCTTGATGTCTCATTGTGAAAGAATTCAGTGAAAGACAGAGTGATTGGTAAGAAACGCATTTATTTAGAGAGAAACACAGTCCACTAAACAGAGCGTGGGCCATTTCAGAAGATGAGAGTGGCACAAGGATACAGGGTTGTCAGTTTTTATAAGGGTGAATAATTTCATAGGCTAATGAGCAGAGGGAGTATTCCAACTGTTTTGGGGAAGAGATGGGGTTTTACAAGAATTGACTCACTGCCCACTTTCTGACTTTTATGATTGGCCTTGGAACTGTCATGGGGTCTGTGGGTGTGTTATTTAGAGCGCTGATGTGTTACAATGAGCATATGCTGAGCTCAGGGTTTAGTGGAAGTCAGTTGTCCACCATCTTGGACCTATTTGGTCCTAATCAGTTTAAGTCATGTCCTTGGACTGTGTCATTCTTTTAAAAGTGGTGCCCCTACCCCTTTCCATTCTGTTTTGAAACTAACACTTGTTTAAAGTAGTGCTTCAAACGGAAAATAATTGATATACATGAAACAGTTATCACCCTACTTATTTGTAAATAAGCTCACCCTCCAAACTGTGGGCATTTTGAGTGCATAGTCATTCTGATATCCTTTGCCTAGCTCTCACCTACCTAGTAGTTACTGATGATCTAGTACATGATAAAGATAGCCTGGTTTAAAATTGAGACCCTCATTCCTTTTTTGTCTCTTATTACATGACCAGTGTTCAAAACTCAGGTTTTTTAAGCTTCAGCGTTTGCACCTGTCAAATAAGGTTTGATTAGATTTTAATGTTCTTTCAACTAGCTGATTTTCCTTAGTTGTTTCTTTGATCTGTGGTAATATTTGTTTATTATATACAGACAAATTTTTAAAATTATAATTACTAAAGAACAGATGCATCAGGCTAAGTAAGTAGTAACACACTTGATTCATTTGCAAGCATTTGTTTTTGTTTATTAATAAGATGGTTTAAAGACTAGCGTAAAATTTTAGTATGAAGACTGAAGTTAGAGAAGATTTTAAAACTTCTAGTTACTAAAACCTTGGACAGACCACTGGCAATGTTTAATATATGCTTTTATATGAAATAGAATCTTTTAAGGAGCTCAGATTATTTTATAAATATGATTTTTAATCTTTCAATCTTGCCATGATATCAACAGATGGGTCAGCTCTTTTACAGTACTTATGTGCTGGTAATTTTAAAGAAACTGAGGTAAAGCAATATCTTTTATAAGGGTCTTTCAACATAGAGCTACCCAGCATGTGGTAGCACAGAGGGAGAATTTGTGCTTAATATCATCAAGTCTGTTCATCACACACAATAAACTTGTTCACATATTTTCTTCCTCCCCTTCTCCTCTTTCTCGTTCTTCTTCTTTTCACAAGTATATTTTCATGTGATGCATAAAATAGTTTTCAAGAATTTGTTTGAAGTAACCATTTCAAGAATTTGTTTGAAGTAACCATTTCTTTTTATTGGTATTATGTAGTACCTTCTTGACCTTAAAGATAAACTTTTATTTCATTTTATATTAGTCTGGTCAGGCCACAGTGAGTCCCAAGAATTTCACTAGGTGAATTGGCACCAGAAATTGTAATATATTGAAATTATTGCATAATTTTTATATTTTGACATTTACTTATGCATGTTACTCATTCCCATATTTAAGAAGTACTTTATTTTGGGAAATAGTATTTTTCCCATATTTTGTCAATTTATTGTATTTAAAATTTTAATCCTAGTGATGATGTTGAAATAAATTAAATGTCTGTTTTTAGTGAGTAAATATGTCTTATTGGAAATTTTAGGATAGAATTATCCCAGCTGATATCAGTGAATCTTTTTATAGTAAGTAAAAAATAAGTATTTAGAATTTTTGTGTGTATATACTCTTTTTTTGATACTTGTATTACAATGATGATAAGTGAAGAAATATTTTAAGTAAAGATTTTTATATAACTTCGTGATTACATATGCAAGCATTTGTTTTGTTTATTAATAAGATGGTTTAAAGACTAGCGTAAAATTTTAGTATGAAGACTGAAGTTAGAGAAGATTTTAAAACTTCTAGTTACTAAAACCTTGGACAGACCACTGGCAATGTTTAATATATGCTTTTATATGAAATAGAATCTTTTAAGGAGCTCAGATTATTTTATAAATATGATTTTTAATCTTTCAATCTTGCCATGATATCAACAGATGGGTCAGCTCTTTTACAGTACTTATGTGCTGGTAATTTTAAAGAAACTGAGGTAAAGCAATATCTTTTATAAGGGTCTTTCAACATAGAGCTACCCAGCATGTGGTAGCACAGAGGGAGAATTTGTGCTTAATATCATCAAGTCTGTTCATCACACACAATAAACTTGTTCACATATTTTCTTCCTCCCCTTCTCCTCTTTCTCGTTCTTCTTCTTTTCACAAGTATATTTTCATGTGATGCATAAAATAGTTTTCAAGAATTTGTTTGAAGTAACCATTTCAAGAATTTGTTTGAAGTAACCATTTCTTTTTATTGGTATTATGTAGTACCTTCTTGACCTTAAAGATAAACTTTTATTTCATTTTATATTAGTCTGGTCAGGCCACAGTGAGTCCCAAGAATTTCACTAGGTGAATTGGCACCAGAAATTGTAATATATTGAAATTATTGCATAATTTTTATATTTTGACATTTACTTATGCATGTTACTCATTCCCATATTTAAGAAGTACTTTATTTTGGGAAATAGTATTTTTCCCATATTTTGTCAATTTATTGTATTTAAAATTTTAATCCTAGTGATGATGTTGAAATAAATTAAATGTCTGTTTTTAGTGAGTAAATATGTCTTATTGGAAATTTTAGGATAGAATTATCCCAGCTGATATCAGTGAATCTTTTTATAGTAAGTAAAAAATAAGTATTTAGAATTTTTGTGTGTATATACTCTTTTTTTGATACTTGTATTACAATGATGATAAGTGAAGAAATATTTTAAGTAAAGATTTTTATATAATCTTTACAAAAGCATGATGTAACATCATGTTCAGTTTTCTACTTTCTTTTGAAAAGAAAGGAAATTCTAAGAAGTTGAAAGATAAAAAGTTCTTATCAAAAAAATAATAATTATCTCTGCACGTGTTTCTATTTTGGGAACAAAAAATAAGAAGCAGTAATACACATAAAGAAAACTGTAAAAGAACCATGAAGAACTGAAAAAGAGCAATAACTATCTCCCTAGTTATTGTTTCATTATGGATAATTCCTACCTCCTCCCCAAAAATAAATAAAGAAAATGATTCATTTAATTTAAAAATTGAGAACATGAAGTATATCAGTATTGCTTTGGATAATCATGATTTGGAGGTATGAAATATGGAAAGAAAAGAAACTCAAAATTTATTGAAGTTGGTTTCCAAGTCTGAAATAGACATAACAGGTAGAGCGTAAGGAAAAGTACTAAGACTGGCATGGTGCAAATAAATGTTTATAAACATTTTAGGTAGGAGGGAGCATCTCTAAGAGCAGAGAAGTCTAAGCAAGGCCCAAGGTTTTCTAAATCTGAAAGACTGTTGATGAGCATTCAAGGAAGATATTTCAGACCAACTATATATTAATTACATTTGAAATCTTTATATTTCAACTTTATATTTGAAATCTTTCAAAGATGGAGAAAAAAGGAAAGATTAGTACAATATAAGCCTATGTCCTTTCTGATGTAGGTTTAAGAAATACTGAAATTTTTCTACAGTTACTTTTTATCTCTCTCATACTCTATCCATTAATGAGCATTTTCTATATCAATTTATTGTATTTAAAATTTTAATTTTTCCTTAGTGATGTTTTTGGAAATAGTATTTTTCCCATATTTTGTCAATTTATTGTATTTAAAATTTTAATCCTAGTGATGATGTTGAAATAAATTAAATGTCTGTTTTTAGTGAGTAAATATGTCTTATTGGAAATTTTAGGATAGAATTATCCCAGCTGATATCAGTGAATCTTTTTATAGTAAGTAAAAAATAAGTATTTAGAATTTTTGTGTGTATATACTCTTTTTTTGATACTTGTATTACAATGATGATAAGTGAAGAAATATTTTAAGTAAAGATTTTTATATAATCTTTACAAAAGCATGATGTAACATCATGTTCAGTTTTCTACTTTCTTTTGAAAAGAAAGGAAATTCTAAGAAGTTGAAAGATAAAAAGTTCTTATCAAAAAAATAATAATTATCTCTGCACGTGTTTCTATTTTGGGAACAAAAAATAAGAAGCAGTAATACACATAAAGAAAACTGTAAAAGAACCATGAAGAACTGAAAAAGAGCAATAACTATCTCCCTAGTTATTGTTTCATTATGGATAATTCCTACCTCCTCCCCAAAAATAAATAAAGAAAATGATTCATTTAATTTAAAAATTGAGAACATGAAGTATATCAGTATTGCTTTGGATAATCATGATTTGGAGGTATGAAATATGGAAAGAAAAGAAACTCAAAATTTATTGAAGTTGGTTTCCAAGTCTGAAATAGACATAACAGGTAGAGCGTAAGGAAAAGTACTAAGACTGGCATGGTGCAAATAAATGTTTATAAACATTTTAGGTAGGAGGGAGCATCTCTAAGAGCAGAGAAGTCTAAGCAAGGCCCAAGGTTTTCTAAATCTGAAAGACTGTTGATGAGCATTCAAGGAAGATATTTCAGACCAACTATATATTAATTACATTTGAAATCTTTATATTTCAACTTTATATTTGAAATCTTTCAAAGATGGAGAAAAAAGGAAAGATTAGTACAATATAAGCCTATGTCCTTTCTGATGTAGGTTTAAGAAATACTGAAATTTTTCTACAGTTACTTTTTATCTCTCTCATACTCTATCCATTAATATAGAGAGACACATTTTAAAAATAACTTAAAGACATTATGTATCTTTTACTCTAAATACTTTGGCATACATTTACTGAGACATAGTTTCTGAAACATTATTTCTCTTTCTCTTTATCTGTATTTTTGTGCATTTTGTTTGCTAAGTCATATGTGACTCTTTTGTGACCCCATGAACTGTAGCCTGCCAGGCTCCTCTGTCCATGGGATTTCCCAGGCAAGAATCCTGGAGTGGGTTGCATTTCTTTCTCCAGGAGATCTTATCAACCCAGGAATCAAACCCAAGTCTCCTGCATTGACAGATTCTTTACCAGTAAGCCACCTAGGAAGCCCTGATCTATAT
Organism: Tragulus kanchil; assembly: GCA_022376925.1. Lineage (NCBI taxonomy): Eukaryota > Metazoa > Chordata > Mammalia > Artiodactyla > Tragulidae > Tragulus > Tragulus kanchil. Next base: position 12,324,674 of record JAIOJX010000030.1, read on the forward strand.
GTATATAAATAAAAACATATAGGTAAGTTGACAGTAATTTAACAATATTATCCAATAGTCAATCAATTTTCAAATTTCTCACATTACCCACCAAAGACTTTTATTGTCATTATTCCTAACAAGGAGCCATGCTGCATTTGGTTGCTACAGATGTCTAATCTAAGAGCATGTCTGTGCTTTAAAAATATTTTGAATAACACTAATATTTTTCAAGAGTCTGGTTCAGTTTTCTTAGAACAAATACTGGATGTGTCTGCTTGTTTCTTCATTTTTCTCATTGAAATTGTTCCTTTAGCTACTGTGTTTTCTCCCAACTGGAAGTTGAGTCTACAGGGTTGATTAGGTTCAGATTAGACTTTGAGCAAAATAAATAACCAAATGATGTTTCACCACTCCTGGAGGCCCAGTAATAACACCTTATTGCTGACCTCTGTTTCCTCATAATACAACCCAGTTAGTCTTTGGGCAATTTCTTGTTCTCTAAAGTATAGACTGGCATGGTGCAAATAAATGTTTATAAACATTTTAGGTAGGAGGAGCATCTCTAAGAGCAGAGAAGTCTAAGCAAGGCCCAAGGTTTTCTAAATCTGAAAGACTGTTGATGAGCATTCAAGGAAGATATTTCAGACCAACTATATATTAATTACATTTGAAATCTTTATATTTCAACTTTATATTTGAAATCTTTCAAAGATGGAGAAAAAAGGAAAGATTAGTACAATATAAGCCTATGTCCTTTCTGATGTAGGTTTAAGAAATACTGAAATTTTTCTACAGTTACTTTTTATCTCTCTCATACTCTATCCATTAATATAGAGAGACACATTTTAAAAATAACTTAAAGACATTATGTATCTTTTACTCTAAATACTTTGGCATACATTTACTGAGACATAGTTTCTGAAACATTATTTCTCTTTCTCTTTATCTGTATTTTTGTGCATTTTGTTTGCTAAGTCATATGTGACTCTTTTGTGACCCCATGAACTGTAGCCTGCCAGGCTCCTCTGTCCATGGGATTTCCCAGGCAAGAATCCTGGAGTGGGTTGCATTTCTTTCTCCAGGAGATCTTATCAACCCAGGAATCAAACCCAAGTCTCCTGCATTGACAGATTCTTTACCAGTAAGCCACCTAGGAAGCCCTGATCTATATGTATATAAATAAAAACATATAGGTAAGTTGACAGTAATTTAACAATATTATCCAATAGTCAATCAATTTTCAAATTTCTCACATTACCCACCAAAGACTTTTATTGTCATTATTCCTAACAAGGAGCCATGCTGCATTTGGTTGCTACAGATGTCTAATCTAAGAGCATGTCTGTGCTTTAAAAATATTTTGAATAACACTAATATTTTTCAAGAGTCTGGTTCAGTTTTCTTAGAACAAATACTGGATGTGTCTGCTTGTTTCTTCATTTTTCTCATTGAAATTGTTCCTTTAGCTACTGTGTTTTCTCCCAACTGGAAGTTGAGTCTACAGGGTTGATTAGGTTCAGATTAGACTTTGAGCAAAATAAATAACCAAATGATGTTTCACCACTCCTGGAGGCCCAGTAATAACACCTTATTGCTGACCTCTGTTTCCTCATAATACAACCCAGTTAGTCTTTGGGCAATTTCTTGCTTCTTGCTAAAGCCATATGACCCTTTTTAAAAATTATTTCATGTAAATTTTATTTATTATTTTTTTTACAGGGTTTTGTTGCTTACTGACACACATTGACCCAAATCTGCCATAGGTATACATTTGTCCCCACCATCCTGGACCTCCCCCCATCCCTCTTCCCCTCCTACCCCTGCAGGTTGTCACAGAGCCCCTGTTTGAGATCCCCTAGTCTCATGGCATATTCCCTTCCCTCACCCCAGTGTCCATAAGACTGTTCTCCATGTCTGGCTCTCCATTGCTTTGTTACGTATTCGTTTATCAGCACAATCTTTCTAGGTTCCATACACGTGTGCAGATGACCCAATTTGACCTTCCCCAGATCTAGACCTTCTCAAGCAGGAGGACTGTGAAAATCTGTGAACAAGAGGGCATATTTTGGTAAATTGAAATACTACTCAGTAAATATGCATTCCTCTGTCTCTCTCTATCGCTCTCTCTCTCTCTCTCACTGACTTCCTCCCCCTTTGCTTTGGGGCAGAGGATACCTCTCTTCCACTGTTACTTTGGGACTAGGCACATGATTTGGTGCTTCAGTGAAATGTGAGCAGATCAGCAAGCAGAAGCTTTAAATGTGCTTAGATGGTTCGACTTGTCTATTATGGTCTGTTGATTCATGAGAATATGCCTTGGAGAGGTTTTAGGTAAAGGAAAATGAGGCGTCCATAGAGCAGAACTAAACTCAATCCACAGCCTGGAGATAAACTGAGATCATAAACAACTTAAATAAGGCTAGCCATAGCCAATGCTATGGTAGGAAAATAATAATCTCATTTCAACAGCTAAATTTTGCATTTTCCCCCTCATACAGTATTGTTGTGATTATAGCTTGACTTTAAAGCATACTGTGTTTTCTCCCAACTGGAAGTTGAGTCTACAGGGTTGATTAGGTTCAGATTAGACTTTGAGCAAAATAAATAACCAAATGATGTTTCACCACTCCTGGAGGCCCAGTAATAACACCTTATTGCTGACCTCTGTTTCCTCATAATACAACCCAGTTAGTCTTTGGGCAATTTCTTGCTTCTTGCTAAAGCCATATGACCCTTTTTAAAAATTATTTCATGTAAATTTTATTTATTATTTTTTTTACAGGGTTTTGTTGCTTACTGACACACATTGACCCAAATCTGCCATAGGTATACATTTGTCCCCACCATCCTGGACCTCCCCCCATCCCTCTTCCCCTCCTACCCCTGCAGGTTGTCACAGAGCCCCTGTTTGAGATCCCCTAGTCTCATGGCATATTCCCTTCCCTCACCCCAGTGTCCATAAGACTGTTCTCCATGTCTGGCTCTCCATTGCTTTGTTACGTATTCGTTTATCAGCACAATCTTTCTAGGTTCCATACACGTGTGCAGATGACCCAATTTGACCTTCCCCAGATCTAGACCTTCTCAAGCAGGAGGACTGTGAAAATCTGTGAACAAGAGGGCATATTTTGGTAAATTGAAATACTACTCAGTAAATATGCATTCCTCTGTCTCTCTCTATCGCTCTCTCTCTCTCTCTCACTGACTTCCTCCCCCTTTGCTTTGGGGCAGAGGATACCTCTCTTCCACTGTTACTTTGGGACTAGGCACATGATTTGGTGCTTCAGTGAAATGTGAGCAGATACGCAAGCAGAAGCTTTAAATGTGCTTAGATGGTTCGACTTGTCTATTATGGTCTGTTGATTCATGAGAATATGCCTTGGAGAGGTTTTAGGTAAAGGAAAATGAGGCGTCCATAGAGCAGAACTAAACTCAATCCACAGCCTGGAGATAAACTGAGATCATAAACAACTTAAATAAGGCTAGCCATAGCCAATGCTATGGTAGGAAAATAATAATCTCATTTCAACAGCTAAATTTTGCATTTTCCCCCTCATACAGTATTGTTGTGATTATAGCTGATTGATACGTAAGTCAGAGTATACACAGAAGAACTCCTGCTACAAGTCACCAAAATTCCATCACTATAAGAAAATATCATTTTAGTACCATGAACAAAAATCCTGTCTTTAGAAAAAAAAGTACAAAGTTAGAAATGGCTAACACAATCTAAGCCCTAATATGTTCCAAATATTTTTAAGGTTCTTACATATATTAATTGACTTAATCCTCAAAACACTAGTATTTCTGTTTCCAAATGAGAAAAGGACATCTTCATGAATTAAAATAATGAGGAACGCATACCATGTGGTTGTGTTAGAGGTGAAGCTGATGATTTAACATTGTCTGTTCTCCGTATACTATTACAAAAAGAAGAGTTAAAAAAAAAAAAAAAAAAAAACACATTTCTCTACCATGAAGCCAGGCAGAAGAGAATGATGGGGAAAAAATGGGTGGGATTAAAAGCAGGTATATTGGAGTATAATACAACTTGACCAATTTTTAAAATTCAGTGATGAAATCCTGGCACTTAAAATCAAATCATAGAACAAGACATCCTTAAAATTCCCAAAATGACAGTGTTATGCCTAGGATGACAGCTTATGAGGAAACGAGGTTGGGAAAAAGGTGCGTGCTGCTGGAGAAGGAAGAGCAGTTAAAGGAAGCCATATTTGGTTTGGTTTTAAATTTTATTTTAAAAATGTTTTAAATTTTTCATTTGAGTGTAGTTACTTTACAATGTTTTTAGTTTCTGCTCTACAGAAACTTGAATCAATTATACATAAAAATCTGTCTCCTCTTTTTTGGACTTCCTTCCCATTCAAGTCTCCATAGAGTACAGAGTAGAGCTCCTTGTGCTATACAGTGTGTTCTTCTTAGTTATCTATTTTGTACATGCTTTCAATAGTGTGTATAGGTTAATCTCAATCTCCCAATTCCTCCAATGCATGCTTCTCCCTTGGTATCCATACGTATCTACATCTGTGTCTCTGTTTATACTTTGCAAATACATCATGTATAGCATTTTCTCTAGATTTCACATTTAAGTATTCATATATTTGTTTTTCCCTTTTACTGACTTCATTCTGTATGACAGTCTCTGAGTCCATCCACATCTCTATAAACCACATGATTTTGTTCCTTCTCATGGTTGAGTGATATGCCGTTGTATACATGTACTACATCTTCTTTATCCATTCCTCTGTTGACGGACATTTAGGTTGAGGAAGCCATATTTGAATAGATCATGTTACATTAAAGTAAGTTGGAGTGAGTGGGATTGATAGAGAAGAGACAGGGTTTATGTGAGTGGTAATAACAAAATTAATGAGAAACCAATAACACTGTGAGGTATGCAAACTAATCTATTGACTGAGAGCAGAGAGAAAAGTTAGAGATTAATTTGTATAAAAATATGTTGGGGTCATTGGATAGCATTATAATGGCACATTTTTCAGAGCTCAGAAGCTCAAAGTCAGCAACAAATAGGAGCAAGTAGATTAACCAGGGTCTAAGGGTTGGAAAGATAGATGCAGAAAAGGAGAAGATATAAGACATAATCACTGAAAAGTCCATAGGCAAAGAGATCTAAGTAAAAAAACGGTGTAGAGCAAGAAATCGTAAAATCATTTTCTTCTCATTTACTGGCTGAGTGTATTTAATGGTGGAGTAGCTTTAAAGTGTCACATATCTACACAGGACATCATTTTATGGGGTATAGAGAAAACTTCCAGTGATTTAAAGTCCAACCAAATAAATGAACCTAAGGAATAAATATATAGTTGGACCACTTCAATGCTCTTGTAAAATGTGAATTGTATTTGTTTGTTGTTTTTACCCTAATCAGTAATATATTCAGGAGTTTTTTGATTTAGCATGGTTCAAGGAAAAGTGTAATTGTGGCCTAAAAGGAATGTGGACCATGTCGAGGTCCAAGCGCGGGCTGGAAAAGAATTTCCAGACACAAGACAGAGTGAGAGGAATGTACAGTTTATTAGAGTGAGGGAAAGGAGAGTCACTGTCAGTACAGTGGGCCAGTTTAAGGGAGAACCAATGTTGTTAAAGTGGAAGACACTGCATGTGTCTGCTAGAACAAGCAGGTCAGCTCAAAGGAGAACCAACATGGTTAGACTGGGAGATGCTGTGAGAACAGCAGGCTGGCTCAAGGGAGAGCCGACCCTAAGCAGAGGTCTTTGAACCATTTTATAGCTAGGGTCTGAGGAGTGGCACAGGGGTCTTAAGGATCATTGCTGATTGGATAGTGTACTGGGTTGGGTAGAGTTATGACTACAGCAGGAGAGAAAGATAGTAGGGTCCAAGAAGTGGCATGGGGTCTTAAGGATTGGGCAGCTTTACAGCCTGGAGGAGAGAAGGACAATAAGGGTCTGGTTTATCTCTTCTTGCATCCCAAGACTCTCCTTGTTTGTCTTGTTCTTTCACAGACCAGACACTTTGGAGCATGGGAATTTAGTTTGCAGCATCAGTTTGCTGCATTGAATTAAGTTCCTTCTACTTATCCTCCACCACTGATGATAGAGGCTCATGTGTTAAGTTGAAAGGAATTGGGCTTTTTATGACTTAGAAAAGTTATTTTTTTATTTTGAAGTAAAAGAATCTTTGTTTGTCCTGATTCATCTTTTTTCTGAGACATACTTTGCATTCTATGGTTTCAAAGGAAATCATGTGTCTTTATAGATCCCCCTATATTTTTTCCCAAATTCTATATTATGCTCACTCCCTAATTATTTATCAGCTTTGTTGGAGTTAGAATATAGATAATTAGTATTGGAAAACAGAATATGATTAAAAGAGAAAAATATTCTGGTCTAATTAGAGTAGAGGTGGTGTTTCTGAACATCTTCGCCAGGTTGGGTGGAGAAGCATGTGACTACTGGGAAAAAATGACCGAGGGGAAAAGCAGGGAGAGTGGTAAGAAAAATGAAGCCACAGTGAATGGAAAAGAAACACACCATAGTATCTATCAGAGGAGTAGAAACGTTGAAATGCATGGCATTTTGACTAAAGTTTATATGTGATCGCATGGCATCAGACTATATTCCAGTAGAAGTGCTCTTAATTTTTACTCCCTTAACGTGTTAGAAAATCGTCTATAAGCAAATGAGCATCTAAACTTTTATTAGAACATCAGTGGATGGAAACAACTGATAGGAAAGGTTATCTCATAGGTATTCAACTCAAATTTTAAGGATCTAGTTCCTTCCTTTACCAAGCTGTATTTCTTTTCTTATAGCTTACATACATTGAATCTACTTTTACCTTCTGGGATACATTGCTCTTTTCCTCATAAGTACAAAGATTTAAATGTTTGTAGAGCTTTTTTTTGTTTCCTTTGTGTCTTTTTTTAAGACACATATTTCCCATTTCTTCCACTAATTTTTAATTGTGTCATTTCAGGAGGTCTCCCGTATTCTGTTTTTCTTTTGTATTTTCTAATAACTCCTAACAGGTATGGCCTATAAGCCTAAATCAATTGTCTGACATGCAATTCCAAGTCCAAAGGAGAGTGACTGTTATTTCTCTTCTTACATACATTAGAATCTTTAAAGTGGTCTAAGCTCTGTTTTTCATCTCCATAGTATTTTGACTCATATTTCATATGCAGAGAGCCAAATTCTTTATCTTTTGTTTTCCATACATCATGCTGTTAATCAGTCTTCACCATCTTGCACTTGACATTTACATTCATGTCCTCATTAAATGTCATCTTCTCTCAATCTGTATTGGATTTTTACTTTGCTATCCTTCTCATATTTGTGCTATTTAAAAATTAGTTAGGTGCACAACCACTGCTAGCCTTGAAGAACTTAGATAAAAATTACTGAAATTATATGACTGCAGGGCATGGTAAAGATGAAATCACTAAAATGTATATTATGACAAGAGGAAGAAGGTGCACGGGGGAAAAAAGAATCAGAAGAAAGAAACATCTTCGTGAACCAAAATCCTGCTAGCATAAGGGTGTTCTTTAAGATATAGTTAGATTTTGGGAGCGGATACTAAATAATGACCATTGTACCAGCAACATTCAATGTGTGGGCACTTCAACATGGACAGATTTCCAGGAGGAAGGGATAAAGGGAAGGAAGTTGGTGAACCTATATGGTATATACTCATTTCATTTAGGCCAAGTTCTAGTGGGTGATTTTTCTTTGTCAGGCTAAAGTGTTTTCTTTTTCTTATGGAGAAATATTACCTATTTGAATCAAGGTAGTGTAGAAAATCGTCAAAAGAACATCTAAACTTTTATTAGAACATCAGTGGATGGAAACAACTGATAGGAAAGGTTATCTCATAGGTATTCAACTCAAATTTTAAGGATCTAGTTCCTTCCTTTACCAAGCTGTATTTCTTTTCTTATAGCTTACATACATTGAATCTACTTTTACCTTCTGGGATACATTGCTCTTTTCCTCATAAGTACAAAGATTTAAATGTTTGTAGAGCTTTTTTTTGTTTCCTTTGTGTCTTTTTTTAAGACACATATTTCCCATTTCTTCCACTAATTTTTAATTGTGTCATTTCAGGAGGTCTCCCGTATTCTGTTTTTCTTTTGTATTTTCTAATAACTCCTAACAGGTATGGCCTATAAGCCTAAATCAATTGTCTGACATGCAATTCCAAGTCCAAAGGAGAGTGACTGTTATTTCTCTTCTTACATACATTAGAATCTTTAAAGTGGTCTAAGCTCTGTTTTTCATCTCCATAGTATTTTGACTCATATTTCATATGCAGAGAGCCAAATTCTTTATCTTTTGTTTTCCATACATCATGCTGTTAATCAGTCTTCACCATCTTGCACTTGACATTTACATTCATGTCCTCATTAAATGTCATCTTCTCTCAATCTGTATTGGATTTTTACTTTGCTATCCTTCTCATATTTGTGCTATTTAAAAATTAGTTAGGTGCACAACCACTGCTAGCCTTGAAGAACTTAGATAAAAATTACTGAAATTATATGACTGCAGGGCATGGTAAAGATGAAATCACTAAAATGTATATTATGACAAGAGGAAGAAGGTGCACGGGGGAAAAAAGAATCAGAAGAAAGAAACATCTTCGTGAACCAAAATCCTGCTAGCATAAGGGTGTTCTTTAAGATATAGTTAGATTTTGGGAGCGGATACTAAATAATGACCATTGTACCAGCAACATTCAATGTGTGGGCACTTCAACATGGACAGATTTCCAGGAGGAAGGGATAAAGGGAAGGAAGTTGGTGAACCTATATGGTATATACTCATTTCATTTAGGCCAAGTTCTAGTGGGTGATTTTTCTTTGTCAGGCTAAAGTGTTTTCTTTTTCTTATGGAGAAATATTACCTATTTGAATCAAGGTAGTGTCTGAACTAAGTGCTGTGATAAAACCCAAAACTGACATTAGATAATATAACAGAAATGAAGTATAAATCAAAAGACTTCCTTTTCTAAATAATGGAATTCATAACCCATGTCTTTGAATTTCAAATTTTATTCATTCATAATGGCTTTCTAAATTGGCTTTTTCCAGCTGATATGCCCAAAACACTTGATAGCCCTGATTTTCCCATTATAGAACTACTTTGATAAACTAACTTTGAAGTCAATTGTCTCATTACAGGCAAAAGGAAGTGACACTGTAATGCTTGCAAATTTAGGTCAATAGAGAGATTTTCTTAAAGATTTTGTAGCTGGATAGACATTTTCATGTCAAGGTGACAAGCGTTAAGAAGGATACAAATAAAGTTTTGGAGCTTATACTTGGTGTATTTCAACTCTCATCAGGTAAAAAATAAATGTAATATTAGTTTATTCTTTCACTAGTTTTTAACAAATATTGACAACTCCATGTGCCAGACCCTTCTAGCCTTTTGGGATACATTGAACCATTCTTGCTTTCATGAAGTTTTTATTGGACCTATCAGAGATAGACCATAGAAAGCACAGGACTAAAGTAAATTAAATTATATGCCAAAATGTGATATTGCTACTATATAATGTAAGAATATGAAAAGGAATCATTTAGGCTTTATATTCTACTGAGTCCTCTTTGAGAACTTAGAAAAATTAAAAACTGCAGGGCATGGTAAAGATGAAATCACTAAAATGTATATTATGACAAGAGGAAGAAGGTGCACGGGGGAAAAAAGAATCAGAAGAAAGAAACATCTTCGTGAACCAAAATCCTGCTAGCATAAGGGTGTTCTTTAAGATATAGTTAGATTTTGGGAGCGGATACTAAATAATGACCATTGTACCAGCAACATTCAATGTGTGGGCACTTCAACATGGACAGATTTCCAGGAGGAAGGGATAAAGGGAAGGAAGTTGGTGAACCTATATGGTATATACTCATTTCATTTAGGCCAAGTTCTAGTGGGTGATTTTTCTTTGTCAGGCTAAAGTGTTTTCTTTTTCTTATGGAGAAATATTACCTATTTGAATCAAGGTAGTGTCTGAACTAAGTGCTGTGATAAAACCCAAAACTGACATTAGATAATATAACAGAAATGAAGTATAAATCAAAAGACTTCCTTTTCTAAATAATGGAATTCATAACCCATGTCTTTGAATTTCAAATTTTATTCATTCATAATGGCTTTCTAAATTGGCTTTTTCCAGCTGATATGCCCAAAACACTTGATAGCCCTGATTTTCCCATTATAGAACTACTTTGATAAACTAACTTTGAAGTCAATTGTCTCATTACAGGCAAAAGGAAGTGACACTGTAATGCTTGCAAATTTAGGTCAATAGAGAGATTTTCTTAAAGATTTTGTAGCTGGATAGACATTTTCATGTCAAGGTGACAAGCGTTAAGAAGGATACAAATAAAGTTTTGGAGCTTATACTTGGTGTATTTCAACTCTCATCAGGTAAAAAATAAATGTAATATTAGTTTATTCTTTCACTAGTTTTTAACAAATATTGACAACTCCATGTGCCAGACCCTTCTAGCCTTTTGGGATACATTGAACCATTCTTGCTTTCATGAAGTTTTTATTGGACCTATCAGAGATAGACCATAGAAAGCACAGGACTAAAGTAAATTAAATTATATGCCAAAATGTGATATTGCTACTATATAATGTAAGAATATGAAAAGGAATCATTTAGGCTTTAGAGGTGGGGGAAGGATAATATTTTCTACTGAGTCCTCTTTGAGAAAGAAATATAAGAAATACATACTTGGTGGATACCAAGCTTTTTATTTTAACAATCAGAAAGCACTTTTTCTCTATGTGTCATCTGGCACCAATTCTAGATTCATCTTTAGCTATTTAGATGACTAATATTTCTTATCACGAGAATATACATTTCATTCCTTATAAACTTCATTATTATCTTTTCTATGAAATCCATCTCTTGCAAATCTAAACTGTCAGTTAGCTCTATGTTACAAATGAGCCTTACTTTCATGTGATCTGTTTATATCCTTCTGGCAGGTATTGAATTAATCTGAGTATCAATTCTGGTTCTGTTTCAAGTGAATTTCAGAACTTTTGACAATTTAAAAAATATCTTTTGGCTTCAGCATTTCTCACTTATGAAATTGGAATAATTGTTGTTAATATTGTTCAGTCACTAAGTTATGTCTGACTTTTTGTGACCCAATGGACTGCAGCACACCAGGCTCCCCTGTCCTTTGCTATTTCCCAGAGATTGCTCAACCTCATGTCCATGGAGACAGGGTTGTTATTCAGTCATCTAATCCTCTGCCTCCCTCTTCTCCTTTTACCTTCAATCTTTCCCAGCATCTGAGTCTTTTCCAGTGAATCAGCTCTTCACATTAGGTCACCTAAGCATTGCAGCTTCAGCATCAGTCCTTCCAGTGAATAGTCAGGGCTGATTTCCTTTGATTACTTTCCTGAATAGTCAGGATTGACTCATTTGATCTCCTTTCTGTCCAACAGACACTCAAGAATCTTCTCCAGCACCACAATTCAAAAGCAACAGTTCTTCAGCACATGGTCTCCTTTATGGTCCAACTCTCACATTTGTACATGACCATTGGAAAAACCATAGCTTTTACTCTATGGATCCTTGGGAATAGCATAACTATTATTTAAATATTTAGAGAAGATTTAAAAATATATTTTACATACAGTGCCTATATAGCTCCTGAGTTAAAAAATGCGTATCAAATGCTAATTCCATGTCATCTCCCATTTTCATTGTGCCTAACCTCCAGTTGCTTTCATCTTGGGAAAAATTCATATTTAGGCTTTAGAGGTGGGGAAGGATAATATTTTCTACTGAGTCCTCTTTGAGAAAGAAATATAAGAAATACATACTTGGTGGATACCAAGCTTTTTATTTTAACAATCAGAAAGCACTTTTTCTCTATGTGTCATCTGGCACCAATTCTAGATTCATCTTTAGCTATTTAGATGACTAATATTTCTTATCACGAGAATATACATTTCATTCCTTATAAACTTCATTATTATCTTTTCTATGAAATCCATCTCTTGCAAATCTAAACTGTCAGTTAGCTCTATGTTACAAATGAGCCTTACTTTCATGTGATCTGTTTATATCCTTCTGGCAGGTATTGAATTAATCTGAGTATCAATTCTGGTTCTGTTTCAAGTGAATTTCAGAACTTTTGACAATTTAAAAAATATCTTTTGGCTTCAGCATTTCTCACTTATGAAATTGGAATAATTGTTGTTAATATTGTTCAGTCACTAAGTTATGTCTGACTTTTTGTGACCCAATGGACTGCAGCACACCAGGCTCCCCTGTCCTTTGCTATTTCCCAGAGATTGCTCAACCTCATGTCCATGGAGACAGGGTTGTTATTCAGTCATCTAATCCTCTGCCTCCCTCTTCTCCTTTTACCTTCAATCTTTCCCAGCATCTGAGTCTTTTCCAGTGAATCAGCTCTTCACATTAGGTCACCTAAGCATTGCAGCTTCAGCATCAGTCCTTCCAGTGAATAGTCAGGGCTGATTTCCTTTGATTACTTTCCTGAATAGTCAGGATTGACTCATTTGATCTCCTTTCTGTCCAACAGACACTCAAGAATCTTCTCCAGCACCACAATTCAAAAGCAACAGTTCTTCAGCACATGGTCTCCTTTATGGTCCAACTCTCACATTTGTACATGACCATTGGAAAAACCATAGCTTTTACTCTATGGATCCTTGGGAATAGCATAACTATTATTTAAATATTTAGAGAAGATTTAAAAATATATTTTACATACAGTGCCTATATAGCTCCTGAGTTAAAAAATGCGTATCAAATGCTAATTCCATGTCATCTCCCATTTTTCATTGTGCCTAACCTCCAGTTGCTTTCATCTTGATCCCTTGAAATCTGGCCAGAATTCACAGCTAACACTGAAGTAGTCTTCTATGAGACCTCTGTGATTTATTTCTCTTCAAAAGTATAAGTGCCTCTGCATCCTAATTCCTCTTATTGTATTTAGAGTTTTTTGACATTTTTATTACTGCCCCTTTCATTTAAAAATTTATTGTCCCCAAACTTCTGATGCATCTGTTGCATGAGTTTGACCAAGAGAGAGATGGTGAAGGACAGGGAATCCTGGGGTGCCACTGTCCATGGGGTCACGACTGAACTGAACTGAACTTCTGTTGCATCATCTTATTGGAATCTCACCATGCTCTTTGACCCTTTCTTTTTGGGCCATTTTAGTAATACTATTAAGATGGTAATGTCGGTCACATTAAGCTTGTCCCATGTAACCTGTAGACTGGGCCTCTCACGATCTACATCATATACATTATTTGGTTTTCTTCTAATTATATATTTTTTTCTCGAATTCTTAGTCTGTTTTTGGTTGGCTGATATTCAGCTTTGTCAGCAAAGGGTGCTGGAGGGATGCCACAGCAGGAAGGAGATTCTCCTGCTGGTCCTTGTGTGCATTTTCTCTCTCTCTCTGGCTGCCAGCACTGTGCATGCCAAGGCAGTGCTTGCCCTTCAGCAAGTTTGCATGTCCATTCTGTTCCATGGAGCCCTACACACCAGCCTCAGTCTTCCAGTCATCTGGCAGGAAGTTTCCTGTTTATCAGGCCTTTTCTACTAGTTGTGGGCCAGCTCTACCCCAGGACACTGTAGGCACAATCTCCACCATCTTGTTGAGCTCTTCCTTCTCAGCCGTGTTCCCCTACTGGAGCCTATAGTTACTGTCCTTGCCACTAAGGAACTTTCTCAAGCATCTGTGGGTCATGGTCACACCCTCTCCAAGAAAGCTGAAATCTCAGCCTTGGGGAGAAAGCTTTTTCAGTTGGATTCTTCCTTGTCTAATTCTCTCAGATCTAGGTTATTCTATACAATTCTATTTGCTTCTCCCTTAGTAGGTTTTCCCCTTTTTGTAACTAATACTTATGTATTATTATTATTTTAATTTTAATTTTTATTTATCTCTTTTGGAGGGTGGGGTGGGGAGGGAGGGGGATGGGCGGGCCACTTCCACTGGGCTTTGATTTCTCCATTTTCATCTGTCTTTGTTGTTTGGCTCCTGTGGGCCTCCCATCGCGGTGGCCTCTGTTGTTGCAGAGCGCCGGCTCTGGGTGCAGGCACACCAGAGCTCCGGCAGTAATTGGACACATTGGTCCAGCTGCTCCGCGACATGTGGGATCTTCCCAGGCCAGGGATCGAACCGGTGCCCCTTGCACTGCAAGGCGGTGTCTTTACTCACTGGACCACCAGGGGAAGCCCTGAAATATTATTTTTAATATTGAAATTACTGGTATGGTTTGTGTGTCATAATGGGGTTCTGACTGATACAAGAAAGATACGTGAAAGGTCCTAGGAGGTAAATCTTGAAAGATGTTATTGTGGGATTAGTTCATCTTGCTTGTATGCTTAGCGAAGTGCTGGATTTCTTGCCAGTGAGAAGTGAGATGCTAATAAACCACATGCATGCATCTGAGTAAGTTATGCCGATACTTCTCCAAAGTGACTGTAAACATTTAAACTTAGACCAACAGTGTATTTAAGTTCCTGTCACTCTCCTGCTGCTTAGTAACTCAGTCGTGTCTGACTTTGTATGACCCCATAAACTGCAGCCTGCCAGGCTCCTCTGTCCGTGGAATTCTCCAGGCAAGAATATTAGAGTGGGTTGCCATGCCCTTCTCCAGGAGATCTTCCCAACACAGGGACAGAACCCAGATGTCCTGCGTTGCAGGCAGATTCCTCACCACTGAGTCATCAGGAAAGGTCGTACCCCCCAGTTGTGATGCACATTCCCCTACTGGAGGCCTATAGTTACTGTCCTTGCCACTAAGGAACTTTCTCAAGCATCTGTGGGTCATGGTCACACCCTCTCCAAGAAAGCTGAAATCTCAGCCTTGGGGAGAAAGCTTTTTCAGTTGGATTCTTCCTTGTCTAATTCTCTCAGATCTAGGTTATTCTATACAATTCTATTTGCTTCTCCCTTAGTAGGTTTTCCCCTTTTTGTAACTAATACTTATGTATTATTATTATTTTAATTTTAATTTTTATTTATCTCTTTTGGAGGGTGGGGTGGGGAGGGAGGGGGATGGGCGGGCCACTTCCACTGGGCTTTGATTTCTCCATTTTCATCTGTCTTTGTTGTTTGGCTCCTGTGGGCCTCCCATCGCGGTGGCCTCTGTTGTTGCAGAGCGCCGGCTCTGGGTGCAGGCACACCAGAGCTCCGGCTTGGTAATTGGACACATTGGTCCAGCTGCTCCGCGACATGTGGGATCTTCCCAGGCCAGGGATCGAACCGGTGCCCCTTGCACTGCAAGGCGGTGTCTTTACTCACTGGACCACCAGGGGAAGCCCTGAAATATTATTTTTAATATTGAAATTACTGGTATGGTTTGTGTGTCATAATGGGGTTCTGACTGATACAAGAAAGATACGTGAAAGGTCCTAGGAGGTAAATCTTGAAAGATGTTATTGTGGGATTAGTTCATCTTGCTTGTATGCTTAGCGAAGTGCTGGATTTCTTGCCAGTGAGAAGTGAGATGCTAATAAACCACATGCATGCATCTGAGTAAGTTATGCCGATACTTCTCCAAAGTGACTGTAAACATTTAAACTTAGACCAACAGTGTATTTAAGTTCCTGTCACTCTCCTGCTGCTTAGTAACTCAGTCGTGTCTGACTTTGTATGACCCCATAAACTGCAGCCTGCCAGGCTCCTCTGTCCGTGGAATTCTCCAGGCAAGAATATTAGAGTGGGTTGCCATGCCCTTCTCCAGGAGATCTTCCCAACACAGGGACAGAACCCAGATGTCCTGCGTTGCAGGCAGATTCCTCACCACTGAGTCATCAGGAAAGGTCTTATGTATATATTTGCTATTTCCTTCTCCTCCTGTCCCTCTAGATCCTTGCAAATACTTGCCGTGCGTATATTGTTGGCTTTAGCCATCCTGGCAGATATGTAGTGCTTTCCATTTATGACTAATTTTAATTTATATCAAGATGGATGAGGGTGAGTATGTTTTTATATGCTTATTGTTTATCTGAATATTCTTTTCACCATTTCCTGTTTGGATATCCTGTCCATTTTTTTCCCCATTGGCTCAGCTACTTTCTCCTCATTGATTTATAGGAGTTCTTGATATATTCCATAAAGCATAACTTTTACTAGTTACATGTGTTGCAAATACTTTCTCTGTCTGTGGAGATACCACTTAGAATAATAGGAACATTTAAATGCTAAAGAATAAATCTTAAAATAAATTTACAAGACACCACTGTAAAACTATATATTGAAGAAATAATAGGATCTACGTGAGATGCATTCTGTTTATGGATGGTGAACCAATAAAATGCAAAGAAACCAATTCTCCCAAGTCTATCTATAAAATCAAAAAGCCTCAGTCAAAATCTAAGTTAGTCTGGCTGGAAATAGAAAATAAATTGCAAAATTCTTACGGATACATGACAACCTGGGAGAAAATATACTCTACCAGGGATCAAGACCACTAATTTATAGTTTCAGTATAGCACACACATATATAGAATATATATATAAACATATGTACATACATTAATATCTAAAGCAATGAAAAGCTACAGTTTAGTAACAGGACCTGCAAGCACTTGTTTCATCTGAGTAGTGTGCAGGGTGCCTGGAGATAACTGATTTGCAAGTCTTTGACCTCTGTTTAGATAAAAGCATTTGCTCTCCAGGTTTCTTCCAAATCCTATCCTGTATTGGCATCTTATGTTACTGCCTCTTCCATTCCTAATTTTCCCTAAATAGGATTCATGAGGGAAATTTTAAATGCTACTTTGCACATACACTGACACACAGCAAGGAACTTCCCTTTGAAGTCTATTGTATAATGTTTCTTCCAGAGAAATCTTCATATGTTTTAAGTTTTAAATTATTTTGAGGTAGCAGTTAGCATGTCAGTGTCCAAATTACACTATATTTCTTCTACTCTCCTATGAGTAAAGTAATTTCTTTTTAGCAGTTATGGTGATATTTTATCAGAGATTAAATTTAGCATCTGTTAATTTGGTGACATAATTGTGGTGGTTGGGAGGGAGAGGGAGGTGGTTTCATCTGATTGGCATTGTTCCCACTAAAAATCCATCACGTTGTGACAGACTTGTGTGTTCCCAATGAAAGAGACTTAATTTCCAAAAGCTCATTCTATAGAGAGTATTACTACCCATTCATAGAAAACAGCAAGAGCCAGTGTGAACAACATGCTCACCTTTGAAGATATTGTTCTGTTTCTGAGCTTCCTTGAAAAGATCATGCCAGTTTGGGATGGCATTCTCAATATGAAAAATTGAAAGCTCGGTTACAACCATTCCTAACACGTATGTTAGATTTGAGCTCCGTTTTGTCCCTGCTGATTCAGGTAATTACTCTTAAAAATAGTTTCACATTTTTATTCCTATAAGTAAAGGCACTGTAGTGCTCAAATGATCTTAAGTGCATGAATTTTCTTTTGAGTATGCTAGTTGCTTTTTCTTCTGTCTTTTACTTCTTCCTTCTTCATGGTAATTTAAAATAGCTGAATTTTGAAAGAAATAATAGACAAATTACTTTTAAAAGGGTCAATATGTTATGACATCAAAAGGAAGAATGAGGGCTTTCCTGGTGGTCTAGTGGGTAGAGTCCGCCTTGCAGTGCAAGGGGCACCAGTTTGATCCCTGGCCCGGGAAGATTCCACGTGCTGTGGAGTGGCTGGACCGGTGTGTCTAATTACATGAGCCAGCACTCTGGAGCGCATGCACCTGGATCCCGTGCTCTGCAGTGGGAGAGGCCACTGCAATGGCAGGCCCACACAGGTCAGGGAGTGGAGATGGATGAAAATAAATTAAAAAACCAATAAAAGAGGCCAAATTAAAAAAAAAAAAAAAGGAAGAATGAACTATTTCAAGTTACTTATAAAAGTGAACCATTGTTACTAAATTCTATTGAAAAATGTATAATAGTTTTTGTTATTTTCAAATAGGAGATTGAGAAAATTGATGGAAGTCTGTTTGTTTTAAGGTAGCTGTGAGAAGGAAGGGGGGTATGTGACAATCTTCAGCTGTTAATTTAGGTTGTTCCTTAGCTATACAAGCAGACACCTCATTTCTCATTTTGCTTACGATGAGGCCAATGCCTGAGCAGGGCAGGAATCATTGAGGATTTGCCTTCCCAGGCTGGATGGTGGCGAGTGTCTGAGCAAGGCCTTGGTAAAAGGGCCTAGCTATTTGCACCCACTCTGAGATTCCCTTTTTGGACAAGATTTACTCGAGAGCTCACTTCTGGGTTGATAGAGACTTTCATGGATCTTCATCATGAGGGTTCCCTGCTCATCCTGCTTCTTTCCTTGATTGTTCATGAGCTCCTCCCTGTTGAATCTTTCTACTCCTACCTGCATCTCAGCATCTACTTCCCAGAGAACTAGACTTAGGCCAAGAGAAGCTTTTAAATGCAATATAGAATCATATCATTAATCAGAGGCAAAAGGAGACAGACAAAGCAGAGACACTATGTTAAAACCAAATTGTACTGGATTTTTATCTGTTGAGAAAAATTGGCTTAAAACTCATAATTACAAGTGATTTAAATTATGGACTCTCTTAAGCATATTTGAAATGCTTTCTGAAAGAATAATATAAAATAGAAAATTCTTCAACGCAAAAATATGTACGTGCTGACTACACATTTGATAGCAAACAAGGACTGCAATGGAGCTGAGAAATTGTTAAAACTTTGTTGTTTTGTTGGTTTTTTTATAAAGCAAATGTACTTTTGGAGAAGAATAAGTTTATATCTTAATAGCAGCAAAAAAGTAGATAATTTTATTAGTACATTTCAGGAATGATGAATCTTAGCAGGAAAGATTGGAAAGTATTGTTAAATACTCTGATCTTTAAAATCAAAAAAAATTTTTACTTATTGGTTTGCTATATTTTTATCCCATATGTTGGGACTACATTTTAACTACACATGTATATTTGAATTTAATAATCCTTCTTATAATGATGAAAAAAATTTCAGAAATTAGATCAGTATCTACCTCTACAGAATTAATGTACTATAGACAAGATGTTAGTTAATGCAATTTCTGATCGCCCTATATAAATGGATATTATATGCAATTTGACCTTCAGATTGAGTATTTTTTAGAGATGTCCAAATGCATATATTAATATTTGAGATGTGCATATATCTTTATAAAAACATTGCTAACAGAGCTCTCCATTTCTTCTGTTTTGAGGGAGTTGAAGAGAGTCCATGCTTAGATGCTGGGGTCATTGCCCTCCAAATATGACCGCTGTTGTACTTTCTGATAGTGTCAATTCTGTGATAGTATAGATGAGAAATACCAGGAAGGGCTAGAAACTTGATGCCCTAAATAAGGCCTCAAAAACTCTGAGTTCTTGGACAGATTTCTCAGATCTGGCAATATTTATTTTCTCTTTTGTTAGCATGTAGGATTGATAACTCTGTCTCTGTTTTTCAAGTTCTTTAATGCATCATAGTTTTCTAACTTGTTCAAGAGACTGCTTCCTGTAATGCCAGCTAGTGTTTATCTACCTTTCCCCTAGCTATCTATTCTCAGGAGTTATTATGTATATGACTTACTTTAACATTTGACTATATTTAATTGAGTACTTTTTTGCTATACTTTGGATTATCCCCAATTTTTGAAAGTACTTGCTATATCACTTTTTCACTAAATACTGTCACTTTCGGGGATGAGCTATGTCAGGTATTTGTTTGGTATACATTGTTTCCAGCACTGTTGTAACACCCAGCAAGGATGACCCATGTCATCTATTTAAACAACCATGAATGTTTAAAGTTTAATAAATAATTAAATGAAACTGACAGTAAGCCTATGATGGGGAACTCTGTTCTTAGTGCTACTTTCAGTTAATATGGCTGAATGAATGAAGTGAGCTCTTCATGGATAGTAAATTCAGATGTATCCGTTTTCCACAAATAAAATTCAGTATCTTTGAGAATCACTTATTGAGAAATCTGAAAATTAAATAAAATAACCAAATAAAATGTATTATTTTCTCTTACAATATTGAGATTCAGTGGTATCTG
Organism: Tragulus kanchil; assembly: GCA_022376925.1. Classification (NCBI taxonomy): domain Eukaryota; kingdom Metazoa; phylum Chordata; class Mammalia; order Artiodactyla; family Tragulidae; genus Tragulus; species Tragulus kanchil. The sequence continues at coordinate 12,344,733 of JAIOJX010000030.1, forward strand.
CATGTGAAAAAATAATGCAATTTGTAATTTTTTTTAAAACTCAAATGTAATTTTGTTCTTTGTCCTCAGTACTTCTTCCTTTAACTCTTTAAATTCTATTGGTGATTAAACAGAATGTCCTGCATTGCCACCTCAGTTGTTTTTAGGTCAAACTTAAAAAGTAAGGCTTATTTGAGTGGCCTTAAGTGAAATAGATGTGGGACAAATTTCTAAGGTTGCATCCTACTTTTGGAGAATTTATTGGGTTAACTAAAACAAGTTCATTCAGGTTTTCCATTACATTTTATTTGTTTTTCATTTTCTGACTTACTTCACTCTGTAGTACAGTCTCTAGGTCCCTTCACATCTCTACAAATGACACAATTTGAACCCTTTTTATGGCTGAGTAGTATTCCGTTGTATACATGTACTACATCATCTTTGTCCATTCCTTTGCTGATGGACAGTTAGGTTACTTCCATGTCCTGAATATTATAAATATAGCAGTGTTGCAATGAGCAATGGGGTGCGTATGTCTTTTTAAATTGTGATTTTTCTCTGGGTATATGCCTAGTAGTAAAATGGTTGGACCGTTGTTGTTGGTGTTCCATTACTCAGTCATGTCCAACTCTTTGTGACCCTATGGATTGCAGCACACTAGACTTCTCTGTCCATCTATCCCCCAAGAGTTTGCTCAAACTCATGTCCATTAAACTGATGATGCTGTACCATATGGAAACTCTATTTTTACTTTTTAAGGAGCCTCCATTATGTTTTTTTGAGTGGCTACATCAGTGTACATTCCCACCAACAGTGTTAGAGGGTTCTTTTTTATTCACACTTGCCCCAACATTTATAATGGTAGATTTTTTAATAATGATCATACCATATTGATAATGTGAGGTGACACCTCATGTTAGTTCTGATGTGCATTTCTCTAATAATTAAAGAAGATGAGTATCTTTTTTCATTATATCTTATAGAAAAATCTAAATAAGCTTTTTGGCCAATCTAGCACTTTAATGAATCGTAAAGATGTTTGAGATTATTTCAAGAGTTAATAAAGAGACAAAGGGGAATTTAAGACTTAGTGGCATTTTTACAGTTACTAAGGTATATATTTATAATATGATTCAAATTAAAAATATATTATTATATGTATGCTTATATATAATTAAGAGTGTTGTTTAGCATTCTCTTCAACATTATGTATGGTGTATTTATTTTTATTTGTGTGTAGGAGTAGTATAATACAGATACAAATTAATAGAAAATAATTTTCACTCAATACGTGCTTTAACTCAGTGTTCATTCATTTATTCATTAAACAAATATTAAGTTCTTAATATATATTAGGCATTGTTCCAAACTTTTGGACTAAGTTGGTGTAGAAAAGAGAAACGTAAATCTGCTTTCAGAAACTTTGATTGTTGAGTTCTTGAGAACCCAAATTGTTTATAGACTCTTAAATATGTGGTGACCAGATTTTATAAATCCAGGTGAAACTGACCTTTCTGAGCAATCTTGTTGCTAGACAGTGAGACCTTGTTAGTCTTACATTTAAAGTGTTTAACATCATGTAGGCATGTTTAATGTAGGCACAAAGTTGGACAAGCGACTGAGCACACACCACATTGGCATGTTCAGTAGCTTAAAATCCACCTGCTAATGATTTCTGTCTTTTTCTCATGCCTAGTATTTCTGGTAACAAAGGTAAAAACCTTTGCACATGGTCAAGAAGACTGTCGCGTTCTACATCACTTACATCATATAAAAATCATAAGATGTTCAAGGAAGCGGATGATAGATTCCACGGTCATAGATATACAGACAATGTACATATGTATACCATTATGTGTGTGTGCTTGTGTGTCCCACAAGTTGATTATATAGGTACAGAAGTGAGAGAGTAAGGAATTTTCCCTGTTTGGGGGACTGTTCATCTCCACACAAGAATGCTGCTCTAAAGCAGAGCATTTCAAAAGAGCTGTAATTCCATTCCTTGAGGGCAGATATGTGACACATGCAAGGAAAAAGATGGGTTTAATAGAAGTAGTTCAAGAAAGTTGTCAGCTTTTCTTACTTATTGCTGAGTAGCCTCCAGGGGAAAGGAGACATTATTACTAAGATGTTGTTGTGGGTATCAATTCAAAGGAAACAGAGGATTCTGCTAATGCAATAGCATTCTTATCTAAATAGCTGCATTACGGAAAAAATAGAGCACTGAATTAATAGAGCTGCAGTGAATATTGCGGGAGATATTTTTTGAATTTAGATTTTTTAAAAAAACTGAAGTGTTCAGTTTTATTCCCTAAAAATAAAACAAAAATCATAGGCTAGTTGAACTATCAGAAAGAAATGTTTAAGGAATTTCACACCAGGTGGATAGTCCATTATGGAAAGAAACCTATCATCCTCTAGTTCTGTTGAAACAGTGGCTGAAAGATCAACTAGAAGTTAGATACACCAGTCAATAGCTTGTGTATTTTGAAAAGTCTTAGAATCAATTTGTATTCTGCCATTTATTTTTAACATCGATAATATTTATTAATGTTATACTTGAATGTGTCTCTATTAATGCAATATTTTTTATAAGCAAATCTTGCTAGTAATCTGAAAAGTGCAAAAACAAAAACTAGTTTAGGTTTCGACTATCAGCCTGTGAAGAATGGTCAGTATAAAATTTCTAGATGCTAACAAAGCCACAGGTATCTGTTTGAGCTCAAGCATGAAGTAATGGAACAAATTTAGGATTTCTTTTTTTCAGTGATACCTGTGCTACATTTACTAGTGATGTGATGATACATAATGCTTTTTCAATGCTTTTTTAAAATGGAAATAGTCATACTTACTTTAGAATATTGTCTTTTTATGGACCTTAAAGTATAACATTTATACGCACACAAGTGTACCTATCATTAAACCAGGACCCAATTCAAGAAACAAGGACTCATTTACTCTACAGAATGCCTTCTTATGCTCCCTGTCAGTCTCTACCTCCTCCCAAGCTTGTGTGTATATGTCCTCAGTCGCTCAGTTGTGTGTGACTCTTTGTGACCTCATGAACTATAGCCCGCCAGGTTCCTCTGTCCATGGGATTTTACAGGCAAGAATACTGGAATGAGTCGCCAGGTCCTCCACCAGGGGATCTTCCTGACCTAGGGAGTTAGCTACAATTAATTTTTTCTCACTTTTTGAAAAATTGAGGTGAAAATTGTATTACATAAAATTAACCACTGCAAGATGTACCATTTGGCAATTAGCACATTCACAATAGCTGCATTACGGAAAAATAGAGCACTGAATTAATAGAGCTGCAGTGAATATTGCGGGAGATATTTTTTGAATTTAGATTTTTTAAAAAAACTGAAGTGTTCAGTTTTATTCCCTAAAAATAAAACAAAAATCATAGGCTAGTTGAACTATCAGAAAGAAATGTTTAAGGAATTTCACACCAGGTGGATAGTCCATTATGGAAAGAAACCTATCATCCTCTAGTTCTGTTGAAACAGTGGCTGAAAGATCAACTAGAAGTTAGATACACCAGTCAATAGCTTGTGTATTTTGAAAAGTCTTAGAATCAATTTGTATTCTGCCATTTATTTTTAACATCGATAATATTTATTAATGTTATACTTGAATGTGTCTCTATTAATGCAATATTTTTATAAGCAAATCTTGCTAGTAATCTGAAAAGTGCAAAACAAAAACTAGTTTAGGTTTCGACTATCAGCCTGTGAAGAATGGTCAGTATAAAATTTCTAGATGCTAACAAAGCCACAGGTATCTGTTTGAGCTCAAGCATGAAGTAATGGAACAAATTTAGGATTTCTTTTTTTCAGTGATACCTGTGCTACATTTACTAGTGATGTGATGATACATAATGCTTTTTCAATGCTTTTTTAAAATGGAAATAGTCATACTTACTTTAGAATATTGTCTTTTTATGGACCTTAAAGTATAACATTTATACGCACACAAGTGTACCTATCATTAAACCAGGACCCAATTCAAGAAACAAGGACTCATTTACTCTACAGAATGCCTTCTTATGCTCCCTGTCAGTCTCTACCTCCTCCCAAGCTTGTGTGTATATGTCCTCAGTCGCTCAGTTGTGTGTGACTCTTTGTGACCTCATGAACTATAGCCCGCCAGGTTCCTCTGTCCATGGGATTTTACAGGCAAGAATACTGGAATGAGTCGCCAGGTCCTCCACCAGGGGATCTTCCTGACCTAGGGAGTTAGCTACAATTAATTTTTTCTCACTTTTTGAAAAATTGAGGTGAAAATTGTATTACATAAAATTAACCACTGCAAGATGTACCATTTGGTGGCAATTAGCACATTCACAATATTGTGTGACCATCACCTTTATCAAATGCTAAGGCATTATCATCTCCTCTGACAGAAAACCCACTATATATGAAGCCGTCACTTCCCATTCTCCCCTCCCTTCAGCTTCTCATAACCACCAAACAGCTTTCTGTCCATATGGATTTACCTCTTTTGGTTATTTTATATATGATAATTATATACAACATGCCAGTCAATCCTATAGGAAGTCAACCCTGAACAGTCACTGATTCTGAACCTCCAATATTTGGCCACCTGAGTTGAAGAGCAGACTCATTGGAAAAGACACTGATGTTGGGAAAGATTGAGGGCAGTAGAAGGGGGTGATAAAGGAGGTGGTTGGATGGCATCACCGACTCAATGGACATGAGTATGAACAAACTCCAGGAGATAGTCTAGGAGAAAGAAGCCTGGTGTGCTGTAGCCCATGGGGTCACAAAGTATTGCACATGACTTAACAACTGAACAAATGCACAGCATGGCACTGTGTCTGTCTTCTCTCACTTTACATAAAGCTATTGAGGTCCATTCATGTTGTAGCATGGGTCAATACTTCATTCCATTTTAGAGTTAAATAGTATTCTTTTGTATCCATGTATACATCTTACAACTTAACAAGAAGGCAAATAACTCAGTTAAGAATAAACAAAGAACTTGAAAAGATCTTTCTCCAAAGAACACATACAAAGGACAAATAAGTATATTAGGTAATATGAGTCCTTAGGGAAAAAAAAATAAAAATCATGAGATAGTACTTTCTACTCATTAGGATGAATTTCATAAAACAAATACAGTGTTGATAATAATAAGTGTTAATTATAAGTGTTTATGAAAATGTAAAGGAATTCAAACCTTCATACATCGTTTGTAGGAGCCACTGTAGGAAATAGCGTGGTAGTGCTTTGAAAAGTTAAACATAGAATTGCCATATGACCCAGTGATTTCCACTTCTCCAAAGAATTGATAGCAGGTGTTCAAACAAATAATGTTCATGGCTGATGTGAATAAATATCTTGGGACAGAGATTAGACTGGATTATAAGTGTAATCACAAGTATTCTTGTATGAGGTAGGCAGAGGGAGATTTGATGAAAGTAAATGTGACCAAAGATACAGGCAGAGAGGCGATGTGAAGACAGTGTCATGAACCAAGGAATTCAGGTGGCACCTGGGAGTTAAAAGAGGCAAATAAACAGAGTGTCTCCTAGAAGCGCCAAAAGAAACCAGCTCTGTCAACACTTCAGCTCAGTGAAACTAATTGTAGATTTCTGGGCCAGAATTGTAAGAGAGTGAGTTTTCTTTCTTTGAAGCCACCAAGTGTGCTTTTTACAGGAGTCATAGGAAACTAATGGAGGGTTAATTATTTTTTTTATTCCATATGGAGAGCCAAATGATCTGGATTATTTATTAATAATATTTCATCCCCTGTATTTCAGTACTACCTTATCATAAATCAGGTGGCCCTATATTTCTAGATCCATTTCTGGATCTCTTCAGTTCCCTGGTAGATTTGTTATCCCTGCATCTATACCACACCATTTGAGCTTCTACAGGTAAACTATAAGTCAAGATATATGTATGGTAAAGTAAATCCTCTAATTTGCTTTCTTTATTTAGCTTTCTTTTGATTGTTTTTCATACTTTACAGTTTCACAGAAAACTGAAAATTAAGTTCCAACTTTGTATAAAGTATTTACTAGATTTTTTGGGAAATTATAATAATCACTTTGGGTAGAACTTACATGTCACTGAGCCTTTCAATCTGTGAAAGTTATTTTTCTCTCAATGTATTTAGGAATTATTTAAATTTTCTTACTAATTTTTTCATCGTTGAGGCTGGGCAAATGTTTTTTAAAAATATATTTCTAATAATTACTTTTAAAGCTACTTGGAATCTGTTTTCAACATCTAAATTTTTTATTTTGTTGCTGGTATAAAATCTAATTTTGTGTATGTGCACATGATTTTGTATCCTGTGACCTTGATAAATTTACTTATTAATTGTTATAGTTTGTAGAGTCTTTGTCTATTTACATTTTATTTGGAAATAAGAATCCTTTCCTTTCTTCCTTCCCAAACTCTCTGGTTTTTCTTCAATTATTGTACTTCCTAAGAAGTCCAGGTCAATGTTGAATAGATATGGTGGTGGGAATCGTTGAATCATTTTTTAGTTCTTCAGGGACAAATATTTTAATATTTCATCGTTAATTATATAGTGTTTTATAAATCAATTTTGTTCTGTGGATAATATTTTTAAGCTGAAAGGACTTTCTGTCTATTTCTAAATGGCTGAGAATTATTTATCATGAACAAAACTGAATATTTTACATATTTACTGTACAATTTATTCCTGAAGTGCTTTTTGTAAACCCTTATAAGAGTAAGAATTTTTCTTCTATTTTTATTTTCTACGTATTTTTTAAACAAGAATGGGTGAAATATTGTCAAATGTTAATTTTTTTATCTGTTACTATGACGCTATAGTTAATTTTTAAAAATTTCCCTCTATATCATCTTTTCTTTACACATTGCTTCTTTTTTCCTTTCAGTGTATTAATAATGTATTTCTTTTTATTATACCAATCCTTACTATAACTTTTATTATTTTCTTCAGTGCTTACAATTTCCCTTTTTTTATTTATTTTGGTGGTTGTTCATTATTTGTTTATTTATTTATTTATGGCTCTGCTGGGTCTTTGTTGCAAAGGCTTCTTTTTAGTTGCAGTACGTGGGCTTCTCATTGTGGTAGCTTCTCTTGTTGTGGTTCCCAGGCTCTAAAGCACAGGCTCAACAGTTGTTGTACACGGGCTTAGTTGCTCTGTGGTATGTAGGATCTTCCTGCATCAGGGATTGAATCTGTGTCTCCTGCATTGGCAGGCTGATTCTTTAGCACTGAGCTACAATTTGCAATTGTCATTCTTAACATTGCAATCCATCTTGAATTATTGCTCTGTGACAGAAAACAAACTATAAAAATCACAACATTATAATTCTGTTTAACACTGTCTGTATGAAGTCATTACACATTTTAACTTTACATATAAGACACCACACAGTATTATTGCTTCAAAAAAATCAAGTCTTTACATGAAGAAGTAATTTTCAACATACGTCTTAGGCATAGGTGATGAGGGTGCAGTTTTAAGATGGCTTTTCCCAATAGAAAAAGTTGAGAAAATAGTAAAAATCTCATTAAATTAGTACCAGACTGGGCAAGGTAAAAATTGATGCTAGGACAGTAGTTACATATTGAGAGAATAGGGAAAACTAGGAAATTTAGAGGTCAAATTGATAGCAAAGTAGTTAGGTAAGGAATTTATAATTCCATCCAAGGGGAGGATATACTCTGATTACTTTATTCATTCGTTCATTATTTAATACAAATGATGTTGTTATTAGAGGCATAAAATTGCATGTGTGCATGCATAGTCACCTAGTCATGTTTGACTCCTTGCAACGCCATGAAATGTGACCAGCCAAGCTCCTCTTGCAGGGGATTCTGTAGGAAAGAATACTGGAGTGGGTTGCCATGCCGTTCTCCAGGGCATCTTCCCAACTCAGGGATTGAACCCAAGTCTCCCACATTGTAGGCAAATTCTTTACCATCTGAGCCACCGGGGGAAACCCCGGATAAACAATATTTAAAATTAGAGATAAATAAGGAAACTCCAAACTTAGTAAATACATGAATAAGAATGTGACAAATGATATCACTGAGTACATATAGGGCTTGTTTCAGCAGATAGTTATAAGACATATCTTTGTCCAGTTAGGTTTAAGAGAAAAAACCACAGGTTTTATATTTAAGATGTTATGTGAAATATAAATATTCTATTAGCTAGAAAAGGGAAAGTCATTTCTTTTTTCCCCCTCATGCCTCTTCTGTTTATGTTTATTTTCATCGATCTTTTTATTCTTTGGCACGTGTGGGCCTACCATTGCAGTGGGCTCTCTTACTGAAGAGCACCGGCTCTGGATGCATGTACTCCAGAGCACGAGCTCATAATTGTACACACCAGTCCAGGGGCACGTGGAATCTTCCCAGGCCTGGAAACAAACCAGTGCCCTTGCACTGCAAGGCAGACTCTCTACCCACTGGACCACTAGGGAAGCCCTCTTTGCCTTCTTTTAATGAGACTTTCTCAATATTTTGTTAACAATATTGGAATCAATAAAGATTGTTGGTTGTTAATCCCAAATTGCCATGACACTCATAGATCACTGTCTACAGTATTTCTAATTCAGATCATCCAAATAAAGACCAAAATAACTCATATCCTCTGCCATATTTCATCCTTTGTGAAAACCTGGGGAAAGAAAGAAGCCTTATGATGAATCTCATGAGTAGAGCCTCAACTAATCATTAGAGGATGACTCCTCCAAATGCATTTAAATCACATGTATTTAGTGTTATGGAGGTATTTTTATTTGCCAGAAAATGAGAAATTCACAAAGGATAAGGTATGTGTATGTGGGTGCAGATGTGTCAGGAAATTGTAGTTAAAGGGGAAATGGGAAAACAAAGTATTTGGAAATTAGGATCTTGAGCTTTATGCAGTTTTGGGCTTTATGTATCAGTATATAGTTCCCATACTGCCAAGCTCCCTTGAGGCAAAAAATACTGGAGTGGGTTGCCATGCCGTTCTCCAGGGCATCTTCCCAACTCAGGGATTGAACCCAAGTCTCCCACATTGTAGGCAAATTCTTTACCATCTGAGCCACCGGGGGAAACCCCGGATAAACAATATTTAAAATTAGAGATAAATAAGGAAACTCCAAACTTAGTAAATACATGAATAAGAATGTGACAAATGATATCACTGAGTACATATAGGGCTTGTTTCAGCAGATAGTTATAAGACATATCTTTGTCCAGTTAGGTTTAAGAGAAAAAACCACAGGTTTTATATTTAAGATGTTATGTGAAATATAAATATTCTATTAGCTAGAAAAGGGAAAGTCCTTTCTTTTTCCCCATCATGCCTCTTCTGTTTATGTTTATTTTCATCGATCTTTTTATTCTTTGGCACGTGTGGGCCTACCATTGCAGTGGGCTCTCTTACTGAAGAGCACCGGCTCTGGATGCATGTACTCCAGAGCACGAGCTCATAATTGTACACACCAGTCCAGGGGCACGTGGAATCTTCCCAGGCCTGGAAACAAACCAGTGCCCTTGCACTGCAAGGCAGACTCTCTACCCACTGGACCACTAGGGAAGCCCTCTTTGCCTTCTTTTAATGAGACTTTCTCAATATTTTGTTAACAATATTGGAATCAATAAAGATTGTTGGTTGTTAATCCCAAATTGCCATGACACTCATAGATCACTGTCTACAGTATTTCTAATTCAGATCATCCAAATAAAGACCAAAATAACTCATATCCTCTGCCATATTTCATCCTTTGTGAAAACCTGGGGAAAGAAAGAAGCCTTATGATGAATCTCATGAGTAGAGCCTCAACTAATCATTAGAGGATGACTCCTCCAAATGCATTTAAATCACATGTATTTAGTGTTATGGAGGTATTTTTATTTGCCAGAAAAATGAGAAATTCACAAAGGATAAGGTATGTGTATGTGGGTGCAGATGTGTCAGGAAATTGTAGTTAAAGGGGAAATGGGAAAACAAAGTATTTGGAAATTAGGATCTTGAGCTTTATGCAGTTTTGGGCTTTATGTATCAGTATATAGTTCCCATACCTTAACATCACCCTGGTATTACACATCCTGCTGGAAGACCACAGTTTAAGCAGAGCACAGCTTTTCACTAGTTAGTAGTAATAAAGTTGTGATAGGCACCCTCTGCATTTCTCTACCTGAGCATATGTGAAATGCTTCTCTTGGGAGCAACACAGAAAAAAGATTGTTGACTAAAGGAAAACAATGTCTTCAACACTGTTGTATATTCTCAAATTAGATTCAAACGTGATTATAGCAATTTAGTTTCAACAGTGTTAAATTTTCCTGTTTGAGATCCAGAATGTTTTATATCAATAGCCCTCAATTTTGGACAATATGATCAGTATGAAATACTATCAGTTTTTAAAAAATTTACATTTCTTTATTCATGAGATGGAACTTTTCTTTTCATGTGTTTAAACCATTGCCATTTCTTAGGTTGTTTCCCTTTTTATTCTTTTTATCCTTCTGTTGGACTGACATTTTTAAAATGACTTGCAGCTTTCTATATGTATTGCATAATAATTATTGAATAATCCTTTTAATTAATTTAGATTAAAATTATCTTCTTGAGTAAGTGATTTATCTTTCCACATTGAATAAGAAAGTCCTGTGAGATTTTTAATGTAGTCAAAATTACTACTGTATTTTTCTTATTTTTGTGTTTTCTAACCTGTCTCTTTAGAATATCACTTTTTGCTCTGAGATCGTATTTTCCTGCAGTGCTGTCTGGGAACTCTGGAGCTTTGCTTTTCACCCAAGGCTTTTCATCTATTTACAGCTAATTTTCATATATAGTATAATCCTGAGGTCTTAGAAATGGTATTAGTTTTTATTTTTGCATGGCAGGTTACCACAAACTTGGCAGTTTAAAATATCACCCATTTAGGATCTCCCAGTTCTGCAGGTCAGAAGTCTGAGTGGGCATGGCTGGGCTCTAATGTCTCAAGGCTGAGATTTAGTGTCACTGGAGTGAGCTCTTACTCAGGGTCTCTAGAGAAGATTCTCCTTTCAAGTTCCTTCAGGTTATTGGAAGAATCTAGTTCACTCAGTTGTAGAGCTAGGGCCTTGTCTTTTAGCAGGCTGTCAACCGGGATCATTCCTAGCTTCTAAAAGCCACTCAAGTTCTTTCCACATGATCTGCTGCATCTGCAAACCAGCAATGGCATCTCTTTCTCTTTCTTATAGTATCTTCTTGAACTTGGATCTCTCTGGCTTACTCTCTTATTAACCTGAGAAAACAGGACTCACCTGACTAAGTTGAAGTATGTTGCTTATGTGCTAAGTTGCTTCAGTCATGTCAGACACTTTGTGACCCCATGGACTGTAGCCTGGCAGGATCCTCTGTCCATGATGATTCTCCAGGCAAGAATACTGGAGTGGGTAACCATTCCTTCTCCAGGGTATCTTCCAAACTCAAGGACTGAACCCACAACCCTATATTAATTATCTACCTGCATAACCTGCTGATTCTGGAATAAATTGTTTAATAACTTTTATTGCATCTACAAAATAACTTTTGCCGTCTAAAACTGATCATAGGTGCAGTTATGGACAGTGGAGGTCCTGGGGTTATCTTGGAATTCTGCTTACTACAGATGTATTTGGTTTGGGTTTGCTACTTAATTACTTAAGATTTCCTACATGCCTTATTTGAAACTTCCCCGTAGACAGGAGAAAGAGAAAGAGAGGTTCAAGCCACTTGCTTTCTAAAATCATCTTAAAACTGCATTAAAATAATCTTTTGGGCTTCCCTGGTGGTCCAGTGGGTAAAGAGTCTGTCTTGCCACGTTCAGCGGAGTGGCTGGACCAGCAGGTCCAATTATGAGCTAGCAATCTGGAGCACACACGCCCAGAGCCAGTGCTCTACAATGAGAGAGGCCACTACAATGGGAGGCCCACACAGGCCGAAGAATAAAGATGGATGAAAATAAGTAATTATAAAAACAGTAAAAGAGGCCAAAATTTTAAAAAATAATTTTTATAAAAATTTTTATTTTAGTTTTAATATAGTTAAGAATATAATGCAGTATTTTTGTACTTTCTAAAACTAAATTGAAAACTACCGTAGTTACATGTGTGCTTCTAGGGTATTTCACTTAATAATTAACAAAGAAGTAAAAGAAATATACTATATCCTTAATGTCTGTTGAATAGCCTTTAAATCTTTTTTTAGGGGTTTTTTCTTTAGTTACTTTCATCCATCCTTATTCTTTGGCCTGTCTGGGCCTCCCATTGCAGTGGCCTTCCTCCTTGCAGAGCACCAGCTCTGGGCGCATGTATTCGAGAGCGCTGGCTGGTAATTGGACATACCCATCCAGCCGTTCCGCGGCATGCGGGATCTTCCAGGGCCAGGGATTGAACCGGTGCTGCCTGCACTGCAAGGCGGACTCCCCACCCACTGGACCACCAGGGAGGCCCCTTTAAGTCTCTTTTAAGAAATATACATGTTATACGGAGTTTAAGGTAGCAACTGAATTATGACTGCATTGATCGGACAGGAAAAAGACAGGACAGATATGTTTCTATTTAAGATTCTAAGATATTCAGCTTCTGTAAAAAGCTTTAGCCTTTTCTCATTTTTAATTGGGAACAAATACAATTAAGTGGATTTTTCTAATGCACTTCCAAATCTTTTGGAGCTCTTACTCTATTGTTTTGGTTTTACATAAAGTGAATATTGCACGCAAGAGTGACCTTGGGAAAATTGCCTTGGCCACATACCATGTATCCACAAATTCTTGACTTAATAGAAATAATTGAAATAAGTGAGCTGTGTTTTACTTTCCAATTGAATTATGTGCTTTTCAATTGAATTATACATATATATTTGAGAAAGAAAAAAAGAAATGAATTAGATTCCCTTTTTCCACATTCTGTCTTTGTTCTCAAGGCCTCTCTTTCTATAGTCCTGGGCCATGGAGGTCAACAAACTAATGTAAACTTTTCAAAAAAAAATCAGTGAAACCTACGAAGATTGTCATACTTGCCTAAAATTGCATTGAACTGGGTCCCAAAAGCAGGTCACGTGGCTCAGCCTTGCTTTCTGTGACATTATGTTAGATAACCAAGTCACTAACTTGTGTGTATGCTCAGTTGCTCAGTCATGTCTGCCTCTGTAACCCTATGGACTGTAGACCGCCAGGCTCCTCTGTCCTGGAATTTCTAGGCAAAAATACTGGAGTGGGTTGCCATTTCCTCCTCCAGGGGATCTTCCCAAAACAAAGACCAAATTCATGTCTCACACATGCTTGCGCTGGCAAGAGTCTTTACCACTGAGCCACCTGGGAAGCCTAGTCACTCAGCTATATAGTTCAGGTCAGAGGTTATCACCATATTCCATATAAACTTAACTGAACCTGGAATAAATCTCCAAATAAAAAGTAGAACTAAGGAATACAACTTAGACCTGGATAGATGTATTCTCCATTCATGTAAAAGAGAAATAAGGTTAAAATAAGTGGATGGTTTTTCCTAACGTGACCCCAAATATTAACCCATTTAGTCTCCTGGTATTTAATACATGGTGTATAACCTCTGATTTGACTCACTCAGTTATATAGCTCAAATTAGAGTCTATATAGCATGATGCTGTTCTCTTATGTGACGAGGGAGAACTAGAAAGCCATCACCAAATAGTGAACTCCAAGTCAGACTTGGTTTGGAAGAAAAGAGTGTAAATGTAAGGTATATTAATTAAGCAGCAAGTAATATGAAAGGAAATCATAACGTAGGGAAAAAGTCAGAAATATGTTCTTTTAAAAGAATAGTAGGTGTTTCAAGCTATATGGGCACACAAACTAAATTGAATAGAAGATAATTTTAAGGGGAATATATGACTTTTGTTTATACTAAAATACATTTTATTCAATATGTGTTTTTGCAGAAATAGCTACTAAAGAACTGAACAAGTAAAGAACAAAAAAATAGGAGATTGAAATAGGAAGACTTTATGTGGTCTTTTGTCACTCACCCAGCTATAGTCCCTTGATAGATCATGTGTGTTCTTACCACAGGGCCTTTGCACTATCTTTTCCCTGTACTTCATACACTGTCCCAGATCCCCACATGGCTAATACCCTTACCATCTGCAAATCTTTGCTCAAAATTGGGGTACGATTTGTATTGGCCTTTGTCCACACTTCCATATGCTAGGTAACCAATTTTTCACTAACTTGTGTGTATGCTCAGTTGCTCAGTCATGTCTGCCTCTGTAACCCTATGGACTGTAGACCGCCAGGCTCCTCTGTCCTGGAATTTCTAGGCAAAAATACTGGAGTGGGTTGCCATTTCCTCCTCCAGGGGATCTTCCCAAAACAAAGACCAAATTCATGTCTCACACATGCTTGCGCTGGCAAGAGTCTTTACCACTGAGCCACCTGGGAAGCCTAGTCACTCAGCTATATAGTTCAGGTCAGAGGTTATCACCATATTCCATATAAACTTAACTGAACCTGGAATAAATCTCCAAATAAAAAGTAGAACTAAGGAATACAACTTAGACCTGGATAGATGTATTCTCCATTCATGTAAAAGAGAAATAAGGTTAAAATAAGTGGATGGTTTTTCCTAACGTGACCCCAAATATTAACCCATTTAGTCTCCTGGTATTTAATACATGGTGTATAACCTCTGATTTGACTCACTCAGTTATATAGCTCAAATTAGAGTCTATATAGCATGATGCTGTTCTCTTATGTGACGAGGGAGAACTAGAAAGCCATCACCAAATAGTGAACTCCAAGTCAGACTTGGTTTGGAAGAAAAGAGTGTAAATGTAAGGTATATTAATTAAGCAGCAAGTAATATGAAAGGAAATCATAACGTAGGGAAAAAGTCAGAAATATGTTCTTTTAAAAGAATAGTAGGTGTTTCAAGCTATATGGGCACACAAACTAAATTGAATAGAAGATAATTTTAAGGGGAATATATGACTTTTGTTTATACTAAAATACATTTTATTCAATATGTGTTTTTGCAGAAATAGCTACTAAAGAACTGAACAAGTAAAGAACAAAAAAATAGGAGATTGAAATAGGAAGACTTTATGTGGTCTTTTGTCACTCACCCAGCTATAGTCCCTTGATAGATCATGTGTGTTCTTACCACAGGGCCTTTGCACTATCTTTTCCCTGTACTTCATACACTGTCCCAGATCCCCACATGGCTAATACCCTTACCATCTGCAAATCTTTGCTCCAATGAATATTGGAGATGTCTACATTGAATATATTTTCGATAATTGTAGCCTACCCTCTGTCCCAACACTAAATCACCATACTCTACTCTATCTTAACTTTCATTTTTCCCGTAGAACTAGACCTCTTTTAACTTTTAACATACAGCCTATCTTATTAATTATATTTACTGATCATTGTCTGCCTCATCTGAATTCAGACTTCATTTTGTGAGGATCTTTGAGTTTTGGTCACTATTAAGCTGCCTGAAGCACATGGTAGACACAGTTTATATATATTGAATAGTGATTGACTAAATTATTCAGCCTTATAACAAACTTGACGGTTGTCCTTTCTAAACTTAAACAAATTTTACCTTCTGAAACTCTGTGTCTAGAGTACAAGCCAACTTTGGATTGTTATTAAAATTGCAAAAGCTAACATATGTTGAATATTTTAAGCCACAACTTCCCTAGTGGCTCAGTTTGTAAAGAGTCTGCCTATAATGCAGGAGACCTGGGTTCAGTCTCTGAGTTGGGAAGATCCCCTGGAGAAAGGAATGGCTACCCACTCCAGTATTCTTGCCTGGGAAATCTCTTGGACAGAGAAGTCTGGTATGCTGCAATCTACGTGTGGCAGAGAGTCAGACACCACTGAGTGAGCATTAGCATGGAATATCTTTGACATGAGCCAGGCATTAATTTAAGAGGTTAACACATAATCCTTATTCTTCAAAACAAAACATGTTAGGTATATTATATAGCTTATTTTGTGATTGAAGGGAGGGTTTCAACAACTTACCTGGGAACATTTGTCAGGACAAGACTTTGAACTCTGCTCATAAACTCCTTTGCAATATTGGAAGACTGCCTAGGGTCAGTGAGGATACTTAAATACTTAAAATACTCATGGTTTTTGCAGAAATAGCTACTAAAGTGTAAAGAACTAGGAGATTGAAATAGGAAGACTTTATGTGGTCTTTTGTCACTCACCCAGCTATAGTCCCTTGATAGATCATGTGTGTTCTTACCACAGGGCCTTTGCACTATCTTTTCCTGTACTTCATCAACTGTCCCAGCTCCCGACATGGCTAATACCCTTACCATCTGCAAATCTTTGCTCCAATGAATATTGGAGATGTCTACATTGAATATATTTTCGATAATTGTAGCCTACCCTCTGTCCCAACACTAAATCACCATACTCTACTCTATCTTAACTTTCATTTTTCCCGTAGAACTAGACCTCTTTTAACTTTTAACATACAGCCTATCTTATTAATTATATTTACTGATCATTGTCTGCCTCATCTGAATTCAGACTTCATTTTGTGAGGATCTTTGAGTTTTGGTCACTATTAAGCTGCCTGAAGCACATGGTAGACACAGTTTATATATATTGAATAGTGATTGACTAAATTATTCAGCCTTATAACAAACTTGACGGTTGTCCTTTCTAAACTTAAACAAATTTTACCTTCTGAAACTCTGTGTCTAGAGTACAAGCCAACTTTGGATTGTTATTAAAATTGCAAAAGCTAACATATGTTGAATATTTTAAGCCACAACTTCCCTAGTGGCTCAGTTTGTAAAGAGTCTGCCTATAATGCAGGAGACCTGGGTTCAGTCTCTGAGTTGGGAAGATCCCCTGGAGAAAGGAATGGCTACCCACTCCAGTATTCTTGCCTGGGAAATCTCTTGGACAGAGAAGTCTGGTATGCTGCAATCTACGTGTGGCAGAGAGTCAGACACCACTGAGTGAGCATTAGCATGGAATATCTTTGACATGAGCCAGGCATTAATTTAAGAGGTTAACACATAATCCTTATTCTTCAAAACAAAACATGTTAGGTATATTATATAGCTTATTTTGTGATTGAAGGGAGGGTTTCAACAACTTACCTGGGAACATTTGTCAGGACAAGACTTTGAACTCTGCTCATAAACTCCTTTGCAATATTGGAAGACTGCCTAGGGTCAGTGAGGATACTTAAATACTTAAAATACTCATGGTTTTTGATAGCAATATTTAGTTTCCTACTAGATAGGCAGAAAGACCACTTTTCATTTTTCTTAAGTCATCAGTATAAACCACAGGCTTTATTTGCTAAACTAATTAGCAGATTAGTTTAATATGTAAATCCCAAGCTATATTTTTTGTGTGGGAATCTGTGTGTCTCAGAAAGTTTTCTCTTTCCTATTAATCCAGTCCCTTGCTGTGAAACATACAAGTGGTACCAAAACATTTGTTACTTATTGGTTACAGAGTAACAAAACTGGACATATCATTTGACTTTATTTTATTTAATTCTAAATCAAACATTTTTATGTAATAACTAAGGTTATTTTTCATATAAACTGTCTGATTTCATAAATAGCCTATAGAAGCATGAAGTCAATTGCAGAAAATTATTTTCAGTATGTAACATAGAGAGCTTTTCTAAGGTTAAGGTAAATTCTCTTTGACATTCATTTTCTTCGGGTACATATTGGTAAGCAACACAAGTTTCAAGTAATCATTTAAACGTGTCTCTAAATATGTTTTCCTCTATTTCATTATGTAATATCACCATTATTAGTCAATACTATCTTTATTTGCTATGCAAAGCCTACTATTAAAGCCGTTAAATTAGAATCATTTTGCATGGATAATGAATGCAAAATTAAATTTCCATTATTTTAATATTAGAAATTTATATTCATAATATTAAGTGGGCTTATTTTCCATTTTTATGAGACAATAAATCACATTTTAAAATCTGTTTTTAGATGAGGAAAAACTATATAGAGGATGATAAACATTCAAAATTATTCTTGCATTTATTTTTATCCTTCTATTGTGATGCTAACTTTCTTTTATTAATAGCAGAATGCTCAGTGCCAATTTAGATTTCGTCATTAGCTTCAAGAAAAAAATTATTATACAGTTGGATCACACATTTAAGTGATCTGAAATATTAATAGAACAAAAAGTAAGAGGAAAAAGAATAAAGCCATTTTAAAAAATATATTCAGTAACTACTTCTAGTTTTCTTGAAACAATGTTTAAGATTTTCTAGCTTCTTTTAAAGCCTTCTTTTTGTATATGCTTTTCAAAAAGCACTATCATATACTTTATTTACATTATGGAGAAACAGTTTATGTTCTAAAAAGTTGATGAAAATTGTGTGTGTGATATGAAAAAGTTATTTTCGAAAATCAAGACATTTAAGTATTTTAAATTATAGGGAGTCGAATAATACTCTGAAACTTCCCAGCCCTTGCAATGCAACCCAACAGAATTATTAACTGCAAGTTCTCCCTATGAGTTTAAATACATTTGGTTATATCATGGAAATACTTGATTATATAGTATTCTTCTGCTTAAAAGCTGCTTGATTTATTCTAAATCTAGACGAAGCCTACCCACCCCCCACCCCAAAATCAAATATTGGTCTTAATCCTTTTAAAAGTAAATAGATTAGTCATATCAGAATTTTAGGCAGAATCCAGATGAAATATACAGCTATAATTTGATCAACTCTCTATTGAATTATTAGTCATACACTATTTTAAATTAAAAATCAGTGGGATATTTCCTGTCAAGACATTTATTGTAAATGACTCTTGGATGGAAATAAACGTGGTAAATTAAGATAAAGGAGATGATTTACCTACATATTTTTTGAAAGTTATTATTGTTTTCTAGTCTTTATTTTTTATCCAACTTTAAGAACAGACTACTAAAGCTCAAACACAATCTATTTCTGGATTTTTCTGATCTACCTCAAGCCCAAATGCATTTAGAACATTCTGAGAAGTTGTTTTCCCACAAAATTGTTGCTATGTTTTCAAGAACAGTGAACTTCAGATTCAGTGTTAAACTTCAAACCCTTTGTCTAAAAATGCAAGGCCAAAACTCAGTTGTAGTTACTTGTTCCCCAAATCCAAAGAATTTCTAGGAAACATGGTATATATAT
Organism: Tragulus kanchil; assembly: GCA_022376925.1. Taxonomy (NCBI): domain Eukaryota; kingdom Metazoa; phylum Chordata; class Mammalia; order Artiodactyla; family Tragulidae; genus Tragulus; species Tragulus kanchil. The sequence continues at coordinate 12,363,879 of JAIOJX010000030.1, forward strand.
TATTTTCCCAGTACATAGCCTTTTTTATTTTTAATGATTTAGGCATTTATATGTAAACTTATAGATTGAGGTAGTTTTAATGCATGTGCCTTATAGTATGTTTACCACCCCCAAATCTGTTCTGCATGGTCTTTATATACATGTGATTTTAGACAAAGGAAAATATAATGGATGACAGAATTTATAAGAAATAAACCAGCAATATAGAGGGCAAGGCAATGCATAAAGCAAATGATTTTAGATCAGTGTTAGAAAGGTAGTGTGGAGCTTCCATGATGGCTTTGTGGATATAGAATCTGCCTGCAAAGCAGGAGGCACAGGAGATACAGCTTTGATCCCTGGGTTGAGAAGATTCCTTGGAAAAGGAAATAGCAACCCACTCCAGTATTCTTGCCTGAAAAAGTCCCATGGACAGAATAACCTGGCATGCTAAAAAGGTCACAAAGAGTTGGACATGAGTGAATGGCTAAACATACAAACAGTACACATACAGAAAGATAGTATATTGACCTACTGCTGATAACAAGCCAAGTCCTTTTAACTGACATCCTTTTAGAAAATATATTATTAAGAATATGTAGAGACTATACAGGGAAGGAAGGATGGCAGTCCTTGCTTAAATGATAAGTATGTGCTTAGAGATTATCCCCATAAGAATAAGCCTTCTATTCCTATTTCTCTTACTCTTCAAAGAGTGGAGGAGAGAGAAAATGAAATGCAACAGGAATATTAGATTTCCTAATGAGTACATTTATTTTCCAGGGTTTTGAATGACTTTAGCTCTGGGAAGACCACATTTTAAAAAAGTGATGAAACAGATATGTCTTATTCTGAGTTCTCCTAGATTCAAGTATGAAAGATTTTAGTGATGTTAGTTGTATTTAGCGGGAGATCCCAGTAAAAAGAAAAGTGTAGAGAAAATAAGAGGAAGTAAAATGGGAAAGAGAGAAGGCAATAAAGGGGACCATTTAGGAGTAGGAATAAAGTTCTAGGCAGCACGGGCTGGAAATGATGCAAAGATGAGGACCTTCTACCACTAAACATAGAGATTCCCTAATCTGAATGAAAGACAAGAAATGTCTGCCACATAAACTGCCCAAAGGCCAGAGTTTGACTGCCATGAAAGGAGGAAAAAGGTATCACTGTGACTGACCAAGGTTTTTGGCCTCCTCAATCAATAGAAATTGATCAGAGACCAGACAAAAAATAATCAGGGAAAACTTTACTGGGATCCTGCTGCAGCAGTGGGAAGCAGGAACAAGTAACAGTTTCCCTTGCTGGCTGAAAGGGTGTGGTTCCTAATCTGGGTGGGGAGGATAGAGGTATGTCTAGGGGCTTGGTTGAAGGGGTGGCTTATGTGGTTTGCCCTCCCCGTTGCTGGTATTGTATGCAGAGGACATGCCTGGGACCCTGCCTTTCCTCTGACCTCCTGTTTTGATCACAGCCTTTCATAAGTGGCAGTTGTATTTTTTGGTCTGTTAGTATCGTGATCTCCAGAATCTTTCCCAACTGCATTTGCACTCAGTTATTTTTAGTCCCTTATAAGTTTCTTTGTATTTTGTGGCTGAGGAGACAATTGTCTAGGTGCTAGCATTGCAGCAAAGGGTCCAAAGTCCCAGCCTGCCTCATCACATAGAAGGCCATATCCCTGGGATGAACCCAGAAGGGGATATCAGAGACCCATACTAGACAGGGACAACAGAAAGCCGGCCAAACTCCACTGCGCGGTAACAGAGAGAGTTATCAGCAGTGGCAGTGTGCCATTCAGGAAGGGGTATGCACATGGAGGCAGCCATACCTCCATCCTAACCACAGTTAATGCTGGCAAAATTTGAGGTGAATGCATAGAAATTAAGCATATCAACATCAAACATCCAAGCCTGCCCATACCCGGACGAGACTGATTCAGAAACACACACTACAATCCTAGTGTGGGAGGAGGTATTTCCAGGTATATCCATGTTCAGGGACAATACTTCATAATCCAGTTTCTATGGTTTTTCACATAACGGCCAGAATTTAATAAAAAATAATGAGGCAAACCCAAAAACCAAAGAATAAATAGCACACCATTTAATGTCTGCAAGAGGCACACAACAAACACATGCTCAAAGAAAGAACTACATGTTCAATCAGATAAGGATGCTAAAATAACACTGTAATATGCAAAGGAGTCTAGTGTAAAAAAGTGGACTGATCAGCTTTATGAATTTCAGGAATATGATGAAGAGTAAAAGGGTTGATGGAAATGCTAACACGACAATAACCACCACAGGTTGAAGCCACATAGAGAATGGCCTTGGCAGGCTCATGAGTAGTCTTGAAAAATCCTAAGAAAGACTTCGTATACTAGGATACAGGTCAATACAAATTATTCAGATTGAAAGACACAAACACACACACACACACACACACACACACAAAGCAACAACAACAAAACTCCTAAATCATCCAAAAGCTGTTAGACAAAAGCATCAAACGGGGCAAGTCTTCTGGAATGGAATTTGTCAATATCTAACAAAGTTACACATGCATTTATCTTTTGATAGTTTAGGACTGAAGAAATAAATAAACTGTTTTAAATGCTGAGAGCCACTATGAGAGAAGCGTTATAAATAAGGAAGAAGGGAAATGAAAATGAGGCCTGAGGTGTTAAATTGGTACTGGAGTTGTCTCTATGAATGCATGATGGGTGTGTCTGTGTGAGTGTGTGTGTGTGTGTATGTGTGTGTATGCACATATAGAGCAAGTCGACTTCCCAGATATTTGCTTCTAAGTACTATTTCTTGATAAAATTAACCAGGACTCTAGCAAAATAACTTTCATTAGAAATTCCACTAGGGTTTTATAAATTTTCATTTGCTTTGTCCACCACTGCTAGAAAAAATGGGGTTTGCTGTGTAACTCAATCATTTTTAAATAGATGGACATAGACAGGAAGTATTCACAAAGAAGAAAGAAATACTAAGTAACATCCTAGCCATGTATTTTTAAAATTATGCTCAAGCTAGATGTAGCATTTTACAGTACATATAATGCACTGGATTTTTGTCACAAACCTCAGCATATACTCTACAAAAAATCTGAAGTTAACATGGATTGTAAAACTCATCTTGTAAAAAATATGGGGACATTAGATGAAACTGATCACTTGAAAATAGTGTAAAATGAACCCTCCAAGAGTACAGATATTATATATGCTTGGCCATATTTATTTTCTAGACTAAGTAATCAATCAGTTCCATAATAAAACCCAAAACACACAGAATGCTTCTTTTCATAACCACCAAATCTAATAAAACCTTACTGTTTGAGAATTGATTTCCATCCTGCAATTGCACAAGATTGTATTGGCATCAGCAACTACCATCCATTATCATTGATACACTCACCAAAGTGTTCACTCTTATTCAGACCTTTGAAAAACATTAAATTCAAAGATTTGATTTTTTTGTGTACGCTTAGACATGAATTTAACTATAATATTTTAAAACCATTCTTTCAAACCTAAAATTCATGAATGAGACTGAGTGGAAATTAAAAATAATATTTCTAATTTTTGCATAGCAAATGGATTTTAAAATATCTTAGCATCTTTTAATCTTAGCATCTTTTAATCTTTGCAAGCTAGATCTCTCACTCATTTCACAGACAGTGATCCAGCTGTTAGACTTAAAGCAAACGTCTTTATATTTTCCTGGATTTACATCAATTTTTAAAACACATGCTTGATAAGAATTAGTCATATGGTGATTGATCCAGGACATAATTTGACATGGCACTCAAAGCATGTTTATACTCATTTAGTCTGAATAGCTTGTAAATAGTAGGTAATTCTATTTCCTTGAGTCCCAGGGATTCTAGACTCTTAAATAATAGAGGGACCTTTCTAATTTCTAGATACTGCTACTGTGGCAAAGTATCATGTGTGCTGTGAAAATCATATTTCTGCCAATGTCACTGGAAGTTACAAAGTTTTAAATTACCAAACAAGATGAGAGGGGAAATTTGGCTATATAGAAGGATTCACATCAGAGAAAAGTGTATCAGAATATATCAGGAACTAGAGAGGAGGTCCCTACATTGGGAAAGATGGATTCTTATGGATAATGTACTATCTGTGACTAAAGACACAGGTCCTCTCAACCTAAACAATATGTGACAACTCCCAGTTGTGAAACCTTGTTTTCTGACAGTTGCTTCTTAGCATTGTTCCCAAAGTACAGTCCTTTTGTTCAATGTGTACGCATTCATGCTAAGTCGCTTTGGTCACATCTGACTATTGGTGACCTATGGAGTCACGTCCAACTATTTGTGACCTATGGACCATACCCCATGAGGTTCCTCTGTCCATGGGATTCTCCAGGCTAGAGAATACTGGAGTGGGTTGTCATTTCCCTCTATAGGGGATCTTCCCAGCCAAGGGTAATAAGTATAAATGTAGCATAAGTTGACCAGCATGCCAATGTGCAAATACTAACATTGGCTTTCTCTTGGGCAGTCTTTCAACTAGGTGGAGGGAGAAAGAATAGTAAGCCATGAACAAAAAATTCCTAACGATATCTGACCCCTGGTTCAGATGTGTAGTCCCCAAAGGGCATGCATCACTGACATTCCAATGATTGGAATTCAGTGATTCCAATCATTTCTCCTTTTTTTTGTGGAATTCAACCTGAATCAGTTAAAAAGCATAGCAAAACTTTTTGACTTAAAACAACAATTTATTAGTGCTTAGGAGTTCATGAGTCAACTGGGCAAGTTCTGCTCATCTGAAGTTTAAGTAGGCACAGCATTTTCAAGGGGTGGGCCCCCAGGCAATAGAACACATGCTTGATAAGAATTAGTCATATGGTGATTGATCCAGGACATAATTTGACATGGCACTCAAAGCATGTTTATACTCATTTAGTCTGAATAGCTTGTAAATAGTAGGTAATTCTATTTCCTTGAGTCCCAGGGATTCTAGACTCTTAAATAATAGAGGGACCTTTCTAATTTCTAGATACTGCTACTGTGGCAAAGTATCATGTGTGCTGTGAAAATCATATTTCTGCCAATGTCACTGGAAGTTACAAAGTTTTAAATTACCAAACAAGATGAGAGGGGAAATTTGGCTATATAGAAGGATTCACATCAGAGAAAAGTGTATCAGAATATATCAGGAACTAGAGAGGAGGTCCCTACATTGGGAAAGATGGATTCTTATGGATAATGTACTATCTGTGACTAAAGACACAGGTCCTCTCAACCTAAACAATATGTGACAACTCCCAGTTGTGAAACCTTGTTTTCTGACAGTTGCTTCTTAGCATTGTTCCCAAAGTACAGTCCTTTTGTTCAATGTGTACGCATTCATGCTAAGTCGCTTTGGTCACATCTGACTATTGGTGACCTATGGAGTCACGTCCAACTATTTGTGACCTATGGACCATACCCCATGAGGTTCCTCTGTCCATGGGATTCTCCAGGCTAGAGAATACTGGAGTGGGTTGTCATTTCCCTCTATAGGGGATCTTCCCAGCCAAGGGTAATAAGTATAAATGTAGCATAAGTTGACCAGCATGCCAATGTGCAAATACTAACATTGGCTTTCTCTTGGGCAGTCTTTCAACTAGGTGGAGGGAGAAAGAATAGTAAGCCATGAACAAAAAATTCCTAACGATATCTGACCCCTGGTTCAGATGTGTAGTCCCCAAAGGGCATGCATCACTGACATTCCAATGATTGGAATTCAGTGATTCCAATCATTTCTCCTTTTTTTTGTGGAATTCAACCTGAATCAGTTAAAAAGCATAGCAAAACTTTTTGACTTAAAACAACAATTTATTAGTGCTTAGGAGTTCATGAGTCAACTGGGCAAGTTCTGCTCATCTGAAGTTTAAGTAGGCACAGCTGATGTTGGCTTCAATCCCACGGGTGGTGGATGGCTATTTTTCTGCTCCATGTGTCGCTTTTCCCCTAGAAAGCCAGTCCAAGCTTGTTCAAATGTCCACAGAGTAGGGTTCCATGAGAAGGAAAGGTAGGGACAAGACCTTCCAAAATCTTAGGCTTGGAGCTCATACATTGTTCTATTTGTTACCATTTTGGAAAAGAAGTCACAGGCCAACCAGACTCAGCAGAAGGAGAAATAGATTCCATTTCCTGATGGAAAGAACCGCAAGATCACAATGCAAAAGCATAATCTGGGAAGTGGTGAACCATCATGGTCATTTTTGCAATCTCCTGCAATTCAAATTGCAATCTAACTTACCCTCAGTGACACAGAGTCCTTTTTTTTTTTTTGAAGAGAATTCTATTGCTAAAACAATTTGACTCAGGCTTCCTTCAGAGTGCTTTTTATGTATTACAGTGGGAATTTACTTAACCTTTATTTAATTAAATTATTGAATGATGATATAAACTTTCTTGACAGCACTGTTCTACCAAAGTAATATCAGAAATTTTGTTGCCAAAATAAATCATTAAAAAAGACTAATGTGAATCAGTCATGAGCATTAGTGGTATTATTGGCTAACTGAACTTTACCAAAGTGTTTTGGAGAGTGAGAAATGCATGGCCCTCCTGTAGCTGTGAGGAATAAAATTATTATCAATATTGAGAGAGCAATGTAAAACTTTTGTTTAACAGGCTGCTTAAATTAAAACACAAGGAAAACTAGAACTGTTCAGCTTTGGGGTATTACATGCATGAGGCACAGATGGACTGAGTAGATGAGGGAACTGTAAAATTATTTCATGATTAGTCAACTGGGAGAGATAACAATGAAGATGTTTTCTACTTTATAATGTCCTATTACCATAAAGAAAAGATAAAATACTTCATGTAGCAAACTTGAATCCTATTCAGAGGTTCTGTGGTACTAATTCTCTTTTTGATGATAGGGGGTAGGGTACCAAAGAGAGTTGATCTTTTTCTAAATCTAAAATTATATAGACTCTTCATTTTGCTTATAACAATGTGAAATGTGATTTTTCATATGAAATTTGACCATGAAATCGTAAGAGTCATTAATATGAGACATTAATAGGTTCTTATGGAGAACAGTTTGCTGAGTGTGTCAATCCAGAGGCCTTTAGAAGTGAATTCTAATTGAGACCTAAGTGTTTCTGGAGTTTAAATGATGACTCTTCTTATTCTGCCGAAATTTCTGAAAGGTAGTTCATTTCTCTTACCTCTGTGTTCTCCTGAGTCGTGGCCTAAGTTTTAATTAATTGGTCGATGCAAGCTAATTGTTTCATCTAAGTTTCTGCATAAGGAATATGAACAGTGCATTTATATAACAGAATCTATTTGTAAGCATCCCTTCCTATTGATGTGAAACACAACTTTAAGAAGGTCTTTATGTAAAAAATGTTACAGTTCATAAACAAAATATATTGTTTGGACAAATAGCTGTGACAGTGTTACTAAATTTGCACTGTTGTTTTGGAGTTGCAACACAAACAGGCTATTATGCCAACTCTAGGAACTTATTAAAGTTATGAATTCTTCTCAAAAGTAAGCTTTAGAGTAAAAATTTATTAAGAAGGAAACAACATTTGTTTCTTTGATCAACTGTTGTTTCAAAGCCATGGACAGAATATAACAGGAGAAAAGCCAGAGAATAATTTGAAGAACGAAGATAACTTATTTTACTTGATTTAATTTGATAAATTGTATAAATTCTCTTTTACGCTGCAGCTTTGATTCTCAGACTAATACAAAATAGACAATTTTGCTGAAATACAAGCTCTATTTGATATCTTTTGCATTTACTCTCAGTGGAATTGGAAATAATATTATTTGTTGTTGATATAGATTAACATCATAGGCTTTGTGTCCTTTTATTTTACCAATAGTATTAAGTTCAACAATGAAGTTATCACTTATCCTCATCATTTTTATTCTAATTTTTATGGTCTTAATATAAGCTCCCATCTTATCTCACTGAGAAGTTACCATTTCCTTCTAGAGTCTCAAACCCTCTAAGTTTATAATTTCATACCAATTCTAGGAAAAAAAAAAATATTGAATGCTACAATAGACAGACTGTTTCCCTGAAGATGTCAACATTCCCAGAACTATGTGAAATGTGATTTCTATGAATTGACATGAAAAAAAGGTTTCTTATGGAGAACAGTTTGCTGAGTGTGTCAATCCAGAGGCCTTTAGAAGTGAATTCTAATTGAGACCTAAGTGTTTCTGGAGTTTAAATGATGACTCTTCTTATTCTGCCGAAATTTCTGAAAGGTAGTTCATTTCTCTTACCTCTGTGTTCTCCTGAGTCGTGGCCTAAGTTTTAATTAATTGGTCGATGCAAGCTAATTGTTTCATCTAAGTTTCTGCATAAGGAATATGAACAGTGCATTTATATAACAGAATCTATTTGTAAGCATCCCTTCCTATTGATGTGAAACACAACTTTAAGAAGGTCTTTATGTAAAAAATGTTACAGTTCATAAACAAAATATATTGTTTGGACAAATAGCTGTGACAGTGTTACTAAATTTGCACTGTTGTTTTGGAGTTGCAACACAAACAGGCTATTATGCCAACTCTAGGAACTTATTAAAGTTATGAATTCTTCTCAAAAGTAAGCTTTAGAGTAAAAATTTATTAAGAAGGAAACAACATTTGTTTCTTTGATCAACTGTTGTTTCAAAGCCATGGACAGAATATAACAGGAGAAAAGCCAGAGAATAATTTGAAGAACGAAGATAACTTATTTTACTTGATTTAATTTGATAAATTGTATAAATTCTCTTTTACGCTGCAGCTTTGATTCTCAGACTAATACAAAATAGACAATTTTGCTGAAATACAAGCTCTATTTGATATCTTTTGCATTTACTCTCAGTGGAATTGGAAATAATATTATTTGTTGTTGATATAGATTAACATCATAGGCTTTGTGTCCTTTTATTTTACCAATAGTATTAAGTTCAACAATGAAGTTATCACTTATCCTCATCATTTTTATTCTAATTTTTATGGTCTTAATATAAGCTCCCATCTTATCTCACTGAGAAGTTACCATTTCCTTCTAGAGTCTCAAACCCTCTAAGTTTATAATTTCATACCAATTCTAGGAAAAAAAAAATATTGAATGCTACAATAGACAGACTGTTTCCCTGAAGATGTCAACATTCCCAGAACTGATAAATGTTATATGGAAACAGGAAACTAGGGATGCAGATGAACTTAAAAGTTGCTAATCAGCTGACCTTGAGATGGGAAGGTCACCCTGGATCATCCAGCCTGACCCAATATAATCACAAGAATCCTTATAAGTGTAAGACAACTCAGGAAAGAGCACCAGAATGATGTTAGATAAGACAGACTCTTCTAGTCCTTGCTGGTTTTGAATAAGGGGACATGAGGCAAGAAATGTGGTCAGGTGAAAAAGGAAAGGAAACAAATTCTCCCTAGAGATTCTAGAAGGAAAGCACCACAGGTACCTCAGTTTTTGGCCAACTGAAACCCACTGCTGGACTTCTGACTTCCAGAAAGGTACAGTGACAAATGTCTCCTTTCAAGCCACTAAATTTGTGGTTACTTGTTTGAGCAGCAATAGGTAACTCAATGCCACATTTTGATGTAAAATGTTTTAATGATTCCTTATTACACAAACAGTAAAGTCAGTAGTACTTAACAATTAGGTCTCCAAGATAAAAAATCCATAGTTTGCACTGTTTGTCAACTTCAGTGGCACAGCTGCTCAAATTAGGGGCTATTTCAAACTACCAACCTGACCTAACCAAAGGTCAAATTGAAAGGACATACACAGCATCATGTCTTACCAGCTGGTGCAAACTTAAAAGTGAAAGTGTTAGTCACTCAGTCATGTCTGACTCTTTGCCAACTCATGGACTGTAGCCCACCAGGCTCCTCTGTCCATGGAATTCTTTCAAGAGTACTGGAGTGGCATTCCCTTCTCCGGGGGATCTTCTGGACTCAAGACCCATCTCTCTTGAATTGCAGGCATATTCCTGATCTCTTTCATATCTTTGCATATACTAGCCTTTCCCTTGAGCTACCTCCTTTCTGTTTGTCCATTGGAATTCTACTAATCATTTACAAATCAGCAAGGCAATGCATCCTTTGTGAAGCCTTCCCTACTCATTTTACCTCCTACCCCATTGAATTCCCACATAGCAAAGGGACCACAGAGGCCTTTTCATTTTTTCTGATGGCAAAAGTACCTTGTAGCTTCAGTTACTGGAGAGTTTATTCCAAATGTTTGTGATCCATTAGCTTTCATTTTTTTCAATTTCTGAGACTCTAGGAAGGGCAGACATTTTTTTTGTTAATTTTGACCTCTTTTCATTTATTTTTTTATCCATTTATTTTCATTCATCTATATTCTTTGGCCTGTGTGGGCCTCCCATCGCAGTGGCCTCTTTAATTGCAGAGCACTGGCTCTGGGCACATGTACTCCAGAGCACTGGCTCTTAACTGGACATACCAGTCCAGCTGCTTTGTGGCACGTGGGATCTTCCTAGGCCAGGGATTGAACCAGTGTCCCTTGCACTGCAAGGTGGACTCTTTACCCACTGGACCACCAGGGAAGCCCAGATATATATATATTTTTACATATTCAGTATGAATAATACCTAAATAGATACTATGTGAAAATGTTTCATTAAAAAATAAATGAATTTCATTAAAAAATAAATGAAAATGTGTAACGTTCACACTCTCAGTAAATAAGAGAAATTCATTTGATTAGTTTCATTTGAGAGAGAACCACTTACCACTCTAAAGCCATAGTTGTTCAGTTGTTCAGTTTTTCAGTCACATAGTCGTGTCTGACTCTTTGCGACCACATGGACTGCAGTACATTAGGCTTCCCTGTCCTTTAGTTTGCTCAAACTCATGTTCATTGAGTCAGTGATGCCATTCAGCCATCTCTTTCTCTGTTGTCCCCTTCTCCTCCTGCCTTTAAAGAGTTGCAAAGAAAATGAAAGGATTAAAGCATACTAGGTATGAATGGAATAATTATGGTAAATTAGCAAATCTTCAGCTCACAATCCCTTGATACTCTCCTTGACCCCTGACACTGACTGCACTGACTAAGCTGAGGTAAAGAGCACCTCTTATAAGTCAGCTCTGTGAAAGTGAAAACTTTTCAGTTTAGATTTCAAAAGAAGAAAAAAGTAATTTTAAGATGTTTTCAAAGGCCAAATTAAAGACAATACTTTTAAAGAATAAGTATTTTGAAATTTTCCTAATTAGCAAATTAAAAATATAATAATATTGGTATCATAATATGAAATTTAAGGTGAATAATTGCAATAAAGTAAAAGGATCACAACAGAAAATATTGGTAATCTACAGAAAACGATAAATCAGTCATGCACTTAAAAGCAATTTAGCTGACAGAATTGTTTCAGGGAGGAAGCCAATTCTGGTCCCATGATGAAATGGTTTTTTTACTTGCTTTTGCTACTATAAACATAGAGAATGGTTTGCCTCAGAGGATCCTGTCCCTCTACCTGACTGTTAACCTAAAGTGCCTTTGTTCGGAATCTTGTCTCCCTGTGGATTACATGAGGGGAGAAATGAACACATCCCCTGCCTGAGGCTTGCCAACTCTAGGAGATGCTTGCAAGATTAATGGCCCTTTTGCTTTGCTTCCTCACCTTCCTGCATCTCTGATCTATAAATGGGCCTGGCATTCAGATCCCAATAAGATGGTTATTTTGGGGAGCTAGCCTGCCATCTTCTCTGTCATTTGCTTTCCTTACCTCAATCTATAAAGAGTAGCGATTTTATTAGAATAGGATCACAAGTAATTTGAAAAGTTAAATGCAACTATTTGACAGTCTTATGGAATAAGGAGAAAAATAAGAAGAAAAAAAAAAACAGAAAAAATTATTTCAGCCTCAATTAATGTTGGATGTTATTTTCCACTGAAAACGACTAAGAATCCTTATTAAAACAATTAAAATATAGTAAATATAGTTTAAAAAAACTTTGTAACGAGTAAAAATGTAAGGTCTCATTCTTAATTGTACCATTTGCTGAATATACACAAATGTATTGTATCAAGTGCACAGTAATAAATACATTGGTTAATTGTTCATCATTTTATCATAGCTTGTACATTACTCATTTTCATTATTAATCAGCACATGCTTAATCTGCAGATGTCACTATTAGCCAGTTAGAATCTACAGCTTCATGAAAATTAACATTGGTAAAATAAATCATCTATTATGGGGCTCATCTGTCCACAAAAGCTATTTTGCTTTAACATCTTTTCTCTTGAGTACCCAGATTTCCCAGGTTGACATCAATTTTGTTGTTTTGATAACATGTATAACTGGTAATCCACGTAAATTAAAGGAAGGCAGAAAATTTATTGGCCAAGATCTCTTTCAGCAGCTGGTTTCTAAACGATACATGTATCAGATTTGAAAGAAGCATTAGCGTGCAAAGGAAACTTGTAAGATAGTGGCTTGGGCTCTCACTATTCTTTTTTAATTGCTTTTGCTACTATAAACATAGAGAATGGTTTGCCTCAGAGGATCCTGTCCCTCTACCTGACTGTTAACCTAAAGTGCCTTTGTTCGGAATCTTGTCTCCCTGTGGATTACATGAGGGGAGAAATGAACACATCCCCTGCCTGAGGCTTGCCAACTCTAGGAGATGCTTGCAAGATTAATGGCCCTTTTGCTTTGCTTCCTCACCTTCCTGCATCTCTGATCTATAAATGGGCCTGGCATTCAGATCCCAATAAGATGGTTATTTTGGGGAGCTAGCCTGCCATCTTCTCTGTCATTTGCTTTCCTTACCTCAATCTATAAAGAGTAGCGATTTTATTAGAATAGGATCACAAGTAATTTGAAAAGTTAAATGCAACTATTTGACAGTCTTATGGAATAAGGAGAAAAATAAGAAGAAAAAAAAAAACAGAAAAAATTATTTCAGCCTCAATTAATGTTGGATGTTATTTTCCACTGAAAACGACTAAGAATCCTTATTAAAACAATTAAAATATAGTAAATATAGTTTAAAAAAACTTTGTAACGAGTAAAAATGTAAGGTCTCATTCTTAATTGTACCATTTGCTGAATATACACAAATGTATTGTATCAAGTGCACAGTAATAAATACATTGGTTAATTGTTCATCATTTTATCATAGCTTGTACATTACTCATTTTCATTATTAATCAGCACATGCTTAATCTGCAGATGTCACTATTAGCCAGTTAGAATCTACAGCTTCATGAAAATTAACATTGGTAAAATAAATCATCTATTATGGGGCTCATCTGTCCACAAAAGCTATTTTGCTTTAACATCTTTTCTCTTGAGTACCCAGATTTCCCAGGTTGACATCAATTTTGTTGTTTTGATAACATGTATAACTGGTAATCCACGTAAATTAAAGGAAGGCAGAAAATTTATTGGCCAAGATCTCTTTCAGCAGCTGGTTTCTAAACGATACATGTATCAGATTTGAAAGAAGCATTAGCGTGGCAAAGGAAACTTGTAAGATAGTGGCTGTGAAGTCTCTCACTATTCTTTTTTATTTTTTGATTGACATTTCGGAATCCTAGTCTCTTGTATCTTCAGAGACAGAATTTTTGAAAAATATTTTATGGTTCACCTCTGAATCTATGGTTATTAGTTTTAAAAAAGTCACATATACTTATGAATTACCAAGAGCTCTTTTAAAAATTATACAAATGAGAAATCAGTTGATACTCTTAATACTTCCCAATGATAACCTCCTCAATTGATGAATAAGAAACTGAGGTCCAGGTCTCCCTGGGTCACACAACTCTTAGTGCTAGAATGTGAATTCATATATTCTATCTCTAAAATGTGTGCATGTACATTCTATGCTGATGTATCATTTCCTTTTTCGAAAAGAACAGTGATGTTGATTGAGCGCATGATAGAAAAGTAGCTGGGACTTTCCCTTGGCCAATGCACCTTTTCTTGTAAGCACCAGAAAATCGCATTTATGTCACACACACACACGCACGTGCACACACACACACACACACACAGAAGGAGAAAAATGTGCTACAGGGTCTAACAAGTCTATCAGGTTCTGAGGCATAAATTCCAATCAAACCCAGGAGATAACTGATTCCCACACTCTTCCTTTCCTCATAGTTGGAAACTCCTGATCAACAATAATATGAAGAGGAATGAGCAGGCATAGTTGGAAGTGGTGGTCACAGTGCACAGTGCCAACTTTACCACAGCCAGCTGGAAAAGAGTTTAGTTCTCTTTTTGGTATGTTTCAATAATTCAATTTTATAGAGGAAAAAGATAAGCCAGAGAGTAAAGATAAGTCAAGTGTACCTCCTAGAGATGACAGTGACAAACCAAAAGAAGAAACATAAAGAGCCAGCAAGAAGTCTGGAGCCCAATACACAGGCTGCTGATAATTGCTTCCTGTTTTTGTTACTCTTCTAAATAATCACATGTGGCAGAAATAAACATGGGGAAAGTATACAGTCACTCAGATGAAACTGTATCAAAGAAAATGGACTTCACAATTAATATTCTTAGCATAATCACGATTTCCCATATTTAATGAGACATTTTTTTCTTGCCTTGTGAAATAATAGGAAAATTCAATTCCATATTTTAAAATAAGGAATGTTTTATTTTTATATTTTATTTCTAGAATTTCTAAGTAAATATTTTACATAATAGTTAAGACAGCTTCATGATGTACTGCTTTAATTCTAGAAGTGGTGGGAAAGATAGCATTTATCTAATGATAGCCTAAGATTGATCATCATGCTCAGCTCTGTTGTGCCCTACTCTTTGTGACCCCATGGACTGCAGTCTGCCAGACGCCTTTGTCCATGGAATTTTCTAGGCAAGAATACAGGAGTGAGTTACCATTTCCTATTCCAGTTTTAGGGTAAGGTAACCAAATAGCTTCTCCAAAAGGAGAAAGGGTACAGAGTAAGTGAAAATTTGAGGTCTCTCTTTCATATACTTTATAGCCATTATATCTGAGATTTTTGAGAAATGGACATTTTTAATTTACAAGAGTATAAAGATAACAGAATCCTTATTTGTCAAAAATTTTTTAAAAATACTGGTAAAAATGGAAAATAAGCTACACAGCTAGATTGTTCATGTGTTTCATAGAAATCTCATATAACATGGTAATGTTATCTAAAATTTTACATATGCTAAGACATATGCAACAATATTTTACATATGCTAAGTTGAATGTCAAAATTAGAAAACATCATCTGCAACTGTGGTGTCAAAAATCTGATAGCAGATTTGCTGCTCCATTCCGCTTGGGACATTATGTGACTTGATACAGAATTCTAGCCATGGATACACATCAATTTTTGCTCCTGGAGGACAAAACACATCCATGATTCATCATACATGTGTGCAAAATATGTTTTCATGTCTTAGGGCTTTTCAGAAAGGGAATGGAGAGATTGATTGTTAGCAAATAGCTGACATGGCTGTTGGAGCCACTAGCCTAAAATTTGTAGGGAAGACCAGCCTAAAATTTTTGTTAAGAGTCTTGAGGAGAAATCCTCTTTCTCGGCGTAGAAATAAACATGGGGAAAGTATACAACTCAGAAAAGGGAAAAAACTTCACAATTAATATTCTTAGCATAATCACGATTTCCCATATTTAATGAGACATTTTTTTCTTGCCTTGTGAAATAATAGGAAAATTCAATTCCATATTTTAAAATAAGGAATGTTTTATTTTTATATTTTATTTCTAGAATTTCTAAGTAAATATTTTACATAATAGTTAAGACAGCTTCATGATGTACTGCTTTAATTCTAGAAGTGGTGGGAAAGATAGCATTTATCTAATGATAGCCTAAGATTGATCATCATGCTCAGCTCTGTTGTGCCCTACTCTTTGTGACCCCATGGACTGCAGTCTGCCAGACGCCTTTGTCCATGGAATTTTCTAGGCAAGAATACAGGAGTGAGTTACCATTTCCTATTCCAGTTTTAGGGTAAGGTAACCAAATAGCTTCTCCAAAAGGAGAAAGGGTACAGAGTAAGTGAAAATTTGAGGTCTCTCTTTCATATACTTTATAGCCATTATATCTGAGATTTTTGAGAAATGGACATTTTTAATTTACAAGAGTATAAAGATAACAGAATCCTTATTTGTCAAAAATTTTTTAAAAATACTGGTAAAAATGGAAAATAAGCTACACAGCTAGATTGTTCATGTGTTTCATAGAAATCTCATATAACATGGTAATGTTATCTAAAATTTTACATATGCTAAGACATATGCAACAATATTTTACATATGCTAAGTTGAATGTCAAAATTAGAAAACATCATCTGCAACTGTGGTGTCAAAAATCTGATAGCAGATTTGCTGCTCCATTCCGCTTGGGACATTATGTGACTTGATACAGAATTCTAGCCATGGATACACATCAATTTTTGCTCCTGGAGGACAAAACACATCCATGATTCATCATACATGTGTGCAAAATATGTTTTCATGTCTTAGGGCTTTTCAGAAAGGGAATGGAGAGATTGATTGTTAGCAAATAGCTGACATGGCTGTTGGAGCCACTAGCCTAAAATTTGTAGGGAAGACCAGCAGTTAGGAAACTCAGGAAGAATTTCTGTGTTAAGAGTCTTGAGGCAGAAATCCTCTTTCTCTAGGAATTTCAATTTTTGCTTTCAAGGGCCTTCAATTGATTGTATGAGGTTCACTCACATTATGAAAGGTAATCCAGTTACTGAAAGTGAACTGAATGGTAAATATTAATCGTACATGCAGAATACCTTCACAGGAACATCTAAATTAACGTTTGACCAAACAGTGGGGCACTGCAGCCTAGTCAAGTTGGCACATGAAAGCAACCATCACATAAGCCTAAGGAAAACTTGTCGCAAATAGACAAATATAGTCCCAGAGGAGAAATGAGAGATGCTTATAAAATTAAAGTGACATCTGCAATGCAACTTGAGAAAATTTTAAATCCTAGAAGAGAAGTCTAGATGTGATTGTCAGCCTTTCCTATCTTATATTTCACTAAGTGGGTACACTGTGCGGCCCCAGCTAGGTGATCTACACAAGTAATTTCACTTCTCTGTGCCTCAGTTCCCTCATAGGTAGAATGCAGTCAATAATAGGATTCACAGGTCTTTTATGAAGATTAAGTTATGAAAAATACATAAAATGCCTAGAAAGTAATTAGAAGTAGAAACCATTTAATAAGAAAGTTACTTATTTAATGGGATATTTTCTTTTTAAACATTTATTTATTTATTTATTTTGGCGGGGGTGGGGAGGGAGTGCGGTGGGCAGGCCACTTCCATTGGTCTTTCATTTGTCTAGTTTCATCCATCTTTGTTCTTTGGCCCTTGTGGACCTCCCATCACGGTGGCTTCTGTTGTCGCAGGGCACTGGCTCTGGGCGCATGCGCCCCAGAGCTCCAGCTCGGTAATTGGACACATTGGTCCAGCCGCTCCGTGGCACGTAGGATCTTCCCAGGCCAGGGATCGAACCGACGCCCCTTGCAGTGCAAGGCGGTGTCCTTACCCACTGGACCACCAGGGAAGCCCTAATGGGATATTTTCTATTATTAATCATTTAAAATCATTTCTAAATGAAAGAAGTTGTAGTTTTGAAATTGCATGAAAGAAAAATACTTAACTAAACATGACAAAAGAATTATATAATTAAAATGATTTTAGCCAAAATTTGAAGCTTAAAATTTTGGTATTGGGCAGTTTAAGGTTAGGAAGGAATAGAAAATTGAAGGTAAAGGCTAGAATATTACTGTACAGGACTCATTGTCACATTTTTCCAAGGTATCACAACTCTGAAAGGGCTTCTTCAAACAGCTCTGTTAATATTTAGGTATTGAAAAAAGCAAACAAACTTTTATTTCTCCAAGGGATGCTTTCTGTTGAATTAAGTCACTGAATGGCCACGATTTACCGGGTTAGAATTTAACAATATGAGAAATTCTATCTTTTCCTTCTATATCTGTCTCAATCTCTAGCACTCACTCAAACTCTCATAAATGTGTAAAAAATTATCTCCGAACATTTGCTCTTTCCTTTATGAGCATGAATGTGGTAATGCATGCATAATATCTTTTGAGGTTCACATAAGGTATATGACGTTGGTACTCAAAAGTTTAATATGTTAGATAAGCCTTATAATACAAACTTAAGGCAAGTGAACAGTAGCCTATTATTCTAAGTAATCTCATCGATTTTAAATGTTATTTAATAGTGGTTGACAGTCATATCTTGGTAATTCCCATAATGTGAAATATAATCCTTTCTAATATAAAATGCTGATATCATTAACTTTAAACACTAGTTTTACTCTAGCTACAGAAATATTATTACTTAAAATAGCACTATGATTATTCTACTCATAAAACTAGACATCTTCACAGATCCAGGTAAAAGTAACAAGTTACTTTATAGCTAGCAGTCTCTTCTGGGTAAAAGAGTTTATTGAATAGAATAAAATTCAATTTAATTTTGATATAAAACAGTATTTGTTATAAATACAAAAATGCCAAGTATTTTTATTAGGTACGTGTTGATTTTATATATTCGTATTGAAATTTAGAGTCTTTTTTTTTTAATTGTGAGCTAAAATTTCCATGTGCATGTCTAAATATAGAGGAAAATCATACAAAACTTTAACGCTCTAAAGATCATAAATGCAGACTCTTTTTATGTGATGTCTAAGATATAATTAAAATGATTTTAGCCAAAATTTGAAGCTTAAAATTTTGGTATTGGGCAGTTTAAGGTTAGGAAGGAATAGAAAATTGAAGGTAAAGGCTAGAATATTACTGTACAGGACTCATTGTCACATTTTTCCAAGGTATCACAACTCTGAAAGGGCTTCTTCAAACAGCTCTGTTAATATTTAGGTATTGAAAAAAGCAAACAAACTTTTATTTCTCCAAGGGATGCTTTCTGTTGAATTAAGTCACTGAATGGCCACGATTTACCGGGTTAGAATTTAACAATATGAGAAATTCTATCTTTTCCTTCTATATCTGTCTCAATCTCTAGCACTCACTCAAACTCTCATAAATGTGTAAAAAATTATCTCCGAACATTTGCTCTTTCCTTTATGAGCATGAATGTGGTAATGCATGCATAATATCTTTTGAGGTTCACATAAGGTATATGACGTTGGTACTCAAAAGTTTAATATGTTAGATAAGCCTTATAATACAAACTTAAGGCAAGTGAACAGTAGCCTATTATTCTAAGTAATCTCATCGATTTTAAATGTTATTTAATAGTGGTTGACAGTCATATCTTGGTAATTCCCATAATGTGAAATATAATCCTTTCTAATATAAAATGCTGATATCATTAACTTTAAACACTAGTTTTACTCTAGCTACAGAAATATTATTACTTAAAATAGCACTATGATTATTCTACTCATAAAACTAGACATCTTCACAGATCCAGGTAAAAGTAACAAGTTACTTTATAGCTAGCAGTCTCTTCTGGGTAAAAGAGTTTATTGAATAGAATAAAATTCAATTTAATTTTGATATAAAACAGTATTTGTTATAAATACAAAAATGCCAAGTATTTTTATTAGGTACGTGTTGATTTTATATATTCGTATTGAAATTTAGAGTCTTTTTTTTTTAATTGTGAGCTAAAATTTCCATGTGCATGTCTAAATATAGAGGAAAATCATACAAAACTTTAACGCTCTAAAGATCATAAATGCAGACTCTTTGATTTTACATTAAAGCTGAAGGCTTTGGTACTTTAACCCTACTACAAAATCCTGTATTTTCTGTATCACAAAGCCTCTGATTACAAGCAATAGTCTACCTTATTCATCTGACTGTATACACCCAACATATTCATTGTTTTTGTTCAGCTACTCAGTCTTGTCTGACTCTTTGTGACCCCATGGACTGCAGCAAACCAGGCTTTTCTGTCCCTCGTCATCTCCCAGAGTTTGCCCAAATTCATGTCCATTGCATCTGTGATTCCATCCATCCATCTCATCTTCTGCAACCCTCTTCTCCTTCTGCCTTCAATCTTTCCCAGTATCAGTGTCTCTTCCAATGTGTTGACTCCTCACATTAGGTGGTCAAAGTATCGGAGCTTCTGCTTCAGCATCAGTCCTTCCAATGAATACTCAGGGTGGATTTCCTTCAGCATTAACGGGTTTGATCTTGCTTTCTAAGGGACAATCAAGAGTCTTCTCCAGCACCAAATGTCAAAAGCACCAGTTTTCTAGCCCTCTGCCTTCTTTATGACCCAGCTCTCAGTTAAACTCGTACTATATGTTGGATATTGTTCCAGAACCAGAAAATAAACAAGTCAAAGAATTCTAGACACTTAAGAACTTCAGTTGCAAAAGGGACAGATTTTGATACATTCACAAAGAAGAGTGAAAACTGCCTTGTGTTGAGAAGCATTAAAACCCCTAGTATGGAGATTTTAGTTATCTGCATGAGGGTGAGGGTCAGGTAGGGAGGGTGGAACTTAAAGCCAAGCGTTGAAAGGTGAATAGGTATTTACTCAGCAACGTATAAAGATATTGTAAATAATCAGAATAGTTGGGAGTGTTGGATTTGACTAGACCAGGTGAAAATTGGACAATGAAATACGGTTCATGAAGAAAGAGGCTCCAGTGTTCTTGCCTGGAGAATTCCACAGACAGAGGGGCCTGGCTAGTTACAGTCCATGATGGTGCAAAGAGTTGGAAAATTGGGGAAAAAATGATGATGATTAACTATTGATTTAGTGTTTTTTTGTGCATGTCTAAATATAGAGGAAAATCATACAAAACTTTAACGCTCTAAAGATCATAAATGCAGACTCTTTGATTTTACATTAAAGCTGAAGGCTTTGGTACTTTAACCCTACTACAAAATCCTGTATTTTCTGTATCACAAAGCCTCTGATTACAAGCAATAGTCTACCTTATTCATCTGACTGTATACACCCAACATATTCATTGTTTTTGTTCAGCTACTCAGTCTTGTCTGACTCTTTGTGACCCCATGGACTGCAGCAAACCAGGCTTTTCTGTCCCTCGTCATCTCCCAGAGTTTGCCCAAATTCATGTCCATTGCATCTGTGATTCCATCCATCCATCTCATCTTCTGCAACCCTCTTCTCCTTCTGCCTTCAATCTTTCCCAGTATCAGTGTCTCTTCCAATGTGTTGACTCCTCACATTAGGTGGTCAAAGTATCGGAGCTTCTGCTTCAGCATCAGTCCTTCCAATGAATACTCAGGGTGGATTTCCTTCAGCATTAACGGGTTTGATCTTGCTTTCTAAGGGACAATCAAGAGTCTTCTCCAGCACCAAATGTCAAAAGCACCAGTTTTCTAGCCCTCTGCCTTCTTTATGACCCAGCTCTCAGTTAAACTCGTACTATATGTTGGATATTGTTCCAGAACCAGAAAATAAACAAGTCAAAGAATTCTAGACACTTAAGAACTTCAGTTGCAAAAGGGACAGATTTTGATACATTCACAAAGAAGAGTGAAAACTGCCTTGTGTTGAGAAGCATTAAAACCCCTAGTATGGAGATTTTAGTTATCTGCATGAGGGTGAGGGTCAGGTAGGGAGGGTGGAACTTAAAGCCAAGCGTTGAAAGGTGAATAGGTATTTACTCAGCAACGTATAAAGATATTGTAAATAATCAGAATAGTTGGGAGTGTTGGATTTGACTAGACCAGGTGAAAATTGGACAATGAAATACGGTTCATGAAGAAAGAGGCTCCAGTGTTCTTGCCTGGAGAATTCCACAGACAGAGGGGCCTGGCTAGTTACAGTCCATGATGGTGCAAAGAGTTGGACAAGACTGAGTGACTAACATACACAAGAGAGAGGCAGAGGTAAAATTACGAGTGGATGTTTTTTAAGCAATGATGATTAACTATTGATTTAGTGTTGTCTCCTATCTTACAAATTCATCACACTATTCTTCCCCCTTCTAGTTGCAGCCAAGTCAGAAAGATAAATGATAGGAAGGATCATTCTATATTATTCTCCTGAAAAGCTGGATCTCTATGCAGTCATTTTCTTCCCTATAAACCATGCCAATGTAGTCATGCTCATCTCTCATTCAGATTATTAGAAATTTTCATAGTAGATGTGTATAATCCCATTTCTTAGTCATCTGCCTAACTGGTGTTGCCTTAAATTGAATTCCCTGTACTCTTTCTTGATACATGGAACTGGCAGGCATCTCTAGTCTCAATCAGACTGTCATCAAGTCCAACCTCACTCTGTTCCCTGCAGGAAAGGTCAATGAATCCAAGAGAAAAGATGTTGAAGCAAGGAGACTGACTTTATTTTGAAAGCAGATGACTGAGAAGAGGGCAGGCTAACACCTCAAAATAACTTGGAGTTTGGATGCCAGATACTTTTATAGATTAGAGATGAAAAGGCCATTCATCTAGAAAACATCTAGAATGGCAAGCCTCAGGATGTGTTCATTTCTCTCCTCCTGCCATTTAAGGGTGGACAGGGTTCTGAACAAAGGCACTTTAATTTACAGTCAAGCAGAGGATCAGAGTCCTCCATGCAAGCCATTAAATATGATTATAATAACAAAGGCAATGAAAAACAAGTCAAATAAACAGTTTGAAAGGTGGAGTTAGAATTGGTTTCCTCTATGCAAGAAGACCATGATCAGATCAATCTTATTATCAACCTACTATCCAGGTTAACAATATATTTGGGTTTTATGAACCCTCTTCTTTAACCATTTTACTTCTGCTTTCAGAAGTAAATTATACCATTAACATGTGAAAGAGATATCTCAAAAGTCCTTAGGTCTTTCTTTTAATTTGATATGACAAGATTTTCTCTATTTTTTTTTTTTTTTTTTGGTTACACATAAGTTTAGAGACGTCTGTTGCCTTTATTTATTACTTTGTTTCAAAGCAGGAAAATCTTCTCAAAGTACTATGCTTGTGGTTTTTTCCAAAAAGCGAAATCAAAAACCAAAACAAATCCTTAAATTAACAAGCCATCATGGAAGTGTTTAAATACTACACATATAGCTTAATCAAATATTTTGCTTCTGTTTAGTAGGCTGGATACATTTTAAAAACGAAAGTGACTATTCTTTTCTGGAAGGATATGCTAATACCTGTGCTTTCTATAAACACATTGAACAGATAAAAGTGACTTGGAATGTCACCAACTCTTTAAATTTTAGTGTTAGTAAACTTCCTTAAAGTTTTCTTCAGATCTCAACAGTTAATCCATGAGAAAGATTTGGTAGTATTTTTATAGGCATTGATTGCTATCTGATAATTTGATGACATAGATTGATAAAACTGTGCTTTTTCTTTCCAAATTACATCATTATTTACTAATAATTGCTTATTAACACATCTGTCAGTTGTTTGCCCATAACAGATATGAGTAGTCTTGTAGCTTCAGCATCAGACATACAGGTGGGACTTTCCAATGTTTTTTCATTCTTAGTGATAATACCAATTCTTTTAATAAGTGAGAACAGGCTCATGTAATATATAAATGTTGCACAAAGATGATACGTTGGAAATTAAGGGTGAGGTGAGATTTTGTCCGAGTGAATGACAGAAGAAAAATCACTAGCAGAGAGATTTTTCTGTGTACATATTTTATCAGTTACTGAGAGAGAGATGGTGATGTCTCTTACTATAATTGTTGCACGGAGAAAACCAATTCTAACTAGTTGTTGCTAACTGTTTCTTTGACTTACTTTCCATTGCTTTGATTGTTATAATCATACTTAATGGCTTGCCTTGAGGACCCTGCCCCTCTGCCTGACTGTCAAAGTAAAATGCCTTTGTTCAAGAACCCTGTCCACCTGTAGATGGCAGGAAGAAAGCAGTTAACACACCTTGTGCCTGAGGCTTGCCATTCTAAGAGATGTTTGCAAGATTAATGGCCTTTTTGCTTTGCCTCCTCAGCTCCCTCCATCACTGATCTATAAAATAACCCGGCATCCAAACACCAATAAGGTGGTTTATTTTGAGATGCTAGCCTGCTGTCTCCTCAGTCAGCTGCTTTCTTAATAAAGTCGTTTTCCTTGCCTCAACACCTCGTCTCTCGGATTCATTGGCCTGTTGTGTGGCGAGCAGAGCAAACTTGGGCTCAGTAATGTAATCATAGACAAGTCTATTTCCCCTTTGCCTTCAATCAGATTTTGCTACATATATTTTTAAGTTTTGTGACTAGTTCATACACATTTAGAATATTTATCTTTCTTGGAGTACTGACACATTTATTCTTGTATGATATCCTTTCGTTAGTCCTAGTAAATTTTTATTCTGAAGTCCACTTTACTTGAATTTAATAGACCATTTTTTAAAACTTATGTTTGCATGTTATATCCTTTGTATTAGTGGTTTTTGACCAATTTAAGTGTTTATTTTTTTAAAAAGACATCCTATTGTATTTTATTTCTACAACACAGGGCTTATTTGGCTAAGGAGAAATTGACAATTTTATTTATTTATTTTTTAAATTTTTTATTTATTTATCTTTTGGGGGGATGGGGTGGGGAGGGAGGGATGGGGTGGGAGGGAGGGGATGGGCAGGCCTCTTCTGTTGGTCTTTCGTTTCTCTATTTTCATCCATCTTTGTTCTTTGGCCCGTGTGGGCCTCCCATCGCGGTGGCCTCTGTTGTTGCAGAGCGCGGCTCTGGGTGCAGGCGAGCCAGAGCTCGGCTCGAAGAAAAATCACTAGCAGAGAGATTTTTCTGTGTACATATTTTATCAGTTACTGAGAGAGAGATGGTGATGTCTCTTACTATAATTGTTGCACGGAGAAAACCAATTCTAACTAGTTGTTGCTAACTGTTTCTTTGACTTACTTTCCATTGCTTTGATTGTTATAATCATACTTAATGGCTTGCCTTGAGGACCCTGCCCCTCTGCCTGACTGTCAAAGTAAAATGCCTTTGTTCAAGAACCCTGTCCACCTGTAGATGGCAGGAAGAAAGCAGTTAACACACCTTGTGCCTGAGGCTTGCCATTCTAAGAGATGTTTGCAAGATTAATGGCCTTTTTGCTTTGCCTCCTCAGCTCCCTCCATCACTGATCTATAAAATAACCCGGCATCCAAACACCAATAAGGTGGTTTATTTTGAGATGCTAGCCTGCTGTCTCCTCAGTCAGCTGCTTTCTTAATAAAGTCGTTTTCCTTGCCTCAACACCTCGTCTCTCGGATTCATTGGCCTGTTGTGTGGCGAGCAGAGCAAACTTGGGCTCAGTAATGTAATCATAGACAAGTCTATTTCCCCTTTGCCTTCAATCAGATTTTGCTACATATATTTTTAAGTTTTGTGACTAGTTCATACACATTTAGAATATTTATCTTTCTTGGAGTACTGACACATTTATTCTTGTATGATATCCTTTCGTTAGTCCTAGTAAATTTTTATTCTGAAGTCCACTTTACTTGAATTTAATAGACCATTTTTTAAAACTTATGTTTGCATGTTATATCCTTTGTATTAGTGGTTTTTGACCAATTTAAGTGTTTATTTTTTTAAAAAGACATCCTATTGTATTTTATTTCTACAACACAGGGCTTATTTGGCTAAGGAGAAATTGACAATTTTATTTATTTATTTTTTAAATTTTTTATTTATTTATCTTTTGGGGGGATGGGGTGGGAGGGAGGGATGGGGTGGGGAGGGAGGGGGATGGGCAGGCCACTTCTGTTGGTCTTTCGTTTCTCTATTTTCATCCATCTTTGTTCTTTGGCTCCTGTGGGCCTCCCATCGCGGTGGCCTCTGTTGTTGCAGAGCGCCGGCTCTGGGTGCAGGCGAGCCAGAGCTCCGGCTCGGTAATTGGACACATGGGTCCAGCCACTCCGTGGCATGTGGGATCTTCTCAGGCCAGGGATCAAACTGGCGCCCCTTGCACTGCAAGGCGGTGTCCTTACCCACTGGATCACCAGGGGAAGCCTGACAATTTTAGATTCTTATAGTAAAAAATCATCTCAGTGGTCTTCCAGTCCAAATTTCTTAATGTACAGACAGAGGAATTAACATCCAGAGGGATGAAGCGTGTTTTGCTCAGGTCCTACATTGAATTAGAGGCAAAGCTGAGGATCCTGTATGATTTCAAGGGTCAAGGCATTTGAGTGGTGCCCTGGGCTTTCACAGTCCTCAGGACTATGCTGCAGATTCATTCTTTTTATAGATTTATCTATTTTCTTTCTATTCCACTATACATGTCCCAGTTCTCAACTTCACAATGAGATATTGGATGGGCAATAGCAATGACACTGGTTACCAAGTGTTGCATGGGTGGTTACGGATTTTTTAAAAAAGTAGTTTATGTTTTTCTGTTCTTTATTAGTCACAATATGCCTTCATTTTTAAAGTGAGTTTCTTGTAGATGCTCTAAAGTTGAATCTTATCTTTCATCCCACTTGACAGTCTGTATTTTAATTGATATGAATAGACTATTGTATTGAATGTTATTATTGATAAGGTAAGATTAAAATACTACCTTGGTAGACATTTCCTAATTTATTTCCTGTCTGTTCTTATTTCTTTTTCCTCTTTTTCTGCCATTTTTTGATTAAAAAGATTTCAAAATCAGTTGCATCTATACTATGGACTAATTTATAGCTTGAAAATATTTTAAATATTGTTCTAGGGCCTATATTATACATCTTAAAATAATAAGACTATCTTCAAATAATATTGTGGCACTTCTAATATTGAGATGTTGTTATTCAGTTGTTAAGCCCTGTCTGACTCTTTGTGATGCCATGGAATGTGACCCCTGCCAAGCCCTTTTATCCATGGGATTTCCAGGCAAAAATGGGCTTAGAGTAGGTTGCCATTTCCTTCTCCAGGAGATCTTCCCAACCCAGGGACAAAACCCACATCTCCTTCATTGGCAGGAAGATTCTTTGCCACCTAGCCACCAGAGAAGCCATGTAGTTCAGTTCATTTCAGTCGCTCAGTTGTGTCTCTTTGCGACCCCATGGACTGCAGCACGCCAGGCTTCCCTGTCCTTTACCATCTCCCAGAGTTTGTTCCAACTCATGTCCATTGAGTCAGTGATGCCATCCAACCATCCTACTCTCTGTTGCCCCCTTCTCTTTCTGTCTTCTATGCTTCCCAGTGTCAGGGGCTTTTCCATCGTGTTATCTCTTCACATCAGGTTGCCAACAAATTGGAACTTCATCTTCAGGGTCAGTCCTTCTAACGAATATTCGGGGTTTATTTCCTTAAGGATTGACTGGTTTGATTTTTCAGTCCAAGGGACTCTCAAGAGTCTTTTCCAATACCACAATTTAAAGGAATCAATTATTTGGTGCTCAGCCTCCTTTATGGTCCAATTTTCACATCCATACATGACTACTGGAAAAAAACATAGCTTTGACCATAGACCTAAGGATTTATGATAGTATATTTCCAATGCCTCTTCCCATTCCTTATATTGTGTTTGTCACATTGTGTTTGTCATGTATTTTGTTTTTACCTGTGCTATAATCACACAGTATATTGAACTTGCTTTGCTTTAGTTTCCTTTTAGAAAATTTACTATTAATGGAATATGTTTTATTTTTGTCCCATTTTCATGTTTTGTGGCACTTGTTTCTCATATAATACATCTGCATGAAGAACTTCCCTAACATATCCTTCATTGCAAATTTGCAGATTCCCTCTGTTTTCATCTGTCTGAAAGAGTCTATATTCCCACTTCAACTTAGAAGGATATTTCACTGGGGTGCCAACTCACCATCTGGTACAGGCTTGAGAAAGTCAGAAGAGCAAACGTCAGCTTTCTGCTATGTTACAAAAATTCTGTTTAACAAACAATAGTCATGTCCTATCAAACAATACTAATCCAGTGAAATCCAAGGATTATGAAATATTGTCTCAGCAAATCAAAATAGTTGAGTTGTGGGAATTAGGATACTACTTTTAATGACTTGAATGTGGTGTAAGTAAGTCTATTTAAGAATAAAAGCACATCCCCATGTTAAAAATCTTGGAGCAAAGAGAACAGTAAAGGGTAGGAGACATGTCAAACAAGAATTGATCCCTAATCTTGGGAGACTGCTATCCTAGCCTACTTGAATGTATTCATTGAACTACAACTAAACAGCTTAGCTTCTGCTCTGCCTAGTCGATGGAACTCAATAGTGATTAAGCCATGATCCAAAGGGTGCCAATATCTAATGCCAACTGCAATAATTAGAAAATTAATGCTTTCACTGCTTTTAAGAATGGAAGACTAGAAGGGACAGAGAGTTGGAGCCACTATTAAATATTCTACTAATTCATCTATAAATAAGTATTGTTGCTTTCTTTTGAGAGACTGGTATTGGTTTATCATTTTCCAAGTATAAAGTTTTAAGAACATTGGAATATGGTCCACTACCCTGTCCTAAATAAATCTGTCCTAAATAAAGCCAATTCCAGGGAAAAACAGGAAACAAACTGAGTTCTAAAACCCATATTTACCTACTTGTCAAGTTCAAACACAAAAACATAACTTTCCTCTATAAGCAATCCAAATTAGATCATGTTTTATGTTCTTCTATGTTTTTAGCAGGTTTCCTCTATCTGTGATGGTTTATTTACTCCTAAGTAATATACTCCAATATTTTTTAATGTTAGATAATTGCTATTTTGCTATGGAAAGGACAGCAACTTCCAATGATACATAAAAGGCAATTACATAGATGAGTTAAAAAACATAAAGCAAGGGCTGAGCAGCCTCTGTGTGTGTGTGTGTGTGTGTGTGTGTGTGTGTGTGTGTGTGTGTGTGTGTGTGTGTCTGTGCGTAGTATGTGTGTGAGTGTATGTATGTGAGGGCTCTGGGGGTATTTCTAGAAGATTTAAAGAAAACTACAAAAGTCTACTCCCCTGATTTCTCAGTGGTCCTAAAGCTTCTTAGAATATATAGTCAAAGAGCTGTAGAATCCTACCAGAGTGACATTTCTTCATGTCATCACATTGCTGCAGCCAACTTTTCTCCTCAGGTTCTTATTCTCTGGCATTGCTTCCCTGGTGATTGACAGCCTTTGTGGAATGCCTTCTCTCTTCCTTCACGCCTTGTGGTCCTCTCCCTGCCTTTGGCTCCTGCTGTCCTCCTGACTAGACAAACAGCCCTCTGGGTGGTGGAATCTTGTTGCTTAGCTCAAAGAAATACAAACAGAGTCAGATGTTACTGTGAACTTTCCATTTAGACACAGTTTGTCAGTTTTTGTGAAAGCACTTTCTGTCAAAATCTTTCCTCTGATTTTAAAAGGAAAAACAGAAGAAAACAAAGGATTTAAAATTGCAGAATGTGCACTTGAATATTTGAAGCCAGAATCAAAGAGATGAAATGAAATGACCATAGTAATTAAACCACTGCAATAATACAACAGACCGGCTTGTCCAGTTAATACTGGAGGTAACTGCATCTTAGAACAGGTAACTGCCCTTGTTGACACATTCATATAAAAAAGTAGAACCTAAATTCGATTCCATCAATAACATCAGTCTTAGGTTCTTTCATCTACAAAACATTATTGTCAGTGCTAGAGCATGGTGACAGTTTTTTGAGATGCTGAAATGCCTGGCATTAGGTTCTTTCATCTCAAAACATTATTGTCAGTGCTAGAGCATGTTTTATGTTCTTCTATGTTTTTAGCAGGTTTCCTCTATCTGTGATGGTTTATTTACTCCTAAGTAATATACTCCAATATTTTTTAATGTTAGATAATTGCTATTTTGCTATGGAAAGGACAGCAACTTCCAATGATACATAAAAGGCAATTACATAGATGAGTTAAAAAACATAAAGCAAGGGCTGAGCAGCCTCTGTGTGTGTGTGTGTGTGTGTGTGTGTGTGTGTGTGTGTGTGTGTGTGTGTGTGTGTCTGTGCGTAGTATGTGTGTGAGTGTATGTATGTGAGGGCTCTGGGGGTATTTCTAGAAGATTTAAAGAAAACTACAAAAGTCTACTCCCCTGATTTCTCAGTGGTCCTAAAGCTTCTTAGAATATATAGTCAAAGAGCTGTAGAATCCTACCAGAGTGACATTTCTTCATGTCATCACATTGCTGCAGCCAACTTTTCTCCTCAGGTTCTTATTCTCTGGCATTGCTTCCCTGGTGATTGACAGCCTTTGTGGAATGCCTTCTCTCTTCCTTCACGCCTTGTGGTCCTCTCCCTGCCTTTGGCTCCTGCTGTCCTCCTGACTAGACAAACAGCCCTCTGGGTGGTGGAATCTTGTTGCTTAGCTCAAAGAAATACAAACAGAGTCAGATGTTACTGTGAACTTTCCATTTAGACACAGTTTGTCAGTTTTTGTGAAAGCACTTTCTGTCAAAATCTTTCCTCTGATTTTAAAAGGAAAAACAGAAGAAAACAAAGGATTTAAAATTGCAGAATGTGCACTTGAATATTTGAAGCCAGAATCAAAGAGATGAAATGAAATGACCATAGTAATTAAACCACTGCAATAATACAACAGACCGGCTTGTCCAGTTAATACTGGAGGTAACTGCATCTTAGAACAGGTAACTGCCCTTGTTGACACATTCATATAAAAAAGTAGAACCTAAATTCGATTCCATCAATAACATCAGTCTTAGGTTCTTTCATCTACAAAACATTATTGTCAGTGCTAGAGCATGGTGACAGTTTTTTGAGATGCTGAAATGCCTGGCATATCATGGCCATTCAGGGAACAGATATTTGTGGAAAGAAATTTATGTGAACAATCATAAATATATCTTAGCGTATAGAATGTGATAGTGGCAGTTTAGTTATGAAGTCATGTTCGACTCTTTAGCAACCCCGTGGACTGAAGTCCACCAGCCTCCTCTGTCCATAGGATTTCCTAGGCAAAAATACTAGAGTGACTTTCTAGTTCCTTCTCCAAGTGAATATATATCAACTTAAATATTATGGAAAGGACTTTCAAAAATATTTTCAAAAAAAATGATTACATTTTAATGTATTAATATTTTATGATGTATATACACGTCACAATGGATTTTGTTCATAGTAAAATGTGACAATCATTTCTAAAGAAGAAAAACATCAGATAATTATGTCCATAGATGCTTAAGAAGATTTTTTAAAATTCGACATTTTTAATTTAAAGAAAAGTCAGTCAAACAGACATAGATATTTACTTAACATCTATCTCAGACATTATACTCCATAGTGAAAAAACTCACTATAAAGAGGTAAGAAAAATACCCCCAGTCTCTGCCAAAACTGCTAAAAATTAAACTGGAAATACTGGTCATTTAGTTTAAATAAGTGAAACGGGATTAAAAATGTGAAAAAATAAGACATAATACTTACCAATGATATGGTTATTTATATAGAAAACCCCAGAATGAGAGATTTAATTTAAAATTACTACAAAGTGTAAATTAGAGGCATACAAATAGTGTCATAAGAATACATATATGCGGGGACCTTCCGCAGAAAGGGAAGGCAGCGGGATTGCCCCCGACTGAATCAGGAGATCTCGGAGAAAGGCAAATCTTGAGCTGCCCGCCCCGCAGCCCCCTGGCTCAGGCAGGGGACAATCAGACGCGACAGCGGTTCCGTCGGAGCGGTTCCACTTTATTAGAGTAAACTAACAGTTTTTATAGGCAAACGAAGGGGGGTTTGCAAGGGACTTCCTATAGTTACACCAATCAAGCTAAAGGTCGAGCAATCACATATCTACATTGCAATAGGAACTCACGGTGAGCCTGCATTGCCCAGAGCGCGGAAACCAGGGGGATCAATCAGAAGTTTTGACAATGGACCTTAGATCATGCCCTGTCTCTTCCTGTAGGCATCCTTTTAGCACCAACTGCAAATATGTGCTTAAGCTTCCCTATGCTTGCAAAAGCCCTCTTTCCTTCAGGGCCCCACACATACACAGATAGAAGTAGATTTCATATTCACCACTAACCTGATAGAAAACATCAATGATGAAAAACAATTTACAATAACAAAACATTATATGAGAATAAATGAACAGATTGTTTGTTAAACATAAAATTGTACTTAAGGGAAAGACATACTAGGGTAAGTAGTGTACTCAGTCATGTTGAAATCTTTTGTGAACCCTTGCACTGTAGCCTACTAGGCTCCTCTGTCCCTGTAATTCACCAGGCAAGAATACAGGAGTGGGTTGCCATGTCCTTCCCCGGGGGATCTTCCCACCCCAGGGACCAAACTTGTGTCTCTTGCATCTTCTTCACTGGCAGGCAGGTTCTTTACCCATAATGCCACCTTGGAAAAGAAGTCCTATGTATGAGAAAACTCAGCAATATTAAGACATTAGTTCTCACTGATTTAATTTAGAAATTTACATGATGTATGTAAAATTTTCAAGTGTCTTGTTTTATATATTGTAGAATCAAAAGTGGATGTTAATATGCATTTGGGAAAATCACAGAAAACGCAAGCACTGGAGGGGAAAATTTTCAAGAATGGTGGAACTGTTCTACCAGGTATTGAAATATATTATTAAACTTCAAAAATCAGAACAACGTGAGACTAGAATGTGAATAGACAAGATAGAAAAATCAGTGGGAAGAGAATTGTTATTGGCACTGACATAATAATATAGTATATGATAATGGCATATTTCTAATTAGTGGGAGAAAAGTCTATTCACTAAAATTTTTTGAGACTGCAGGATAATATATGTCTTTCTCTACATCTTACACCATGTAACATGTTTTCCCTCTACTTCTTTTTTGTAGCAATATATTTGATATAGAGCATTGTGCAAATTTAAAATGTACGTGTTAATTGCATATATTTGCAGTAATATGATTATCATGTAGCAATGATTAGTGCTTCTATATGGTTACATAATTTCATTGCTTTTTGGAGTTTGAATCATTACATTCTAGTCTTTTAGTTAATCTGATGGTTAAAATAGAATATTGTGTTCTATATTCACTGAACTATGCATTGAATCTCCAGGGCTTATTTCCTACTTGCTTCAAGTTTATACCTTTAAACATTTTTCCTATCCTGCATCACCCCACCTCTAATCCCCTGGTAATAAATAGCATTTTACTTTCTGTTTTCACAATTTTTTTAGATACTGCATACAAAGTGATATTATGTAGTATTTGTCTTTCTCTGTCTGAATTATCTCACTTGTATATGCTCAAGTTTCATCCATGTTGCAAATGGCAAAATGTCCTTCTTTTTGCATGAGCAAATAATATTCTAGTACGTGTGTGTGTGTGATGTAGTGTTTTCATGCTTTGGCTATTGCAAATAATAGTGCAATAAAGATGGGAGTGAACGTATCTTCTCAATATCCTATTTTCATTTCCTTTGGGCATATAAACAGAAGTGGAAATGTTGGTGGATTGTATGGTAGATCTATTTACAATATATTGAGGAACTTCCTTTGGTTTTCCACAGTGGTTGAACCTATATACGTTTCTACCAGCAGTGTACAAGGGCTCCTGAAAAGTAAAAAAAAATGAAGCATATGTTAAGAATTACAGAGACTATAGGTGTATATCTTCGGGTACAAGTCGAGTGAAACTATCTGATTCAATGAGTATATGTTCTGACATGAACATACTTGTAGCTTTTCCAATGCCCTTTAAAGTCAATAATAAAAAATATACTTGGGGTTTTTCAAGCCCATAAAATTTAGAAAAACTTGATGTCAGAGTAAAGCTGAAGGACTATGTAAGGGAAAATGAAACACCTACATGATTTCAGTTATCAGTCATAACGAAAGCATAAATTTTTCCAAAGCAAATATATTACAGAAACCAAGAAAAAAAGAAACTACCATCTTCTTAGTTTTAACCTTCCTAAATGACTGTGAATCACTGTTAGTTATACAGAATCTGTTTTATCCGAGTTTAAACTCTACTAGGAGAACTCAGGCACCAATAGTAATTCTGCTACAAATTCAGAATTTTTCAAATCTTAAAGAGAATTTAAATTCATTCTAATCTTCAGATCACTAGGGTCTTCAAACGAGATATCCCAGTTTTCCAGGGGTAGTCTGGTTTATGTATGTTGTTCCAAGTAACTACCTATAGCTCACCCCCATCTCACACTCAGGAGTGCTCTAGTTTGAAGGATGACATACGTGTGGCTACCCTTTCTGAGTCTGGCTTCAAATGGTATGAATACTTGGAGACAATGAATTCTGCCAGAACACTGCTCCACACAATTTTCAGTTCTCAGGTTTACATTTGGTAATATTTCAACGCTCAAATACATATGTTTAAAATAATATACTCTCCTACAGACAGACAAGATAAGTCAGACTTATCTTGACTTACTAACTGTAAGTGTATGAAGGCTGCCACTATAACCGAAGGCAGGAACAACTTTAGAGCCTCTTGGGAGCAGGAGGTCTCTACAGAGAGTATATGTACACAGGTTCTGTCTGTTTTTGAGATTTGTCTTTTGTGAGCAAGATACTGCCTGCTCCATTCAGGACAGTGCTTCAAGGAAATAACTCAGTCTTTTGGTGTCAGATTACCAATGGAGATTACCCTTGTCCTGGGAAAAGCATCTCAGGCCAGTACCAGGGGAAAACCCCTGTTTATAGAAATGGTGATCCTGAATAAGCCCGTCCAAACCCAGAGAGAATTCCTTTACTGTGTGTGCTGGGCTGGGCAGTGTTTGCTGAGGCAGCTTCCATGAGAGAATCAGAATTCCACGTGGCTGTCAATCTAAAGACGAGACTGTGCATCTGCCCTTTAGAACTGCACTGTGGTTTAATATGTCACCAGGTGTTTGAAGGAGTCTGATGCTGGTAAGATGTGCTTGTTTCCACTAAGTAGAAAAACAGAAACCAAGAAAAAAAGAAAACCCTACCATCTTCTTGGTTTTAACCTTCCTAAATGACTGTGAATCACTGTTAGTTATACAGAATCTGTTTTATCCGAGTTTAAACTCTACTAGGAGAACTCAGGCACCAATAGTAATTCTGCTACAAATTCAGAATTTTTCAAATCTTAAAGAGAATTTAAATTCATTCTAATCTTCAGATCACTAGGGTCTTCAAACGAGATATCCCAGTTTTCCAGGGGTAGTCTGGTTTATGTATGTTGTTCCAAGTAACTACCTATAGCTCACCCCCATCTCACACTCAGGAGTGCTCTAGTTTGAAGGATGACATACGTGTGGCTACCCTTTCTGAGTCTGGCTTCAAATGGTATGAATACTTGGAGACAATGAATTCTGCCAGAACACTGCTCCACACAATTTTCAGTTCTCAGGTTTACATTTGGTAATATTTCAACGCTCAAATACATATGTTTAAAATAATATACTCTCCTACAGACAGACAAGATAAGTCAGACTTATCTTGACTTACTAACTGTAAGTGTATGAAGGCTGCCACTATAACCGAAGGCAGGAACAACTTTAGAGCCTCTTGGGAGCAGGAGGTCTCTACAGAGAGTATATGTACACAGGTTCTGTCTGTTTTTGAGATTTGTCTTTTGTGAGCAAGATACTGCCTGCTCCATTCAGGACAGTGCTTCAAGGAAATAACTCAGTCTTTTGGTGTCAGATTACCAATGGAGATTACCCTTGTCCTGGGAAAAGCATCTCAGGCCAGTACCAGGGGAAAACCCCTGTTTATAGAAATGGTGATCCTGAATAAGCCCGTCCAAACCCAGAGAGAATTCCTTTACTGTGTGTGCTGGGCTGGGCAGTGTTTGCTGAGGCAGCTTCCATGAGAGAATCAGAATTCCCACGTGGCTGTCAATCTAAAGACGAGACTGTGCATCTGCCCTTTAGAACTGCACTGTGGTTTAATATGTCACCAGGTGTTTGAAGGAGTCTGATGCTGGTAAGATGTGCTTGTTTCCACTAAGTAGAAAAACAGAAAATGCCCAATTCCCAAAGAAACATAAAAAAGAAGAAAAGCAGATCAGAAAACAAAGTAGAATTTTGCCAATAGCTACACAAATTCCCTTAGGGATTTGCTCTCAAGGGAGAGGCTGAGTTGGAGCACAACACTTCCATTTTAAGCTTGAACATCCCCTGCTCAATCCCATATATTTCCATTTACCTGTGGAAAACTTTATATAAAAAGTAAACATTGCAACTTTAGCCCCATATATTTTCACTGATGAATTGTGTCAAATGTGCAATAAAAAATCAATACCATTCTTGTCAAAACTCTTCAGGAAAGAAGAGGAGGAAAAGTTGCCAGACCATTTTCAGGAGCCAGAATAGCCCTGAAACCAAAAGCTGACCAATATTTCAAGACAATTTTAGGCTATAGATGTGAAATTCCTCAAGGAAATATTAGCAAAACAAATTCAATGGTATATTAAAAGGATGATCATATTCAAAGGATGTCATAACTAATTGAGTTTGTGATACCAGAAATACTAGAGTGAATTCATATTTGCAAATAAATCTGTTTGCCCAAATGAGAGAATAAAGGAAAAATTACATGGGCATACAATAAAAAGAAAAACGGAAAGCTTTGGACACTTCCTCACACCAAACACACAATTCCTTTTCTCTTTTCCCAATTACTATGAGATTTTTTCATACATTTTATTTTTACATTGTAGAACACTATATTATTATAACATTTGCTAATAGTCATATTAAAGGAAATATAAATTGTATGACACATATAATTTTACAACATAAGTACTGTTTCCAGCAATTTCCATTCTTTTGTGAAGACTCATATTTCCATGTACCTCCCAGGTGGCACTAGTGGAAAAGAACCCACCTGTCAATTCAGGAGACATAACAGATGTAGGCTTGATCCCTGGATTAGGAAGATCCCTTGAGAAGGGCATGGAAATTTACTCCAGTATTCTTGCTTAGAGAATCCCATGGACAGAAAAGCCTGGCAGGCTACTGTCTATAGCATCACACAGAGTCAGACATGACAGAAGTGATTTAGTATGCATGCACACACATTTCCATATTGCTTTATTTTTCTTCTGACTAAAGGACTTTTAAGCTCTCTTGTAGTGTAGATCTCCTAGTGATATTTGGTTCTAGCTCATGAATGTCTGAAAAACCTACCATTTTCATTTTTGAGATTTACTTTTTCTGGATATAAAATCATATGATGAGAATTTTTTCTTTTAGTACTTTAAAGAGTTGTGTTTTTTTTTTTAATTTTGGCCTCTTTTATTGGTTTTTTATGTTTATTTTCATCCATCTTTATTCTTTGGCCTGTGTGGGCCTCCCATTGCAGTGACCCCTCTTGTTGCAGAGCACCAGCTCTGGGCACATGCACTCCAGAGTGCTGGCTCGTAAGTGCACACTCCAGTCCAGCCACATGTGGGATGTTCCTGGGCCAGGGATCGAACCAATGCCCCTTGCACTGCAAGGCAAACTCCTTACCTATTAGACCACCAGGGAAGCTCTAGAGATTTTTAATACTCTGTTTCCTCACATTATTTCCAATGAGAAAGCTGATATTTTTATATGTATTCTAGAGAAGTAATACTTTTTTTTTTGGTCTGCCTGCTTTTAGGATCTTCTCTTCTTAAGTGTTTTGAGAAGTCCAGTTTCAATGTATCTTTGCATAGTTTCTTTCACATAGTGTTCAGGTTTTTTGAGATTTTTCGATATATAAGGTTGTGGTTTGCATCATTTTTAAAATGTTTTGATTTCTTCAAAAAGAATTTTTGCCTTTATTTTCTTTCCTACTTGCATCCAGAAAATACTCTTAAAACAGTGAGCTAAAGTGATAATAGAACT
This sequence comes from Tragulus kanchil, assembly GCA_022376925.1. Classification (NCBI taxonomy): domain Eukaryota; kingdom Metazoa; phylum Chordata; class Mammalia; order Artiodactyla; family Tragulidae; genus Tragulus; species Tragulus kanchil. Next base: position 12,401,533 of record JAIOJX010000030.1, read on the forward strand.
CATCTCATTGGTTTCCTGTCTCTCAGGGATTAGTGGTACTCAATACTTGATGTCCACTATCTTAAAACCCACTATTTTACATATTTTTTGTCAAGTTTTGTTGGTTTTTTTAGGCAGGAAGTTAAATTTTGTTTCTGTTACTACATCTTTGTGGGATACAGAATCCCAGAGTTCTCAGATACTCTTGAGAAAATCATTAGAGACTTGGTTTTGATTCTTGGGTTGGGGAGATGCCCTGGAGTTATAAATGGCAACCCACTCCAGTACTCTTACCTGGGAATCCCATTGACAGAGGAGCCTGCTGACTATAGTCCATGGAGTCACAAAGAGTTGGAAACAAAACAGTACACATTTTAAAAATAGTGAAGCTAGGATTCAAAACCAGAAATATGATTCAGATCTCAAACTCTTTACTTCTGCCTTACTTTTTAGATATACTTACCTTAGAATATCAATATTAATGCATTTTTGATAAGCCACAGTATCAATACAATTAATCTCTTCTACTCTATGCTTCTAATTACTATTTTTTGTAACTTCAAAATTTATGTTTTTCAATCCAGAACTCTCTAAGATCCTTCAAACATCTTCAACATCATCACAAATGAGGTTTTTATTACTTCCCTCCAAGTATAATTGTCTTAATTTTTATATGCTTATTGGAATTCCATGAATGTGTATCTAGAATCCCTATTTCTAATTCCTTCCTACTATTTTTTAACTTCCAATTTTGCTTGAGAGAATCTTAAACTTTCTACAAAGTTGCAAGTGTAATACCAAGGATTGTTTCCCTGAACCATTTGACAGTACTAAAATATTGCTGATATAATGCACTATCCCCTTTAAATACTTTAATGTGTACTTCCTAAACATAAGAACATTCTCACAGTACAACCATGAAAATCAGGAAATTTGCTACAGTACCCCGTTGTTGCCTAGTAACCAAGTCATGTCCAGCTCTTCTCAACCCTGTGGACTGTAGCATGCCAGGTTTCCCTGTCCCTCACCATCTCCCAGAGCTTGCCCAATTTCATGTCCACTGAATCAGTGATGCTATACAACCACATCATTATACGTTGGGCTCTTCTCCTTCTGCTTTCAGTCTTTCCCATCATTGGGATATTTTCCAATAAATCAGCTGTTCGCATCAGGTGGCCAAAGTATTGGAGTTTTAGCTTTAGCATCAGTCCTTTCAAAGAGTATTAAGGGATTTCCTTTAGGATTGATATTTTACATATTTTTTGTCAAGTTTTGTTGGTTTTTTTAGGCAGGAAGTTAAATTTTGTTTCTGTTACTACATCTTTGTGGGATACAGAATCCCAGAGTTCTCAGATACTCTTGAGAAAATCATTAGAGACTTGGTTTTGATTCTTGGGTTGGGGAGATGCCCTGGAGTTATAAATGGCAACCCACTCCAGTACTCTTACCTGGGAATCCCATTGACAGAGGAGCCTGCTGACTATAGTCCATGGAGTCACAAAGAGTTGGAAACAAAACAGTACACATTTTAAAAATAGTGAAGCTAGGATTCAAAACCAGAAATATGATTCAGATCTCAAACTCTTTACTTCTGCCTTACTTTTTAGATATACTTACCTTAGAATATCAATATTAATGCATTTTTGATAAGCCACAGTATCAATACAATTAATCTCTTCTACTCTATGCTTCTAATTACTATTTTTTGTAACTTCAAAATTTATGTTTTTCAATCCAGAACTCTCTAAGATCCTTCAAACATCTTCAACATCATCACAAATGAGGTTTTTATTACTTCCCTCCAAGTATAATTGTCTTAATTTTTATATGCTTATTGGAATTCCATGAATGTGTATCTAGAATCCCTATTTCTAATTCCTTCCTACTATTTTTTAACTTCCAATTTTGCTTGAGAGAATCTTAAACTTTCTACAAAGTTGCAAGTGTAATACCAAGGATTGTTTCCCTGAACCATTTGACAGTACTAAAATATTGCTGATATAATGCACTATCCCCTTTAAATACTTTAATGTGTACTTCCTAAACATAAGAACATTCTCACAGTACAACCATGAAAATCAGGAAATTTGCTACAGTACCCCGTTGTTGCCTAGTAACCAAGTCATGTCCAGCTCTTCTCAACCCTGTGGACTGTAGCATGCCAGGTTTCCCTGTCCCTCACCATCTCCCAGAGCTTGCCCAATTTCATGTCCACTGAATCAGTGATGCTATACAACCACATCATTATACGTTGGGCTCTTCTCCTTCTGCTTTCAGTCTTTCCCATCATTGGGATATTTTCCAATAAATCAGCTGTTCGCATCAGGTGGCCAAAGTATTGGAGTTTTAGCTTTAGCATCAGTCCTTTCAAAGAGTATTAAGGGTTGATTTCCTTTAGGATTGACTGGCTTGATCTCCTTGCTTTCCAAGGGACTCTCAAGAGTCTTCTCCAGCACCACAGTTCTAAAGCATCAATTCCTCGGCACTCTGCCACCATCTATAGTACCCTATTAATTTCTAATCCTCATATCTCATTCAGGTTCTGCCCCAACACCCATGATAGCAAAAGTATCTGATTCAGAATTACAGATTCTGCTGAAGGTTCACATCTCTGGTTGTCTTCAATCTTGGTCAATTATTCAGTCTTTGACTTTCATAATTTAGATGCTTGTGACTCTATATACCAGATATTTTATAGAATGTTTCTTACCTTATTCTTGAACATCCCACCTGACTAAGTGGTAAAGAATCCACCTGCCAATGCAGGAGATGCAGGTTTGATCTCTGCATCTGGAAGACACCTGTGAGGAAGAAATGACAACCCACTCCAGTGTTCAGACCTGAGAAACCTCAGGCACAGTGGAGTACAGCAAGCTCCATCCATAGGGCCACAGAGAGTCAAGCATGACTGAGTACACGTGCAGCTTGTACTGGTCTGATGTTTCTTGAGATTAGGTGTAAACTGTGCTCCTTTGATTATGAAAGTAATTCTCTTGTTTTTATCATTTCATCCTATGAGATGATACATGACTTTGATAGTTCCTTTACTGATTATGTTCACTAATCACTTGTTAGACTTCTCAGCTATAAAGACTTCTTACGGACCTCTCAGGCCATAAATATTTTAACAACTACAGAGGGACTGTAAACATCTTGTAACTTACAAACTTCAAAATACCTAGTTCAGTATTCAGATTGACCCATGGTTCTCTATTTTTAAAAAATTGGTTATAATTTGTTAATATCATTTTTTTGATGTCAAATTGATGACCAGGTTGAACCAATGAGAGTCCATGCAAGTTGACTTCTGTGACCTTTTAACCTGTAACATTTCATCTTTGAGTATTTCTACTCTAGCATAAGATATTTCAAGCTTGTCTTGATTTTTCCCTGCCCCAGTTCTGAAATCAGCTATTTCTTCAAGGAGTCTTATTTTCCTTTCAATAGAAAATAATTTTTAGAAACCAACATCCAGATGCTAGGTTTGCTCAATGCTATAGTAAGGCTGGCATTCATGTTGCTTACCGTGTATTCTAGAATATAGAGGAGAAAAGTCATTATATCTTTATGAAACACAAAAATTTACCTGTGCAATACAGAGGCATTTCAACTGTATCAGAGCAGATTATATGAACAGGGTTTATATGAATGATTAAAGTTTCACCATGACTTTGATACTCTGTCAATACAAGTTGGTTATAGTTTTCGTCCTATAAAATGATGCATGTAATTGGGCATAAAGATAGATGTACCTTTATATTCTCACATTTATCCTTACAATTTCCTTGTCATGCTTAGTTTGGCTAGAAGAAATGGGGAGTAATTTTTCATTTATTTTTTGTTTTCCTCACCCCAAGAGGGCCCACATAGTTTATGAAAATATAACTGTATTCTTTTTCACAGCTGTTTGCATGGACATTTTACATTACCACCAAGAATCATTCCACAATCAGATATAGTTTGTATTACTTCACAGCTTTTGCTTATAATTTATGAAGCAGATAGGATTTTGTTTGATTTCCCCAAGCTTCACTGAACCTGTAGCTTTGGGAACAAAATTTATTTTGACTGGAAAGCTGAATAAACACAATTTTACAGTTTTAACTGGAAGCATTTATCAAATTCATTGAGTTAAAATAGTGGCATAATTCAGCAGAATATGTACGTGTTTTCTACTCTCTTTTAATATTAAATGTGTCAACATTTGAGGATATACATTAGGCCACAGACAGTAGACTACACAGGATAAAACGTGATTTTCCATTGATTCTAAAATGCTTGCATTTGTTTTAATATGTGCTATTTATAAAGTATGTGTATGCTTCTAACCTCCATTCAATTTATTTGGCAAATTTGATTTTGGCATGTCTTTTGTAGTAGTCTATATTTTGACCAAATATGTTAAAGAAGTAATTTGGGAGATTAGAATTCAGAAAAAAAATGTAAGCACTTGATTGTTCTTGGGTTAAAGTAAAATTTTGGTGTATTTCCAGGAAATGTTCTCCTGATAGCAAAACTATTTTCAACTTCTTAATTTATAGATCACAAAACATGTACCATTCCAAAGAAAGTATGCTTTTTTGGTAACATGATGTAAAATGATTACAAATAGATTTCAACCAATTCTTTGAAATATAGGCAGATAAAATATAAAACATAGGTCATAATTCTTATTCTTATCTTCATGGAACATTAACCCTTTGAGCTGAATGAAATATAATAAATGTTCTTTTAGATATAACAGAGACCTGTGGTAACACATGAAAATTTTGAGAGTATTTGTTTTTTCTTTCTTCTTTTTAATCTGTGTGTTCCATTCAAAGTGAGCTGATTCAGACATAGGATAAGTGCTAATTTGGTCAGAGGGTAAAGTTTGTTTTGGGTGAAATGATTAACATTTTCAGAAGATCCAAAAAGCTTCTCTTAGATTGATTTATACTTTCACTCAGTATCAGTAACAGAAAATTTGAAGAGCCACAATATAATATTAGTTTGAGACAAAATATGGATCCAATAACACTGGAACAAAAGGAAAATAGGATTATGTTTGTTTAGGCCAGATAGAAGAGAACTTTAATATCATTATACTCTGTTCAATTTCTTTAATTTAATGCAAATAGATATTCTTCCTGCCTCTAATCTTGGCCATTTTAGTTGATTCAAAAAATTGAACTCTAGTTTATCTTTCAAATACCATATCTCATCCAAAAGACTGGAAGAAAATTCTGGCAAAATATACATGTGAAAAAGTCTTTGCATCCAGAATATATAAGATTCTCTGAAAACCCAATAAGAAGAAAAGCAAACATCCCAACAAAGATGTAAAAGAAGTGAAGACCCTTAATTAAAATTATATGGACAGCTTATAATAGTATCTATATAATTAGTAATATATCTAACTATATATGGAAGGAAAATAATAAAAACATGGATGTTAAATATATCAGTAGTCATAGGAAAAATGCAAATTGTCATTTTGTGAGTAGTTTTATATTTTTGAAACCAAATATGTTTAAAGAAGTAATTTGGGAGATTAGAATTCAGAAAAAAAATGTAAGCACTTGATTGTTCTTGGGTTAAAGTAAAATTTTGGTGTATTTCCAGGAAATGTTCTCCTGATAGCAAAACTATTTTCAACTTCTTAATTTATAGATCACAAAACATGTACCATTCCAAAGAAAGTATGCTTTTTTGGTAACATGATGTAAAATGATTACAAATAGATTTCAACCAATTCTTTGAAATATAGGCAGATAAAATATAAAACATAGGTCATAATTCTTATTCTTATCTTCATGGAACATTAACCCTTTGAGCTGAATGAAATATAATAAATGTTCTTTTAGATATAACAGAGACCTGTGGTAACACATGAAAATTTTGAGAGTATTTGTTTTTTCTTTCTTCTTTTTAATCTGTGTGTTCCATTCAAAGTGAGCTGATTCAGACATAGGATAAGTGCTAATTTGGTCAGAGGGTAAAGTTTGTTTTGGGTGAAATGATTAACATTTTCAGAAGATCCAAAAAGCTTCTCTTAGATTGATTTATACTTTCACTCAGTATCAGTAACAGAAAATTTGAAGAGCCACAATATAATATTAGTTTGAGACAAAATATGGATCCAATAACACTGGAACAAAAGGAAAATAGGATTATGTTTGTTTAGGCCAGATAGAAGAGAACTTTAATATCATTATACTCTGTTCAATTTCTTTAATTTAATGCAAATAGATATTCTTCCTGCCTCTAATCTTGGCCATTTTAGTTGATTCAAAAAATTGAACTCTAGTTTATCTTTCAAATACCATATCTCATCCAAAAGACTGGAAGAAAATTCTGGCAAAATATACATGTGAAAAAGTCTTTGCATCCAGAATATATAAGATTCTCTGAAAACCCAATAAGAAGAAAAGCAAACATCCCAACAAAGATGTAAAAGAAGTGAAGACCCTTAATTAAAATTATATGGACAGCTTATAATAGTATCTATATAATTAGTAATATATCTAACTATATATGGAAGGAAAATAATAAAAACATGGATGTTAAATATATCAGTAGTCATAGGAAAATGCAAATTGAAATTACAATAAAATACCTCCACATACCTGTTAGAATACCTAAAATCAAAAACACATCAGCATGCATACAGGGCACCTAGAAGTCTTCTATGTATTGCTGATAGGCCTACAAAATTCCACAACCATTTCAGAAAATACTTGGGCAATTTCTGATAAAAATAAACCTATAATTAACATAAGACACAGTAATCCCAATCTTACATAATTTTATCAAGAAATATGAAAATTTATGTTCTTGTATGAGTTATAGTTAATATCCATTATATCACAAAAATTGGAAACAAGCTAGTGCTTTTAAACTGGTAAATGGATCAACAATCTGTGGTGTATTGACACAGTAAGTATTGGTATTAGCAAGGAAAGGAATAGGCAGGTGATAGACACAATAGCAGGGATGAGTGTGGTGTGTCAGGGGAGTAAAGTGGTACTTGTTCTTCAGTCGCTAAGTCATGTCCAACTCTTTGTGACCCTGTGGACTGTAACATTCGTGGCTCCTCTGTCCTCTACTACTTCCCAGAGTTTGCTCAGATTCATATCCATTGCATTGATGATGCTATCCAACCATCTCACCCTCTCTTGTTCCCTTCTCCTCCTGCCTGCAGTCTTTTCCAGTATCAGAGTCTTTTCCAAAGAGTCAGCTCACTGCATCAGTTGGCTAAAGTACTGGAGCTTTAGCTTCAGCATCAGTCCTACCAATGAATATTCAGGATTGATTTCATTTAGGATTGATAGATTTGATCTCTTGCAGGCCAACGGACTCTCAAGAGTCTTCTCCAGCACCACAGTTCTAAGACATCAATTCTTCAGCGCTCAGCCTTCTTTATGGTCCAACTCTCACATCCATACGTGAATATTGGAAAAACCATAACTTTAACTATATGGATCTTAGTCAGCAAAGTGATATCTCTGCTTTTTTTTTCTTAAGTGGGCTCAAAAGGCAACAAAAGATGTAAAAGAAGTGAAGACCCTTAATTAAAATTATATGGACAGCTTATAATAGTATCTATATAATTAGTAATATATCTAACTATATATGGAAGGAAAATAATAAAAACATGGATGTTAAATATATCAGTAGTCATAGGAAAATGCAAATTGAAATTACAATAAAATACCTCCACATACCTGTTAGAATACCTAAAATCAAAAACACATCAGCATGCATACAGGGCACCTAGAAGTCTTCTATGTATTGCTGATAGGCCTACAAAATTCCACAACCATTTCAGAAAATACTTGGGCAATTTCTGATAAAAATAAACCTATAATTAACATAAGACACAGTAATCCCAATCTTACATAATTTTATCAAGAAATATGAAAATTTATGTTCTTGTATGAGTTATAGTTAATATCCATTATATCACAAAAATTGGAAACAAGCTAGTGCTTTTAAACTGGTAAATGGATCAACAATCTGTGGTGTATTGACACAGTAAGTATTGGTATTAGCAAGGAAAGGAATAGGCAGGTGATAGACACAATAGCAGGGATGAGTGTGGTGTGTCAGGGGAGTAAAGTGGTACTTGTTCTTCAGTCGCTAAGTCATGTCCAACTCTTTGTGACCCTGTGGACTGTAACATTCGTGGCTCCTCTGTCCTCTACTACTTCCCAGAGTTTGCTCAGATTCATATCCATTGCATTGATGATGCTATCCAACCATCTCACCCTCTCTTGTTCCCTTCTCCTCCTGCCTGCAGTCTTTTCCAGTATCAGAGTCTTTTCCAAAGAGTCAGCTCACTGCATCAGTTGGCTAAAGTACTGGAGCTTTAGCTTCAGCATCAGTCCTACCAATGAATATTCAGGATTGATTTCATTTAGGATTGATAGATTTGATCTCTTGCAGGCCAACGGACTCTCAAGAGTCTTCTCCAGCACCACAGTTCTAAGACATCAATTCTTCAGCGCTCAGCCTTCTTTATGGTCCAACTCTCACATCCATACGTGAATATTGGAAAAACCATAACTTTAACTATATGGATCTTAGTCAGCAAAGTGATATCTCTGCTTTTTTTTTCTTAAGTGGGATATATATATATTTTTTTAATTTTGGCCTCTTATTGGTTCTTTCTTTATTTATTTTTCATCCATCTTTATTCTTTGGCCTGTATGGGCCTCCCATTGCAGCGGCCTCTCTTGTTGCAGAGCACTGGCTCTGGGCACATGTGCTCCAGAGCACTGGCTCATAATTGGACACATCGGTCCAGTGGCTCCTCAGCACGTGGGATCTTCCTGGGTCAGGGATCCAGCCGGCACTCCTTGCACTGCAAGGTGGACTCTTTACCACTGGACCACCAGGGAAGCTTGGTATCTCTGCCTTTTTTTTTTAATACACTGTCTAGGTTTATCATATCATTCCTTCCAAAGAGCAAGGCTATTTTAAATTCATGATTGCAGTTACCATTCACAGTGATTTTAGAGCCCAAGAAAAGAAAATTTGTCATTGCTTCCACTTTTCTGCCTTCTGTTTGCTATGAAGTGATGGGACTGGGTGCCATGATCTTAGTTTTCTGAATGTTGAGTTTTAAGCCAGGCATTTTACTCTCTTCTTTCACTTTAATCAAGAGGTTCTTTAGTTCCTCTTCAGTTTCTGCCATTAGAGTGGTATCATCTGTATATCTCATATTGTTGGTTTTTCTCCCAGCAATCTTGATTCCAGTCTGTGATTTATCCAGCCCAGCATTTCACATGATGTACTCCACATATAAGTTAAAGAAACAGGGTGACAGTAAACAGCCTTGATGTACTCCTTTCCAATTTTGAACAAGTCCTTTGTTCCATATAGAGTTCTAACTATTGCTTCTTGAGCAGCATATGAGCCCATTAATGTGATATTTTGCAAAAGCCAAAACTATAGTGATAGAAAATAAGTCAGGACTAAGACCTGGGGGTGGGTGAGGAAAATGAGATTTCTTGGGTGATTGAACTCCTCTATAATTTGATTGTGACTGTGTTTGTAACTGTATCCATTTGTCTAAACTCATAAAAGCATACACTAAAAAGATGAATTGCTGTATGTAAATTGCATCTTAGTAATCTTGATTTAAATAATGTGGTTGTTTCATTATATAAAATCTTCAGTGATTTCACATTCTGTCACACAAAAACACATGTCTTTTATTTCATAATTTTTTTCTGATTTGTCTCTCAACTCCTCATTCCCCATTTCTTAACCAGTTTCTATATTTTATTTAACTGAAATGGCCAGCTTCCACAGCAAGCATTCTTTTTTCACACGAGCCATGAGTTTCAAATTTCTATGTTACTACTCTGTAATTTTCTTTTTCTTTCCTTTTTTTTCCCCTGTAATTGCAATCAACTTGCTCCTGAATTGTCATTTCCTCTCAACAGAGAAGAATATATAATATAGTTTCTTTAGGGAGACTCTTGGTTCCTCAAGTTAAGAGAGTCTCTTGAGGTTAATTTCTCCATCAATGTTGCATATAAGTTTAGAAAATTTAAAATTCAAACTTGGTGTTTGGCATCTTGTCCCCTTTTAATGATCTTTCCTCTTATTCTCTGTGAGCTGTAGAGAATTGTCTATAAACTTGGGGCATTAGAAATGGATACATGCTTCTGAAATGTCACCAAGGTTATTCGTGGCCTCTCTAATGTGTATTGTTCTGTCCAAGTGTCTGGGTCATCATCTGACCAAGTGTTTGCTGCTGCTGTGGTTTGCTGCTTCTTGTCCACTCAAAATGGACAATGTGTTATTGCTGTCCTGTCCATGGCATTTTCAATGACATCCAATTATAAGATCCACAGACTTGTGTCCTCTTTGTCTAGGCTACAGGCATCTTCTAGATAATTTGATGACATATTTGTCTTCCACTGTGTCATGACTTACAGAAAATAACAAATTCAGTTCTCTGAGCATTGAATTCTATCATTTATGGTATAAAATGAAGAACCAACTGTAACTTTCAAGTACCTGGGTTTTGTGATCTGAAAATTTTCTTTTATAAACTGTTTTGAATTAGTCTTCATTTTAAAACCTATTTCAGAATTTCAAAACTGAAATAAAAACTAACTTCCTTCTAATCCTTAAAAAATTTTTAATCTTCCTCAGTAAAAATAGCTGCCTCAGCAAAAGCAAAGAGCATGAAGCACAAATAAATAAGAACAAAGTAAACAGTTATCTTCCTGTATATTCTGCACTATTTGTTTTACATAAATTCTATTACTTCCCTGAACAATTTCTACTCATCTTCAGGGAGTTTCTTGAAATGATAGTTACAGAAAATTTGATCCCCAAAATCTGATTACTGCTGCCATGTTGTCCCTTTGCAGATGTTCGTTCCATTGTCTGTAATTATCATGTCTTTTGAAATTCTCTTTAAAATTTCAATTCTGATTTATTTTTCTGCTTAAGAGGTATTTGAAAGCATGTTTTATTTTACAGTTACCATTCAAGATTGTTTTTGAAAGTTTCCAGTTTGCATTTGATGTTGTAAAATGTGTTGATTGGTGAGCTAATATACATGATAATTTTATATATTCATGTATGAATCCATGTATTCATTAAATTAATATTTAGTCTCTGCATATTATTTATGAAATTAAAATGCCATGTATTAAAGCCTTTTAATGATCTTTCCTCTTATTCTCTGTGAGCTGTAGAGAATTGTCTATAAACTTGGGGCATTAGAAATGGATACATGCTTCTGAAATGTCACCAAGGTTATTCGTGGCCTCTCTAATGTGTATTGTTCTGTCCAAGTGTCTGGGTCATCATCTGACCAAGTGTTTGCTGCTGCTGTGGTTTGCTGCTTCTTGTCCACTCAAAATGGACAATGTGTTATTGCTGTCCTGTCCATGGCATTTTCAATGACATCCAATTATAAGATCCACAGACTTGTGTCCTCTTTGTCTAGGCTACAGGCATCTTCTAGATAATTTGATGACATATTTGTCTTCCACTGTGTCATGACTTACAGAAAATAACAAATTCAGTTCTCTGAGCATTGAATTCTATCATTTATGGTATAAAATGAAGAACCAACTGTAACTTTCAAGTACCTGGGTTTTGTGATCTGAAAATTTTCTTTTATAAACTGTTTTGAATTAGTCTTCATTTTAAAACCTATTTCAGAATTTCAAAACTGAAATAAAAACTAACTTCCTTCTAATCCTTAAAAAATTTTTAATCTTCCTCAGTAAAAATAGCTGCCTCAGCAAAAGCAAAGAGCATGAAGCACAAATAAATAAGAACAAAGTAAACAGTTATCTTCCTGTATATTCTGCACTATTTGTTTTACATAAATTCTATTACTTCCCTGAACAATTTCTACTCATCTTCAGGGAGTTTCTTGAAATGATAGTTACAGAAAATTTGATCCCCAAAATCTGATTACTGCTGCCATGTTGTCCCTTTGCAGATGTTCGTTCCATTGTCTGTAATTATCATGTCTTTTGAAATTCTCTTTAAAATTTCAATTCTGATTTATTTTTCTGCTTAAGAGGTATTTGAAAGCATGTTTTATTTTACAGTTACCATTCAAGATTGTTTTTGAAAGTTTCCAGTTTGCATTTGATGTTGTAAAATGTGTTGATTGGTGAGCTAATATACATGATAATTTTATATATTCATGTATGAATCCATGTATTCATTAAATTAATATTTAGTCTCTGCATATTATTTATAGGACTTTAATATTGCTCAGAGGAAATATGCTATTTGAAAACTGAGCACAGCTGGGGGCATCTTACCCAGAGATGGCAGTAGAAATAAGCAATGTATACAGCCCCTAGATAAAGCCTGTTAATTATGTTGTTCATGTCTTCTTGTATCTTCAGTGTCTTTTTGTATGTTTATCATATAATTATGATTGAAGGGATTTTTTTTTCTTTTTTTAAAAAATTTATTTATTTATTTATTTATTTTTTTACATGTATGTTCCCAGATCATTCATATGCATATCCCTGGACCCTCCCCCCACCCAGTTCCCCCCCTCCCATCCCTCCAGACCATCGCTCCAAGTGGTTGTAGGTACTCCTATTCCCCTAGCACAATGACAATAGCTATCTTTTCCACACATGACAGTATAGGCTTCCATGTTACTCCCTCCATGCCTCCCTCCCACTGTTCGGTCTCCACAATGTCTTTATGTCTATTCTCTGTTTTTTCATGAGTTCACTGCATATGTTATCATGACCATCTTACTAGATCCCATATATATGAGTTAGTATACTATACTTGTCTTTCTCTTTTTGACTTACTTCACTTTTTATGATAGGTTCTAGAGCCAGCCACCTCATTAAGACTGAGTCTTCTGCATTTCTTTTAACAGCTGAGTAGTATTCCATTGTATATATGTACCAGAGCTTCTGGATCCATTCATTTGTCGATGGACACCTAGGTTGCTTCAGGGTTTTTGTATGAACAATTTCTACTCATCTTCGGAGTTTCTTGAAATGATAGTTACAGAAAATTTGATCCCCAAAATCTGATTACTGCTGCCATGTTGTCCCTTTGCAGATGTTCGTTCCATTGTCTGTAATTATCATGTCTTTTGAAATTCTCTTTAAAATTTCAATTCTGATTTATTTTTCTGCTTAAGAGGTATTTGAAAGCATGTTTTATTTTACAGTTACCATTCAAGATTGTTTTTGAAAGTTTCCAGTTTGCATTTGATGTTGTAAAATGTGTTGATTGGTGAGCTAATATACATGATAATTTTATATATTCATGTATGAATCCATGTATTCATTAAATTAATATTTAGTCTCTGCATATTATTTATAGGACTTTAATATTGCTCAGAGGAAATATGCTATTTGAAAACTGAGCACAGCTGGGGGCATCTTACCCAGAGATGGCAGTAGAAATAAGCAATGTATACAGCCCCTAGATAAAGCCTGTTAATTATGTTGTTCATGTCTTCTTGTATCTTCAGTGTCTTTTTGTATGTTTATCATATAATTATGATTGAAGGGATTTTTTTTTCTTTTTTTAAAAAATTTATTTATTTATTTATTTATTTTTTTACATGTATGTTCCCAGATCATTCATATGCATATCCCTGGACCCTCCCCACCCAGTTCCCCCCCTCCCATCCCTCCAGACCATCGCTCCAAGTGGTTGTAGGTACTCCTATTCCCCTAGCACAATGACAATAGCTATCTTTTCCACACATGACAGTATAGGCTTCCATGTTACTCCCTCCATGCCTCCCTCCCACTGTTCGGTCTCCACAATGTCTTTATGTCTATTCTCTGTTTTTTCATGAGTTCACTGCATATGTTATCATGACCATCTTACTAGATCCCATATATATGAGTTAGTATACTATACTTGTCTTTCTCTTTTTGACTTACTTCACTTTTTATGATAGGTTCTAGAGCCAGCCACCTCATTAAGACTGAGTCTTCTGCATTTCTTTTAACAGCTGAGTAGTATTCCATTGTATATATGTACCAGAGCTTCTGGATCCATTCATTTGTCGATGGACACCTAGGTTGCTTCCATGTTCTGGCTATTGTATAGAGAGCTGTAATGAACATTGGGGTACAGGTGCCTCTTTCAGTTTTGATTTCATCAGGATATAGGCCTAATAGTGGGATTGCTGGGTCATAGGGTGCTTCTATTTTTAGTTTTTTAAGGAATCTCCATATTGTCTTCCATAGAGGTTGTATTAATCTACATTCCCACCAGCAATGCAAGAGGGTTCCCTTTTCTCCACACCCTCTCCAGCATTTGTTGTCTGTCGATTTGTTGATGATGGCCATTCTGACAGGTGTGAGGTGGTATCTCATTGTGGTTTTAATTTGCATTTCTCTGATAATAAGTGAGGTTGAGCATCATTTCATGTATTTTTGGGCCATCTGTATGTCCTCTTTGGAGAGGCGTCTCTTTAGATCTTTTTCCCATTTTTTGATTGGGCTGCTTATTTTCCCTGTGCTGAGTTGTCTGAGTTGCTTGTAGATTTTGGAGATTAATTCTTTGTCAGTTGTTTCATTTACTATGATTTTCTCCCACTCTGTGGGGTGTCTGTTCAACTTTTTGGTGATTTCTTTTGCTGTACAAAAGCTTTTAAGTTTCATGAGGTCCCACGTGTTGACTTTTCTTTTCAGTTCCACTATTTTAGTAGGTGGGTCAGAGAAGATCTTGCTTTGATTGATGTCCTTGAGGGTTTTGCCTATATTCTCCTCTAAGAGTTTGATGGTTTCTGGTCTTACATTTAGGTATTTAATCCATTTTGAGTTGATCTTTGTGTATGGGGTCAGGGAATGTTCCATGTTACTCCCTCCATGCCTCCCTCCCACTGTTCGGTCTCCACAATGTCTTTATGTCTATTCTCTGTTTTTTCATGAGTTCACTGCATATGTTATCATGACCATCTTACTAGATCCCATATATATGAGTTAGTATACTATACTTGTCTTTCTCTTTTTGACTTACTTCACTTTTTATGATAGGTTCTAGAGCCAGCCACCTCATTAAGACTGAGTCTTCTGCATTTCTTTTAACAGCTGAGTAGTATTCCATTGTATATATGTACCAGAGCTTCTGGATCCATTCATTTGTCGATGGACACCTAGGTTGCTTCCATGTTCTGGCTATTGTATAGAGAGCTGTAATGAACATTGGGGTACAGGTGCCTCTTTCAGTTTTGATTTCATCAGGATATAGGCCTAATAGTGGGATTGCTGGGTCATAGGGTGCTTCTATTTTTAGTTTTTTAAGGAATCTCCATATTGTCTTCCATAGAGGTTGTATTAATCTACATTCCCACCAGCAATGCAAGAGGGTTCCCTTTTCTCCACACCCTCTCCAGCATTTGTTGTCTGTCGATTTGTTGATGATGGCCATTCTGACAGGTGTGAGGTGGTATCTCATTGTGGTTTTAATTTGCATTTCTCTGATAATAAGTGAGGTTGAGCATCATTTCATGTATTTTTGGGCCATCTGTATGTCCTCTTTGGAGAGGCGTCTCTTTAGATCTTTTTCCCATTTTTTGATTGGGCTGCTCATTTTCCCTGTGCTGAGTTGTCTGAGTTGCTTGTAGATTTTGGAGATTAATTCTTTGTCTGTTGTTTCATTTACTATGATTTTCTCCCACTCTGTGGGGTGTCTGTTCAACTTTTTGGTGATTTCTTTTGCTGTACAAAAGCTTTTAAGTTTCATGAGGTCCCACGTGTTGACTTTTCTTTTCAGTTCCACTATTTTAGTAGGTGGGTCAGAGAAGATCTTGCTTTGATTGATGTCCTTGAGGGTTTTGCCTATATTCTCCTCTAAGAGTTTGATGGTTTCTGGTCTTACATTTAGGTATTTAATCCATTTTGAGTTGATCTTTGTGTATGGGGTCAGGGAATGTTCCAACTTCATTTTTTTGCATGTAGCTGTCCAATTTTCCCAGCACCATTTGTTGAAGAGGCTCTCTTTCTCCCATTTTATAGTTTCTCCTCCTTTGTCAAAAATAAGGTACCCATAGGTGCGTGGGTTGATCTCTGGGTTCTCAATCTTGTTCCATTGATCTATAGTTCTGTTTTTGTGCCAGTACCATACTGTCTTGATGACTGTTGCTTTGTAGTAGAGTCTGAAGTTAGGGAGGCTGATCCCTCCAACTCCATTCTTCTTCTTCAGGATTGCTTTGGCTATTCGAGGTCTTCTGTGTTTCCATATGAACTGTGTTATTATTTGGTCTAGTTCTGTGAAAAATGTCAATGGTAGTTGAATAGGTATTGCATTGAATCTGTAGATGATATTTGGTAGTATGGTCATTTTCACAATATTGATTCTTCCAATCCAGGAGCATGGAATATCTCTCCATCTGTTTAAGTCTTCTTTAATGTCTCTCATGAGTGTCTTGTAATTTGCTGTGTATAATTCTTTTGTTTCTTTGGGTAGGTTTATTCCTAGATATTTGATTCTTTTGGTTGCAATGGTGAAGGGGGTTGCCTCTTTGATTTCATTTTCTGATTTTTCATTGTTTGTGTATAGGAATGCCAGTGACTTCTGTGTGTTGACTTTGTATCCTGCGACTTTGCTGAATTCATTGATTAGCTCTAGTAGCTTTGTAACCGTGTCTTTGGGATTTTCTATGTATAATATCATGTCGTCTGCAAAAAGAGAGAGCTTGACTTCTTCCTTTTCAATCTGAATTCCTTTGATTTCTTTCTCTTCTCTTATTGCTGTTGCTAGGACTTCCAGGACTATGTTGAATAGTAGTGGTGAAAGTGGGCACCCCTGTCTTGTTCCTGATCTTAGAGGGAATGCTTTCAGTTTTTCACCATTGAGGATAATGTTCGCTGTAGGCTTCTCATAGATGGCTTTTATTATATTGAGATAGGTTCCTTCTATGCCCATTTTCTGAAGAGTTTTTATCATAAATGGATGTTGTACTTTGTCGAAGGCTTTTTCTGCATCTATTGAAATGATCATGTGATTTTTGTCTTTCAACGTGTTGATATGGTGTATCACGTTGATTGATTTGCAGATGTTGAAGAAACCTTCCATGCCTGGGATGAACCCTACTTGATCATGATGTATGAGTTTTTTGATGTGTTGTTGAATTCTGTTTGCTAGGATTTTGTTGAGGATCTTGGCATTTAAGTTCATCAGTGAAATTGGCCTATAGTTTTCCTTTTTTGTGTTGTCTTTGCCTGGTTTGGGTATCAGGGTGATGGTAGCCTCGTAGAATGTGTTTGGGAGTTTTCCTTCCTGTGCAATTTTTTGAAAGAGTTTTAGAAGGACAGGCATTAGCTCTTCTTTAAATGTTTGGTAGAATTTGGCTGTGAAGCCATCTGGCCCTGGGCTTTTATTTTTGGTTAGATTTTTAATCACAAATTCGATTTCTGAGCTTGTGATTGGGTTGTTCAAAGTTTCTGTTTCTTCCTGGCTCAGTCTTGGGAGATTAATCCTGTCCAAGAAACTGTCCATTTCTTCCAGGTTGTCCAGTTTGTTGCCATAGAGTTGCTCATAATAGTCTCTTAGAATCCTTTGGATTTCTGCATTCTCTGTTGTAATCTCTCCTTTTTCGTTTTTGATTTTGGTGATCTGGTTCTTCTCTCTCTTTTTCTTAATGAGTCTGGCTAGTGGCTTGTCAATTTTGTTTACCTTTTCATAGAACCAGCTTTTTGTTTTATTTATCTTTACTATTGTTTCTTTTGTTTCTTTCTCATTTATTTCTGCTCTGATCTTTATGATTTCTCTTCTTCTGCTGGCTTTGGGATGCTTTTGTTCTTCTTTCTCCAACTGTTTTAAGCAGAGGGTTAGGTCACCTGCTTCATATTTTCCTAGTTTCTTGAGGTGGGATTGTATTGCTATAAATTTCCCTCTTAGAACTGCTTTTGCAGTATCCCATAGGTTTTGCACAGTTGTATGTTCGTTATCATTTTCTTCTAGGAATTTTTTAATTTCTCCTTTGATTTCCTCAATGATCAGTTGGTTTTTTAGGTATGTATTGTTTAATCTCCATGTGTTCCTGTTTTTAGGTTTTTTTTCTGGTAGTTGATCTCTAGTCTCATTGCATTGTGGTCCGAGAGGATGGTTGATATAATTTCGGTTTTCTTGAACTGACTGAGGTTAGATTTGTGACCCAAGATGTGGTCTATCCTGGAGAATGTTCCATGAGCACTTGAGATCTTCTGCTTTTGGATGGAATGTCCTAAAGATATCGATGAGGTCCATTTTTTCCAGTGTGGCATTTAAGGCTTGTGTTTCTTTATTAATTTTCTGTTTGGATGATCTGTCCATTGGTATGAGAGGAGTGTTAAAGTCTCCTACTATTATTGTGTTATTGTTGATTTCTTCTTTTATGTCTGAAAGTACCTGTCTTATGTATTGAGGTGCCCCTGTGTTGGGTGTGTAGATATTCATGACTGTTATGTCTTCCTCTTGGATAGATCCCTTAATCATGATGTAGTGACCTGCCTTGTCTCTTAGAATCTTCTTTACTTTAAAGTCTATTTTGTCTGATATAAGGATTGCTACTCCAGCTTTCTTTTGATTTCCATTTGCATGAAATATCTTTTTCCAGCCTTTCACTTTCAGTCTATGAGTGTCTCTAGGTCTGAAGTGGGTCTCTTGTAAACAGCATATATATGGGTCTTGCTTCTGGATCCATTCAGCCAGCTTGTGTCGTTTGGTTGGAGCATTTAGTCCATTTACGTTCAAAGTAATTATTGATACGAATGTTCCTATTGTCATCTTCTTAGAAATTTGGGGTTTGATTTGTAAGGCTTCTCCTACTCTTGTATTTATTGGCTATATCAGGCCGTTTAACACTTGTTGTAGGACTGGTTTTGTGGTACAGAATTCTTTTAGTTTTTGCTTGTCTGTGAAGCTTTGAAGGGATTTTTATTGAAATCTCTGGGTACTGGTTAATTTGACTATTTCTTAATTTATTTGCATCTATTTTGTTCTATATATAATGAAGATTTAACAAAAATTTGTGTAAGTTTTGAATAATTGTCTTCATGAATGATGAGATTTTTCAACATCATTTGGCAGTTTTCTTTAACCTAAACAAATTGGGTCTTTAAGTGTATTTTTTTCTGAAATTTATTGCCTGTGTATGCTTTGAATCTTTTTGTAAAATATTTTTAGTATTACTTATTTCTTATTATTTTTATATCAAAATTTTGTCGGTTATAATTAAATTATGGATAGAAACATCAATTTGATTTCCTCAATGATCAGTTGGTTTTTAGGTATGTATTGTTTAATCTCCATGTGTTCCTGTTTCAGGTTTTTTTTCTGGTAGTTGATCTCTAGTCTCATTGCATTGTGGTCCGAGAGGATGGTTGATATAATTTCGGTTTTCTTGAACTGACTGAGGTTAGATTTGTGACCCAAGATGTGGTCTATCCTGGAGAATGTTCCATGAGCACTTGAGATCTTCTGCTTTTGGATGGAATGTCCTAAAGATATCGATGAGGTCCATTTTTTCCAGTGTGGCATTTAAGGCTTGTGTTTCTTTATTAATTTTCTGTTTGGATGATCTGTCCATTGGTATGAGAGGAGTGTTAAAGTCTCCTACTATTATTGTGTTATTGTTGATTTCTTCTTTTATGTCTGAAAGTACCTGTCTTATGTATTGAGGTGCCCCTGTGTTGGGTGTGTAGATATTCATGACTGTTATGTCTTCCTCTTGGATAGATCCCTTAATCATGATGTAGTGACCTGCCTTGTCTCTTAGAATCTTCTTTACTTTAAAGTCTATTTTGTCTGATATAAGGATTGCTACTCCAGCTTTCTTTTGATTTCCATTTGCATGAAATATCTTTTTCCAGCCTTTCACTTTCAGTCTATGAGTGTCTCTAGGTCTGAAGTGGGTCTCTTGTAAACAGCATATATATGGGTCTTGCTTCTGGATCCATTCAGCCAGCTTGTGTCGTTTGGTTGGAGCATTTAGTCCATTTACGTTCAAAGTAATTATTGATACGAATGTTCCTATTGTCATCTTCTTAGAAATTTGGGGTTTGATTTGTAAGGCTTCTCCTACTCTTGTATTTATTGGCTATATCAGGCCGTTTAACACTTGTTGTAGGACTGGTTTTGTGGTACAGAATTCTTTTAGTTTTTGCTTGTCTGTGAAGCTTTGAAGGGATTTTTATTGAAATCTCTGGGTACTGGTTAATTTGACTATTTCTTAATTTATTTGCATCTATTTTGTTCTATATATAATGAAGATTTAACAAAAATTTGTGTAAGTTTTGAATAATTGTCTTCATGAATGATGAGATTTTTCAACATCATTTGGCAGTTTTCTTTAACCTAAACAAATTGGGTCTTTAAGTGTATTTTTTTCTGAAATTTATTGCCTGTGTATGCTTTGAATCTTTTTGTAAAATATTTTTAGTATTACTTATTTCTTATTATTTTTATATCAAAATTTTGTCGGTTATAATTAAATTATGGATAGCTAATATTTGCCATCATATCTATCCAACTTTTCAAGTCTCTTTTTTCATATTCTTGCCTATTGCATTTTATTATTACTAGCTATTCTTATAATACTGTCATAGAAACCTATAATAAAAAATACAAATTTTATTATGTTTTCTAACTGATATGGTATAGAGAAAATATATGGATTTATAAGTCTATTTTATCAATTTTACCATATTTTTGTTTAACATAATAGTACTACTTGATGGTATTTTTATAAATTTATTTTTTCTGTTGTAAAACTTTCCCTCAAGTGACCATGATAGAAAGAAACTCTGCTTGGTTTTTTTTTTTTTTTTTTGGCCTCTTTTATTGTTTTTATTTACATCCATCTTTTTTGTTCTTTGTCCTGTGTGGGCCTCCCATTGCAGTGGCCTCTCTCGTTGCAGAGCACCGACTCTGGGCTCATGCACTCCAGAGCGCTGGCTTGTAATTGGACACACCAGTCCAGCCACTCCACAGCACTTAGGATCTTTCTGGGCCAGGGATTGAATCAGTGCCCCTTGCGCTGCAAGGCAGACTCTCTACTCACTGGACCACCAGGGAAACCCTCTGCTTTTTTCTCTTTGCTGTGTCTTTAAAAAAAAAATCTTTAATGTGCTTGAAAGATTTATCTTTACCATGGCACAGATAATATACAAATTATTAAATATAATATGTATCAATTTTAGCAAATGTTTAAAGGCAGTTTTTTAGTTGTGCATTCCTCAGATGAATTCAATGTTAAGGATATTCTTTACAATTGTTGGCTAGTTATTTCTATTATGCTGGAACTGTTAAAGAATTTATGCTCTGGGTACTGGTTAATTTGACTTTCTAATTTATTTGCATCTATTTTGTTCTATATATAATGAAGATTTAACAAAAATTTGTGTAAGTTTTGAATAATTGTCTTCATGAATGATGAGATTTTTCAACATCATTTGGCAGTTTTCTTTAACCTAAACAAATTGGGTCTTTAAGTGTATTTTTTTCTGAAATTTATTGCCTGTGTATGCTTTGAATCTTTTTGTAAAATATTTTTAGTATTACTTATTTCTTATTATTTTTATATCAAAATTTTGTCGGTTATAATTAAATTATGGATAGCTAATATTTGCCATCATATCTATCCAACTTTTCAAGTCTCTTTTTTCATATTCTTGCCTATTGCATTTTATTATTACTAGCTATTCTTATAATACTGTCATAGAAACCTATAATAAAAAATACAAATTTTATTATGTTTTCTAACTGATATGGTATAGAGAAAATATATGGATTTATAAGTCTATTTTATCAATTTTACCATATTTTTGTTTAACATAATAGTACTACTTGATGGTATTTTTATAAATTTATTTTTTCTGTTGTAAAACTTTCCCTCAAGTGACCATGATAGAAAGAAACTCTGCTTGGTTTTTTTTTTTTTTTTTTTGGCCTCTTTTATTGTTTTTATTTACATCCATCTTTTTTGTTCTTTGTCCTGTGTGGGCCTCCCATTGCAGTGGCCTCTCTCGTTGCAGAGCACCGACTCTGGGCTCATGCACTCCAGAGCGCTGGCTTGTAATTGGACACACCAGTCCAGCCACTCCACAGCACTTAGGATCTTTCTGGGCCAGGGATTGAATCAGTGCCCCTTGCGCTGCAAGGCAGACTCTCTACTCACTGGACCACCAGGGAAACCCTCTGCTTTTTTCTCTTTGCTGTGTCTTTAAAAAAAAAATCTTTAATGTGCTTGAAAGATTTATCTTTACCATGGCACAGATAATATACAAATTATTAAATATAATATGTATCAATTTTAGCAAATGTTTAAAGGCAGTTTTTTAGTTGTGCATTCCTCAGATGAATTCAATGTTAAGGATATTCTTGACAATTGTTGGCTAGTTATTTCTATTATGCTGAAACTGTTAAAGAATTTGAGCCCAAGAGGAATTGTCTGAAAGTCAGTGTGCAGTTATTTAAAAGGCATTTATTTGTGTGTGTTGACCTGTAAATATAAGGCAAAATAGAATCCACTAAATCAAATAAACTTGTTTCTCAAGGCAAGTTAGCTGAGTCCCCTAAAGAAAAAGATAGAACAAATTGAGTGCTTCAATGTCAACAGGGTCTAAAAACCAGGGTTACAAGCATGTATGTCTAAGACACCTCAAGGTTATAAAACAAATTCCTAAAAGTTCAGGTTTATGGCTTCACAGTGAGTCACTGTAAAACCTTCTGAATCCCATTAGGAACATTTTGTTTTAAAATCGATGTTGAAGTTGTTTGAAGAGAAGAGAACTATCTCTGAGCCAATGAATGCTCAGGCAGTTAGAAAGGATTACAGGTATTTGAAGTAAACTTCTAAGGTGCTTTTCAAAAATTGAAAAATGGGCATCACAGCTACCTTTTACATAACATCTGTAAGAAGCTCTATGGAGCTTACTTATACACGTTGTTGTTGTTATTTAGTTGCCAAGTCATGTCTGACTCTTTTGAAACCTCA
This sequence comes from Tragulus kanchil, assembly GCA_022376925.1. NCBI lineage: Eukaryota > Metazoa > Chordata > Mammalia > Artiodactyla > Tragulidae > Tragulus > Tragulus kanchil. The sequence goes on from JAIOJX010000030.1 coordinate 12,424,454, forward strand.
GGGACTATAGCCCACCTGGTTCCTCTGTCCAGGGGATTTCCCAGACAATAGTACTGGCATGGGTTGCCATTTCTTTCTGCAGGGGATTGTTTCAACCTGAGGTTGACCCTATGTCTCCTGCATTGGCCTCTCGTTCAAGCACCTCCAGAGCGCTGGCTTGTAATTGGACACACCAGTCCAGCCACTCCACAGCACTTAGGATCTTTCTGGGCCAGGGATTGAATCAGTGCCCTTGCGCTGCAAGGCAGACTCTCTACTCACTGGACCACCAGGGAAACCCTCTGCTTTTTTCTCTTTGCTGTGTCTTTAAAAAAAAAATCTTTAATGTGCTTGAAAGATTTATCTTTACCATGGCACAGATAATATACAAATTATTAAATATAATATGTATCAATTTTAGCAAATGTTTAAAGGCAGTTTTTTAGTTGTGCATTCCTCAGATGAATTCAATGTTAAGGATATTCTTGACAATTGTTGGCTAGTTATTTCTATTATGCTGAAACTGTTAAAGAATTTGAGCCCAAGAGGAATTGTCTGAAAGTCAGTGTGCAGTTATTTAAAAGGCATTTATTTGTGTGTGTTGACCTGTAAATATAAGGCAAAATAGAATCCACTAAATCAAATAAACTTGTTTCTCAAGGCAAGTTAGCTGAGTCCCCTAAAGAAAAAGATAGAACAAATTGAGTGCTTCAATGTCAACAGGGTCTAAAAACCAGGGTTACAAGCATGTATGTCTAAGACACCTCAAGGTTATAAAACAAATTCCTAAAAGTTCAGGTTTATGGCTTCACAGTGAGTCACTGTAAAACCTTCTGAATCCCATTAGGAACATTTTGTTTTAAAATCGATGTTGAAGTTGTTTGAAGAGAAGAGAACTATCTCTGAGCCAATGAATGCTCAGGCAGTTAGAAAGGATTACAGGTATTTGAAGTAAACTTCTAAGGTGCTTTTAAAAAATTGAAAATGGGCATCACAGCTACCTTTTACATAACATCTGTAAGAAGCTCTATGGAGCTTACTTATACACGTTGTTGTTGTTATTTAGTTGCCAAGTCATGTCTGACTCTTTTGAAACCTCAGGGACTATAGCCCACCTGGTTCCTCTGTCCAGGGGATTTCCCAGACAATAGTACTGGCATGGGTTGCCATTTCTTTCTGCAGGGGATTGTTTCAACCTGAGGGTTGACCCTATGTCTCCTGCATTGGCCGGCGGATTCTTTACCACCCAGCAACCTGAAAGGTTTACCTATACACAACTAGTACACATTGTCATTCGGGATTTTTATGGACTTCATGGGAAATCATTGCTGTTTGTTCAAAATAGAGATTAAATTTGTGCTTCTTTATGTAGACATCCAAGAATATCATATATTCTGTAGTTTTGATCCTGGCTTAGAAAAACAAGAAGCTATTTGTATTTAGACTCAATAAAGTATTTACAGACACATAGAAGAGGTGGTGGTACCTAGTTTGGAAAATAATAAAAATAGTAAAGAATCAAAATATTAGCTCCAATTATCTGCACAAATTTGGTTTTGTTTTAAAAGCCACAAGTTAGTGGTTTAATGTGAGCACACAGAGATAACACAATATGGTATTTATTCTCCAGATACCATCCTGCAATAAAAATGTTAAAGCTATTTCTTTTTTTTGGAAAACTTGTTAAATGATAGGTACGGAGGTTGACCCCTTTTGGAAAAATATTTTATCTTAATTTTGGTTTCTCCTCTTATTCAATTGATGTAAAATACTCAGTGAAATAGTAAACATTCTAAAATGTCTAATATAGAGAAGTTAGAAAAATTAACAAAAATATACGCACTCAGGTATACAAACACAGGTTTTTTTGTTTGTTTTCTGACTTTTTATCTTACACAACATAAATTATTGTCTCACATTTCTGGAGACCAGAAGGCCTAGATCAAGGTGTTGATTGTTTTTTTCTGAGGTTTGTGAGGGAAGGGTCTGTCCTTGACTTTTAAACAGCCAGCTTCTCCATGTGTCTCTTCACGGTGTCTTCTCTGTGTTTCTCTTTCCAAATGTCCTTTTCTAGTGTGGTCCTTATTCATTTCTGTGGTCTGGGAGTTGCTTCAGTTAATGCTAGTCTTGCAGGATTTTTGCTGTGGCATCTTTCCTCTGGATATTACTAGTTACTCTTGTGAGAAGGACTGAAGTCAGGAACTAGCTGTCACCATCCTGATGTTACTCAACACAAATTTTTACAAGTAGAACATAGCCCATACTCTTTCCATTAGATATGTCTCCTTGCTTTTCATTATGTTAAAAGTGCATATGAATGTAAAGGAATAAAATGTTCCTAATTCCCTGATTGTCAACTTTATATGAGTGGACAATGTATAAATAGCTACCTTTGCTTTTTCCCTTCAAAACTAGAAATGAGATCAGTTACGTTCACATATTGTTATGCAGTTTATTCATTTATTACTGCTATTATTTTTACTTACTGAGATTTATACATGCGAAAAATATATTTAAGGTGTACAATTTCATGATCACCATCATTAAGCTAACTAACATGTTTATCACCTCTCACAGTTACTTCTTCCTTTCTACTCTTTCTCTCCCTCCTTCCTTCCCTTTGTCCTTCCTACTTCCTTTTCTGCTTTCTTTTCTCCCTTTTAACCCTCCCCCCACCCACTCTCCCTCCTTCTTTTATAGTGAAAAAACTTAAGATCTACCCTCATAGCAAATTGCTACTGATAATTCCATTGTTTGAGTAGCTCAATATACAGCTGGATTTTGAACAAGGGACACCAACCTCCCTCTTCCCCCATGCAAAGTGGAAAATCCCTGTATTCTGCAGTCAGCCCTCCACGTTTCCAGTTCCACACTCACAGGCAGGCTCAACCAGCCACAAGCCATGTGGTAGTGTAAAATGTATGTATTAAAAATAAGCAGCACTGATTTGTGAGATGAAAGAGGCTTTTGTGTTTTTCCTAGTTAGTTTGGACCTTTATTACTCATTGGTGGAATGAAAATCTTTTCCTAGTTTTTTTTCATTGTGGATCCAAATGATAAGCAAATGTATATATTTAAGGGAGAGATACTGAGAACAGGAGCTCTATAATAGCATTGTCACTCAGGTCTTTAGACTTTCTTCAAATTATATTCCAAGTAACCCAGTGATTCCTCATAAAACCTATTTTTAATGTTATATCAGCTGACAACTTGATTACCTCCTCCTTCAGTTTTATTGATAGCAAGGAATCAGAAATGACCTAACTTTCAAAAAGATTTGTTACTTAGTCATGAAGATCAATCACAAACTGTTTCTAGGAATTATACCTTAAAAGGCTTTACTAAGACTTTTCAAAAGACTATTAATTATTTCTTTTACTTCTTTTCAACTTAGAGACAACCTGATACACTAAAAATTTATTACAAGAATCAATTTCAGTATTACAAGAATCAATTTCAGTACACCTTGCTGATGTAATATATATCTTAATGAATGCTTTCAACTTATGCTTTAAGTATATTGTTGAATGAAAAATTGTGGATTTGTGGTTTAACTTAGTTTATGGGAAATAATGTTTATATAACTTAATTGGAAAAGTTAATCCTTGTTAAGCAAATCACTTGACACTTTTGGTTTGAAAATGACATAAATGTGTTAATATGTACCCCCTTGGCAATCACTGAACCTCTAAATCTCAACCTTAGAAGAGATACATTCCTAGCAGCATTCCCAAACTTGTTGACACCAGGGACCGGTTTCATGAAAGGTGGGGTTGGCCATCATTTTGGGATGATTCAAGCACATTGCATTTATTCCTGCACTTTATTTCTATTATTATTAATATATCAACTCCACCTTTAGGAATTAAAACCAAGGGACCCAAGTCTCTACCCTCAAGCAATTGCTACTGATATCCATGTTTGAGTAGTTGTATTTGAACAAGGGACACCAACCTCCCTCTTCCCCATGCAAAGTGGAAAATCCCTGTATTCTGCAGTCAGCCCTCCACGTTTCCAGTTCCACACTCACAGGCAGGCTCAACCAGCCACAAGCCATGTGGTAGTGTAAAATGTATGTATTAAAATAAGCAGCACTGATTTGTGAGATGAAAGAGGCTGTCTGTTTTTCCTAGTTAGTTTGGACCTTTATTACTCATTGGTGGAATGAAAATCTTTTCCTAGTTTTTTTTCATTGTGGATCCAAATGATAAGCAAATGTATATATTTAAGGGAGAGATACTGAGAACAGGAGCTCTATAATAGCATTGTCACTCAGGTCTTTAGACTTTCTTCAAATTATATTCCAAGTAACCCAGTGATTCCTCATAAAACCTATTTTTAATGTTATATCAGCTGACAACTTGATTACCTCCTCCTTCAGTTTTATTGATAGCAAGGAATCAGAAATGACCTAACTTTCAAAAAGATTTGTTACTTAGTCATGAAGATCAATCACAAACTGTTTCTAGGAATTATACCTTAAAAGGCTTTACTAAGACTTTTCAAAAGACTATTAATTATTTCTTTTACTTCTTTTCAACTTAGAGACAACCTGATACACTAAAAATTTATTACAAGAATCAATTTCAGTATTACAAGAATCAATTTCAGTACACCTTGCTGATGTAATATATATCTTAATGAATGCTTTCAACTTATGCTTTAAGTATATTGTTGAATGAAAAATTGTGGATTTGTGGTTTAACTTAGTTTATGGGAAATAATGTTTATATAACTTAATTGGAAAAGTTAATCCTTGTTAAGCAAATCACTTGACACTTTTGGTTTGAAAATGACATAAATGTGTTAATATGTACCCCCTTGGCAATCACTGAACCTCTAAATCTCAACCTTAGAAGAGATACATTCCTAGCAGCATTCCCAAACTTGTTGACACCAGGGACCGGTTTCATGAAAGGTGGGGTTGGCCATCATTTTGGGATGATTCAAGCACATTGCATTTATTCCTGCACTTTATTTCTATTATTATTAATATATCAACTCCACCTCAGAATATCAGGGACTAAGTCTCTACCAACAATGCCCTGTTTAATAGGTGAGCCCACCTGGAAGATCTAAAGAAGGTGAACTGAAGGCAAAGGTGGTTCACCAGGTGTGGACATTGCATGTATGAACTGGGTTGAAATTGAGATGAACTGAAGAAAAGGTTCCATGGGGCTGCAAAGAGTTGGGCACAACTTTGTGCCTAAACAACAACAAATGCTTGGACCTAACAACAAATGCCTTGTATCCAGTTCTAGTATCTTTCCTTATATCAATACAACAGTGTAATTATCAAAGCTTTGTAAAAATACTTGACATATAATATGATATTGCAAAGCAATAACTTTTACTTCTCCTGCATTTTCCTCTTCTTTCAGAAGTTTCTTGGCTATTTTTTAAATTAAATTCCAATAAAAATGTAACATCACATTGTGAGGATCAACAAAAACCCTTTAGAGATTTTTAATGAAATAAGTTTGAGTTTAGTATCAATTAAGAACTGATATATTTATGATATCAAATTTTCCACTTAAGAACATGCTCTGTCTCTCCAGTTGTTTAGGACCTCGTCAACATTTCATAATTCTTCTCATAAAGGGATTGCTCTAGTTTTCAGTTTTATGCTCAGGTACCATGTATTTCTATTGCTATATTTAATGGTATTTTATTTGTAAGCACCTGCTATCAGAAATTTTATTTTTCTTTCTAATATATTAAATTGTCTTCTATTATTGATGAGGACATACCTGTAGGAAAGGCATAAATAGCCTACTACCATTTCTTTTTAACTTTGTGACTTCAGTTTTTTCACCCACTCATTATGTGTAGGGACAATATTCATAATTTTCCATATTTGATACTGTTTCCTTCTAAATCACCTTTTCAAGTATGTTTGGTACAGCTTAATTTCTGGAAAATAATGGTGGCATTTTTCTTTCAAGCAGAGATAGGTTCATGTACTGCCCAAAATAATAAAGATAATGTCTTCTCCCAAGGAAAAGCTAAGCAGGTTTTCACAAACCCCATTATAAAGAAATTGGCGGTTCCTAAGCTTGGGTTTCGAGTCACTGCTTATGGTACAGAATATCAGGGACTAAGTCTCTACCAACAATGCCCTGTTTAATAGGTGAGCCCACCTGGAAGATCTAAAGAAGGTGAACTGAAGGCAAAGGTGGTTCACCAGGTGTGGACATTGCATGTATGAACTGGGTTGAAATTGAGATGAACTGAAGAAAAGGTTCCATGGGGCTGCAAAGAGTTGGGCACAACTTTGTGCCTAAACAACAACAAATGCTTGGACCTAACAACAAATGCCTTGTATCCAGTTCTAGTATCTTTCCTTATATCAATACAACAGTGTAATTATCAAAGCTTTGTAAAAATACTTGACATATAATATGATATTGCAAAGCAATAACTTTTACTTCTCCTGCATTTTCCTCTTCTTTCAGAAGTTTCTTGGCTATTTTTTAAATTAAATTCCAATAAAAATGTAACATCACATTGTGAGGATCAACAAAAACCCTTTAGAGATTTTTAATGAAATAAGTTTGAGTTTAGTATCAATTAAGAACTGATATATTTATGATATCAAATTTTCCACTTAAGAACATGCTCTGTCTCTCCAGTTGTTTAGGACCTCGTCAACATTTCATAATTCTTCTCATAAAGGGATTGCTCTAGTTTTCAGTTTTATGCTCAGGTACCATGTATTTCTATTGCTATATTTAATGGTATTTTATTTGTAAGCACCTGCTATCAGAAATTTTATTTTTCTTTCTAATATATTAAATTGTCTTCTATTATTGATGAGGACATACCTGTAGGAAAGGCATAAATAGCCTACTACCATTTCTTTTTAACTTTGTGACTTCAGTTTTTTCACCCACTCATTATGTGTAGGGACAATATTCATAATTTTCCATATTTGATACTGTTTCCTTCTAAATCACCTTTTCAAGTATGTTTGGTACAGCTTAATTTCTGGAAAATAATGGTGGCATTTTTCTTTCAAGCAGAGATAGGTTCATGTACTGCCCAAAATAATAAAGATAATGTCTTCTCCCAAGGGAAAAGCTAAGCAGGTTTTCACAAACCCCATTATAAAGAAATTGGCGGTTCCTAAGCTTGGGTTCCTCAGCTCTGATGAAAATCCACTGCTTATGCAGCAGGTACCTGGGCTGCTCTCCATCTCAAGGGGAAATAATGCAAATATGAGTGAAGTCACTTGTTCCTGACCCAAATGTCATTAGCTAATATCTATGAAACTGTTAAAGGCTTACTTTTATTTTTGTGTTTGAAATTTTTTCATAGTTGATTTACAATGCTGTGTTGATTTCAGGTGTACAGCAAATTGTACTTTCTAGCTTGTATGTCAGATGAAATCTCATGCCATTTATAGTTTTTAGCAAGACTCAAGTAGAAATAGTCCTGGGTATGAATGAGAGTTAATACTATTATTATTATGCATATTATGTGTATGTGTTTCTGTTAGTCACTCAGTTGTGCCCAACTTGTAGCAACCCCATGGACTGTAGCCCACCCATAAGGCTCCTCTGTCCATGGAGTTTTCCAGGCAAGAATACTGGAGTGGGTTGCCATTTCCTTCTCCAAGGGATATTCCCAATCCAGAGATTGAACCCACATCTTCTGCATTACAGGTAGATCCATTACTGTCTGAGCCACTAGATAGTAAAGGATGCGTTTATTTAATTAGAATTACTTTTCTTCAATACTATATATTCTTATAGAATTTTTTCACTAAAAGTCTTCATAGTGGAGAAGTTCTTTACACTCTAAAGTCCTGCCTTGTCTCTAAATACTGAATTATAGTTTTTAGGTTGAATGATGTATTAAAATTCACTTATAATGTTTGCTGATTAACTTTTTATAAAAATAAGAAATGCATAAAAATAGAAGAAAACATGACAATTTAAGGTTGAGGTTTCCACATATTTTCATAAACTCTTTTTTAACATATATTTTGTACATCTAGTTGAGCTCATGCCTCAAGTTTTATTATGAAAAATTCATTTATACCATACCTTATTACGGAAAATAAGAGTTTACTAAGACCTGTGTCATTTTTTTTTTATTTTCTGCTTTTCCCACTTACTTCAATGCCATAAAATATACAATTTAAACAGTTATTAGAAGTTATTTAACTAGTGTACATTATTTTATCAATTAGATACACAATAACTTATTATTTTCTTCTCATTGGAAGTCTTATCTAGTTTTTCTACTGTAAACAATGTTGTAATGATCACTTTTGTGTATAACTGTTAACAAATACAATAAAACAATCAAGGACATTCCCAGAAGTAAAACTGCTTACTCAAATTTGATTATAGATAAGAATTTTGGTTTAGAGCTTAACATTTTATTCAGAAACATTGTGCTGTTAGACCCTCGATGTTAAATAAAATCTCAGTAAAATGGCAGGTGAAAGGTGGAGGTTACACTTGGCTTTATTTTGGTTTTTAGTTTGTGAGGTTAAACATGCAAAGTATTTTATTGTTCAGTTGCTAAGTCGTGTCTGATGCTTTGCAACTCCATGGATTGCAGCACATCAGATTTCCCTGTCCCTCACCATCTCCCACAATTTGCTCAAACAGATGTCTACTAAGTTGATGATATCAACCAATCATCTCAAACTCTGTCGTCCCCTTCCCCTCCTGCTTTCAATCTTTCATGGCATCAGTGTCTTCCAATGAGCAGTCTATTTCTGCTTTGTAAATCGATATAGATCTTCTATATGCATTAATATGCAGTAGTTGTTTTTCTCTTTCTAACTTACTTCACTCTGCATGATAGTCTCTAGGCCCAACTGTATCTTTCCAAATGACCTAATTCCATTCCTTTTTATGGAGACAAGTGTCTTTAGACACAGATGGATAGCTACTTCCACTGGCAAAGAGATCAAGGGTGACTGAGTATTCAAAATTCTCAGCGTAAGTGAAACCCACCGGTTGACTTCATTCGAAAGGTCATGGCCTTATGTTGTTGTTGTTTAATCACTCAATCTTGTCCGACTCTTTGTGACCCCATGGACAGCTACACCCCAGGCTTCCCTGTCCTTCACTGTCTCTCAGAGCTGGCTCAAACTCATGTCCATTGAGTTGGTGATGCCATCCAACCATCTTATCCTCTGTCACCCCCATCTCCTCCACCTTTCAGCCTGCCGGTATCAGAGTCTTTTTCAATGAGTGGCCAAAATATTGGAGCCTCAGCTTCAACATCATTTTTCTAGTGAATTTTCGGGGTCGATTTCCTTTAGGATTGACTGGATTGATCTCCTTACTATCCAAGGGACTCTCAAGAATCTTCTCCAGGGCTTCCCCTGGTGGTCCAGTGGGTAAGGACACCGCCTTGCAGTGCAAGGGGTGCCGTTTCGAGCCCTGGCCTGGGAAGATCCCACGTGCCACGGAGCGGCTGGACTGATGTGTCCAACTACCGAGCCGGAGCTCTGGAGCGCATGCGCCCAGAGCTGGCGCTCTGCAGCGACAGACGCCACTAGATGGGAGGTCCGCAGGAGCCAAGGAACAAAGACGGATGAAAATAGAGAAATGAAAGACCAATGGAAGTGGCCCGCCCGCTCCCCTCCCTCCCCAACCCGACCCTGCCCCAAAATAAATAAAAAGAAAAAAAAAAAAAAGAATCTTCTCCAGCACCACAATTCGAAAACATCAGTATTTCAGCACTCAACTTTCTTTATGGTCCATTTCTCACAGAAAAAGCATATTAGTCATTTATTTATATTTCTCCTTTTTCAAATTGCTCAGCTTTGCCTAGCTGTGATGCCATTTCTCTTCATTATGGTCAGCCTATGTCTCATCTGACTACATAAATTATTGAAGAGAAAGGAATTGCATTCTAGAAAAATCCCATTTGTTCATTTCTGTAACCACACATCCTTGAACAATATATATATATATTTGGTGTAGATACTTTGACTCAGCATTGAGCCCATGAGAATTATATGTGTTATGGCATAGTTTTAAATTAATAGTGTTTTTCTATATTTTACTTTTGATTAATCCATTGAATGTATATGAATTTTTTCAGTATTAATAAACATAATAACATTGTTGTTCAGGCACTAACTGAGGTCCAAATTTCTGTGACCCCATGTACTGCAGCATGCCAGGCCTCCCTGTAGTTTACTATATTCTGGAGTTTGTGTACATTCATTAGGAAATGCTTGGATGCCATCACTACCCTCAATGTTTCCCAGCATCAGGTTCTTTTCCAATGAGTTGGCTCTTAACATCAGGAGGCCAAAATATTGGAACTGCAACTTCAGAATCAGTCCTTCCAATGAACATTCAAGGTTGATTTCCTTTAGGATTGATTGATCTTCTTGAAATCCAAGTGACTCTTAGGGGTCTTACCCAACACCACAATCCAAAGCATCAATTCTTCAGCTCACAGCCTTCTCTATGGTCCAACTCTCATATCCACACATGAATACTGAGAAACCCACAGCTTTGACTATATGAGCCTATGTCAGTAAAGTGATGTCTCTGCAGTTTAATGTTGTCTGGGTTTGCCATAGCTTTTCTTCCAAGGAGCAAATGTCTTTAAATGTTGTGGCTGCAGTCACTATCCACAGTGATTTTGGAGCTCAAGAAAATAAGATCTTTCCACTGTTTCCACTTTTCCCCTTCTATTTACCATGAAGTGATAGGACTGGATGCCATAATATTATATTTTGAATGTTGAGCTTGAAGCCAACTTTTTTAATCTCCTCTTGCACCCTCATCAAGAGGCTCTTGACTTCCCCTTCACTTTCTGTTATTAGCATGGTATCACCTGAATATCTGAGGTAGTTGTTATTTCTCCCCACAATCTTGATTCCAGCTTATAAATTGTCCAGTCTGGTATTCTGCATGATGTATCCTGCATATCAGTGAAATAAGCCTTGATGTACTCCTTTCCCAATTTTGAACCAATCCATTGTTCCATGTCTGGTTCTAACTGTTGCTTCTTGACCTGCATACAGGTTTATCTGGAAGCAGGTAAGGTGGCCTAGTCTTTCCATTCTTTTTAAAAATCTTTCAGTTTATTATGATTCACACAGCGTAATCAATGAAGTAGATGTTTTTCTGGAATTTTTTTGTTTTTTGTTTTTTTTTCTATGCTCCAACACATCTTGGCAATTTGAGCTCTGGTTCCTCTTTCTTTTCTAAATCCTGTTTGTACATCTCACTTCTTGATTCACGTATTGTTGAAGTCTAGCTTGGAGGATTTTGAGCATGACCTTGCTAGCATGTGAAATGAGTGCTGAGTGCAATTGTACAGTTGTTTGAACATTGTTTGGCATTGTCCTTCTTTGGTATCGGAATCAAAACTGACCTTTTTGAGCCCTGTGGCCACTACTGAGTTTTTCAAATTTTCTGCTTTACTGAGTGCAGCACTTTCATCATTTAGGATTTGAAATAACTCAGTTGGAATTCCATTACCTTCACTAACTTTGTTCATAGTGATGCTTCTTAAGGCCCACTTGACTTCACTCTCCAGAATGTCTGACTCTGGGTGAGTGACCACATCATCTAGATCAGGTGGTTATCCAGGTTATTAAGCCCTTTTTTACATACTTCTTCTGTGTATTCTTGCCACCTCTTCTTAATCTCTTCTGCCTCTGTTAGGTCCTTGCTGTTTCTGTCCTTTATTATGCTCATCTTTGCATGAAATGCTCCCTTAGCGTCTCCAATAAGCATAACATTAGCAATAATAATAACTGGCACCAATAATATTTTGATATCCATCATAATTGTAGTGTCCCCCAAAAAGGTAATCACTTTTATTTCACAGTTTTTAATTCTGGGGTTTGGTTTTAGTCGCGAATGTCCGTTTTGCAGTTAACAGAACTTTTTCTCACCCAAGGTATTTTGACATTTCTACTTTAGGTTTACTTTTGGGTACACTGTTTTCCCAAAAGTTTTAACAAGAACTTTTCTCACCCAAGATATGATGTCTGGTAATGCCTGCATATCAGTGAAATAAGCCTTGATGTACTTTTCCCAATTTTGAACCAATCCATTGTTCCATGTCTGGTTCTAACTGTTGCTTCTTGACCTGCATACAGGTTTATCTGGAAGCAGGTAAGGTGGCCTAGTCTTTCCATTCTTTTTAAAAATCTTTCAGTTTATTATGATTCACACAGCGTAATCAATGAAGTAGATGTTTTTCTGGAATTTTTTTGTTTTTTGTTTTTTTTTCTATGCTCCAACACATCTTGGCAATTTGAGCTCTGGTTCCTCTTTCTTTTCTAAATCCTGTTTGTACATCTCACTTCTTGATTCACGTATTGTTGAAGTCTAGCTTGGAGGATTTTGAGCATGACCTTGCTAGCATGTGAAATGAGTGCTGAGTGCAATTGTACAGTTGTTTGAACATTGTTTGGCATTGTCCTTCTTTGGTATCGGAATCAAAACTGACCTTTTTGAGCCCTGTGGCCACTACTGAGTTTTTCAAATTTTCTGCTTTACTGAGTGCAGCACTTTCATCATTTAGGATTTGAAATAACTCAGTTGGAATTCCATTACCTTCACTAACTTTGTTCATAGTGATGCTTCTTAAGGCCCACTTGACTTCACTCTCCAGAATGTCTGACTCTGGGTGAGTGACCACATCATCTAGATCAGGTGGTTATCCAGGTTATTAAGCCCTTTTTTACATACTTCTTCTGTGTATTCTTGCCACCTCTTCTTAATCTCTTCTGCCTCTGTTAGGTCCTTGCTGTTTCTGTCCTTTATTATGCTCATCTTTGCATGAAATGCTCCCTTAGCGTCTCCAATAAGCATAACATTAGCAATAATAATAACTGGCACCAATAATATTTTGATATCCATCATAATTGTAGTGTCCCCCAAAAAGGTAATCACTTTTATTTCACAGTTTTTTTAATTCTGGGGTTTGGTTTTAGTCTCGAATGTCCCTTTTGCAGTTAACAGAACTTTTTCTCACCCAAGGTATTTTGACATTTCTACTTTAGGTTTACTTTTGGGTACACTGTCAATTCAAAACTTTCAGAAAGATACTGTCTCCTTCTAAAGCAAAGAGCAAACAGGTTTTCTTAAAGGCCATTATAACAAATTACCTGAGTTCCTCAGTGATAATGGAAACCTAGTGCTTGGGCACACTCACCTTGGCTGTTCTGCCTCGCAGAAACAATGTAAATATTAGTAATCAAGTCACTTGTCTCTGACCCACGAGCTCTATGTTATTTGCTAACATCTGTGAAACTGTGGAAGGTGTATATGGAATTCTGTACTGTTTGCTAAGGACTGAATGTTTGTGTGTCCCTCCCACTAATTACAATGTTAAAACCTAATCCCCAGTGTGAGGGTGTTTGGAGGTAGGGCCCTTGGGAAGTGATTAGGCCACTTTGGGAAGTGATTAGGAATGGAATTAGTGCCTTAGCTTAATAAAAGAACCTCAGAGAAAAGACTTGTCTCTTCTGCCATGTAACGTTACAGTGAAAACTGACTATGAAATAAGAAGCAGGCTCTCACCTGGTGTTGAATCTATCAACACTTTAATCTTAGATCTTCCAGGGTTCAGAACTATCTGAAAATCAATTTTTGTTGTTTATAAACCATCCTGTTCATGGTATTCTGTTAGAGCAGCCTGAATGGACTAAGACACTGTTAATCTTTACTAGAAAAAAGGGCTCATGCAATTCTAAATGTTTCCAATTAGCATAGCTAATGAAACACCTGTAAAGGGCAGGCTTAGCAGATAACCCCTATAAAAGACAAACATATTATAATCCTTTTGCAGGTAGTAGCAATTCCAAATATGCTTAAGAAACCGGGCATTAATCTTTCTGTCCTTTATTATGCTCATCTTTGCATGAAATGCTCCCTTAGCGTCTCCAATAAGCATAACATTAGCAATAATAATAACTGGCACCAATAATATTTTGATATCCATCATAATTGTAGTGTCCCCCAAAAAGGTAATCACTTTTATTTCACAGTTTTTTTAATTCTGGGGTTTGGTTTTAGTCTCGAATGTCCCTTTTGCAGTTAACAGAACTTTTTCTCACCCAAGGTATTTTGACATTTCTACTTTAGGTTTACTTTTGGGTACACTGTCAATTCAAAACTTTCAGAAAGATACTGTCTCCTTCTAAAGCAAAGAGCAAACAGGTTTTCTTAAAGGCCATTATAACAAATTACCTGAGTTCCTCAGTGATAATGGAAACCTAGTGCTTGGGCACACTCACCTTGGCTGTTCTGCCTCGCAGAAACAATGTAAATATTAGTAATCAAGTCACTTGTCTCTGACCCACGAGCTCTATGTTATTTGCTAACATCTGTGAAACTGTGGAAGGTGTATATGGAATTCTGTACTGTTTGCTAAGGACTGAATGTTTGTGTGTCCCTCCCACTAATTACAATGTTAAAACCTAATCCCCAGTGTGAGGGTGTTTGGAGGTAGGGCCCTTGGGAAGTGATTAGGCCACTTTGGGAAGTGATTAGGAATGGAATTAGTGCCTTAGCTTAATAAAAGAACCTCAGAGAAAAGACTTGTCTCTTCTGCCATGTAACGTTACAGTGAAAAACTGACTATGAAATAAGAAGCAGGCTCTCACCTGGTGTTGAATCTATCAACACTTTAATCTTAGATCTTCCAGGGTTCAGAACTATCTGAAAATCAATTTTTGTTGTTTATAAACCATCCTGTTCATGGTATTCTGTTAGAGCAGCCTGAATGGACTAAGACACTGTTAATCTTTACTAGAAAAAAGGGCTCATGCAATTCTAAATGTTTCCAATTAGCATAGCTAATGAAACACCTGTAAAGGGCAGGCTTAGCAGATAACCCCTATAAAAGACAAACATATTATAATCCTTTTGCAGGTAGTAGCAATTCCAAATATGCATTTGGGTAAAGGTTATTTAATCCCGGAAAAATCTCTCCAGTCACACTTTGCAGCTTGTAACTTTACACTACATTTGTTTCCTTCTATATTGCATCTATAAACCCATACAGTTTCAAGCTATACTCTTTTAGCACTGTTCTTATCTTTCATAATATTTACTGTCTGTTGAATCTCAGCATCTCTTTAAAAAAAAAAAAAAAAAAAAAAAAAAACCTTTACTTTGCTTTTAACTTTTACAGAGTTTTGTTGTTTACAGATATGTATATCCCCCCTTACCACCCCTCCCAACCATCACACAGCACCCCTGAAGGATCCCCTTTTCTCACAGAGCAATGACTATAGATATTTTCTTTAAACTGTAAGAAGTTATGCATATCACCTGTAGACCACTTCACCCAAATCATTGAACATTTCTTAAGCTCCCCTGATGGTTGCTTTAATTTCTGTAATTCAAGAGGAATGGGATGTGCTTCTGGTTTACTATGTTGCTAGAGTGAGGAAATTTCAGAGGTTTCCAATAAGCTTTCCTATTATGCCGGTCATTTCTCCATGGGTCAAGGAAATCAATATGGAATTTTCTAAGAATCGTGAAATGTGTCTATTTCCATTATACGTTCAGACAGTAACCACATGATGACTTAGTACCTGTTGCTACTGCAAGTTCACTTTGGACCAAGATTCCATCTCTCACCCTACATCAAAAATGCACACTTTACCTAATGAGCTACTGTGACAATTTTGGTGTTTAGGAATTAATGTCAATTTAGAGCCAGTATCTACTAATCTTTGAAAAGTTTCAGAGTTTCTCCCTCGTTCACTGTTCCAGCAGATTGTCTTAAGTCCTTTAATGGGAAAGCATAGAGGCAGATTTATGTTTTATACTGTGATAATGCTAGGTCTTACCTGGTGGTGCAGATGGCAGGGAATCTTCCTGTACTGCAGGAAACTCATGTTTGAACCCCAGGTCAGTAAGATCTCCTGGAGAAGGTAATGGTACTCACACTGGTATTCTTGAGAATTCTATGGAGAAAGGAGTCTGGTGGGTGACAAAGAGCCAGACGTGACTGAGCTATTTGTATGTTCATGGAAGATTTGTACTCAATACTATGATAATGCTGGATGGTCTTTCCTCAAATAGACCTGGCTTATCTTTCTATATTTTGATAGTTTTTGAACAGTTTTATTTTTATAGAAAAAATACACAAATAGTACACACAGTGTCCATATTCCCTCCCAGTTTCTCCTATGATTAACATAATAGATTGACCAAAATATTCATTTGGGTTCTCCATAAGATGATGCAGAGGCCTGACCAAAGTCTTTGGCTGATCCAATATTAATTAGTGTGGTTCATTTGTTACAATTAATGGATCAGTATTGATATCAATTTTTATTAAGGCCATATTCTATTCAGATTTCCTTTCATTTTATTTTTCTGTTCCATGATCCCATCCAAAATAACACATTGCATTACATTTAACTCATATTTCTCTTGACTATGACAGTTTATTATTTCCTCACGATTAATGACCTTGATACATTTCTGGAAGTTCGGTTGGGTATATTTACTGGTTTTATTGGAATTTGTCTGGTTTTTCTAATGATTAGAATGAATAAACTGATTTGGGACAAAGATTATAGAGGAAAAACACCATTTTCCCACTCATATAAAGAGTACATATATCAACATGTGGACTTCCCTTGTGGCTCAAACAGTAAAGAATCTGCCTGCGATGTGGGAGACCAGGTTCAGCTCACTGAAAAATACCCTGATGCTGGGAATAATTGAGGGCAAGAGGACAAGGAAGAGACAGAGGATGAGATGGTTGCATGGCATCTTTGATTTAATGGACATGAGTTTGAGCAAATTCAGGGAAATAAAGATGGACAGAGAAGCGTGGCATGCTGCAGTTAATGAGATCGCAAGGAGTCAGGCATGACAGAACTGTTTTTGTTATTGAACAATAACAATATTTTGACACAACACTATTACACACTTAATAGATTATAGTACAGTGTAAACATAACTTTTATATGCAATGGAAAACCTAAAAAATTGTGATTTTTTGTTGTAATGCTCACTTCATTGTGGCAGGTTGGAACCAAGCCTGCAGTATCACTTAAGTCTGCCTCTATGTCTTTTGTAATTGTCCCATCCTTTTGCATGCTCTGTCTTCCATTTCAGTATTTTTTTCCTGAATATCAGTCTGGAAAGTTTTAACTAGTTTACCTTGAAGCTCACTGATTTTTACCATGTTTAGTCTATTGATGAGCTCACAACGAATGCTTTTTTTGTTGTTGTTTTTTTTTGGGGGGGAGCAGGTTAGGAAGGGAGGGGCACATGGGACACTTCTATTGGTCTTTATCTATTTGCATCCATGTTTGTTCTTTGGCCTGTGTGGGCCTCCCATTGCAGTGGCCTCTGTTGTTGCAGAGCACCGGCTCTGGGCGCACGCACTCCAGAGCTCCAGCTTGGTAATTGGACACACAGGTCCAGCCGCTTCGCGGCACGTGGGATCTTCCCAGGCCAGGGATCGAACTGGCGCCCCTTGCACTGCAAGGCAGTGTCCTTACCCACTGGACCACCAGGGAAGCCTAACAAATGCATTTTTAATTTATGTTCAGATGTTTGATTTTTAGCATTTGTTTTGATTTTATAGAAGTTGTCATTTCCGTATTTAAACTCCCATCTGTTCTTACATGTATCCATTTGTATACCTTCTCTAGAGTCCTTAACATATTAATCATAGTTATTAAATTTCTTTTCTGATGGTTTTGATCTGTATAGTATTATAAGTTTGTTTTTATTTGTATTACGTACATATATCAACATGTGGACTTCCTTGTGGCTCAAACAGTAAAGAATCTGCCTGCGATGTGGGAGACCAGGTTCAGCTCACTGAAAATACCCTGATGCTGGGAATAATTGAGGGCAAGAGGACAAGGAAGAGACAGAGGATGAGATGGTTGCATGGCATCTTTGATTTAATGGACATGAGTTTGAGCAAATTCAGGGAAATAAAGATGGACAGAGAAGCGTGGCATGCTGCAGTTAATGAGATCGCAAGGAGTCAGGCATGACAGAACTGTTTTTGTTATTGAACAATAACAATATTTTGACACAACACTATTACACACTTAATAGATTATAGTACAGTGTAAACATAACTTTTATATGCAATGGAAAACCTAAAAAATTGTGATTTTTTGTTGTAATGCTCACTTCATTGTGGCAGGTTGGAACCAAGCCTGCAGTATCACTTAAGTCTGCCTCTATGTCTTTTGTAATTGTCCCACTCCTTTTGCATGCTCTGTCTTCCATTTCAGTATTTTTTTCCTGAATATCAGTCTGGAAAGTTTTAACTAGTTTACCTTGAAGCTCACTGATTTTTACCATGTTTAGTCTATTGATGAGCTCACAACGAATGCTTTTTTTGTTGTTGTTTTTTTTTGGGGGGGAGCAGGTTAGGAAGGGAGAGGGGCACATGGGACACTTCTATTGGTCTTTATCTATTTGCATCCATGTTTGTTCTTTGGCCTGTGTGGGCCTCCCATTGCAGTGGCCTCTGTTGTTGCAGAGCACCGGCTCTGGGCGCACGCACTCCAGAGCTCCAGCTTGGTAATTGGACACACAGGTCCAGCCGCTTCGCGGCACGTGGGATCTTCCCAGGCCAGGGATCGAACTGGCGCCCCTTGCACTGCAAGGCAGTGTCCTTACCCACTGGACCACCAGGGAAGCCTAACAAATGCATTTTTAATTTATGTTCAGATGTTTGATTTTTAGCATTTGTTTTGATTTTATAGAAGTTGTCATTTCCGTATTTAAACTCCCATCTGTTCTTACATGTATCCATTTGTATACCTTCTCTAGAGTCCTTAACATATTAATCATAGTTATTAAATTTCTTTTCTGATGGTTTTGATCTGTATAGTATTATAGTTTGGTTCTGAGTGTTTCGTCTCTTCAGATTGTGTATTTTTGGCTTTTAGTAGCACTCCTTGTAACTTTTTATTGAAAACCACATATGTAATATCAGGTGATCATAAATGAACAGTGGTTAGCCAACTTTAGCAACATCATTTACTGAAGATGCTGTCCTTTCTCCCTTGACTATTATTTGCTCCCTTTTCCAATATTATTTTACTATATATGATGGTTTATTTCTGGACTCTCAATTCTGTCCTTTTTGGTCTGTATGTTTATCTTTATGCTGGTACCATACTGATTTCATTACTAGAGTGTTGTGTTGTAATTTGAAAGGCAATGTGATGATTCCAGCTTTGTTTTTCTTTCTCAGTACTTTGGCTGTTCAGGATCTTTTCTGTTGTACATAAATTTTATAATTTATTTTTCTGTTAAATTACCATAAAATTATTTGAAAAGAATTACATTGAATTTGTTGATGGTTTTGTATAGTATGGGCGTGTCAATGATATTCTTCTTCTCTGTGAAGATAGGATTTTTTCCATTCATTTGTTTTCAACTTCTTTCCTCAAAGTCTCATAGTTTTCAGTGTATCTTGTTTGCAGGTATTTTGTCTTCTTGATTAAATTTATTCCTAGGTATTTTGTTTTGATACTGTTGTGAATGGGGTTGTTTTATTTTTCAAGTATTTTATTGTTATTGTATAGAAACACAACTGGTTTCTGTATATTGATTTCTTTACAGTAACTTGACTGTTTTTGTTGATTAGTTCCAATAATTTTTCAGTGGAGTCTCATTTTATTTATATATATATATATATATATATATATGCATCTAAAGAGGTAATTAAACCTAATTCTTTATAATTTGGATGCCTTTTTTTTCTCTTGTCTGATTGCTCTTGCTAGGAATTTCCAATACAATACTGAATTGGGTTGCTGAGAGTGGGCACATTTGTCTTTTTCCTGACATTAGAAGGAACACTTTCAACCTTTTAGCACTAAAGTTTGAAGTACTGAACCTGTGAATGTGCCATGACCTCACTAAGACTAGGCTCCCAGTAGTTTCTTAGTACAAAGCTAGTCTCCATTCAACCTCCAGCAACTTGTCAAAACTGCTAATTAAATGTTCCTACAATTCTTGACTATAGTAGCTGGTGCTCCAAGTAAGCTGATCTCAGCTGTGATTCTATTTTCCCTGACAACAAATTTTGGGTCGTCAGTTTGTGCTGTGACATCAGTTCTCTGATGGGTCTAAGCAAAGTTGTTTATTTTCATTCATTCAGCCTTTTTTCCCTCTGTTCTAAGAACCACAGGTGGTGATTTCTAAGTTTGTCAGATGTCATAACTGAAACTAGAAACCTGGGCAGGTTTTTAAAGATAAGGTAACACTCTAGCTTCCATTTGAATCAAGGGGTTTTGGGCTTATTTTGTGAGTTCTGTCCTTTGGGTCTGTATGTTTATCTTTATGCTGGTACCATACTGATTTCATTACTAGAGTGTTGTGTTGTAATTTGAAAGGCAATGTGATGATTCCAGCTTTGTTTTTCTTTCTCAGTACTTTGGCTGTTCAGGATCTTTTCTGTTGTACATAAATTTTATAATTTATTTTTCTGTTAAATTACCATAAAATTATTTGAAAAGAATTACATTGAATTTGTTGATGGTTTTGTATAGTATGGGCGTGTCAATGATATTCTTCTTCTCTGTGAAGATAGGATTTTTTCCATTCATTTGTTTTCAACTTCTTTCCTCAAAGTCTCATAGTTTTCAGTGTATCTTGTTTGCAGGTATTTTGTCTTCTTGATTAAATTTATTCCTAGGTATTTTGTTTTGATACTGTTGTGAATGGGGTTGTTTTATTTTTCAAGTATTTTATTGTTATTGTATAGAAACACAACTGGTTTCTGTATATTGATTTCTTTACAGTAACTTGACTGTTTTTGTTGATTAGTTCCAATAATTTTTCAGTGGAGTCTCATTTTATTTATATATATATATATATATATATATATATGCATCTAAAGAGGTAATTAAACCTAATTCTTTATAATTTGGATGCCTTTTTTTTCTCTTGTCTGATTGCTCTTGCTAGGAATTTCCAATACAATACTGAATTGGGTTGCTGAGAGTGGGCACATTTGTCTTTTTCCTGACATTAGAAGGAACACTTTCAACCTTTTAGCACTAAAGTTTGAAGTACTGAACCTGTGAATGTGCCATGACCTCACTAAGACTAGGCTCCCAGTAGTTTCTTAGTACAAAGCTAGTCTCCATTCAACCTCCAGCAACTTGTCAAAACTGCTAATTAAATGTTCCTACAATTCTTGACTATAGTAGCTGGTGCTCCAAGTAAGCTGATCTCAGCTGTGATTCTATTTTCCCTGACAACAAATTTTGGGTCGTCAGTTTGTGCTGTGACATCAGTTCTCTGATGGGTCTAAGCAAAGTTGTTTATTTTCATTCATTCAGCCTTTTTTCCCTCTGTTCTAAGAACCACAGGTGGTGATTTCTAAGTTTGTCAGATGTCATAACTGAAACTAGAAACCTGGGCAGGTTTTTAAAGATAAGGTAACACTCTAGCTTCCATTTGAATCAAGGGGTTTTGGGCTTATTTTGTGAGTTAAGTCTGGACATTAGGTTAGATGCCACAATCCCCTATTATGGCAACTCATAAGGGGATTTGGTCAACACATAGAATTGTTGGTGAAGATTATTTTCGAAAACTATATGATCCAGCATCATTATAGTATTTTGATTACCTCTTTTATTCCTGGAGCCAATATTATCAGGTAGCAAGCACCAGAGTTCCCCCAAAGCTAAAATATTTCAATTAATGGCATATGCCTATCATTCTTCATAGTAAATACACTCCAGTTTGGTGATTAAGTACTTCCTTCCATTTGGTCTCTGCTATAGTGGGATCCATTTATCCCAAATGAAATCTAGGTGCCCATTTCAGTAGTATCATCCCCACATGGTCATACCTGACCCACAAAGCAAAACAACAAAAATTTTTTTCAAGGAGATGGGCATAATATGCATCTCATAAGCATAGTGAAGGGAATTTCTTCACATTATTGTGATATATCATTGAGGGGTAGTGTGAGTTTTGCAGAAATTAAGTACATTACAACCTTCTTGTCTCCTGATGTGGTCTGACCCTTTTTGCCATATCTTGCCTAGGAAGATCTATCACATTAAATTCTCTAAAGGTGTGTTCCCTTTTTTTTTTTTTTAATTTTTATTTTACTTTTTACTTTTACAGAGTTTTGTTGTTTACAGATATGTATGATCCCAGATTAGCCATATGTATATCACATCCATCCCACCCCTCCAGGCCATTGCACAGCACTCCTGCAGGATCCCCTTTTCCCACAGTGCAATGACAATAGCTATTTTTTTCACATAAGATAGTATAGGTTTTCATGCTACATCATGTGTTACCCTTTTAAGTCAAGTTTCAGTCAACCAAGAAAATAAGTTTGGTGCTACTGTCAGCTGCATAACATATTAAGACTCTCTAGTAAGGGTGTGTCCTAGTGTTTTATCTAACCTCAGTCTAGCAACCTTAAACTACACTATTACACATGTCCCTGAGCTTTCTGTTGACCTCTATTTGCAAAATTTGGGGACAATTTTATGTGTAAGCTATTTCCTCCTGGATCATAGTATGGGTTTGGTCCCCTGTGTCATGCTTGTATTTTACCTTAGTTGTAAGCCTGATGCCAACATGGGGTGATGGTGGTAGGCTTGAGGAAAATCATTACCGCTTTATAAGACAGGCTCAGGTAAGGTTAACAGAGTTTTAAGCAAAGTGAGGCAAGTCTTTTATTTTTTTTAAGTTTTATTGGAGTATAGTAGCCTTACATTGTTGTCTTAGTTTCTACTCTACAGTAAAGTGAATTAGCTACACACACGTGAACATACACATTCCCTGTTTTTTCAATTTCCTTCCCATTTAGGTCACCACAGAGCACTGAGTAGCATTCCCTGTACTATACAGTAGGTTCTCATTAGTTATCGATGTTACAGATGATCAGTAGTGTACATACATGAATCCAAGTCTCCCAATTTGTCCCATGACTCTCTCTCCTTCTTGGTATCCAATGTGTGTTTTCTACACCTGTGTCTATTTCTGCTTTGTAAATTGGTATAGATCTCGTATATGCATTAATATACAATAGCTGTTTTCGCTTTCTAACTTACTTCACTCTGCATGACAGTCTCTAGGACCAACCATATCTTTCCAAATGGCCTAATTCCATTCCTTTTATGGAGTAGTCTGACCATTTTTGCCATATCTTGCCTAGGAAGATCTATCACATTAAATTCTCTAAAGGTGTGTTCCCTTTTTTTTTTTTTTAATTTTTATTTTACTTTTTACTTTTACAGAGTTTTGTTGTTTACAGATATGTATGATCCCAGATTAGCCATATGTATATCACATCCATCCCACCCCTCCAGGCCATTGCACAGCACTCCTGCAGGATCCCCTTTTCCCACAGTGCAATGACAATAGCTATTTTTTTCACATAAGATAGTATAGGTTTTCATGCTACATCATGTGTTACCCTTTTAAGTCAAGTTTCAGTCAACCAAGAAAATAAGTTTGGTGCTACTGTCAGCTGCATAACATATTAAGACTCTCTAGTAAGGGTGTGTCCTAGTGTTTTATCTAACCTCAGTCTAGCAACCTTAAACTACACTATTACACATGTCCCTGAGCTTTCTGTTGACCTCTATTTGCAAAATTTGGGGACAATTTTATGTGTAAGCTATTTCCTCCTGGATCATAGTATGGGTTTGGTCCCCTGTGTCATGCTTGTATTTTACCTTAGTTGTAAGCCTGATGCCAACATGGGGTGATGGTGGTAGGCTTGAGGAAAATCATTACCGCTTTATAAGACAGGCTCAGGTAAGGTTAACAGAGTTTTAAGCAAAGTGAGGCAAGTCTTTTATTTTTTTTAAGTTTTATTGGAGTATAGTAGCCTTACATTGTTGTCTTAGTTTCTACTCTACAGTAAAGTGAATTAGCTACACACACGTGAACATACACATTCCCTGTTTTTTCAATTTCCTTCCCATTTAGGTCACCACAGAGCACTGAGTAGCATTCCCTGTACTATACAGTAGGTTCTCATTAGTTATCGATGTTACAGATGATCAGTAGTGTACATACATGAATCCAAGTCTCCCAATTTGTCCCATGACTCTCTCTCCTTCTTGGTATCCAATGTGTGTTTTCTACACCTGTGTCTATTTCTGCTTTGTAAATTGGTATAGATCTCGTATATGCATTAATATACAATAGCTGTTTTTCTCTTTCTAACTTACTTCACTCTGCATGACAGTCTCTAGGACCAACCATATCTTTCCAAATGGCCTAATTCCATTCCTTTTTATGGAGACAAGTGTCTTTAGACACAGATGAATAGGTACTTCCACTGGCAAAGAGGTCAAGGGTGACTGAGTGCTCGAGATTATCAGTGTAAGTGAAACCCACCAGAGGACTTCATTCCAAGGTCATGGCCCTTATGTTGCTCTTGTTTAATCACTCAGTTGTGTCCCATTCGTTGTGACCCCCTGCAGCATGCCAGGCTTCCCTGTCCTTTACCATCTCCTGGAGTTTGCTCAAACTCATGTCCATTGAGTTGGTAATGCCATCCAACCATCTCATCCTCCTTTCAGTCTTTCCCAGTGTCAGGGTCTTTTCCAATGAGTCAGCTCTTTGCATCAGGTGGCCAAACTATTGGAGGTTCAGGTTCAGCATCAGTTCTTCCAGTGAATATTCAGGGTTGATTTCCTTTAAGACTGGTTGGTTTGATCCCCTTTCTGTCCAAAGGACCCTCAAGAGTCTTTTCCAACACCACAGTTCAAAGGAATCAATTCTTTGGCACTCAGCCTTTTTTATGATCCAGCTCTTACATCTGTCTGTGACTAATAGGAAAACCATAGATTTGCCTATAAGGACCTTGGTAGGCAAAATAACATCTATGCTTTTTGGTATGCTGCCTAGGTTTGTCATAGCTTCTCTTTCAAGGAGGAAGCGTCTTTAAATTTCATGGCTGCAGTCACCATTTCAGTGATTTGGGAGCCTGAGAAAATAAAATCTGTCACTGTTTCCATTGTTTTGCACATATTTTCCATAAAGTGATGAGACTGTTATGCCATGATCTTAGTTTTTTGAATGTTGAGCTTTAAGCCAGTTTTTTAAAAATTTTTTACCACTCTTTTCTTTCTCTTTCATTAAGCACCTCTTTAGTTCCTCTTTACTTTGTGCCATAAGGGTGATGTCATCTGCAGATCTGAGATTATTGATATTTCTCCTGGCAATCTTGATTCCAGCTTGAGTTTCATCCAGACCAGCATTTCACATGATGTACTACTCTGCATATAAGTTAAGTAAGCATGATGACAATATACAGGTTTGACATACTCCTTTCCTAATCTTGAATCAGTCTGTTGTTCCATGTCTGGTTCTAACTGTTGCTTCCTGATCAGCATACAGAGTTCTCATGGGGCAGATAAGGTGGTCTGCTATTCCCATCTCTTTAAGAATTTTCCACAGTTTGTTGTGATCCACACAGCCAGAGGTTTTGTGGTAGTCAATGAAGCAGAAGTAGTTTTTTTTCCCTAGAATTCTCTTACTTTTTCTATAATCAAATGGATGTTGGTAATTTGATATCTACCTTTTCTAAATCCAGTTTGTATATCTGGAAGTTTTCAGTTCATGTACTGTTGAAGCCTAGCTTAGAGGATTTTGTTTTTGGTGGTGGGGGGGCACTTCTATTGGGCTTTCATTCCCATCTTTGTTCTTTGGCCTGTGTGGGCCTCACTTCGCAGTGGCCTCTCCCACTGCAGAGCACCGGCTCTGGGTGTAAGCGCTCCAGAGCTCTGGTTCAGTAGTTGGACACATTGGTCTAGCTGCTCTGTGGCATGTGGGATCTTACCAGGCCGAACCATCACCCCTTGCACTGCAAGGCAGTGTCCTTACCCACTGGACCACGAGGGAAGCCCACTTGAAGGATTTTGAGCATCACTTTGATAGTATGTGAAATAAGGGCAATGTGTTTGTGACTAATAGGAAAACCATAGATTTGCCTATAAGGACCTTGGTAGGCAAAATAACATCTATGCTTTTTGGTATGCTGCCTAGGTTTGTCATAGCTTCTCTTTCAAGGAGGAAGCGTCTTTAAATTTCATGGCTGCAGTCACCATTTCAGTGATTTGGGAGCCTGAGAAAATAAAATCTGTCACTGTTTCCATTGTTTTGCACATATTTTCCATAAAGTGATGAGACTGTTATGCCATGATCTTAGTTTTTTGAATGTTGAGCTTTAAGCCAGTTTTTTAAAAATTTTTTACCACTCTTTTCTTTCTCTTTCATTAAGCACCTCTTTAGTTCCTCTTTACTTTGTGCCATAAGGGTGATGTCATCTGCAGATCTGAGATTATTGATATTTCTCCTGGCAATCTTGATTCCAGCTTGAGTTTCATCCAGACCAGCATTTCACATGATGTACTACTCTGCATATAAGTTAAGTAAGCATGATGACAATATACAGGTTTGACATACTCCTTTCCTAATCTTGAATCAGTCTGTTGTTCCATGTCTGGTTCTAACTGTTGCTTCCTGATCAGCATACAGAGTTCTCATGGGGCAGATAAGGTGGTCTGCTATTCCCATCTCTTTAAGAATTTTCCACAGTTTGTTGTGATCCACACAGCCAGAGGTTTTGTGGTAGTCAATGAAGCAGAAGTAGTTTTTTTTCCCTAGAATTCTCTTACTTTTTCTATAATCAAATGGATGTTGGTAATTTGATATCTACCTTTTCTAAATCCAGTTTGTATATCTGGAAGTTTTCAGTTCATGTACTGTTGAAGCCTAGCTTAGAGGATTTTGTTTTTGGTGGTGGGGGGGCACTTCTATTGGGCTTTCATTCCCATCTTTGTTCTTTGGCCTGTGTGGGCCTCACTTCGCAGTGGCCTCTCCCACTGCAGAGCACCGGCTCTGGGTGTAAGCGCTCCAGAGCTCTGGTTCAGTAGTTGGACACATTGGTCTAGCTGCTCTGTGGCATGTGGGATCTTACCAGGCTAGGGATCGAATCAGCACCCCTTGCACTGCAAGGCAGTGTCCTTACCCACTGGACCACGAGGGAAGCCCACTTGAAGGATTTTGAGCATCACTTTGATAGTATGTGAAATAAGGGCAATTGTGGGGTAATTTGAACATTCTTTGGCATTGCCCTTCTTTGGTATTGGAATGTAAACTGACCTTTTCCAGTCCTGTGCCCACTGCTGAGTTCCACATTTGCTGGCATACTGAGTGTAGTACTTATACTTCCCAATCACAGCCCTAACTTTCATATGAGAAACTGAACAAGATTATAAGTTAAAATCAGCATTGTCATTCTCTAACTAGCACAATAATAATGTAGATTTAATGGTGAACAACTTTGACTCAGAGACCAAAGAAAAAAAAATCACTTTGTTTCTATAATGGAAATTATCTGATTCTGAACTCATGACTTGAACTGATAATTTAATAATCAGAGTTTCATGGGAACAGTGTTTCCATTGTAATATATCACAGTCAACCACAAGAAACAATTTGAATAATTTTGCCTCCAGTTTATACCATAGATATTATTATCCTGGTTTTTTTAAATTAACTTATCTATTTATTTAGGGCGGGGGGGGGCGGGTTGGGGAAGGAGGGGAGCAGGTGGGCCACTTCTATTGGTCTTTCATTTCTCTATTTTGATCCATCTTTGTTCTTTGGCCCGTGTGGGTCTCCCATTGCGGCGGCCTCTATTGTTGCAGAGCGCCGGCTCTGGGCGCATGCTCTCCAGAGCTCCGGCTCGGTAATTGGACACATCGGTCCAGCTGCTCTGTGGCACGTGGGATCTTCCCAGGCCAGGGATCGAACAGGCGCCCCGTGCACTGCAAGGCGGTGTCCTTACCCACTAGACCACTAGGGGAAGCACTATTATCCTGTTTTTCATAAACAGGGTGTTCAGCAGCACTATAAAAAAACCAACCCCAATATTCTTTAATTGAGGGACACATATTACTGTTGGTACCAGTCATGGTTCTGATACAAGGCAGTGAGTATACTAGTAATTTAAACAGGCAAGGATTTACTAAAATACGGCTTCCTTAGTGACGCATTTTTTAAAGATCCTATTTGAAAATGCAACTCTTGTATTACCTAGATGACACTTGATTTATTTTCCTCTAAAATTCTTATTGCTACTTTTAAAGATATATATTTTATTTTTGTCTGATATGTGCTTTGTTACAACTAAAGTGTAACCTCCATACTTTGAGAGATGTTTGTCTGTTTTGTTCCTTGCATTATTTCCATCACCTAGAACTGTGCCTGTGAATTGGCAAATTTTAGGAAAATTTGTCAAAGAAATTGAACAAATTCCATTCTAAATGAAGAATGAAAGCTTCCTAGAGAAAGGGGGTGGGTGGGTATGAATTTCTTTGCCAGAATTAGGACAAAGTATAATCCTGATATGCTTGTGTCTTAAGCCTGATGAGATGATTTTGAGAGGTTATTCTAAGAAAAATTATATAGTCTTTATAAATAATTTTTGACTTTATGCACTAAAAGAATTTTGTGGTACAGTACAAAATTTTCCTTTGCCATTTGAGAAAAAGTAAGAGACTTTAAAAAATTATTTTAAGTTAGTTATTAAGAATGAAATGGAAATATTGTGGTAAATAGCTGATGATATTATAATGAAGTGATACATTCAGTGAATGTTTATGTGCTTTTAGCTTCACTAAACAAACAAATATTTCTGACATTGAAAATTAATATGTTCTTACATATACTTTAGAAAAACTGTTTCATCTGCACATTGGTTATATTTGTCTTCTCTGTTTACATCCTGGCCTTCCTGCCCAGGGCAAAAGGAGTAAAAAGAGCTCGAAATGGTATTTATTACAAAGAGTAATCAACCATAAAGACTATAATTGGACACTCAGGTGTAGTCATTACATGATTAATTACTTGGCCAAATCAGCCTCCTACATATATCATAAAAATATTCAAAGGAGTTAGAATAGACAAAAACCAAGCTTGTCATCACAGAAAAATCCCTGCCATCCATGGCTTGTTTGTTTTCAGTATTTCTTAGTTTTCACAATTTTTCCTCCCTTTAATCCTCTTTGTTAATTACATTTTATGATAAATGCTTTGATTACATAGTAGCTATGTAGACAAATAATTTTTTCCAAGTTTTTGTCACACGAAAGATTGAACTGGATGACTTCTTTGGCAACTTACACATACATTGTTGATTAATATGCTGTTCTCACTTGTACATTTCTAGAATGCTTCAGTTTAGTAGGCAATATATCAAAACCAGTTTTTCTCAAGTTACAAACATTTCTAGTAAGGCTTGACAACTAAAGTGTAACCTCCATACTTTGAGAGATGTTTGTCTGTTTTGTTCCTTGCATTATTTCCATCACCTAGAACTGTGCCTGTGAATTGGCAAATTTTAGGAAAATTTGTCAAAGAAATTGAACAAATTCCATTCTAAATGAAGAATGAAAGCTTCCTAGAGAAAGGGGGTGGGTGGGTATGAATTTCTTTGCCAGAATTAGGACAAAGTATAATCCTGATATGCTTGTGTCTTAAGCCTGATGAGATGATTTTGAGAGGTTATTCTAAGAAAAATTATATAGTCTTTATAAATAATTTTTGACTTTATGCACTAAAAGAATTTTGTGGTACAGTACAAAATTTTCCTTTGCCATTTGAGAAAAAGTAAGAGACTTTAAAAAATTATTTTAAGTTAGTTATTAAGAATGAAATGGAAATATTGTGGTAAATAGCTGATGATATTATAATGAAGTGATACATTCAGTGAATGTTTATGTGCTTTTAGCTTCACTAAACAAACAAATATTTCTGACATTGAAAATTAATATGTTCTTACATATACTTTAGAAAAACTGTTTCATCTGCACATTGGTTATATTTGTCTTCTCTGTTTACATCCTGGCCTTCCTGCCCAGGGCAAAAGGAGTAAAAAGAGCTCGAAATGGTATTTATTACAAAGAGTAATCAACCATAAAGACTATAATTGGACACTCAGGTGTAGTCATTACATGATTAATTACTTGGCCAAATCAGCCTCCTACATATATCATAAAAATATTCAAAGGAGTTAGAATAGACAAAAACCAAGCTTGTCATCACAGAAAAATCCCTGCCATCCATGGCTTGTTTGTTTTCAGTATTTCTTAGTTTTCACAATTTTTCCTCCCTTTAATCCTCTTTGTTAATTACATTTTATGATAAATGCTTTGATTACATAGTAGCTATGTAGACAAATAATTTTTTCCAAGTTTTTGTCACACGAAAGATTGAACTGGATGACTTCTTTGGCAACTTACACATACATTGTTGATTAATATGCTGTTCTCACTTGTACATTTCTAGAATGCTTCAGTTTAGTAGGCAATATATCAAAACCAGTTTTTCTCAAGTTACAAACATTTAGTACTAATGTACAAGGCTCTGGATAAATGGTGGAGAGAAGAGTCAGAGGTGGTGAAAATTGTAACAGCTTCTTTTGCTCTGACTGTTCTCATGTCTGGATACAATGTCTAGAACTTCTGGATCTGTCCTACAAACTTGAGAAGAATCAGGCTGAGGTGGGATTCAAGGGAAGCAACACTTCAGATAATAGATCAGAGAGGCAGGGAGAACTCCGATCATAGAGGGCCTCACTAAACTATTGAGACAAATAAAGGTAGAATGTATCCCGGATTTGAACATTGAGTATCTTCAGACGCATTCTTTTGCTCTAAAACCTATAATGTGCCTCATTACACCTATGCTGTTATTAAAATCATTTAACTTTTTAATTATTAAACAAACAGGAATCTAGCTCAGACTTACTTTTTCACAGTATGACTCAGTGAATTTTAAATAGTCATCTTTCTGGACTATTACATTCAGCGTAATGCCCTCTAGATTCATAAATACTGTGGCAAATGGCAGGATTTCCTTTTTTTTTTGACTGATTAATAGTTCATCATATATCTTAATAATATGTATACATATTTAATATATACATATATTCTTAGGTATGCATGTGCACACACACATATACACCCACTCCATCAAAAAACATTTAGCTTGTTTCTGTATCATGACTGTTGTGAACAATGCTACAGTAAACATGGGAATACTGACATCTCTTTGAGATGCTGATTTCCATATCTTTGAATATATACCAAAGAGTGGGACTACTGGATCATATGGCAGTCCAATTTTTAATTGTTTGGTTAGGAGGTCTATTTTTCATAATGGCTGAATCACTTTATATTCTCACCAATGGTATTTTCTCTACATCTTTGCCAACATTTGTGTTTTTGATGATTGTTATCTTAACAGATGTGATAACTTGTCATTTTGACTTGCATTTCTCTGATGATTACTAAGGCTGAGCACCTTTTCATACTGGTTATTGGTATATCTTCTTTGGAAAAATGTTCAGGTTCTTGGCCAATTATAATTTTAATTGAATTATTCAATTTTTTTTGATATTGGACTGTGTGAAACCTTTATATATTTTGGATATTAGCCCTTTCTCAGATATAGAGCCTATATACAGGCCCAAAGTTCCTTGCTGGCTCAGATGATAAAGAATCTACCTGCCATGCAGGAGACCTGGGTTCTATACCTGAGTCAGGAAGAGCCTCTGGAGAAGAATGGCAACTGACCCCAGTATTCTTGCCTGGAGAGTTCCATGAACACAGGAGCCTGGCAGGCTACAGCTCAGGGGGTCACAAAGAATTGAATGTGATTGACTGACTAACACACTCAACACAGACCAGTGAAATGGAATAGAGAAGTCCAACACATGCCCACATATTTATGGCCCAGTAAGTTTTGACAAAGGTGCTAAGAACATACAATGAAGAAAGGGCAGTCCCTTCAATAAATCGTGTTGTGAAAACTGAATATCCACAATTAAAAAAAAAAAGAAAGAAAAACACTGGATTTTTGCTTTATACCCTTCACAAAAATTAACTTGAAAATGGATCAAAGACTTAAATATAAGACCAGCAACCATGAAACTCCTAAAAGTAAACTTAGGAAAAGTTATCCTTGACATTAGTGTTGGCAATATGCTTTTTTGGAAAAGACATCAAAATAATAGACAAAAAATAAAACTCTAAAATAAACTAAATGTGTGTAATTACTGCACAATAATGGGAAAGATAGATAAATTAAAAAGACCCTTTACAGAATAGAAATAATTTTTAAATAAAGCCAAAACTGATCTTCTAATATGAAGAATATATTCATTACCAAAAACAAAAGAAATAAACCTCAGTGAATTTGACCAAGAGTTAATTAAGCATATCTACAGATAGAAATGATAAATTTCTGAGGAAATCACCAAAATACAGCAAAAATATAAAAATATACAAAAAAATAAAGGTCTTAAAGTGAAAGACAAAGACGATAGGAGTTGAAGAGGTAAAAAAGTCAGTATGAAATTCAATATTTAAAGAGAAGTTGGTATATGTATTATAAAATGCTGAAAGGAAAAAGGCTTTTCTGACTGAAGAAACACATAAAGTACTGAGCAAGACTAATAAGGTATTTGTCACAGGAAAAGAATCATAGAACAGAAAATCAATGACAAATCTCTACAACTACCACAGAGAAAAGAAATTTGGACTAACTAAAAGGTCATGAAATATGCTTCAAGTATTATAAAAAATTATTCCTGATTTTGAATTTTGTATCTGATGAAAATAGACATTTAGATGAACAAATACAGAAAGGTTGTGGTTTCCTGAGCATAATTTTTGAAGTACTAAAAATGTCCTCCAGTTAAAATTAAACCCCAAAAGGAGTAGAAAACTAAACCTACTAATGAACAAAATAATTGTCAAATGTATGCATACGATTGACCATAAAAGTGTAAATAATACTGAGTGTTCAAGGTTGAAGAAGTCAGAGATTTAAGCTTTCTGCACTATGTACTGTGGATATTATGATTTCTCCTATAAAAGTAAATAAAGTACTGATATATTACTTTAAAGTATGTTAAATTTATAGGTGAAATTATAATAAAGAAAAGGAAATCTAAAGTGCTTATAGGAACATCTGAAATATAAGAACTGATGCATTTCTTAAGAATTTAGAATGTTTATTAAATAAGAGAGCAAGAGAAATACATATAAGCATAAAAATGCAATATAAATAAGAGATACAAAAAGACATTTCTTTCTCCCTCTGTGACTTCTTCCTGCTTTATTAGTACAGACTCTTTTCTGAAATGTAGACACATATACCCAACTGCGTGTATGGTATCTCCACTTGGAAGTAAACACTTTATTTAAAAAAAATTATTGGAGTTTGATTACTTTATAATGTTGTGCTAGTTTTTTCTGTACAACAGCCATATGTATTCATAAATCCTCTCCCTCTTGGACCTCCCTCCAAATCCCCCAATCCCATATATCTAGGTCATCATAATGCAACAAGCTGAGTTCCCTGTGCTATACAGTAGGTTCCCATTTGCTATTTTACACATAGTAGTGTATATATGTCAGTCATAGTCTCTCAGCTCATCCCATCCTCCCCTTCTCCCCCCCGTGTCCATTCTCTACTTCCTACCCTGCAAATAGATTTATTTGTACTATTTTTCTATATTACATATATATGCATTAATATACAATATTTTTCTCTTTATGACTTCAGTCTACATGACAGACTCCAGATCCATCCACATTACTACAAATGACTCCATTTTATTCTCCATTTTATCCTTTTTTATGGCTGAATAATATTCTATTGTCTATTTATACCATATTTTCTTTATCAATTCATTTGTAGGTGAGCATTTAGGATGTTTCTATGTCCTGGCTATTGTAAATAGTGCTTCAGTGAACACTAGGGGCACATGTGTCTTTTTGAATTAGGATTTTCTCAGGGTGTATGCTCCAGTATTGACAGTACTGGGTAAGCTTAGCATGTCTAAAATTGAACTCCTGAATTCTTCCAGCCAACAGGCTAACTTACCTCCCCTTAATTTCCAATTTCTTAACCACCCGATCCTTTCAATCACTCACACCAAAACTTCAGAGACATTCGTAATACTCGTTATCTTATCTACTGCATCCAGTGCTGTCTTCTCTCCTATAAAAATACATCCAGAATTTGACCACTTCCACTTCTCTACTACTCCTAGCCCCTCTCTGGTCCAAACCACCATTTCTCCTGCCTGCATTCACACAACAGTCTCCATGGGACCACACATGCTTTATATTCCATTTCTATGGCATCTACGAAAAATCTTTTAAAGACATGGTTTTGATTATGTTACTCCTCTGGACAAAATACTTAACTGGATTTTCATCTTACTCAAAAAAGTTCAAAAAGCATACAAATGTATCCAAACACCCATGAAATGACAGCCTGCCCCATTTCTCTAATCTGCCCCCACACCATACGCTTCCTTTCATTCACTCTGAACTCCTGCCACTCTGGCTGTGTTTCTCCTTCCTGCAATATTCTCCTAATGGCTACCTGTCACCTCCTTCAAGCTTTTTTTATTTTTGGCAAAAGTTGCTTTCTTTATGGAGCCAGTACTGATGGTCTTAGATAAACTTGCAAACCACTTCCATCTTCTTCCTAAGTATTTCATATCGCTTACCCTATGTTTGTCTTCTTAAAGCACTTATTACCTATTAATATAATAGATGTTTAGTTACTATATTTGTATAAGGCATGGTGTCTTTCCACCAAATAGGATGTCACCTACTTCAGGCAGAGATTTTTGCATTTATAATGTAACTCAGGCACTTGGAGTAGCTCATGATACCTAATAGATGATCAATAAATATTTGAGTGTATGTGTGTGTATTTCCATACAAATTTCTGAAAGGATAAATAACTATCTATTGGTGAGGAAGCTTAACTACATTTTATAGAAGGAAAATGAAGCCATAGACAGTATATAAAAGTCTAAGATTAAACAATAGATTATATAATATACTAGCAGAAATGGGGGGAGTCAGATGAAGTCCATTGATCAAAAATGATGGATTTTCAGGCACAGACTGCCAAGTTTTGAGAGTGCATATAAACATAATTATTAAAATAAGCACAGTGTCTGATGCACGAGAGCCAATCAATAAATGTCAGTTAAAATGAGTAAAATACCCTAATATTGGAGTCTCATACTTTGGAGTACTGGGCTACATGTTAAACCAAAAATAAAATAGAAGCAATAAAACTGGCTATTGCCTGACCTCTTTGGACTTGACACCTGAGTGAAAATATCAGATCAAGTTAGATAGTATTTAATGACTTCAGTGAGGTTTGTTAAATCATATCAAGATATTTCAATATATTTCTTACTTTCCATGGATTTTTTTCTTTGTAGAATCAGTTTATATTTGAGTCTAATTAGTTTCACAAGTGATTTATAAGAAGCCCAGGGAAATATATCTAGTCCTAATCTGTTCTTATTCCCCTTGAATCCTTTCTAAGACACAGATGATATTTCCCTGCATCCAGTTTTCATCCTGAGCAGTTCTCTGTGATCACACTTGACAGGAATTTCACAGACTAATGATCAGTATTAAAATGTTCATTTTTAATAGAAACAATAGCATTCATATTATAGTTGATTAGTTAATGTATAAATGATCTGCATCCAAATTTTTATGATGATCTGGAATTTATCCCAGAAATTAATTAATCCCTTTTTATCATAGTTAACTACATGATTCATGAAAACTTGTGGAGATTAATCTTAAATTATTATATTGTCAGTGAGAAGACTGATGAAATTACTAAGTAAATGACAAAAGAAGACACATCTCTAATTACTCTGAAATAATTATTTTGGCTATCACCACATTTGATTTTATTGTTTCAATAAAATAATTTTCTTTCAAAAATCATACAGAGGTGTTTTCAACAAAAACTGCTAACTATACCCTATTAAAAACAGAATGTGTAATTTATCCATAATTCATTCATACAACAAACTAACCT
Organism: Tragulus kanchil; assembly: GCA_022376925.1. Lineage (NCBI taxonomy): Eukaryota > Metazoa > Chordata > Mammalia > Artiodactyla > Tragulidae > Tragulus > Tragulus kanchil. The sequence goes on from JAIOJX010000030.1 coordinate 12,460,312, forward strand.
TCCATAAAAGAAGACCAACAAGCCTTGGGGAAAATGAAGCCATAGACAGTATATAAAAGTCTAAGATTAAACAATAGATTATATAATATACTAGCAGAAATGGGGGGAGTCAGATGAAGTCCATTGATCAAAAATGATGGATTTTCAGGCACAGACTGCCAAGTTTTGAGAGTGCATATAAACATAATTATTAAAATAAGCACAGTGTCTGATGCACGAGAGCCAATCAATAAATGTCAGTTAAAATGAGTAAAATACCCTAATATTGGAGTCTCATACTTTGGAGTACTGGGCTACATGTTAAACCAAAAATAAAATAGAAGCAATAAAACTGGCTATTGCCTGACCTCTTTGGACTTGACACCTGAGTGAAAATATCAGATCAAGTTAGATAGTATTTAATGACTTCAGTGAGGTTTGTTAAATCATATCAAGATATTTCAATATATTTCTTACTTTCCATGGATTTTTTTCTTTGTAGAATCAGTTTATATTTGAGTCTAATTAGTTTCACAAGTGATTTATAAGAAGCCCAGGGAAATATATCTAGTCCTAATCTGTTCTTATTCCCCTTGAATCCTTTCTAAGACACAGATGATATTTCCCTGCATCCAGTTTTCATCCTGAGCAGTTCTCTGTGATCACACTTGACAGGAATTTCACAGACTAATGATCAGTATTAAAATGTTCATTTTTAATAGAAACAATAGCATTCATATTATAGTTGATTAGTTAATGTATAAATGATCTGCATCCAAATTTTTATGATGATCTGGAATTTATCCCAGAAATTAATTAATCCCTTTTTATCATAGTTAACTACATGATTCATGAAAACTTGTGGAGATTAATCTTAAATTATTATATTGTCAGTGAGAAGACTGATGAAATTACTAAGTAAATGACAAAAGAAGACACATCTCTAATTACTCTGAAATAATTATTTTGGCTATCACCACATTTGATTTTATTGTTTCAATAAAATAATTTTCTTTCAAAAATCATACAGAGGTGTTTTCAACAAAAACTGCTAACTATACCCTATTAAAAAAACAGAATGTGTAATTTATCCATAATTCATTCATACAACAAACTAACCTTCCATAAAAGAAGACCAACAAGCCTGAAATAAGTGAAAGCACTGTTTCTGAGCAGCAATAGTCGATATAATCTACGATATGAAAATTATACACTCTTATGAGAAAATGTGAGCACAAGACACCAGAATACCACATATAAATGCATGAAATTTTCAAAGATGATATGTTAAAAGAATATTTAATTGGTTTATGTGTATTTCCTTAAGTAACATATATATATATATATATATATATATATATATATATATCAGTTGTTTAGGAGCAGTTCAAAAGAAATTCAGGTAAAATGGACTTGTAGATAAAATTCAGCAAAATGTGTGCTGGCCCATTTGACGTACAAGCTTTCAGCAATAGTTAGGTGTACATACATGTGTGTGTTATATAATGTTCAAGAATGTAAGTTGGGATAATATTTGGAACAAAAATAATAGTTCAATAATAAGCATTTATTCTTTCAATCTGTAATGTGTGTATTTACCTACATACAGGCACATTTTTGTGCTCTGTCACTACCATACCCTCCAGGCTCCTCTATCCATGGGATTTCCCATGGCAGTGGGTTGACATACCCTCCTCCATGGGTTCTCCTAAGTCTCCTGCAAAGATTCCTGCTGAGCCACTGGAGAAGCCTATTTACATTTTTAGGAAACCAGAAATTAAAAGTATGTCCATTTTTTCTAAGAATCATATTTTATCATATCTAACATCTTTGCCAAAACCAAATACTTTCTCTTGTATTTTTCTTTTAAGAAATGGAATACTTAGTTGTATATTTAGGGCTATGTTTTGAAAGGATCATTATTTTACATAATGATATTGTTCCACCAGCATTTGGTGACTCTTCTTTCTCCATTAAATTATTTTTGAAGTTTGAGAAAATTGACCATATATATTGATTTATTTATGGACTTACTATTGTATTTCATTGATTTATACTTGCACAAATACCATATTGTACTGATTATTATAATTTGTAGTAAATCATAAAATTGTTCTCTCACATTGCGTTTGTACAAAATGGTTTGTACTATCCTAGTTCCATTGCTTACATAGAAAATTCATATGTATTTTTTTGATTTCCACCCAAAGAAACCCTTGAAACATGCAAATAAAAATATCCTTGTTGGAATTATTTTGAATCCATAGATGGGTTTAAGGAAAATTGACATCCTACAAATGTTAATTCTTCAAATTCATGAAACTAGGATAAGATTCCATATTTTAGGTTTACTTTGATTTCTGCCATCAATATTTTATATATTTTTAACAAACAAATCTTATTAGCTGAAAATATATTTCATTAAATTTATATGCACCCCTCCCACTGGCAACCAGCAATCTGTTCTTGTATCTATGAACTTCATGTTTGTGTTTTGTTTTAGATACTACGTATAAATAAGATAATATGCTATTTGTTTTTCTTTGCTAGACTTACTTCATTTAACATAATGGCCTAAATGTCTATTCATGTTGTTGCAAGTGGCAATATTTTTTTTGTGTGTGGCTAAATTATATACACATACACGTACATGTACGTGTTTGTATGTGTATTACGTTTTGCTACCCAGTCATTCAGCAACGGACACCTAAGCTCCTTCCATGTCTTGGCTACTGTAAATAATGCTGCAATGAGGTACCTTTTTGAGTAAGCAGTTTCATTTCCTTGGATAAACTCTTGAGAAGTAGAATTACTGTTATAATATGGTAGGTCTCTTTTTAATTTTTTGAGGAATCTTCATACTGTTTCCCATAGTGGCTGCACCAGTTTACATTCTTAACAACAGTGCTCACAGGTCCTCATGTCTGCTCCAGTTTCTCCTCATGCTTGATGACACTTTTTACCTCTTGTCTTTTTGAGGTAGCCATTCTAACAGACATAGAGAACATCTCATTGTGGTTTTGTTTTGAATTTTCCTGATGATTACTGATGTTGAGCACCATTTCATGTATTTGTTGGTCATCTGAACAACTTCTTTGAAAAAATGTTTACGTAGATCCTTTCCCCACTTTTTTAACCAGACTGTTTTTTGCCTAGTATTCAATTGTATGATATCTTTGTTTTGGCTATTAACCCCGTATCAGATACATGATTTTAAAATATTTTCACCAATTTCACAGAATGGCTTTCCATATTGTCGATGTTTCCCTTTGCTGTGCAAAAGGTTTTTTTAGTTATGTAGTCCCATGTGTGTGTTTGTGTTTTTCTTTGCTTTGATATCAAAATAAAAAATCATGTCTATAGCTGAAGTCAAGGAGCTTCCTGTTTATGTTTCTTCTAGGAGCTTTATGGTTTCAGCTTAAGTCTTTCATTTATCTTGAGTTCATTTTTGTGCTTGATGTAAGATAGTAGTCAGGTTTAATTCTTTTGCATGTGGCTATTCAGATTTCCCAGCACGATTTATCAAAGACATGACATTTTCCATATGGTATATTCTTGGCCCCCCGGTCATAAATCAATTGAACACTTGTGCATGATTTTTTTTCTGTTTATTTTGTTGCAATTATATAGGGGTATTTTCCAACTATGTGTTGCTAATACAAAAAAATAAGATTTAAAAAATACATTTACCTTGTATCCAGTGATACTGCTTAACAAAACTATTGGTTCTACTCAGAAATTATGCATGTCAAAAGAAAATGGAGTGACATCATTTAAATACAGACAGGAAAAGAAAGCACTCTAAACGAAGACCTATATACCGAACATGTAAAACAGTAGGGTTTTATTTTATGATATATGTGTGTGTATGTTAGTGCTATGAATAATTAAAAAAAAATTTAACTCTAAGAACAAGTAGTATTTTAAGAGGTAAAAATAATAAGCCAACTTCAGAGATAAAATGAAATCTTTAAAATCAAAGAAGCTAAGATAAATCCCAATGGAACAAGCATAAAGTGAACAATATGGTAGATATTAATTCAGTTGCATATTTAATTGCCCATCGAAGTTGAAAGATACTTGGATTTTCAAATCAGAAAAGATACTTAAGTGCTTATGGATGTTATTATGTAAATGTGGAAGAGTAGAATTTTCATATGCTATTGGTAGAAATAAAAATTAGTATAATCACTTGAAAAAATTTTCTTAACTTTAAGATAAGCATACCTTAAATTCAGGCATCTTATTTTTAGTTATTAGCCCAAAAAAGGGACCTCCTTGGTGGCTCAAAAAATCTGCCTATAATGTGGGACACTTGGGTTCAATCTCTGGGTCGGGAAGATGTTCTGGAGAAGGAAATGGCAACCCACTCCTGTATTCTTGGCTGGAGGAACCTATGGACAGAGGAGACTTGTATAATACAGACCATGGGGTAGCAAAGAGTTGGAAACCACTGAGTAACAGTTTCAGCCCAAAAGAAATGGTGTTTTGGGTTGTCAGTAGCAAAAACTAGAGCTTTATGGTTTCAGCTTAAGTCTTTCATTTATCTTGAGTTCATTTTTGTGCTTGATGTAAGATAGTAGTCAGGTTTAATTCTTTTGCATGTGGCTATTCAGATTTCCCAGCACGATTTATCAAAGACATGACATTTTCCATATGGTATATTCTTGGCCCCCCGGTCATAAATCAATTGAACACTTGTGCATGATTTTTTTTCTGTTTATTTTGTTGCAATTATATAGGGGTATTTTCCAACTATGTGTTGCTAATACAAAAAAATAAGATTTAAAAAATACATTTACCTTGTATCCAGTGATACTGCTTAACAAAACTATTGGTTCTACTCAGAAATTATGCATGTCAAAAGAAAATGGAGTGACATCATTTAAATACAGACAGGAAAAGAAAGCACTCTAAACGAAGACCTATATACCGAACATGTAAAACAGTAGGGTTTTATTTTATGATATATGTGTGTGTATGTTAGTGCTATGAATAATTAAAAAAAAATTTAACTCTAAGAACAAGTAGTATTTTAAGAGGTAAAAATAATAAGCCAACTTCAGAGATAAAATGAAATCTTTAAAATCAAAGAAGCTAAGATAAATCCCAATGGAACAAGCATAAAGTGAACAATATGGTAGATATTAATTCAGTTGCATATTTAATTGCCCATCGAAGTTGAAAGATACTTGGATTTTCAAATCAGAAAAGATACTTAAGTGCTTATGGATGTTATTATGTAAATGTGGAAGAGTAGAATTTTCATATGCTATTGGTAGAAATAAAAATTAGTATAATCACTTGAAAAAATTTTCTTAACTTTAAGATAAGCATACCTTAAATTCAGGCATCTTATTTTTAGTTATTAGCCCAAAAAAGGGACCTCCTTGGTGGCTCAAAAAATCTGCCTATAATGTGGGACACTTGGGTTCAATCTCTGGGTCGGGAAGATGTTCTGGAGAAGGAAATGGCAACCCACTCCTGTATTCTTGGCTGGAGGAACCTATGGACAGAGGAGACTTGTATAATACAGACCATGGGGTAGCAAAGAGTTGGAAACCACTGAGTAACAGTTTCAGCCCAAAAGAAATGTGTGCATTTGTTTATTAAAGATATAACAAAAATGTTCATAGTAGCATTATATATAACAAAGTCTAGAAACAATAAAAAAGTTAATCAATATAAGAACAGAAAACTTAAAAAGAACAGAAAAAATCATTAGAAAATGGAATAATTAAAAAATGAGTATAAATTATAACTATACAAAATATGAGCACCTTTTCAAGAATACAGTTTTCAATAAAATAAATTGGGAATAAATATATATATATTGTTCTGTTGATATAGACTTCTAATTATGGAACAGTTGTAACATGTTAAAAATGCATAAATAAATAGCAGAATGGCAAAACTAAGCCTAACAATTGAAAGCATTCAAAATTTAAAAGTTATTAGAATATACAATATTTTGCACTTGAGTAAAGTTAACATAATAATAAAAACAAAATACATATTTTTGTTGTTTTTGAGATATATAATGGTAAAATATATAGAATAAGAGTACAGAAAATAATAACCAATATTTTCCTCATTTAATATCAGAAAGTAATTATATATTATATATATATATTAATAACTACATATGTTTTTTCAATTCTTGGAATAGTTGATACAATAAGTTGAAAATATTTAATATATTTAAATATGTATAAAATTAATAGACTTACAACAGTATTTTCCAAACCACTAAAGAAAACAAAATACAAAATCATTTCATAGCATTAAAAATAGGAAGCAATTAGGAAGAATCAAAAACTGAAAGATTAAAAAAAATACAATTGACGTAAATAATTAAATTTGTTATGTAATTCAATGTAAATAGGCAACTTCTCTATCAAATGACCAAAACAGATGACTCATGCCATAGAAGGAAATATATTTTGCCCTTTATAAGAGACCATTTTAAAATGTCACATAAAGTTAATATTGAGAAAACAAAAATAAAGGGAAGGGGAGAGAAGAGGAAATGTTAGTTGTTCAGTTACACCCCACTCTTTGCAACGCCATGGACTGTAACCCACCAGGCTCTTCTGCCCATGGAATTCTCCAGGCAAGAATACTGGAGTGGATTGCCATTTCCTCCTCGAGGGGCTCTGCCTGACCCAGGATTAAATCTGGGTCTCCTGCATTGCAGGCACTCTTTACTGTCAGAGTCATCAGGGAAACCCAAAAGAGGAAGCCCAGAATAGTATGATTTGATACTATTATCAAATAATCGTTTAATAGACAAGTTTATATTAATTAAAAGTTGAATTTATAAAGAGGGTAAACTGTCAATTGTACTTTTTGTTAGATTTTGGAAATATTAATACTTTGAAACACTTTTAGAAATGTTCATAGACATTTAGAAATGTTCACACACGAACTTTAGGAAGTAGACATAAAAATTTTCAATACTATATCAGAATATTTTTTAACATTTTATTAATTTTATTAATATTTCACTGATGTAAATAAACCTTAAATTCAAACATTTGCAAAATTTTAGAAATATGTGATTAAAAATTAACAATTGCAAAAAGCGGAAATCTAATTATCAAATTATAGTGGGATTAGAAATTAATTATCAGGGAAATATTGACTGTCTTAGAAACTACAGATTCTATCCTAAAAATTACTCAATAAAAAGCACACTGTAATGATTAATTTATGTCATTTAGTCATTTTTTTAATTTATGTTATTAAATAATCTAAAGTAAAACTGTGTGTAAGTGGAAAAGCTTATGCTGGCTAATTACATTGACTATGCCCTTATATAAAGGAATTAAATTGGAAGAATAATAGCAGCAAATATTTCCAGGTGGTAAGATTACAGGTGCAAGGAAAGCATTTTAAAAGTTATCTTAGTCAAACTTATATGTGCAGGATATTCTACTGTATGATGTACCATGATGGTCATTGATAGTACATCTGATTTTTTCCTCTTACAAGCTAAGATACCATACATTTTTGAGTAAATATACATGCATAAGTTTTTCCAGTTGGCATGAGGATGGTACAACTGAATAAAAATATTTCCATATTTAAAGTTACCTAATCTATAAATATGATGAAATAGCTATCATAATAATATTGATAATTATTTCATAGCTTTTGTGATAATGAGCTAAATTTAGATCATACATCTTATACTTTACATTCTGACTCTGGCTCTTTCTCTACCCTGCTCCTTCCCTGCATATTTGTCATATAAATGTGCATATACACATGCACACCCATAGTTTGCTTTCTGGGAAATTCTTTGTTGGCATCCACAACCACGTCTGACCTGGACTGTGGGCAAAATACTCTTTCTGGGAGATGAACAAGTTCTTCCAGGGCAGGTGTGGCGATACTAGACTCTTTAGGAAAATTAAAGCTGTTTTATTGGCTATAAAAGTACTAACAAATACTAGCAACTATCTGATACGTTTCTTCCAATCAATTATATGTATCAATAATTGCAAGCTTCTCATTCTGACGAAGTTGCTGACCCTGAATATTCTCATCTTTACATAGTGAGTTTTGTTTTTCCCATCTCTTATTCATTAAAATAACACTGATTATTCTGAACTGACTTGAAATAATTGGCTCATGTTGGACGGCCATGCCTTATTCTGACCTTCATCAATGTGCTTATTCCCATTGTATGATAAAGAAACAATTAAGAATATTGTTTGAAATAATTTGGTCATGGTGTTATCTCCCACAGGTTAGAATAAGCAGAATTTATCCTTTTTTATCCCAGTTAGATACCAAATTAATGAACTCTTGGTGAAATTAAACTGCAAGTCACTGGCAGTTAGATTCCTCAAGACTTGTTTCTTTAATCTCTGTTCACTTTCCTTCCAGCTCTAATTTCAGTTTATCATTTGAAAGTAACAAACAAGACTGAGTATGTACTATGCTTTTATTTTTATATCATAGAAGAGGGTGTAATTTTACAAACTTGATTGGAAACTTACCTGCCTTCTAATTCAGGGCAGGCAAAAATATGATTCTTATGTGATAGCAAAATATTTGTTCAATCAGCTGTCTAGTTTGTAATATTTGAATGTCTCATATTTGCTTTTTCATTTTCATTTTCTCTATTCAGTCACGTCCATGGTTTATGAACTGCTAATTGCAATGGACATTTTTAGGTACCAAACTTTATATGGATTGAGATTAAATTTATCTCTATAAATATGATGAAATAGCTATCATAATAATATTGATAATTATTTCATAGCTTTTGTGATAATGAGCTAAATTTAGATCATACATCTTATACTTTACATTCTGACTCTGGCTCTTTCTCTACCCTGCTCCTTCCCTGCATATTTGTCATATAAATGTGCATATACACATGCACACCCATAGTTTGCTTTCTGGGAAATTCTTTGTTGGCATCCACAACCACGTCTGACCTGGACTGTGGGCAAAATACTCTTTCTGGGAGATGAACAAGTTCTTCCAGGGCAGGTGTGGCGATACTAGACTCTTTAGGAAAATTAAAGCTGTTTTATTGGCTATAAAAGTACTAACAAATACTAGCAACTATCTGATACGTTTCTTCCAATCAATTATATGTATCAATAATTGCAAGCTTCTCATTCTGACGAAGTTGCTGACCCTGAATATTCTCATCTTTACATAGTGAGTTTTGTTTTTCCCATCTCTTATTCATTAAAATAACACTGATTATTCTGAACTGACTTGAAATAATTGGCTCATGTTGGACGGCCATGCCTTATTCTGACCTTCATCAATGTGCTTATTCCCATTGTATGATAAAGAAACAATTAAGAATATTGTTTGAAATAATTTGGTCATGGTGTTATCTCCCACAGGTTAGAATAAGCAGAATTTATCCTTTTTTATCCCAGTTAGATACCAAATTAATGAACTCTTGGTGAAATTAAACTGCAAGTCACTGGCAGTTAGATTCCTCAAGACTTGTTTCTTTAATCTCTGTTCACTTTCCTTCCAGCTCTAATTTCAGTTTATCATTTGAAAGTAACAAACAAGACTGAGTATGTACTATGCTTTTATTTTTATATCATAGAAGAGGGTGTAATTTTACAAACTTGATTGGAAACTTACCTGCCTTCTAATTCAGGGCAGGCAAAAATATGATTCTTATGTGATAGCAAAATATTTGTTCAATCAGCTGTCTAGTTTGTAATATTTGAATGTCTCATATTTGCTTTTTCATTTTCATTTTCTCTATTCAGTCACGTCCATGGTTTATGAACTGCTAATTGCAATGGACATTTTTAGGTACCAAACTTTATATGGATTGAGATTAAATTTATCTCTATAAAATGGTATCAATATTAAAATCTCCTTTCTTTAAGTAATTAAAGTTTCTCTTATGTAAAAGAATTCCATCCAGATATAGGCAGATCAGAGTTGACATGGATTTAATGGAGTCTGTAGAGTTATTACAAGTCCATTCTCTCTCCATCTGTTCTGTGAACTTTGTGACAAGTTTCCCAACTGAAGGTTGACTTATTTTCAAAAGATAGGCATTGTAGGTCTTGTCAACAAATCCATGTTCTAGGAAGCCAGAAGGAAGGAGAGGAAAGCATGAAGCAAAGAGAGTCAACCCTCTTTTAAGTTGATTTCTGGGAAGTAGAATCTAACGGTTTATGTTTGGAAATACACCTTTGTAACCTAGGACTTCTCCATGTATCTCGTGTTTACAAACGGGAAAATACATAATAGGCAGATAACTAGGATCCTGCAGTCTCTATGCTAAGTCTCTCAGTCATGTCTGACTCTTTGTGACCCTATGGACTATAGCCCTCCAGGCTCCTCTGTCCATAGGATGCTCTAGGCAAGAATTCTGGACTGAGTTGTCATGCTCTCCTTCAAGGGATCTTCCTAAACCAGGGATGTAACCCATGTCTCTTAAGCCTCCTGCAATGGAAGGTGGGTTCTTCATCACCAGTGACCCCTGGGAAGCATTATTTTTGTCTTATACATGACTGATCTGTTAGACTATATGTGCTCTCAGACTATAATCATTATGAATAAAGATGGGTTGGTGTTGAATCCTCGTAAAAATTTGTGGGAGTTCTGTAGAAATGGACACTTGCAAATCCAATAAAACAGTATGTTTCAAATAGATTCATTTCCTGATAAACATAGTTCAGTATTCCACTACATGGAGACAACCTTCCACTTTTTAGTTTGTGACAAGTAGCAAACACAGATATGGCTTTAAAAGAAAATGTCCTGCAGTAAATTTCAGATTAGACTGTGCCTTTTATATTAGGACTATTGTTATTTTTAATGGAATTTTCTAAGACAATAAACCAAATTGCAAGATTAAACTTTTTTAATGAAACCAACTTTACACATTAAAAACTAATATGTTTTACAGATGAACTGTTTGTAAGGAAAGAAATAGGCACATATGTAGAGAATGGACATATGGATACAGGGCAGAATGGGAAATAGGATGAATTGGGACATTAAGATTGATATGTGTGTGTATATATATATATACATATGTATATATACACACATACACTACTATAGATAGTACAAAATAGGTAATTAGTGAGAACCTACTGTACCACACAGAGAACTCTACTCAATGCTTTGTGGTGACCTAAGTGGGAAGCAAATCCAAAAACTATGCTTTATACACACACACACATATATATGTGTATATATAAAACATCACACAAATATATATATAACATTCATATATATATATGTCATATATATATATATATATGTCTGATTCACCTTGCTATATTTACACAATTTGCTGAAATTCACACAACATAGTAAAGTGACTAAACATCAATAAAAATTAATTTTAAAGATAACATATGTTAAAGGATGACACTGTCACTGCAAGAATAGTGTCAGTTTGGTCCTCATTTTTTTGTTTAAGGTCAAGTTTTCTCTTGCTATTTATACAACTGTAGATGTATATGTACCATATATGCAAATCAGAATCAAATACAAAACAATGCTTTAAAAGTGAAAAAGCAATAATTTGTATGTTAAATTACATTAATTGTGGTCAATTTAATATACATTATTTATATCTCTGCTTCTGCTTTATCCTAACAGCAGGAGTCAATATAATATTAGACACTTTTTAACTCTCCAAATTTCAAACAGAAAAGTTCTATGTTATATACAATAATAAAGCTCACAATTTTTCATAGTATCAGTTGAGATACAGGCAAATTTGGGCTATGATGGTCACTTATACATATCTTACCACACACTCATTAATCTGTGTGGCAATTCTACATGTGTAGAATTACCAAAAAAGACTTAAGGAAAGTATACCAATGATTATCGAGCATCATTCACAAGAACCAAAAGTGAAAGCAAGCTCAGGGTCCACTGACAGGTGAATGGATAGACAAAATGTGGTAGCTATGTACAATGTAATGAATGTACATTATTCAGCTTTAAAGAGAATGAAAATTCTGACTCATGCTAAAGTATGAATCCACCTTGAAGCCATAAAGCTGAGTCAAAGTAAGACAGTCACAAAAAGACAAGCTGTATGATTTCACTTATGTAAGGTACTGAGAACAAACACATTCACAAAGACCAAAACTAGCTCCAATTAAGCAGAGACAACATAGCAAAATTTGGACTTCCAGGTGGCCTAATGTAAATAACATACCTGCCAATGCTAGAGATACAAGAGGCACAGGTTCCATCCCTGGGTTGGGAAGATCCTCTAAAGAAGGAAATAGCAACCCACTCCAGTATTCTTGCCTGAGAAATCCCATGGACACAGGTGACTGGTGGGCTAGAGTCAACGGAGTCACAAGGAGTCAGACATGACTGCACACACACACACGTAGCAAAATTACCATCCTAAGTATATTAGAGGATTTTCACTCCATGTCAATATTCTTAAGAAACCCAGTTTCACATTGCATTAATTTCATGAATAAGCCCATATACCTGGCTTATATCTATTTAATACAGTATACGATTGTGTAATTGTACATTCATGTGTCTGTGATTACTTGTATTTACTATTAAATATGAATTTATGCTTTCAAACTTAGAAATGTGGTTATATTGTAGACTTTTTTATTCACCATTACTAATTACTTTTGTCCTGGTGTGCTGCAGTCCATAGGGTCGCAAAGAGTCAGACATGATGGCAACTGAACTGAACTGAGCTCACATCCATACATGACTACTGGAAAAACCACAGCTTTGACTATACAGACCTTTGCTGACAAAGTGATATCTTTGTTTTTGAATATGCTATTTGAGATTTTGTCATATTCTTCTTCAGGCCATTTGGGCTATGATGGTCACTTATACATATCTAACCACACACTCATTAATCTGTGTGGCAATTCTACATGTGTAGAATTACCAAAAAAGACTTAAGGAAAGTATACCAATGATTATCGAGCATCATTCACAAGAACCAAAAGTGAAAGCAAGCTCAGGGTCCACTGACAGGTGAATGGATAGACAAAATGTGGTAGCTATGTACAATGTAATGAATGTACATTATTCAGCTTTAAAGAGAATGAAAATTCTGACTCATGCTAAAGTATGAATCCACCTTGAAGCCATAAAGCTGAGTCAAAGTAAGACAGTCACAAAAAGACAAGCTGTATGATTTCACTTATGTAAGGTACTGAGAACAAACACATTCACAAAGACCAAAACTAGCTCCAATTAAGCAGAGACAACATAGCAAAATTTGGACTTCCAGGTGGCCTAATGTAAATAACATACCTGCCAATGCTAGAGATACAAGAGGCACAGGTTCCATCCCTGGGTTGGGAAGATCCTCTAAAGAAGGAAATAGCAACCCACTCCAGTATTCTTGCCTGAGAAATCCCATGGACACAGGTGACTGGTGGGCTAGAGTCAACGGAGTCACAAGGAGTCAGACATGACTGCACACACACACACGTAGCAAAATTACCATCCTAAGTATATTAGAGGATTTTCACTCCATGTCAATATTCTTAAGAAACCCAGTTTCACATTGCATTAATTTCATGAATAAGCCCATATACCTGGCTTATATCTATTTAATACAGTATACGATTGTGTAATTGTACATTCATGTGTCTGTGATTACTTGTATTTACTATTAAATATGAATTTATGCTTTCAAACTTAGAAATGTGGTTATATTGTAGACTTTTTTATTCACCATTACTAATTACTTTTGTCCTGGTGTGCTGCAGTCCATAGGGTCGCAAAGAGTCAGACATGATGGCAACTGAACTGAACTGAGCTCACATCCATACATGACTACTGGAAAAACCACAGCTTTGACTATACAGACCTTTGCTGACAAAGTGATATCTTTGTTTTTAAATATGCTATTTAGATTTGTCATATCTTTCCTTCCAAGGAGCAAGCATCACCGTGATTCTGGAGCCCAGGAGAATAGTCTGTCAGTGTTTCCATTTTCCCCCCATCTACTTGCAATGAAGTGATGAGCCTGGATGCCAGGGTCTTAGTTTTTTGAATGTTGAGTTTTAAGCCAGTTTTTTCATTCTCCTCTTTCACCTTCATCAAGAGGCTCGTTTAGGTCCTCTTCACTTTCTGCTGTTAGTGTGGTATCATCTGCATATGTGAGGTTGTTGATACTTCTCCCAGGAATCTTGATTCCAGCTTGAGCTTCATCCAGACCAGCATTTCACATAATATACTCTGCATATAAGTTAAATAAGCAGGGTGACAATATACACCCATAACATTCTCCTTTTCCAATTTGGAACCAGTCTTTTATTCACTGTTCGTTTCTAGCTGTTGCTTCTTTACCTGCATAGAGGTTTCTCATGAGGCAAATAAGGTGGTCTGGTATTCCTATCTCTTTCAGAATTTTCCACAGTTTGCTTTAATCCACACAGTAAAGGCTTTAGCATAGTCAATGAAACAAAAGTAAGGGTTTTTTTTGTTTTGTTTTGTTTTTTAATTCTCTTGCTTTTCTATGATCTAGTATATGTTGGCAATTTGGTATCTGGTTCCTCTGTATTTTCTCTGAATCCAGCTTGTACATCTAGAAGTTCTCGGTTTAAGTGCTCTTGAAGACCTTGATCATTATCTTCCTTGCATGTAAAATGAGCACAATTGTGTGGTAGTTAGAACATTCTTTAGCATTGCTGTTTGGGATTGGAATGAAAACTGACCTTTAAAAATAACACAATAACTGATCTATTAAAATAACACAAAAAGTGATAAGGAAAATGTAAGACTATTTTACATAAATTTCCTAATAGGAGTTTTTATTCATGTTTTATATATGAAAATAAATTTTGTATGTAATGATTTTTCTTAACTGAAATAAACATTATAGTGATCAAATGAGTGAAATACTTAAATTAGAATATTTACCAATGTAACGTATTTAAAATATAAACAATATGGACTCTAAAAGATATTTTCATTGATACAGATAATGTTTATAATTTAAACTAATATTTCTAGCAAAAATATGATGGAATTTATGAATACTGAAGTTTTATATTTAAAAGAATTAATATGAAAATATTCAGAAAATTAGAGATTCTGAAATTTATTGCAAAAGATGCCTTCTATCTAAATCTTCAGATGTCTATTTTTATCTTAAAAGCATCTTTTAGCATGAAAAAACTGTGGCAAGTTGAATTACAAAACTTTAGAAAGAAATGTAAATTACCTACTATATGTGCATTTCAAAGATGTTCAAAAGAGCATGATTATATCATTTGCAATTCAGTTTCAAAATCTGAATATAATTTACACAATATTTGTCACAATTTCTTCTTTAGAATTTTAGAAGCTGACAGCCTACACGTTAAGTTCAGAGGCTTCAAATAATATAGCACAAAATGAGCTAGAATAATAGAAGATTATAAACACTCAATTTTTATCTTCAAACTTTGTTTTTATAGAAGTGCTACATTGTTATATCTATGTTGTTCAGTCACTAAGGTAGTATGTCTGTTTGCCACCTCATATAATGGAGCACACCAGGCTTTCCTCTCCTTTGCTATCTCCCAGAGTTTACACAAACTCATGTTGGCAATTTGGTATCTGGTTCCTCTGTATTTTCTCTGAATCCAGCTTGTACATCTAGAAGTTCTCGGTTTAAGTGCTCTTGAAGACCTTGATCATTATCTTCCTTGCATGTAAAATGAGCACAATTGTGTGGTAGTTAGAACATTCTTTAGCATTGCTGTTTGGGATTGGAATGAAAACTGACCTTTAAAAATAACACAATAACTGATCTATTAAAATAACACAAAAAGTGATAAGGAAAATGTAAGACTATTTTACATAAATTTCCTAATAGGAGTTTTTATTCATGTTTTATATATGAAAATAAATTTTGTATGTAATGATTTTTCTTAACTGAAATAAACATTATAGTGATCAAATGAGTGAAATACTTAAATTAGAATATTTACCAATGTAACGTATTTAAAATATAAACAATATGGACTCTAAAAGATATTTTCATTGATACAGATAATGTTTATAATTTAAACTAATATTTCTAGCAAAAATATGATGGAATTTATGAATACTGAAGTTTTATATTTAAAAGAATTAATATGAAAATATTCAGAAAATTAGAGATTCTGAAATTTATTGCAAAAGATGCCTTCTATCTAAATCTTCAGATGTCTATTTTTATCTTAAAAGCATCTTTTAGCATGAAAAAACTGTGGCAAGTTGAATTACAAAACTTTAGAAAGAAATGTAAATTACCTACTATATGTGCATTTCAAAGATGTTCAAAAGAGCATGATTATATCATTTGCAATTCAGTTTCAAAATCTGAATATAATTTACACAATATTTGTCACAATTTCTTCTTTAGAATTTTAGAAGCTGACAGCCTACACGTTAAGTTCAGAGGCTTCAAATAATATAGCACAAAATGAGCTAGAATAATAGAAGATTATAAACACTCAATTTTTATCTTCAAACTTTGTTTTTATAGAAGTGCTACATTGTTATATCTATGTTGTTCAGTCACTAAGGTAGTATGTCTGTTTGCCACCTCATATAATGGAGCACACCAGGCTTTCCTCTCCTTTGCTATCTCCCAGAGTTTACACAAACTCATGTTCATTGAGTAGGTAATGCCATCCAACTATTTCATTCTCTGACTCCTCCTCCTTCTCTTGCCTTAATCTTTTCCAACATCAGGGTGTTTTTAAAAGACTCATCTCTTTGTATCAGGTGCCAAAATATTGCAGCTTCAGTATCAGTCCTTCCAATGAATATTCAGGGTTGATTTCCTTTAGGCTTGACTGACTTGATCTCTTTGCTGTCTAAGGGACTCTCAAGAGTCTTCTCTAGCACCACAGTTTTGAAAGAATCCATTCTTCAGTACTCAGCCTTTTTTATGATCCAGGTCTCACAGCCTACATAACTATTAGAAAAACCATAGCTTTGACTATATCAACCTTTGTCAGCAAAGTGAAAACTCTGTTTTTTAATATGCTGTGTAGGTTTGTCATAACTTTCCTTCCAAGGAGCAAATGTCTTTTCATTTCATGGGTACAGTCACCATCTGCAGTGATTTTGAAGCTACACAAATAAAATCTGTCACTGTTTCCATCTTTTCCCCATCTATTTACCATAAAGTGATGGTTCCAGATGCCATGATCTCAGTTTTTTTGAATGTTGAATTTTAAGCCAGCTTTTTCACTCTCCTCTTTTACCCTCATCAAGAGGCTCTTTATTTTTTGGCCACTTCTACTGGTCTTTCATTTATTTCCATCTTTGTTCTTTGGCCTGTGTGGGCCTCTCTCATCACAGAGCAGCAGCTCTGGGCGCATCACTCCAGAGCTCCAGCTCGGTAATTGGACACATCAGTCCAGCCGCTCCGTGGCACGTGGGATCTTTCCAGGCCAGGGATCAAACCAGCGCCCCCTGCACTGCAAGGTGGTGTCCTTACCCACTGGACCACCAGGGAAGTCCCAAGAGGCTCTTTAGTACTTAATTACTTTCTGCCATTAGAGGGGTATCATCTGTATATCTGAGATTGTTGATATTTCTCCTAGCAATCTTGATTCCAGTTTGTGATTCATGCAGTCTGTCATTTCACATGATATATTCTCCATATGAATTAAATAAGCAGGGTGACAATATATAACTTTGATGTACTCCCCTCCCAATTTGAATGAGTCCATTGTTATATGTCTATCTATAAATATTGCATGTTTACATTCTGTCTGGTATTGAGAAGAAGATAGTTACAAAATGTGTTCAATGAACTGCAAAGAATTTCATTCATTTGGGTTTGATTTTGGCTGTTCATATTGTTAAGTCCCATATTACCGAACTGATAGACAAATGGATGACAAGCATAGATTATTGCATACCACATCATTAATAGAATGCATAATTGTAAGGCCTCTATTCTGCAAAATAATGGGTGCTATAACAGGTTTTTTATCTTTTAATCAGAAGGTGACTATTATTAGCATTTTAGAAATCCAATCCTGGAAAATGAAGAG
This sequence comes from Tragulus kanchil, assembly GCA_022376925.1. Taxonomy (NCBI): domain Eukaryota; kingdom Metazoa; phylum Chordata; class Mammalia; order Artiodactyla; family Tragulidae; genus Tragulus; species Tragulus kanchil. The sequence continues at coordinate 12,478,299 of JAIOJX010000030.1, forward strand.
AGTCAGAGTTGAGGAATGGACTAGGGGAGGACCAGTGTTAAGACATTGCAGTGTTCTGTGTGTGAAGTGCGAAGATCCTGGACTATGTCGGTGGCAGTTTGACAGCATTGATTTTTTTCCCCTCAAAATATCTTAAATCTTTTAGGTTATGTTTCTTGTATAACATTTCTGGTTAGGACTTCAAGTAGTATGTTGAAATGTAAGAGTGAGTACCCTTGTCCTATTTTAGGTCTTAGAGGAAACTAGTTTTTCACCATTGAATATGAAATTAGTTGCAGATAAGTACATGCAGCCTTCATTGCTTTTAGATAAGTTCTTTCTGTACATGTTACATTGAGAATTATTGTCATGAATGGGCTTTGAATTTTGTCATATTTTTTCTGTATCTAGTAAGATGATTGTGTGATAGCAATCTTTTATTCTGTTTTGTGGTATATTACATTTCTTGATTTTCACATGTTGAACCATCCTTGCACCTCCCACGTGGTTATGGTGCATGATCTTTTAAACATGCTATTCAAGTTGGTTTACTAATATTTGGTTGAGGATCGTTACATCCATGTTTATTTGGATGTTGACCTTGTAGCTTTCTTACCTCGTGATGTCTTTGTCAGAGTGATGCTGGCTTCATAAAATTAGTTTGTAAGTATTTCTTTCTCTGATTTTTGAACAGTGTAAAGAAGACTGATGTTAATTATTAAAATGTTTGGTAGAATTCACCTGTGAAGTCATTTGGTCTTCGGCTTTGATTTTTGGAGACTTTTGGTTACTAATACAGTCTTCTCACTTGTCATCGATCTGTTCAAAATGTCTGTTTCTTCTTGAGTCAATTCTTGAAGAAAATGACAGAGCACTGTATGTTACGGAAAGACTGAAGAGCATCGCATGTTATAGAAATTTTTCTCGACTGTCCAGTTTGTTCGTATATAGTTGTTCATAATTTAATAACCCCTATAGTCTTTTGAAATTTCTATGGCATCAGTTGTAATGTCTCCCCTTTCATTTTATATTTGATCTACTTTAGTTTGCTTTTTTTTCTTGATTAGTTTAGCTAAGGGCTTGTTGGATATATTCTCAAATACCATCTCTTAGTTTTTGGCTTATCTTTTTACATTGTTTTTACATTCTGTGTTTCATTTATTTCTGCCATTTTTTTTTACTTTTTTCTGCTAACTCTGGGCTTAGTTTGCTTTTTGTTTGCCACCATAAATTTTCTGCTCAATATTGCATTTACTATATCCCTGTAAGTTTTATTTTGTTGAGATTTATTTCACTTATACTGAAATATTTCCTAATTGTGCTTGTAACTTTCTTTTTGACCCAATGGCTATACATATATTTTTTTTAAATTTACATTGATTTCATACCTTTCCCATTGTCCTTTGGTTATTAATTGTCATGAATGGGCTTTGAATTTTGTCATATTTTTTCTGTATCTAGTAAGATGATTGTGTGATAGCAATCTTTTATTCTGTTTTGTGGTATATTACATTTCTTGATTTTCACATGTTGAACCATCCTTGCACCTCCCACGTGGTTATGGTGCATGATCTTTTAAACATGCTATTCAAGTTGGTTTACTAATATTTGGTTGAGGATCGTTACATCCATGTTTATTTGGATGTTGACCTTGTAGCTTTCTTACCTCGTGATGTCTTTGTCAGAGTGATGCTGGCTTCATAAAATTAGTTTGTAAGTATTTCTTTCTCTGATTTTTGAACAGTGTAAAGAAGACTGATGTTAATTATTAAAATGTTTGGTAGAATTCACCTGTGAAGTCATTTGGTCTTCGGCTTTGATTTTTGGAGACTTTTGGTTACTAATACAGTCTTCTCACTTGTCATCGATCTGTTCAAAATGTCTGTTTCTTCTTGAGTCAATTCTTGAAGAAAATGACAGAGCACTGTATGTTACGGAAAGACTGAAGAGCATCGCATGTTATAGAAATTTTTCTCGACTGTCCAGTTTGTTCGTATATAGTTGTTCATAATTTAATAACCCCTATAGTCTTTTGAAATTTCTATGGCATCAGTTGTAATGTCTCCCCTTTCATTTTATATTTGATCTACTTTAGTTTGCTTTTTTTTCTTGATTAGTTTAGCTAAGGGCTTGTTGGATATATTCTCAAATACCATCTCTTAGTTTTTGGCTTATCTTTTTACATTGTTTTTACATTCTGTGTTTCATTTATTTCTGCCATTTTTTTTTACTTTTTTCTGCTAACTCTGGGCTTAGTTTGCTTTTTGTTTGCCACCATAAATTTTCTGCTCAATATTGCATTTACTATATCCCTGTAAGTTTTATTTTGTTGAGATTTATTTCACTTATACTGAAATATTTCCTAATTGTGCTTGTAACTTTCTTTTTGACCCAATGGCTATACATATATTTTTTTTAAATTTACATTTATTTGAGAACTTTCCCATTGTCCTTTGGTTATTAATTTCTAGAGAATCTTATAATGTATCTGTCAATTTATTACAGGGTGAAGGTAATGGAAAAAGTAAAATTTTATGATATTTGCTTTAGGCAGTAGGAGAAAGATACTACTAAGAAAAATGCAGAAATTAGTTTGGGGGCAAGAGCTGATGGGGTGAATGGAAGATTTGCAATCAATTTAATTTTAGAATGAATATAGTTTGCTGAATGGATACAATATTCAAAGAGTTATGACCACCTGAATGGAAATAACAAATAAAGATGTAATTTCTTCTGGAGAAAGAAATGTTTATGAAAATTATATTTAGGTGCAAGATATTGCCTCTCTCATAATGTGAAGGTGCCTATGAATCTGGCTTGTTTCTAGAGAGGCTCATACGGGTTTTGTTTTTGGTTTTTCTGGTCTTTTTGGCGGTCCTCACTGGTGTCATCATTGAAATATAAAGATGGGAGATTCTATGTTATGAGCAGTGGCTAAAATACTGTCTGCTACTGAGCCTTGCTATTACTGTGCAAGTTATTATTTCTCAACTATCTAGTCATCCATTTTCTTCATATACTTTGCATCAACTACACTCTCAGCTCTGAAAGTAATATCACAGAAAAAGATTATGTCATGATTATACCTTGTAATATGAACTGATTATGGATTTCTATCTTAACCTAGGGGGAGTAGCTAAAAGGTAATAAACTTTATTTTATTGTTGTTATTTAGTTCCTAAGTTATGTCTGATTCTCTGCAACTCCATGGACTGTAACCCACCAGGTTCCTCTGTCCACGGGATTTTTCAGGCAAAAATACTGAAGTAGGTTGCCATTTCCTTCTCCATCAGATCTTCCCGACCCAGAGGTCAAAACCATGTCTTCTCCTTGGCAGGCAGATTCTTTACCACTGAATCACCCAGGAAGCTCAAACTTTATTTTAGTCACCTCACCCCCCAAATATCCAGATTTTATTAAATCAAACCATCTGGCTTTAAGACAATGATTTACCATTTTTGATTTAGAAAGTAAAAAAAGTGTCATGTATAGATTAGAAAAAAAATAGATTCACGTGTATTTATGGATCCTGAACTTTCACTGATAAGATGAATTTTGTTTGTACCATTTCAGATTTTAGACTTAACAAATAAAAATACATTAGGTAGTGTCTCTTTTTAGCCAAGGAACTGAGGATGCAAAGAAAAAGGAAGAGAATATTATCCAGGAAGACAAATGGAACTGCATTATAGCTCCTTAATTCCATAAAAAATAATTCATTATTCACAACAAATCTATACAGAAAATATTAACATTATTATGTTTCAGGAGCCTGGTCTGTCTTAAAGTTTAAAACGTTGTTTTCTTTCAGGGCATGTTTTATCATTTAAATATAAAAAATGTGATAAATACATTTGAAATAATGGAAACTGAGATACATCTTAAATGAGATTAGACTATAACTGTTATTCCTAAAGGTGTATGCCATTTTAAATAGCTATGGGTAAAGAATTTATCATGTCCATGTGAATTCTAAAACAACCACTATATATCTTTTTAGATTAATTGGCTATTGAACATTTCTCATCTACATATTAAAAAAGAAAATAAAAGCTAGGAGAAGCTAAGAGGTCTATATCTGAAACAGTGAATACAACCATGAAAACACATGTTCATGCGTGCCTAAGGGATATTAAATAATATCAGTATTTTGTTTAATAATATTTTAGTTGGGTTTTCACGAGAGGTGATCAGGAAGTCTTGAATAAATACAGAAAGTACCTTATTTATTTTACTTATAGATTTATAAATAAAGCATCTAGAGGGAAAATTCTGTGTGAGACACATTTAGTATGTTAACATGCTGAATGAATTACACATTTAGTGTATTAATATTCTAAAAATACTGAAGTAGGTTGCCATTTCCTTCTCCATCAGATCTTCCCGACCCAGAGGTCAAAACCATGTCTTCTCCTTGGCAGGCAGATTCTTTACCACTGAATCACCCAGGAAGCTCAAACTTTATTTTAGTCACCTCACCCCCCAAATATCCAGATTTTATTAAATCAAACCATCTGGCTTTAAGACAATGATTTACCATTTTTGATTTAGAAAGTAAAAAAAGTGTCATGTATAGATTAGAAAAAAAATAGATTCACGTGTATTTATGGATCCTGAACTTTCACTGATAAGATGAATTTTGTTTGTACCATTTCAGATTTTAGACTTAACAAATAAAAATACATTAGGTAGTGTCTCTTTTTAGCCAAGGAACTGAGGATGCAAAGAAAAAGGAAGAGAATATTATCCAGGAAGACAAATGGAACTGCATTATAGCTCCTTAATTCCATAAAAAATAATTCATTATTCACAACAAATCTATACAGAAAATATTAACATTATTATGTTTCAGGAGCCTGGTCTGTCTTAAAGTTTAAAACGTTGTTTTCTTTCAGGGCATGTTTTATCATTTAAATATAAAAAATGTGATAAATACATTTGAAATAATGGAAACTGAGATACATCTTAAATGAGATTAGACTATAACTGTTATTCCTAAAGGTGTATGCCATTTTAAATAGCTATGGGTAAAGAATTTATCATGTCCATGTGAATTCTAAAACAACCACTATATATCTTTTTAGATTAATTGGCTATTGAACATTTCTCATCTACATATTAAAAAAGAAAATAAAAGCTAGGAGAAGCTAAGAGGTCTATATCTGAAACAGTGAATACAACCATGAAAACACATGTTCATGCGTGCCTAAGGGATATTAAATAATATCAGTATTTTGTTTAATAATATTTTAGTTGGGTTTTCACGAGAGGTGATCAGGAAGTCTTGAATAAATACAGAAAGTACCTTATTTATTTTACTTATAGATTTATAAATAAAGCATCTAGAGGGAAAATTCTGTGTGAGACACATTTAGTATGTTAACATGCTGAATGAATTACACATTTAGTGTATTAATATTCTAGGGCGGTTCATACAATTTCTTAATTAGCTTCTGATTTGCTAACAGAATACTTTACAAGAGGCAGATGGAAATGGAATTTAGTGATTCCCAGACCAAAACGTGTGTGTGTGTGTGTGTGTGTGTGTGTGTGTGTGTGTGTGTGTAGAGAGAGAGAGTGAGCTCTAGAAAAGGAATTTTATCCCCCAGATAAAATTTTATTCCCAGGGACTTACTGTCTTGGGACACAAAATGGAATTTAACTTTTATCCTGCGATGTCTTTTCCTGTATGAAATGATTCATTGAAAATTATAGGCTCATATTTACAGTATTGTCTTGTAACTGTTGTAAAACCATCTGAGAGACCTTAAGATGTCACAGAGGTAATCATATGACTCATATTTGTATTTCATTGCATGTGATGGAATATTGAATTCCATACAATACTTCAGTTGAATATTCACAAGAAAACATGCAACTTAAAATAATCCCTTCCACCCTTGGTCAATTTTCTCTAATTTTAATGTTTCAGTATTACTGTTTTGACCTATATGTTTCCTTTATGCAAAATATAATTGTTAGTTAAACTTTAAGTGGTTATTTGTTGATCAAGCTTTGACTCTGCAATTATAGGTAAGGGAAGATCTGATTAAAATTACAGCACATGATACATAAAGAGGAAAGACCAAAAAATACAGGTAATAACAAGAAGCAATGAAAAGGGGGTTGAAGCCTTATGTTATCTGCTTAATGAGCTTTCTTACCACTAACACTACCCAAAAGATACTACTTTTCTTGTCCCTATATTAAAAGTGGAGGTAACTTCTTCATGTCAGGAGGGGACAAGTACTTTCCAATTATTTTATTCTCACTTTGAAAAGCCAAATAAATATCAAATGAAAAGTTAAGGATATTACAAAAATGTTTGTCTTTACAGTTTTCTGCCATCCACTGTCTGTTTCAGGTTTAAAACTATTTTAGTTTCCTGTTCATTGTATATAACCTATTTACTTTGGAAAACATTAAAAAGAAATAAGTTAAATTTTAAAGGTTATTCATAAATATAACAAAAATAGATAAACGTAGTCATATTATTAATGGCAATTCATTTTTATAGTAACTTTCACCAACAGGCAGTGTTCTGTTACCTATTTTTAGCCTAGTCAATAACATAAAATCCATGTATAACCCCTAGGATATTTTTTTCAGGTATAAGTTGAATTTACTCAACTAAATTATATTTTGTCATGGTGGACTGTAATATTTAAAACATATTAAAAAATTAATTTAAGAGTGAGTAATACCTTTCTCAAAGTCACTGCTTTGAACAGTGTTATATTCTGTTGGTTAAAGTAGATTTTGAGACAGAGCATGTAGAGCTAGTTTTAAAGAGCCTGCATGCCAATACAGGAGAACTAAGAGACGCAGCCCTTACTTGGGTCAGAAAATTCCTGGAGGAGGGCATGACAACCACTTGGTTATTCTCATCTGGGGAATCCCATGGACAGAGGAGCCTGGTGGGTTATAGTCCATAGAGTTGGATACTACTGAAGCAACTTATACAAACTCACACAGACACGCTCTTATTAATTGTGTTTAAATTCTGATTCTTTGTAGGAACCAACATATTTTAAAACAAAATAGTGTTTAAAAACTAGCAAGAATGTGCCCAGGAAGGCTAAAAGGGACTAGGTTTACTCTACTGCCTGAAACAAGTTAATAGAACAATAGTTCTAAAGATACTAGACAGCAAGCCGTAAAGGATAGCAATCCAAGAGATTAAGTAACTAAATGAGGTGAACCTTAATTATCCAAATGCATTACCTTGGATGAATTTTCAGGTTCTGACAAACAGAAAGAATCCAGGCAACACTCAGCTTTGTTTTTAAGTTCAAGAATTGAGTTGAGACCAAAGTGGCTAGAATGCACAGGACAGGCTGCCAGAATGGAGAGGATTGTAGATACAGTACTCCATGGGGAAGCAGAATACTGGTTAATACATGAATATAAGGAAATTACTTGAGATTAAAGATGTTAAAGGTGCTAGAAATTCTTAACATGCCTGAAATTCACACAGCAGCCATAAATGTAGTCAATATTGAATAGCCAGAATAAAAATCCTCAAGATTAAAAGAGAATTAGGTAGAATACCCAGAAAGGTCCTGGCAGATGAATGTAAAATAAGTAACCTGAAGTGAGCACTGCCCTAATATTACCTAATAAACTTTAAAAACAAGATTCCAAGGATTGAACTGTTTCCAATTGAATGAATCCCAGTCAAATATCAAGAATATTTATCGGAGTCCAGAAATATTCAGCATCAAAGAAAATAAAATCAGTGACTGCTGAAACACATAAATTATAAAGCATGAGAGAAGAAAAATAGCTCATAGATACAAGAGCCTCAGCAAGATCCAAGGAAAACAAATCTGAAAAACCTGCATCATGGTGCATCAAAATCAAATTTTTCAAAGTCAGGGATAATGAAAAAATCTTAAAATCAATCAGAAATGTATGTATAGAAGCATAAACACAAGGATATCAGCAGACTTCTTGCTGGAAACAATGTAAGTGAGAAGAGGATATAACAAAAACATGCTAGGGAAACTTATGAAACCATAAGGAAAGATAAAAAATAGCACTTGAGTGATAAATTTCAATACTTGCTCAATAATTGTTAGAACAAGTATTCAATAAAGATGTTGAATATTTGAGCAACACTATCAGTCTGACCTAAGTGACATTAATAAAACATTCCACCCAAAAACAACAAAATATACAATTTTTCAACATCAAACAAAACATTAACCATCATAGAACATATTCTGGGACATAAATCTCAATAAACTTTAAAATCACTAAATTTCTAAAAAAAATTGTTCTCTGTCCTGAATGGACTTACATTAGAATTCAATATTAGAAATTTTTGGGAAATCCCCACATGCTTAGAAAATGAATGATGCACTTATAAAAAAAAAGGTCATGTCAAAATGGAAGTCACAAGTGAAATTACAATGTATTTTAAACTGAATGAAAATGAAAAATATCAAAACTTGTGCTGATAACCTACAAACAATATTTAGGGAAAATGTACCAAACCCTTTATAAGGAAATTACTTGAGATTAAAGATGTTAAAGGTGCTAGAAATTCTTAACATGCCTGAAATTCACACAGCAGCCATAAATGTAGTCAATATTGAATAGCCAGAATAAAAATCCTCAAGATTAAAAGAGAATTAGGTAGAATACCCAGAAAGGTCCTGGCAGATGAATGTAAAATAAGTAACCTGAAGTGAGCACTGCCCTAATATTACCTAATAAACTTTAAAAACAAGATTCCAAGGATTGAACTGTTTCCAATTGAATGAATCCCAGTCAAATATCAAGAATATTTATCGGAGTCCAGAAATATTCAGCATCAAAGAAAATAAAATCAGTGACTGCTGAAACACATAAATTATAAAGCATGAGAGAAGAAAAATAGCTCATAGATACAAGAGCCTCAGCAAGATCCAAGGAAAACAAATCTGAAAAACCTGCATCATGGTGCATCAAAATCAAATTTTTCAAAGTCAGGGATAATGAAAAAATCTTAAAATCAATCAGAAATGTATGTATAGAAGCATAAACACAAGGATATCAGCAGACTTCTTGCTGGAAACAATGTAAGTGAGAAGAGGATATAACAAAAACATGCTAGGGAAACTTATGAAACCATAAGGAAAGATAAAAAATAGCACTTGAGTGATAAATTTCAATACTTGCTCAATAATTGTTAGAACAAGTATTCAATAAAGATGTTGAATATTTGAGCAACACTATCAGTCTGACCTAAGTGACATTAATAAAACATTCCACCCAAAAACAACAAAATATACAATTTTTCAACATCAAACAAAACATTAACCATCATAGAACATATTCTGGGACATAAATCTCAATAAACTTTAAAATCACTAAATTTCTAAAAAAAATTGTTCTCTGTCCTGAATGGACTTACATTAGAATTCAATATTAGAAATTTTTGGGAAATCCCCACATGCTTAGAAAATGAATGATGCACTTATAAAAAAAAAAAAAGGTCATGTCAAAATGGAAGTCACAAGTGAAATTACAATGTATTTTAAACTGAATGAAAATGAAAAATTACATATCAAAACTTGTGCTGATAACCTACAAACAATATTTAGGGGAAAATGTACCATTGAATCCCCATATTAGAAGAAGATAAAAGTATTAATTTTATCACCTCAGCTTCCACATTAGGCAAATTGAAAAGGAAAAGCAAAATAAGTACAATTAAAAAGGTCCATTGTGTTTTCTTTCTCAGAAAACCGAGCATATCAGCTTAGCCATGGATACACAAAGACAGTTTCCTTCCTTTGCCTCAGTGTTCTCTACTCTAAGGTTATTTGTGTAGAATTTCATTTATTTTCATAACAAGAAGCATATCCTTTTATAAAATCCTGATACTGGACCAAAAGAATCAGATTTTGTTGTTAATAGCACTAACTGTCAAGAAAAGAAAGATTGACTATTATTACTATTTAAATTCAGTAAAGGGTTCATTTGTGATTTACTCATAAAATAATGAAGGTTTGGGTTAGCATACAACAAGTGCTAAAACGTTTTTTAAAAATAGTTCAACATATCACTTAGATTAAACACTTAATTTTTAAATGTGTAAATAAACCAAAATATCTCACTTCTTTTCATAGTGTGTTACTGTAATCTCTTGTTAAATGCAGATGTTAAAATCTAATTTGAAAATTTAACAATTAAATAGAAATTACCTATATGCATTTAACATCAATTAAATAAAGACATAATAAAATATAAAAGCAGAATAAAAGATGAAATATTTAGCAGAATGTAAATCTGACTTCTCCATTAGATAAAATGGAATAATTTATGGCAAGATGATTTTGCTTTCATTACAGTGAATTTTTTCAATTAAATAAAATGTCCATTGATGTGTTTCTATTTCAGTGCCACAATGGAACCTGATTTTCTTCTATGAAATATTCATAATCACGAATGATGAACCCAATATCACTTTATTAAGTCTAAAAGTAATAATAGCACTATTAATATGCATAATGTGCTTAGGAGCCAGAATTTGAATATTTATTTAGCTGTGAAAATAATTATTAGAAGTATAGTTTGGTTTGTTACCTAAATAGAAGGGTTTAGGAATTATGCAGTGTATGTGGTACATTATGCGTCATTGGGTAAATTATTTAACTCTCCATGTAATATATTGCAAAATATCTAATATACAGACTGTTACACTGAATATTTTCTTAAACTTATATTTCCTTTTGAATAGGACATTACATGTCTTCCTTTTCATAGATAGGTAGAATGTTAACTGTAAAGGACTGAGTTCTTGTCCTTGTTTATATGTTTTTATGATTTCTCATTATTTATTAATCTTGTGTTTTCTTTCTCAGAAAACCGAGCATATCAGCTTAGCCATGGATACACAAAGACAGTTTCCTTCCTTTGCCTCAGTGTTCTCTACTCTAAGGTTATTTGTGTAGAATTTCATTTATTTTCATAACAAGAAGCATATCCTTTTATAAAATCCTGATACTGGACCAAAAGAATCAGATTTTGTTGTTAATAGCACTAACTGTCAAGAAAAGAAAGATTGACTATTATTACTATTTAAATTCAGTAAAGGGTTCATTTGTGATTTACTCATAAAATAATGAAGGTTTGGGTTAGCATACAACAAGTGCTAAAACGTTTTTTAAAAATAGTTCAACATATCACTTAGATTAAACACTTAATTTTTAAATGTGTAAATAAACCAAAATATCTCACTTCTTTTCATAGTGTGTTACTGTAATCTCTTGTTAAATGCAGATGTTAAAATCTAATTTGAAAATTTAACAATTAAATAGAAATTACCTATATGCATTTAACATCAATTAAATAAAGACATAATAAAATATAAAAGCAGAATAAAAGATGAAATATTTAGCAGAATGTAAATCTGACTTCTCCATTAGATAAAATGGAATAATTTATGGCAAGATGATTTTGCTTTCATTACAGTGAATTTTTTCAATTAAATAAAATGTCCATTGATGTGTTTCTATTTCAGTGCCACAATGGAACCTGATTTTCTTCTATGAAATATTCATAATCACGAATGATGAACCCAATATCACTTTATTAAGTCTAAAAGTAATAATAGCACTATTAATATGCATAATGTGCTTAGGAGCCAGAATTTGAATATTTATTTAGCTGTGAAAATAATTATTAGAAGTATAGTTTGGTTTGTTACCTAAATAGAAGGGTTTAGGAATTATGCAGTGTATGTGGTACATTATGCGTCATTGGGTAAATTATTTAACTCTCCATGTAATATATTGCAAAATATCTAATATACAGACTGTTACACTGAATATTTTCTTAAACTTATATTTCCTTTTGAATAGGACATTACATGTCTTCCTTTTCATAGATAGGTAGAATGTTAACTGTAAAGGACTGAGTTCTTGTCCTTGTTTATATGGTTTTATTATTTCTTCACCATTATTTGATTTAACCTGCAGTGTCTTGATAAAAGATATACATAATTTTCACTTGATATCTATAATTTTTCAATAACACGCTTTATAAAATTGGATAATAAAATTCTTTCCTTGAGAATCTAAAATATATACAAATCTATACACAAAATATAATTTATAGTACTAGTAAATTTGAAAGATTATTTTGTTACTTGCTGACTTGAATTTTCTGATACTCAAGCATTTCACAAATCAATTTGATGTATGCAAATCAACAATATTGAATTAACATAAACTGTTGGATGTCACACAAAATATCATACAATTCTAGAATTGGAACAGGGAAATAATTTTCCTCACTTTTAAATGCAGAAAAAAGTTAAATTAGAATAAACTACTTTAAAATTTCTTATACTGTCTTCAATGTTTTACTATTAAGTTGAAGTAGTTTCTAAATGACTACAAAATGTCCCAAGAATAAATTAACTTTTTTAATGATTAGGTAAAATGAAGAAATTGATTCTGTAAATAACACTGATTTAAAATCAAATTATAATAAGTTCTGATCAAATGACTATATAGAAATATTTTAATAGATATTATATATAAATAATAAAGTAATATGAATTTCTTTGGGATTTTCTATTGTTTTTATTTAAAGATTTGCACATATTGTGTCAGAAATGTTCCATATGCTTGGTTTATAAGGAGCTGTGTTTATGAATTCAACATATGTTTTCTGATTGACTATTCCATTTGCACAATTTTCTTAAGACTCTTTAAAAGCCAAATTTTGCCCTTTTTTTTTGGTTTATGAAGCTTAGGAGCCAGAATTTGAATATTTATTTAGCTGTAAGAATATATTATAAGTTAATTTGGTTTGTTACCTAAATAGAAGGGTTTAGGAATTATGCAGTGTATGTGGTACATTATGCGTCATTGGGTAAATTATTTAACTCTCCATGTAATATATTGCAAAATATCTAATATACAGACTGTTACACTGAATATTTTCTTAAACTTATATTTCCTTTTGAATAGGACATTACATGTCTTCCTTTTCATAGATAGGTAGAATGTTAACTGTAAAGGACTGAGTTCTTGTCCTTGTTTATATGGTTTTATTATTTCTTCACCATTATTTGATTTAACCTGCAGTGTCTTGATAAAAGATATACATAATTTTCACTTGATATCTATAATTTTTCAATAACACGCTTTATAAAATTGGATAATAAAATTCTTTCCTTGAGAATCTAAAATATATACAAATCTATACACAAAATATAATTTATAGTACTAGTAAATTTGAAAGATTATTTTGTTACTTGCTGACTTGAATTTTCTGATACTCAAGCATTTCACAAATCAATTTGATGTATGCAAATCAACAATATTGAATTAACATAAACTGTTGGATGTCACACAAAATATCATACAATTCTAGAATTGGAACAGGGAAATAATTTTCCTCACTTTTAAATGCAGAAAAAAGTTAAATTAGAATAAACTACTTTAAAATTTCTTATACTGTCTTCAATGTTTTACTATTAAGTTGAAGTAGTTTCTAAATGACTACAAAATGTCCCAAGAATAAATTAACTTTTTTAATGATTAGGTAAAATGAAGAAATTGATTCTGTAAATAACACTGATTTAAAATCAAATTATAATAAGTTCTGATCAAATGACTATATAGAAATATTTTAATAGATATTATATATAAATAATAAAGTAATATGAATTTCTTTGGGATTTTCTATTGTTTTTATTTAAAGATTTGCACATATTGTGTCAGAAATGTTCCATATGCTTGGTTTATAAGGAGCTGTGTTTATGAATTCAACATATGTTTTCTGATTGACTATTCCATTTGCACAATTTTCTAGACTCTTTAAAAAGCTATAAAGTTAAACAGATTATATTTATGTGCCCTCAATGAGCTCATATATTGTGAAGGAAACAAGATATATGTATAAATAAGCATAAAACAAGTTATAAGTACCATAATATTAATAAATCAGTAGAGATAAAATAATGTGGTAACTCATAGATGGAGGAATAATATTAGACTAACATTTATGCTATCATGTTATTTGTTATCTAAATGACAAATATGGAGAAGTCAACTAATTCTTACAGAATAAAAAAGATCTCCAAGATCCCCTATTAACAGAGGCCTGTGTTAACAATACATTTCAGTACCTCCCAGTGGTCTGATTTTATTTACCATAAGATAATACAAGTCATATGATTTGTTTCTTCGCATCTCTCTGGTAGCAACAAAATAATCAATCACCAAGCTCTTCATCTTTTTTGAAAAAATATATATCCTTGTCCTTTGTGCATTTAAAAAATCGAGCTGCTTGATTATTGGTACTGAATTGCATAGGCACCATTGATATTTTGGATAACCTCTAATCAGATACATGAGTTTAAAATATTTCCTCCCACTCCAGTATTCTTTCCTGGAGAATTCCCTGGCTTGTCCATGGGGCCTCAAAAAGTCAGGCATGATTCCTAACCCTTAAGTTGCCTTTTCATTTTTTAAATTTAATTTGAAGTATAGTTGACTTAAAATGTTGCATTGACTTTTTTAGATTCTTTTCTCATATAGGTCATTACAATGTATTGAGCTTCCCTGTGCTCTACACTAGGTTCTTATTATCTGTTTTATGTGCAGTAATGTGGATATGTCAATCTCAAGCTCACAATTAATTTATCCTTCCAGTCCACTTTTCCCCCTTTGGTAACTAAAAGTTTGGTGTAAACTTCTATGACTCTATTTCTGTTTTGTAAATAGGTTCATTTTACCCTTTTCTTTAGAACCCACATATAAGTAGTAATGTACATTTGGCTTTCTCTGACTTCATTCAGCATGATAATTTCTAGGTCCATCCATGTTGCTGCAAATGGCATTATTTCATTCTCTTCTATTGAGAATAGTATGAAGTTTCCTAAATAAAAACTAAAACTAGAACTACCGTACAATCCAGCAATTCTATTCCTGGGCATATATACATGGAGAAAACCATAGTTTGAATAGATATATATACAAAAACATTCATTGCAGGACACAGAAGCAATTTAAATGTCCATCAGTGGAGGAATGGATAAAGATGGTGTGCTGTGTGCTTAGTTAAGTAGTGACCAACTCTTTGTGACTCCATGGACCATAGCCCTCCAGGCTCTTCTGTCCATGGGATTTCCCAGGCAAGAATACTGGAGTGGGTTGCCATTTCCTCCTCCAAGACATCTTCCCAACCCAGGTATTGAACCCTTGTCTATTGCACTGCAGGCAGATTCTTTACTGCTGAACCACTGGGGAAGCCCAAAGATATGATACAAATAGTCTTATTAAGTGTTTATAACTTTTATTAACACCTCAGTGATCAAATTTTTACTTTTTCTTAATTATGTGTTATTTATTTCCAAATTTATTTATTGTGACTATATGTTTAATTTATCCTTCTGTCCATAGCCTCTGAAATAGAAGCATAGGTCACTAATTTTACCCTTTTTTTCTAAATAGACTCTTACTGCAATGCATTTCCTTCTAGTCACGGCTTTAGCAGCAATCTACAAATTTTAATATGATGTGTTTTCATTTTCCTCAGGCTCAAAATATTTCTATTCTTCTTCATGATTCCTTCTTTACCTTGTGTTATATACAAGTATACTGTTTGAATTTCAATCATTTTAGAATTTGGCAAATATCCTGTCTTACTGATTTATTATTTAATACTGTTATGTTAGAATACTTATTCTGTATGATTTTAGCACTTTCTAAAATATTGAGATTAGTCTTTTGGCCTACCAAAGAATTACGTTGATTAATCTTCCACATGCACTTGAAAAGTGTGTATTTTCTGTGATTGTTGGCTATAATGTTCTATAAATAGCAATTTTGTGGAAACAACTGAAGAATCCATCTGTCCTATATTAATTCCTTTTATATAAAATGATTCTATTCATTATACATATATTTATTTTTTAAATTTCTCTTTTGCTTTACTAGTCTTTAATATAACTATCCAATATAACTATCTCAGTATGCTTAATCATGATTTTCTTTGTATTTATCCTTATTGAGAATCTCTGGGTTCTTGAATCTACAGACTGGTTAATTTGCTGAATTTTGAGAATTTTCAGTCATTATCTTTTCTCTCTAGCATTTCAGTTGCATTTTATATTTCATTAACATGAAATATGTTCATATTCAACATTTCATTTATATTTCATTAACATTGAAATTCTTGGATTCTATGTTACATTTTCTTCATTTTCCTTTCACTTTTGATAATTCTATTGACCTTTCTACTAATCTATGGCTCCATTTTTTCTGTTGTGTTCTCGTTCTTTTGATAAGATCAATAAAAATCCTGTTTTCATAGCTAGCACTTTCATTTGGTTGTAGTTTAGAGGGATTTCATTTACCTCACCTACCAGGTATAATTTCTCACCTGTTAATTCACACTTAATATGTTTCATATCTTTCATAGTTATTTTAAGATATCATCTGCTAATTAAAGAGTCTGTTTTTAATATCTTTCCCTTGAGTATGTGTAACATTTTATTTTTCTTTACTATGCCTTATATATATTTAGCTGCTTGACATTGTCCTTAAAATAACAAGGATTTAAGTAATATTTGTCCTCAGGAAAAGGCATATTGGTGTCATTATGTTACAACTATAGGCTACGGGCTAAGTTAAGTTTAAACTTTGTGGCAGGTTTGGTGATATTCATTTGCCTACTAGATGTAAGTATTTTGAAGTTATGAATTATGACATTTTAAAAGTGCTTGATATCTCAGAACAAAAGAGACTTTGGTGATCTCTTAGGACTACAGAGATCTGTTTTTGCTTTATAGCTCAGATGTCAGCTTAGCAAAGCATAGTGGATGCTCTAGGATATACGATCTAGTCACCAGGTTTTCAGTCACTGAGGACCTTTCTTTCATCTTTATTCTTAGTTCCATCTTTCTATCTCTTGATAAATCTCAACATTCTACAGCACTGCCTGCATATTTTGGAGATTCACCACAGTGCAGCAAGTGGAGAGTCTAAACTCTAGGTCTACTGATCCTGCACTTCACCACTCCCATACATATTCAAGCATTTCATCATCTCTCCTGCCTGGCCACTTTTTACTACTCCTCCCACATTTAACTCCTCTATCTTTCTAATGTCAGGAATACCTAAAGACTTGTCCAAACTACAAAATACCAACTCATGTTTCTACATCTCAAAGTTCATAACTTAGACACTCAAATCTCCATGGTAGTATCACATTCTACAGCTTATGGATCAAAGAGGAGTGTCAAGCATTACTCAGAGCTCTCACACATTAAGAAAATTTCAATTGTTTACACATAGCTACTCTTATAGAAGACAGCTTTTACACATTATCTGCTGTCTGATTTGTGGGACTTTTCAACAATAAAAAATACATTTTTTATTTGTTTATATACATTTTTTGTTTGTTTACTTCATCTAAGTATCTTCACTCTAACAGATGATCCCATCACACTCTCTGTTTTCTTCATACTTTGCAGAATCATGGAAATGATTTAGGTATTTCAACTCTCCAGTGACACATAATCCCTTTTGAGAATTTATATTTTAACAGTTTTTTCTCTGGAGAATCTCTTACAAAAATGTAGTTTATTTTCCCGTTAAGAGGATTGGGAAAGGTAAAACACTTGACTAACATAGAGGAAGAGAAAAGACTGAAAATTCACGGGTAAATTTGTTTATCCTCTTGTGCTACTATGGTTTTGTACATTCTACTTTACAGATGGATTTTCCTTTCTGCTATTATTGTCCCTTGGTATTTGTATATATAATTACATGTAACTACTATCCATAATCATATGTCTCCTGTTAAACTATGTTCTTACACAAACGACAGAGATAAAGGGATTTCCATAGGTAAGGCAACTCATTTCTTAGTACTTTACACTTAGTTAGCAATGGGCACAAGCTTGCTGAACAAAACTTCATCGAATTAGTTGTGTAATTTGAACAACCATAAATGTAAAGGCAGAAAATATCAATAAGTGGTAGATATATGGTTCAGGTTAAGTAGTTTATGTTGTACTTTCCTTTTTGTTGTAGCTCTCTAATATTTTCTCTAAAATTTCCAAGTGTTATCCTTTAATGTCAGTATGTTTTCACTTGAATATTATACCTTATATTACACGATAAGTGATTATATATAAAGGAAACTGGAGCTCAGGAAACAGCAATAAGCAGAAGCAAGGGAAAACTCAGAATAGGAATCAATTGGTCTGTGGCATTGTACTATGCTGATGTGAACTGAATTTTAAATTCTACTCCTATAGAATAAAGTTTAAACGTAGAGGTTGTTAATTTATTCCCAATTTTAGTATAAGTAATGATATTTAATGTCTGTACCAAGATCACCTATGTATAGCAAGCATCTCTTTATCGTAGCTTGGACTTTTTTACTGTTATAGAAGACAGCTTTTACACATTATCTGCTGTCTGATTTGTGGGACTTTTCAACAATAAAAAATACATTTTTTATTTGTTTATATACATTTTTTGTTTGTTTACTTCATCTAAGTATCTTCACTCTAACAGATGATCCCATCACACTCTCTGTTTTCTTCATACTTTGCAGAATCATGGAAATGATTTAGGTATTTCAACTCTCCAGTGACACATAATCCCTTTTGAGAATTTATATTTTAACAGTTTTTTCTCTGGAGAATCTCTTACAAAAATGTAGTTTATTTTCCCGTTAAGAGGATTGGGAAAGGTAAAACACTTGACTAACATAGAGGAAGAGAAAAGACTGAAAATTCACGGGTAAATTTGTTTATCCTCTTGTGCTACTATGGTTTTGTACATTCTACTTTACAGATGGATTTTCCTTTCTGCTATTATTGTCCCTTGGTATTTGTATATATAATTACATGTAACTACTATCCATAATCATATGTCTCCTGTTAAACTATGTTCTTACACAAACGACAGAGATAAAGGGATTTCCATAGGTAAGGCAACTCATTTCTTAGTACTTTACACTTAGTTAGCAATGGGCACAAGCTTGCTGAACAAAACTTCATCGAATTAGTTGTGTAATTTGAACAACCATAAATGTAAAGGCAGAAAATATCAATAAGTGGTAGATATATGGTTCAGGTTAAGTAGTTTATGTTGTACTTTCCTTTTTGTTGTAGCTCTCTAATATTTTCTCTAAAATTTCCAAGTGTTATCCTTTAATGTCAGTATGTTTTCACTTGAATATTATACCTTATATTACACGATAAGTGATTATATATAAAGGAAACTGGAGCTCAGGAAACAGCAATAAGCAGAAGCAAGGGAAAACTCAGAATAGGAATCAATTGGTCTGTGGCATTGTACTATGCTGATGTGAACTGAATTTTAAATTCTACTCCTATAGAATAAAGTTTAAACGTAGAGGTTGTTAATTTATTCCCAATTTTAGTATAAGTAATGATATTTAATGTCTGTACCAAGATCACCTATGTATAGCAAGCATCTCTTTATCGTAGCTTGGACTTTTACCTGTATAGTGAAGTACCTTCTATTTTGGGGATGAACCAAAGGCAGGGAATTATATGAGAGGCATATTCTCCAGAGTAATCTTTTACTAGTTCTATCAGATAATTTCATATGTGAGTGTACTCATCATAAAATGCCACAGCAAATTTAAGGAATTTCCCTGTAAATATGTTTTAACTACATAGTTTTCATTTTATAAAAAGTGCATGTGTATGCCTCAGCCTAATGCAAAGATACAGGTAAATGTTGGGCTTTGTCAACTATCTATTAATAAGAGTGTTGAAAGACTAGAAAACAATATCTGGTGTTGGTTTGAACTGGATTATTTATGTCTAATATGTAGTATAATACAACTTAATGTTAGATAACTCAGGCTTTCAGAAATGTACTGTAATAGTACTGGAAATCAATTCTATAGAACATATTGGCAGGAGGGGTATTTAGGGGGAAAGATGTTGTGAAAAAAGTCCCAGTATTAGCTGAGTTTTGAAACTCAGCTAATAAACTGAGTTTTGAAATGAGACCATAAAATTTTGCATGCATATTTTATGTCCTTGTTGTTATTGCATTTGAAATAGAAATTGTGAAGATACTTGGAGAGGGCTAATGGTGAGAACTAAAGGAGACTCTATTGTAAGAATCTGAGTAAGAACTCTGACATCACATCTGGATCTATAGATCCTAAAAGTAAGTAATTCTGATAGTAATTTTTACTTTGTTCTCTATTTTGAATTTTTCTCTAAAATTTCCAAGTGTTATCCTTTAATGTCAGTATGTTTTCACTTGAATATTATACCTTATATTACACGATAAGTGATTATATATAAAGGAAACTGGAGCTCAGGAAACAGCAATAAGCAGAAGCAAGGGAAAACTCAGAATAGGAATCAATTGGTCTGTGGCATTGTACTATGCTGATGTGAACTGAATTTTAAATTCTACTCCTATAGAATAAAGTTTAAACGTAGAGGTTGTTAATTTATTCCCAATTTTAGTATAAGTAATGATATTTAATGTCTGTACCAAGATCACCTATGTATAGCAAGCATCTCTTTATCGTAGCTTGGACTTTTACCTGTATAGTGAAGTACCTTCTATTTTGGGGATGAACCAAAGGCAGGGAATTATATGAGAGGCATATTCTCCAGAGTAATCTTTTACTAGTTCTATCAGATAATTTCATATGTGAGTGTACTCATCATAAAATGCCACAGCAAATTTAAGGAATTTCCCTGTAAATATGTTTTAACTACATAGTTTTCATTTTATAAAAAGTGCATGTGTATGCCTCAGCCTAATGCAAAGATACAGGTAAATGTTGGGCTTTGTCAACTATCTATTAATAAGAGTGTTGAAAGACTAGAAAACAATATCTGGTGTTGGTTTGAACTGGATTATTTATGTCTAATATGTAGTATAATACAACTTAATGTTAGATAACTCAGGCTTTCAGAAATGTACTGTAATAGTACTGGAAATCAATTCTATAGAACATATTGGCAGGAGGGGTATTTAGGGGGAAAGATGTTGTGAAAAAAGTCCCAGTATTAGCTGAGTTTTGAAACTCAGCTAATAAACTGAGTTTTGAAATGAGACCATAAAATTTTGCATGCATATTTTATGTCCTTGTTGTTATTGCATTTGAAATAGAAATTGTGAAGATACTTGGAGAGGGCTAATGGTGAGAACTAAAGGAGACTCTATTGTAAGAATCTGAGTAAGAACTCTGACATCACATCTGGATCTATAGATCCTAAAAGTAAGTAATTCTGATAGTAATTTTTACTTTGTTCTCTATTTTGAATTTTTCTCAATTTCAAAACATAAGGAAAATTTCTAAAAGTCATAGCCTGGAGTCAGGTTATACTATGTATAAGTATGTAAAATAATTTACCCTGCCAAAGTCACAAGAGATCAGGGCATCAGAAGAGATCACTGCCACAGGAAAACAAGTATGTCCAGTAAAACATCTATATGCTGAGGGCACTCACCATCAAGGATAGCTACTGGAAGGACAGGTAGCAGGTAAGTACCTGGAGGCTTGTGCAGGGACACATAATTTGGAGTTTGTGTTCACTAGTCTTATCTGACCCAGACACATGAACTTCTCACAGGATGCTAGTGAGCCATAATTTGTTTATTCAAAAGAAATGTAATTTCATTTCAACAACGTTAGTGACATATTAGGTCCTTAAAAGAGAAATGATGGAGACAAAATAATAGCTGCAAAGCAATGTGTTTAAAGTGCTTTTAAATCTTTAGAAAAGGTAAGCAGCATAACCACGTTCAGAGCAGCTGGTGAGAAGAGGAACTAGGATTTGAACACTCCAACCTGTGCTCCTAGGGACTGCTTACTACTGCCTGTAGCAGTAAGCTAGGTAAGACTCAATCTTCACTTTGGGAACTGCCTTTATCAAATTTTACAGCACTCTACTTTTCTTGGATCACATTTCATTCTAGTTTTTTGTCTTATATGTAGTTCTAATCTGTAGAGTCTTTGAGATCCCTGAGGATAAATCATATGCTTATATCATCTTTAAGACCCTACTATTTAGCAGAATGGGCCATACATTACAAACACAAAATACATGTTTAAGGTATTATAATCTGGAATAGGGCCTTTAATTGCAGTGGAGATTCCATAGGAGTTCAGGTTCAAGATGACACTTTAGGAGGGTCCTAAACTCACCTCTTCCCATGGACCTAACCAAATCTATAGCTACATGTAGAGCAACTTATGTGAAAAAAAGCCCTTGCTAAGAGTAACTACTTCCTAACCCCATGTGCATGCTCCTGTGAACCTCTATTGTAGTGAAGAACTCTGACATCACATCTGGATCTATAGATCCTAAAAGTAAGTAATTCTGATAGTAATTTTTACTTTGTTCTCTATTTTGAATTTTTCTCAATTTCAAAACATAAGGAAAATTTCTAAAAGTCATAGCCTGGAGTCAGGTTATACTATGTATAAGTATGTAAAATAATTTACCCTGCCAAAGTCACAAGAGATCAGGGCATCAGAAGAGATCACTGCCACAGGAAAACAAGTATGTCCAGTAAAACATCTATATGCTGAGGGCACTCACCATCAAGGATAGCTACTGGAAGGACAGGTAGCAGGTAAGTACCTGGAGGCTTGTGCAGGGACACATAATTTGGAGTTTGTGTTCACTAGTCTTATCTGACCCAGACACATGAACTTCTCACAGGATGCTAGTGAGCCATAATTTGTTTATTCAAAAGAAATGTAATTTCATTTCAACAACGTTAGTGACATATTAGGTCCTTAAAAGAGAAATGATGGAGACAAAATAATAGCTGCAAAGCAATGTGTTTAAAGTGCTTTTAAATCTTTAGAAAAGGTAAGCAGCATAACCACGTTCAGAGCAGCTGGTGAGAAGAGGAACTAGGATTTGAACACTCCAACCTGTGCTCCTAGGGACTGCTTACTACTGCCTGTAGCAGTAAGCTAGGTAAGACTCAATCTTCACTTTGGGAACTGCCTTTATCAAATTTTACAGCACTCTACTTTTCTTGGATCACATTTCATTCTAGTTTTTTGTCTTATATGTAGTTCTAATCTGTAGAGTCTTTGAGATCCCTGAGGATAAATCATATGCTTATATCATCTTTAAGACCCTACTATTTAGCAGAATGGGCCATACATTACAAACACAAAATACATGTTTAAGGTATTATAATCTGGAATAGGGCCTTTAATTGCAGTGGAGATTCCATAGGAGTTCAGGTTCAAGATGACACTTTAGGAGGGTCCTAAACTCACCTCTTCCCATGGACCTAACCAAATCTATAGCTACATGTAGAGCAACTTATGTGAAAAAAAGCTGCTGAGTAACTCCTACACATTGATAGAACAAGAAAACACTCACACTGAAGTTAGTAGGAGAGGCTGAGTCCTAATGTCACCATAAATCCCACACCTGGCATGCATGCTCCTGTGATGCTTAATTGTGTTCAAGTCTTTGTGACACTATGGACAGTAGCCCACAAGGCTCCTCTGCCCATGGAATTTCCTAGGCAAGACTACTGGAGTGGGTTGTCATTGCCTACTCTAGAGGATCTTTCCAACCCAGGGACTGAACTCGCATCTCTGAGCCTTCTAAATTGGCAGGCAGATTCTTTACCACTGAGCCATCTCACAACCCACAATTGGGAGGGAACTCAAAACCCTAAGTTTTTCACAGAGGAGTAGAGTTTCAACTTCTTGTCTGGCTCTTCAACTTTTAAGACCCGAGAGATGAACGCTTAAGATTTCCAGCTTTGAAATACAACAGGTATTTCATCCATGAAACCTACAGCACCATAGAAAACTAAGCTGAAGAGTTCAAATGTTAGAAGCCAGAACCTCAGGCAGCAGCTTTTATCCAACCTAGTATAGGTGTTAAGATCTTCCCCTTGGGAATATTTTCAGTTGGCACATTCCCAACTAGTTTTGGTCATCACAATAAAATAAGCTGCTTGACCAATCACAAAGATTTGAGAGAGAACCTCAGAGAGCTAATGAAAGAATAAGATACATCTCTTAGGGTGGTCTTATCTAAGTCTCAGAGAGGTGGATGTTTATCTCATGCATAGGAACCAATACAGAGAGTAAAGGGAAATGAGGAAATGAAAGAATACATCCTAATTGAAAGAGTAAAATAACAGCTTGGTAAAAGACCTTAATAAAGAGGAGAAAAGAAATTTACCTGATGAAGAGTTCAAAATAACGGCTGTTTAATACATAAGAGAAGACTGTAAGCCAAGTGAGAATTTCAAGAAAGAAAGAGAAAATATAAGAAAGCGTCAATAAGTCACAAAGCTGAATCATGCACTAGAGGAGTAAAACAACAGAGCAGAAAAGCAGAACGGATCAGATAACTTGAAGACAGGTCAGAGAATTCAATCAGTCAAAGAAGAAAAATAAAGAATTAGATATCATTGATGACACCTTAAGGGGCTTACAGAACAACATCAAGTGGACCCACATTCTTGGAAACGGGCATAAAACATACCTGTAGAAAGAAAAGCTGAAACGTCCCTACCATGGTGAAGGAAACACATCCAGGTCCAGAAAGCTCAGTGTGTCCTAATGATGAACAGGCAGGGATGCCCACTGTTGACCCTCTTATTCAACATTGTATTGGAAGTCTTAACCAGAGAAATTCAGTGAGATAAATTGTCTTCCAAATCAGAAATGAAGAAGTTAAATTGTCACTATTTGCAGGTGACATGATTTCATACATAGAAAACCCTAATGATTCCATCAAAAAACTGTTACAAGCAATGAACACAGTAATATTACAGGATACAAATTCAATATACAAAAATCCGATGTATTTTTATATGCTAGTAAGGAAGGAAAAGTAAGAGAATTTTAGAAAATAGTACCATTTAAAATTGTATTTTAAAAAAGAAATACCTAGGAACAAAGGAGGCGAAAGTCCTGTATGCTGTATACTATAAGACATTAATGAAATCAATTGAAGACACATTTATATGGAAAGACATGCTCATGAGTTGGAAGAGTTAATATTATTAAAAATGTCCACACTACCCAAGCAACCTAGAGATCCAATGTGGACAACAGCTAAATTCCAACAGCATTTTTCACAGAAATAGAACAATCCTAAAATTTATGTGGGACATGGAGATTGCAAATAGCTAAGGCCATCTTGAGAAATAAGAAGAAACCCAAGTATGAATTGGTCAGTTAATTTATAACAAAAGAGCCAAGAATATACAAGGGAAAAAAGACAGCCCGTTCAATAAGTGGTGCTGGAAAAACTGGACAAACACAAGTGAAAGAATAAAGTTGGACCACTGTCTTATAGCCTACAGGAAAATTAAGCCAAGATGGATGAAAACTATGAATGTAAAACCATAAATCATTAAACTTCTGGAAGAAAGCAAAGTAAGCTCTGTCATCAGGGTTTGAGGTGATATTTTTTTGCTTATGACACCAAAAGCAAAGGCAATTTAAGGAAAGATAATTGGACCACATCAAGCTAGAAAAATAAAACAAGCAAACAAAACACTTCTGCGCAGCAAAGGGAATGTCAACAAAATGAAACAGCAACCTATTATTAACCTATGAGCTATAATTAATTAACCTATACTAGCAAACTGTATATCTGACAAAGGGTTAACATTTAAAATATAACTTCCCTCGTGGCTCAGATGGTAAAGAATCTGCCTGCAATTCAAGAGATGCAGGTTCGATTCCCAGGTCAGGAAGATCCCTGAAGGGACTGGCAACCCACTCCAGTATTTGTGCCTGAAGAATTCCATGGACAGAAAAGCCTGGTGGGGCTGCAGTTCACCGGGGTCACAAAGAGTTGAACATGACTGAGCACCTAACACATCAACACAGATAATTTACTACAAAGTGAATTTGGGCTTCCAAGATGAGACAGTGGTAAAGAATCCACCTGACAATGCAGGAGATCCAGGTTCCATCCCCAGATTAGGAAGATATCCTGGAGAAGGAAATGGCAACCCAAACTAGTATTATTATTATATTTTTTTAAATTTTGGCCTTTTTTTATTTTTATTTTTATTTATTTTCATCCATCTTTATTCCTTGGCCTGTGTGGGCCTCCCATCACAGTGGCCTCTCTCCTCATAGAACACTGGCTCGTAATTGGACACAGTGGTTCAGTCACTCCACGGCACATGAGATCCTCCCAGGCCAGGAATTGAACCAGTGCCCCCCGCATTGCAAGGTGGACCCCTAACCCACTGGGCCACCAAGGAAGCCCCACACTAGTATTCTTGCCTGGAAACTGTTATGGACAGAGGCGCCTTGCCAGCTACAGTCCAGAGAGGTGCAAATATTTGGACACAACTGAGCACACATACTAGACTATACAACCCAGTAATACTTCACTAAACATAAACTTGGTTGTTTAGTCATTTCACTTAAATTTTTGTGTTCATACATACCATATTTAAATAAGCATTAAATAATATACTGCATTCACAGCAGTATTAAAAACAGCATAGTCTACAAGTAGCCAAGATGTAAAACTTTCATAAATCATTAAACTTCTGGAAGAAAGCAAAGTAAGCTCTGTCATCAGGGTTTGAGGTGATATTTTTTTGCTTATGACACCAAAAGCAAAGGCAATTTAAGGAAAGATAATTGGACCACATCAAGCTAGAAAAATAAAACAAGCAAACAAAACACTTCTCCCAGCAAAGGGAATGTCAACAAAATGAAACAGCAACCTATTATTAACCTATGAGCTATAATTAATTAACCTATACTAGCAAACTGTATATCTGACAAAGGGTTAACATTTAAAATATAACTTCCCTCGTGGCTCAGATGGTAAAGAATCTGCCTGCAATTCAAGAGATGCAGGTTCGATTCCCAGGTCAGGAAGATCCCTGAAGGGACTGGCAACCCACTCCAGTATTTGTGCCTGAAGAATTCCATGGACAGAAAAGCCTGGTGGGGCTGCAGTTCACCGGGGTCACAAAGAGTTGAACATGACTGAGCACCTAACACATCAACACAGATAATTTACTACAAAGTGAATTTGGGCTTCCAAGATGAGACAGTGGTAAAGAATCCACCTGACAATGCAGGAGATCCAGGTTCCATCCCCAGATTAGGAAGATATCCTGGAGAAGGAAATGGCAACCCAAACTAGTATTATTATTATATTTTTTTAAATTTTGGCCTTTTTTTTGTTTTTTTGTTTATATTTATTTTCATCCATCTTTATTCCTTGGCCTGTGTGGGCCTCCCATCACAGTGGCCTCTCTCCTCATAGAACACTGGCTCGTAATTGGACACAGTGGTTCAGTCACTCCACGGCACATGAGATCCTCCCAGGCCAGGAATTGAACCAGTGCCCCCCGCATTGCAAGGTGGACCCCTAACCCACTGGGCCACCAAGGAAGCCCCACACTAGTATTCTTGCCTGGAAACTGTTATGGACAGAGGCGCCTTGCCAGCTACAGTCCAGAGAGGTGCAAATATTTGGACACAACTGAGCACACATACTAGACTATACAACCCAGTAATACTTCACTAAACATAAACTTGGTTGTTTAGTCATTTCACTTAGAATTTTTTGTGTTCATACATACCATATTTAAATAAGCATTAAATAATATACTGCATTCACAGCAGTATTAAAAACAGCATAGTCTACAAGTAGCACACTTTCAATATAAGGAAACACATAAGGTAAAAGTAAAGGGAAGGAGAAAGATAAACATTGCTAACATTTATAAACAGAAACCTTAAATAAATTGTTTCTCAACAAAAATTTAGATGAAGCTAATCACAGAGATAAGGAAAAACCTAAAATAACAATAAAAGGGACAATAAAAGGGGCAGTTCTCCAAGAAAAATCCTAAATCACTTTCACCTGACAATAGAGTACCAAAACAAAAAGAAAAGCAAAACTGAAAGGAGACATGAATAGATCCACTATTGTTGTATTTTGTGTCTATTTTTTTTTTTTTTAGTTTTATGCCTGCTTGGTGTATAAATTGCATGCCAAGAAGGTATAAAACTAGTAAGGGTAAAATTGACCTGACAAGCACTATTTATCAACTGATATAACTTACATTTAAAGAATTCTCTATCTTGTAATAACAGAATACGTATATTTCTAAGGCTCACGTGGATTGCTGAAAAGGACAGATCACACTAATTTAAAATAAAAGTTGTACAAAGCATTTTTGGCCAGATATAATAGATCAATATTTAATAACCTAAAATAAAAAGTAGTAGATCCAGTTGATTTTACTTGTGAATTCTATCAAACAATTAATAGCATATCTCCAGAATCTTATCCAAATAGAATCAGGAAAAAGACTTTCTAATTCACTTTATGATGCCAGCATTATCTTAACAAAACCAGATAAAACGCTTACAAGAAAGGAAAACTAAAACTAGATTTCAAAAATATATCAGCCAATGAGATCCAACCATGTATAAAAGACTTGTATAACAAAGTTGAGAGTTAGTTCAGGTATGTGGGATTATTTCAACATCCATAAGTCAATTAAGTTATCTATCACATGGAGACTAATAAGAAAATACACATGATAAGATCAACTCATGCACAAGAAATAGTTCTCAGATCCAACAATGATTCATTATAAAAATCTCAATAAGTTAGAAGGAGTACAGAACTTTCTTAATGTGTTAAAGACTATCACTTCACAAAGGTAAACGAAATCAGCGTGCTCTACGGAAAGCAAATATACGAGTAAGAAAATCCCTTATTCATCCTCTGGTTGGCTTTAGAGGATAGATGTCAAGTTTTCTAATTGGCAGTTAAAATTCTCACCTAATTTTCCATTCTAAGTAGTATGAAACACTTCCATTTCTAAGTATTGCTCTCGTTGATTGATATAACAATAACAATAATTATAATTGCTGTTAAAGTAATAGCTAATACTTAACATTTATTGAGGTATTATTTCAGCCTCAAAACAATTCTATAATCTACTTTTGATTCCCATCTATAGCTGAAGATTGTACAGAAGGCAATTTGATTCATGCTGTAAAGTTGGCTGAGGGGTCAGAATTCAAGTCTGCATAGTCAGCCTCAAAAAGCAGCTCGCTACTCTCACGTTTAACTGTTCCAGCAGGTCAGAATAGTTTGAAAAATAAAACCTTTCAGTTAATTCTACTAAAACCCAAGGTCTTCTTTCCTTCAGGAATTCCTGACCCAAGGCTTATATCTCTGCATCAGAGCATCAGAGAACCAATTACAGAATCTCAGAAATCTGTCTTTTCAGATACTCTATTTTCTAAAAATAAAGGCAAAATTTACCATACTTTGAAACCAAACCTTTTCCTTCCAATTCCACCTCACCTTTTTTTTTTTTTTTTACCTTTTGTGACTCTCAGTATCTGAGGTTGTGAGGGTTTTATCTTTGCTTTTTTCATCACAATGGGAAAATAGAAATATTTCTTTAGGGGAAGTTAGAAATGTACCATTCTATCCCACATGCCTAAAACTAGTTTTTAATTGGTTCAGGTAATAAACTTATCTCAAACCAAGGAGTAGGTCTTTCTGAAGTTTTCATTTCCTAATTAAATATTGCCAATATTTCTAAAAGCAACAACAACACTAGATATTTTAAGAAAATGTAAACACTTAATAAATAAACTTTATGAAGCTAAGTGTTATTATTTTCTTGGTCTTCTCCATGAAAATATATTCCATGTAGAGAAGTTAATAAAGATAAATTGTTTGTTTATTGAAGAAAGAACACAGAGCACTAACCATGGAGTTACTATAATTAAATTACAAAGTAGATAAAAATATTGAAATACCAAATAGAATTCCAAATTATTTGTGCTTTATGTTAATGTATGACTTGTTTAAAACAATATAGTTCCATGTTTCATGACCATTGCATATATTTCAGCAACTTTAATGAAATAGAAATCCAGAATATAAAAGAAAACTAAAAGTGATAATAAATAAAAATATATACTCTATAGGTGAATTTGAGGTTTTCATTTGTTAACGATTTATTTTTAATGAAATTAAGTAAACACACATTAAAGTTAGACAAAAATTCCAAGAGTGGAAACAAGCATATTTTTAAAACCTTCCAAATTAAAATCATCTATAGCTGAAGATTGTACAGAAGGCAATTTGATTCATGCTGTAAAGTTGGCTGAGGGGTCAGAATTCAAGTCTGCATAGTCAGCCTCAAAAAGCAGCTCGCTACTCTCACGTTTAACTGTTCCAGCAGGTCAGAATAGTTTGAAAAATAAAACCTTTCAGTTAATTCTACTAAAACCCAAGGTCTTCTTTCCTTCAGGAATTCCTGACCCAAGGCTTATATCTCTGCATCAGAGCATCAGAGAACCAATTACAGAATCTCAGAAATCTGTCTTTTCAGATACTCTATTTTCTAAAAATAAAGGCAAAATTTACCATACTTTGAAACCAAACCTTTTCCTTCCAATTCCACCTCACCTTTTTTTTTTTTTTTTACCTTTTGTGACTCTCAGTATCTGAGGTTGTGAGGGTTTTATCTTTGCTTTTTTCATCACAATGGGAAAATAGAAATATTTCTTTAGGGGAAGTTAGAAATGTACCATTCTATCCCACATGCCTAAAACTAGTTTTTAATTGGTTCAGGTAATAAACTTATCTCAAACCAAGGAGTAGGTCTTTCTGAAGTTTTCATTTCCTAATTAAATATTGCCAATATTTCTAAAAGCAACAACAACACTAGATATTTTAAGAAAATGTAAACACTTAATAAATAAACTTTATGAAGCTAAGTGTTATTATTTTCTTGGTCTTCTCCATGAAAATATATTCCATGTAGAGAAGTTAATAAAGATAAATTGTTTGTTTATTGAAGAAAGAACACAGAGCACTAACCATGGAGTTACTATAATTAAATTACAAAGTAGATAAAAATATTGAAATACCAAATAGAATTCCAAATTATTTGTGCTTTATGTTAATGTATGACTTGTTTAAAACAATATAGTTCCATGTTTCATGACCATTGCATATATTTCAGCAACTTTAATGAAATAGAAATCCAGAATATAAAAAGAAAACTAAAAGTGATAATAAATAAAAATATATACTCTATAGGTGAATTTGAGGTTTTCATTTGTTAACGATTTATTTTTAATGAAATTAAGTAAACACACATTAAAGTTAGACAAAAAATTCCAAGAGTGGAAACAAGCATATTTTTTAAAAACTTCCAAATTAAGTGTTTTTTTCTCTTAATGCCATACCTTAAAAAAATAAAAATCATGGCATTTTAGTTCCCTTAATTAGATTCCTTTGTTTCCTTCTCCATAAAATACGTGGGGAAAACATCCTCTAGCCTTTATATATAAGAAAACTATACATAAACCATACAAGAGTTGCAGTATATTGAATATGTGTTTTAGATTTTATCATAAATTACCCTGCTAGGCTACAGTCCATGGGACTGCAAAGAGTTAGACATGACTTAGTGATTAAATACCAACAGTAAAAATTATAAACTACAGTCCTATTTAACAGTAGAGTACAATCTATTACAATAGAGATTATTGGGATTTTTAAAAATCTTTCAATCTTGAAAAAAATCTGTCTTAAATTGTTCTTCTGCTTGTGACCAGGGCTCTCAGTTCAACTAAATATCTGGACACAGGATATAAATAACTTCAGGCATTGGAGATTAGGCATAAATGAGTTCTGTAATTGCCACAGAGTACTGTCTGGAGCGAATTTCCAGACTGTCACCATAGGGAGAAACCGAGGCAAAGGATGATTCCTCACCAAGCTGAGAGTGGAGCTCAAAGTCTGAGCCAGACAGGAGGCTAGGTAACAGAAGGGCAGACTCCAGAGAGGTGAAAGATTCATGGAGCAAGCAATCTAGAGGTGTGTAGACGGCCCCCGCCTTGAGCTGAGTACTGATCCATTTTTACGGTGAAACTATCTGAGACCAAGAAAATAACCACCCAAAATAAACAGAAACACCCCTCAGAGCTCACATGAAGTCAAGTGTAGTTCCTATTCCCACAGACAGAGTGGAAAAGCTCATAATTCACAGATCATAGGGTAGATACCTCAGAAAGAATTTGTCCTAGATTTGGGATAAATTGGATCTAGACTAAAAATGGTCCAGTCCTGCATAACAGAACTTAAAAATCAAGATAAGAAAATATATTGCTTTCAGGTAACTTAACTATGTCAAATAAAGTTCAACACTTATTACTAGGAATGTAGATGTATACAAACATAAGTAGGTGTTTGTTTAAAAATTGCAAGGTGGGGCTTCCCTGGTGGTCCAGTGGATAAGGGTGGATAAGGACACCACTTCGCAGTGCAAGGGGCACCAGTTCAATCCCAGGTTCAATCCTTGGACTGGACAGATCCCCTGAAGAAGCTAATGGCAATGACAGATCAGACACTGCAAAATAAAAGATTAATGAAGTTGAAGGTATAGCCATGGAAACTAAATGAAAATAATACTATTGTGGGCTTCCCTGATGGTCCAGTGGGTAAAGAGTTCACCTTGCAGCGCAAGGGCCACCGGGTTCAGTCCCTGTCCTGGGAAGATCCCACGTGCCACAGAATGGCCGGACCGGTGTGTGCAATTAGGAGCCAGTGCTCTGGAGTGCATGCACCCAGAGCCTGCGCTCTGCAGCAAGAGAGGCCACGGCAGTGGAAGGCCCACACAGGCTGAAGAATAAATAAGATGGATGAAAATAAATGAAAAACCAATGAATGAGACCAAAATTTTAAAAAAATACATATTTTTGTGTTGTGGACTTTGTAACATATATTACAATAGTGACATTGACCATTAAAGGAAAAATGAAAGTTGTTGTCAGGTTTTTATATTATTCATGAAGCTATATGACACCATTCCAAAGTAGATTATCATAGTTTAAAATGCATAATAGCAACATAAACACCAAAACAAACCAAAAAGAGTTATAGCCAATAATTCAACAAAGGAGACAAAGTAAAATCATAAATACACTAAATTAATCTAGAATAATGCATTAAAGTGGTAATAAGTAGAGTTGGAACAAACAGAACAATGACCATATTATATGATATAAACTTTTTAACTAATAGGCAGTGATTGTCAAAGGGGATTAAAAGCAAGACTTAACTCCATCTTGCTTACAAATGCACACTTTAAATATTAGATGCAGTGTAACAAATTAAAAGACAAAAACTGCAACAGTTCATTCAAAAAGAAACATGAGAATAATTTGTACCTATCCTTCCCTCAAAGAAAAGTACAGGCCAACATATCTCTCTTCAGTAAATTAAATATAATAATATATAACTGGTATAGTAACTCATGCCTTAAATCACTTATAAAATGTACATAATATGGAATATGGAACCAAATATAAAGACCAAACTTTTACAAGAAAGTAGAGGATAAAGTATTTGTGGCTTAGTATTAGGCCAATATTTCTTCAAAACATAATGAATAAGTGAAGTAATTGATAAGTTGTGCTTTATAAAAATAAAGAACTAATGGTCTTTGAAAACCCCTATTAACAGAATGCAAAGATAAGTCACAAGTGGAAGGAATTATATATCTGACAAAAAAATCCTATTCTGTATATCTAACAATTCAGTAATAGGAAAACCAGAAACATATTAGAGGATGTATAAAGTATTTAAAAAGAAACACTTTCATTCACTAAGGAAGAGCTGTAAGTTGATAAGCATTTCAAATGTTATCAACATTATTTATAAAAATGTATAAATTAAAATCATAATATGGTAATACTCCACCTTTTTAGAGTGTGCAAAATTAAATAGCCAAACCCAAGAAATTGTTTGCAAGATTGTGGAGTATTTGTAAAACACTACTGGTAGGTATGCAAAATAGTAAACATATTTTTGAAATAGCTTGGCTTTTCCTGGAAAACTCAAATACACATGTTTGGTATGACCCACCATTGTACTCTGAGGCATATATCCACAGACTTGCACACAGAGGCAAATAGAAAGTTTGTAGAAAGGTCAAAGGAAATATATCAGGGAGGTGAAACCCTTACTTAACCCTTGCAGATCGCAACAAGGGTGAAGAAACATCTAGGCTTTCCAAAACTTGAGAAGTATATGTGAAATAGAAAAAGTGACAAAGAACAAAAGCAGATATTCTCAGTTAAGAAAAAAAGTGAATAGCCAAAAGATTATAAAATATCATTGGCATGAGCAATGAAAATAAATATGATCACAATATTTTATTTTAATTACCTACATTATGGAACAGGAAATGAGAGTATGTTAAGTTACAAGAGTGAAACAGACTGCTAAATTTGGTATCCTCGTACATAGCTGATGGAATTATAAATTGGTAGAGTCTTGGGCTTCCCTGGTGGTCCCGTGAGTAAGGACACCGCCTTGCAGTGCAAGGGGCGCCAGTTTGATCCCTGGCCTGGAAAGAGTGCCCGTGCCACAGAACGGCTGGACCGATGTGTCCAATTACCTAGCCGGAGCTCTGGAGCACATGAGCCCAGAACCGGTGTTCTGTGACAACAGAGGCTGCTGCGATGGGAGGTCCACATGCGCCAAGGAACAAAAGATGGATGAAAATAGATAAATGAAAGACCAATTGAAGTGGCCCACCCGCCGCCTCTCTCCCCAACCCGCCTCTGCCCCCTCCCCCCCACCAAAATAAATAAATTGGTAGAGTCTTATGTCTGGTACCAATTATAAGGTTGACAAGTTGACAATGATTTGTCAAAATTGAAAATGTGCATACTTATTCTACAAAAATAATCACAAATATGTATTTATAAGAATGGCACAATTGTAGTGGTAAAAAATAGGAAAGTAAATATCCATCAGTAGGAATATGACTAACAAATGATAGGATACATAGAGAGAGAGAGAGAGAGACAATGATATGATAGTTTATAAAAGTATGAAACAGCTCTATACAAACAGAAATGTACAGCTCACTAAATGATGTATATATACTTTTATTAAAAATAATTCTATGGACAAATACACATTATCCCTGACTATGTCTTACCTGTTTCTACTTGTGTGTATGTGTGTGAATCCATAGAGAAGTAGAAAGACAGATATAAGCTACCGACAGGCTACTTCTGTGGGAAAACATGAACATGGGGAGGGAAGAAATACTATTTCAGTGTTGCTAGATGTTTTATGACTCTATTTTTATAGTTTTTCAGTTTTCAGTTACTTTGAGGGGAAAGTGCTGCAATTGCTGGCATAAAGAAATAATGTGTCATATTTACAGAAATTACAAAAGCAATCTTTGGAGCCTGTTTTTCAAAGAAATAACTTGTTCATATGATTTACTGAACAGTCGTGTCTGACTCCTTGCAACCTATGGATGAGCCATGGAATTCTTCAGGCAAGAAAACTGGAATGGGTAGCCTTTCCCTTCTCCAGGGGATCTTCCCAGCCCATGAATGGAATGCAGGTCTCCTGTGCTGCAGGTAAATTCCTTACCAGCTGAGCTACACGGGAAACCTATGATTTACTAGTAGAAATAAATTGAACAGTGGGTATATCACTTATTAGTGTAAGTTATTAGATATGTAATATATACCCATATGTATTACATATAGTGAATATGTAATATGTACCCATATATATTACATATAGTGATAAATATCTTAATGTTTAAATAACATATATATCAGACTGTTCATGGGGTTCTCACAGCAAGAGTCCTTGAGTGCTTTGTCATTCCTTCCTCCAATGGACCACGCTTTATCAGAACTTTCCTCTGTGACCCATCCATCTTGGTGGCCTCGCATGGCATGGCTCATGGCTTCACTTTGCCATGACAAGGCTGTGATCCATGAACGAGCCAGAGGATGAGATGTTAGATAGCATCACTGACTCAAAGGATGTGAATCTGAGCAAACTCTGGGAGACAGTAAAAGACAGGGAAACCTGACATGCTACAGTCCATGGAGTCGCAAAGAACTGATTTAGCATTGACTTAGCAGGTGATCATCAATATATATATAATCTGATGAAAAACAACTATTCACATCTGTGTGCTGTCTTTTTAGATTAGTAGATGCCCACACAGACTGAACTATAAAACTTTTATTAAAAATAATTCTATGGACAAATACACATTATCCCTGACTATGTCTTACCTGTTTCTACTTGTGTGATTGTGTGAATCCATAGAGAAGTAGAAAGACAGATATAAGCTACCGACAGGCTACTTCTGTGGGAAAACATGAACATGGGGAGGGAAGAAATACTATTTCAGTGTTGCTAGATGTTTTATGACTCTATTTTATAGTTTTCAGTTTTCAGTTACTTTGAGGGGAAAGTGCTGCAATTGCTGGCATAAAGAAATAATGTGTCATATTTACAGAAATTACAAAAGCAATCTTTGGAGCCTGTTTTTCAAAGAAATAACTTGTTCATATGATTTACTGAACAGTCGTGTCTGACTCCTTGCAACCTATGGATGAGCCATGGAATTCTTCAGGCAAGAAAACTGGAATGGGTAGCCTTTCCCTTCTCCAGGGGATCTTCCCAGCCCATGAATGGAATGCAGGTCTCCTGTGCTGCAGGTAAATTCCTTACCAGCTGAGCTACACGGGAAACCTATGATTTACTAGTAGAAATAAATTGAACAGTGGGTATATCACTTATTAGTGTAAGTTATTAGATATGTAATATATACCCATATGTATTACATATAGTGAATATGTAATATGTACCCATATATATTACATATAGTGATAAATATCTTAATGTTTAAATAACATATATATCAGACTGTTCATGGGGTTCTCACAGCAAGAGTCCTTGAGTGCTTTGTCATTCCTTCCTCCAATGGACCACGCTTTATCAGAACTTTCCTCTGTGACCCATCCATCTTGGTGGCCTCGCATGGCATGGCTCATGGCTTCACTTTGCCATGACAAGGCTGTGATCCATGAACGAGCCAGAGGATGAGATGTTAGATAGCATCACTGACTCAAAGGATGTGAATCTGAGCAAACTCTGGGAGACAGTAAAAGACAGGGAAACCTGACATGCTACAGTCCATGGAGTCGCAAAGAACTGATTTAGCATTGACTTAGCAGGTGATCATCAATATATATATAATCTGATGAAAAACAACTATTCACATCTGTGTGCTGTCTTTTTAGATTAGTAGATGCCCACACAGACTGAACTATTGGGAACCCCATGGACAATTTTGAAAGTGCGGTAAGAGTTTGGATTGCAATGAAATATATACCATCTGTTAACTCACTATGTTAAGAGTTTATCTCCTCTCAATCACACATCTGATTACTGTTTATCCATATGATTAAAAAGTGAAGAAACTATGATATATTAATGTAACCTTTTCAATGTATCAACTTTGTGGGCTAAACAGTATGAAAACCTAGGTTCCTTCTCCACCTACAACCTCATTTTATGCCCCTTTCTCTCACTGTCATAACCACCATGGACAAATTTCAGTACCTCTGAAAATTCTAACTTTTCTCTCACATCAGTGGCCTCATCGATACTATTCAATTACTATTGGATGTCCTTCCCAGCATGCATTAGAAAGAGGCCATGGGTATGAACTTGCACTTTTTAATTAAGAAATTATGCATAAAGAGTGTTTGAACATGTTTGTCCTTGCAAAGAAGACAATACAACATCTTCCTCCAGTTCCATCATTTGGTAGGTTAGTCATGACTTAGAGGAGGACTTTAGCTCTCACGGTGGCCCACTTAATAGTGCTCCTCAAAATTACACTGAATCGCTGAGCACTAGAATGACTATATCTGGGAATAAGGCCTAAAAGGAGGTAATTAAGGTTTATATCTTCAGAGTAGAGCCCTAATCTGATAGGATTAGTGTCTTTATAAAAGAGACAACAGAGTATTTTTTCAGCACTGACACCACTGAACGTAGCCCATTGCAGGTCCAAAAAGGAATTCTCATCAGAAACTCACTGTGATGGCAGCCTGATCTGACTTGCAGCCTTTAGAACTGTTAGAAAATGAATTTCTGTTTCTGAAGCAACTCAGTCTGTGAAGCATTCTAACTACCTTGACTTGAGACCCACTATTTCATGAACGAGCCAGAGGATGAGATGTTAGATAGCATCACTGACTCAAAGGATGTGAATCTGAGCAAACTCTGGGAGACAGTAAAAGACAGGGAAACCTGACATGCTACAGTCCATGGAGTCGCAAAGAACTGATTTAGCATTGACTTAGCAGGTGATCATCAATATATATATAATCTGATGAAAAACAACTATTCACATCTGTGTGCTGTCTTTTTAGATTAGTAGATGCCCACACAGACTGAACTATTGGGAACCCCATGGACAATTTTGAAAGTGCGGTAAGAGTTTGGATTGCAATGAAATATATACCATCTGTTAACTCACTATGTTAAGAGTTTATCTCCTCTCAATCACACATCTGATTACTGTTTATCCATATGATTAAAAAGTGAAGAAACTATGATATATTAATGTAACCTTTTCAATGTATCAACTTTGTGGGCTAAACAGTATGAAAACCTAGGTTCCTTCTCCACCTACAACCTCATTTTATGCCCCTTTCTCTCACTGTCATAACCACCATGGACAAATTTCAGTACCTCTGAAAATTCTAACTTTTCTCTCACATCAGTGGCCTCATCGATACTATTCAATTACTATTGGATGTCCTTCCCAGCATGCATTAGAAAGAGGCCATGGGTATGAACTTGCACTTTTTAATTAAGAAATTATGCATAAAGAGTGTTTGAACATGTTTGTCCTTGCAAAGAAGACAATACAACATCTTCCTCCAGTTCCATCATTTGGTAGGTTAGTCATGACTTAGAGGAGGACTTTAGCTCTCACGGTGGCCCACTTAATAGTGCTCCTCAAAATTACACTGAATCGCTGAGCACTAGAATGACTATATCTGGGAATAAGGCCTAAAAGGAGGTAATTAAGGTTTATATCTTCAGAGTAGAGCCCTAATCTGATAGGATTAGTGTCTTTATAAAAGAGACAACAGAGTATTTTTTCAGCACTGACACCACTGAACGTAGCCCATTGCAGGTCCAAAAAGGAATTCTCATCAGAAACTCACTGTGATGGCAGCCTGATCTGACTTGCAGCCTTTAGAACTGTTAGAAAATGAATTTCTGTTTCTGAAGCAACTCAGTCTGTGGTATTTGGGTAGCTCAAGCTGACCTGAACATGAAGCATTCTAACTACCTTGACTTGAGACCACTATTTCTTCATATTTCAGCTTCCCCTCCATCAAATTTTCTGTCGTCTGCTGACCTGAAACTGGCTATATCCAAAGCAATATTACTTAAGGTCAATTGAGCTTGGGATGGATTCAGTGTGGTTTGATTTCAGTGTAATGTTTGTTATACCTTTGTTAATTTTTGTCATAGTCTCTTTCTAGAAAAGAATAATATAAAGATCACTGTCATAAAAGAGAGGGAATAAAGACTAGGTAGCCAGATTTGGGAGAAAGCATTCTGAAAGTGTGTCAGACTCTACTATAAATATATTCTTTGATTTTTTGGTATTTGTATAATATAATATTTATAAATTGTAATTTGTGATTGTTTCCTAATTTAAATATTTACAGCTGTTTTTATATTTATAATTTTGTATCATTTTTCTTAAAGAGTTCCCAATATTGCATAAGCATCAGACTCTACAAAATATAAAGCCATCTCTAAGTCCTTTTCAACTGCACATTTGAACATTTTGAAAGCATGAATCAGTGGACCAGAGGTCCTAAACTCACATGGCCAGTTCTGGTAGGAAATATGAAGAACTCTAATAAACAGATGAGCATAATACAGTCTAAATGGTCTAGTGGCTACTGAACACCAACACAGATCTGTCAATCAAATGAGAACACAGGTCGACAGAAACACACAAATGTTTGAAAATTTATGTGAGATTTCTGAAATGTAAAAGAAGGTACTACAATTCAAATTTTTTATAAAATGTAGAATTTGGACATTTGTTATTTTATGATTTGTCTAGATAAATTATCCTCTGGGAAATTTATATACCAGAAGATTTCCTCAGATATTGCCTCCAAATGGCCGGATCAAGTCTTATATTAAGAAAGGATATCCCAAAGCATTTTCTCAGCACTGACACCACTGAACGTAGCCCATTGCAGGTCCAAAAAGGAATTCTCATCAGAAACTCACTGTGATGGCAGCCTGATCTGACTTGCAGCCTTTAGAACTGTTAGAAAATGAATTTCTGTTTCTGAAGCAACTCAGTCTGTGGTATTTGGGTAGCTCAAGCTGACCTGAACATGAAGCATTCTAACTACCTTGACTTGAGACCACTATTTCTTCATATTTCAGCTTCCCCTCCATCAAATTTTCTGTCGTCTGCTGACCTGAAACTGGCTATATCCAAAGCAATATTACTTAAGGTCAATTGAGCTTGGGATGGATTCAGTGTGGTTTGATTTCAGTGTAATGTTTGTTATACCTTTGTTAATTTTTGTCATAGTCTCTTTCTAGAAAAGAATAATATAAAGATCACTGTCATAAAAGAGAGGGAATAAAGACTAGGTAGCCAGATTTGGGAGAAAGCATTCTGAAAGTGTGTCAGACTCTACTATAAATATATTCTTTGATTTTTTTTGGTATTTGTATAATATAATATTTATAAATTGTAATTTGTGATTGTTTCCTAATTTAAATATTTACAGCTGTTTTTATATTTATAATTTTGTATCATTTTTCTTAAAGAGTTCCCAATATTGCATAAGCATCAGACTCTACAAAATATAAAGCCATCTCTAAGTCCTTTTCAACTGCACATTTGAACATTTTGAAAGCATGAATCAGTGGACCAGAGGTCCTAAACTCACATGGCCAGTTCTGGTAGGAAATATGAAGAACTCTAATAAACAGATGAGCATAATACAGTCTAAATGGTCTAGTGGCTACTGAACACCAACACAGATCTGTCAATCAAATGAGAACACAGGTCGACAGAAACACACAAATGTTTGAAAATTTATGTGAGATTTCTGAAATGTAAAAGAAGGTACTACAATTCAAATTTTTTATAAAATGTAGAATTTGGACATTTGTTATTTTATGATTTGTCTAGATAAATTATCCTCTGGGAAATTTATATACCAGAAGATTTCCTCAGATATTGCCTCCAAATGGCAGGATCAAGTCTTATATTAAGAAAGGATATCCCAAAGCATTTTCTCACTGAAACTCAGGTCTTAGCTGGAGGTAAATGTATTTGAGAAGTAGTATAACACAGCGGTAAAACAGAGCTAAAATGTTTCACTGCCTTAGTCTGAATCCCACCCAGTTCTGCTACCTATTCGTTGCATGATCTTATGTAAATGTTTCAATCTCTCTGTGTTCAGGTTCCTCATTTGTTAAGAGGAGAAACTGACAATACCCAACTTCATGCTTTGAAGATGAAGTAAATTAATAAACTCTAAATATTTAGACAAAAGTGTGGCCCAACATAAATACTATAAAAGTGTTAAATTTTTTCTTTCTCCCTTTTGGCCACTTGGAGTTTAGCTATTGGCAAACAAGGATTAAGTTAATTCCATGCTGATTGTATCCTGGCCCACATGTTTAATTCAGTGTGTATCAAACCTGTGGATAAAAGATGATGTGTACCTTAAAAAGACAGTGTCCATGTCACTGATGTTCTTACCACATGTTTTTCAAAGTCTGTAAGAGAATTGGAGTCAGCTCACCTTCCTGGAGGTTCTTATTCACCTTTACCTAGGGTGCTGATTAGGAGCAGACAGAAGGAAGTGGTTCTCTGATAGTCCCTCTTATTTTCTAGAATCACAGCTAATTCTGAATTAATTAATTTGACTGAATGCTCTACCGAAACAACTCCCACAGCATGAGCAAGCAGCTCACACACTCAGAGACAGATCCAGGGACACTCAATCTGTCCTTAAAATAGTTTATGGGTTTATGTTCTACTTCATTCCCCCTAAAGTAAGTTCATTAAAGTGTTTGCAATAAAAAAAAAAAAATGTTGCCAGAAAGAAACACTGCCTCCTGAGATCTTAGGCTTGTTCACCTGATGAACTGCAATCAAAGAATTTTGAGCAAGTCTCAAAATAAACTCTTGGGAAAAGTCTACTTCAGCGAATGTCCAGTAGGGGGCAAATCCTGAACCTTTCCAGAAACCACAAGAAACCTCTCAGTCAAATACACCAGGCTTTCCTAAATGCTGAGAAGGTTCTACACTTGGGAATATAATCCAGATCTGTGCCCCAGAATAGCATGCACCATAGCCTGATGGAGAATACCATTCATTCCAATGTACTAAGCACTGCAGATTGAAGGGAATGAGAGATGGAATACATGGTCCTTGGTATCACAATAAATATAGTTTGATATTGCAGGTCCTTTTAGCTGGAGGGTAAATGTATTTGAGAAGTAGTATAACACAGCGGTAAAACAGAGCTAAAATGTTTCACTGCCTTAGTCTGAATCCCACCCAGTTCTGCTACCTATTCGTTGCATGATCTTATGTAAATGTTTCAATCTCTCTGTGTTCAGGTTCCTCATTTGTTAAGAGGAGAAACTGACAATACCCAACTTCATGCTTTGAAGATGAAGTAAATTAATAAACTCTAAATATTTAGACAAAAGTGTGGCCCAACATAAATACTATAAAAGTGTTAAATTTTTTCTTTCTCCCTTTTGGCCACTTGGAGTTTAGCTATTGGCAAACAAGGATTAAGTTAATTCCATGCTGATTGTATCCTGGCCCACATGTTTAATTCAGTGTGTATCAAACCTGTGGATAAAAGATGATGTGTACCTTAAAAAGACAGTGTCCATGTCACTGATGTTCTTACCACATGTTTTTCAAAGTCTGTAAGAGAATTGGAGTCAGCTCACCTTCCTGGAGGTTCTTATTCACCTTTACCTAGGGTGCTGATTAGGAGCAGACAGAAGGAAGTGGTTCTCTGATAGTCCCTCTTATTTTCTAGAATCACAGCTAATTCTGAATTAATTAATTTGACTGAATGCTCTACCGAAACAACTCCCACAGCATGAGCAAGCAGCTCACACACTCAGAGACAGATCCAGGGACACTCAATCTGTCCTTAAA
Organism: Tragulus kanchil; assembly: GCA_022376925.1. Classification (NCBI taxonomy): domain Eukaryota; kingdom Metazoa; phylum Chordata; class Mammalia; order Artiodactyla; family Tragulidae; genus Tragulus; species Tragulus kanchil. The sequence goes on from JAIOJX010000030.1 coordinate 12,521,360, forward strand.
ATAGTTTATGGGTTTATGTTCTACTTCATTCCCCCTAAAGTAAGTTCATTAAAGTGTTTGCAATAAAAAAAAAAAAATGTTGCCAGAAAGAAACACTGCCTCCTGAGATCTTAGGCTTGTTCACCTGATGAACTGCAATCAAAGAATTTTGAGCAAGTCTCAAAATAAACTCTTGGGAAAAGTCTACTTCAGCGAATGTCCAGTAGGGGGCAAATCCTGAACCTTTCCAGAAACCACAAGAAACCTCTCAGTCAAATACACCAGGCTTTCCTAAATGCTGAGAAGGTTCTACACTTGGGAATATAATCCAGATCTGTGCCCCAGAATAGCATGCACCATAGCCTGATGGAGAATACCATTCATTCCAATGTACTAAGCACTGCAGATTGAAGGGAATGAGAGATGGAATACATGGTCCTTGGTATCACAATAAATATAGTTTGATATTGCAATAAATGTTTTGAATAATGAGAACATGAATGAATGAAAATATAAGAAACTTGTGATCAAATTGTTACATCTAAGTCTACAATTTTATTTTAAAATAAGACTAATACCACAATGTATCTTGTAGGATTTACCATAGAAACATTAAGATTATGGAAAGAACTGTTGCACAGTGTCCTGTCTACAGTAACCACTAAGTAATGTTTTTACATACTTTTATAATAGATGTACTATTCCAGCATTAGTATTGTGTATATTCCTCCTTTAGCCGTAAGTGTTGACTTCTATGCTATAGTACTTAAAATGGGAATAATTAAAATGTTTTGTTACCTTTTTTGTTAATACCACAAACATTGCTAACACAGCAAAAATCTCTGTGATAATATTTTCAGTGTCGTTTTTGCTCAAGACTAAATGTTAGATGAATTTTGTTTGATTCATTTTTCTCTAAGTTGTCTTTTCAATAATGATATCTGTAATAAAGATAGCACTATTTGAACATAAAATTTTACATGGAATAAAATAAACAATTAAAAGTAAGAACTATTAACACTTTAATTAAAAAAGAATTTCAAATTTATTTTCATTTGTATAAATTTGTAATATTCTATTGCAAAAATTAGAAGGTCCAGTGTAAGAATTGTTTTCATTTGTGTTGCATGAATTTGCAGTGAATACCTTCTGTCTCTGCAGAGCCTCTGCCCTCCCTTTTCTACTTTACTGGACTCCATCTGTGGACTATTTTGTCTCCTGGCTTCAATTTGTGTTCAGCCAGTAGGAAGCTTGGACAGGAAGTCAGGATGGTTAATCAATCTCTGGCTCCTTCTTTGTAAGGTTGCTTCAAGATGGTTGCATCTCTGGACTGAAAATCACAGATGCTCTCAAGCTTCTTCTAATTCTATCAGTATCTCCTACCGGATTTGTGCAATCAGCAGCTCCCTCTCTCCGTATCATCGCAGGGTTGAGAGACAACAACAGCTGCTATAGTTCACTCTGTGATGCTCTACTGTCTCCTAAGCTTCCCTACATTCTACCCACGCTTTAGAAATAGTCCCCGTTTTAAGCTGTCTTTGAATTATCCTAATTTAAGTGTACCATCTGTTTTATGATAAAATACCAATAAAAACAAGCAGTCCAAAAATAAGACAAATGATTGATTTTTTTATATTAAAAAGCTTGCAAAAAGGTGAAAAGCTGTATGTTTAAATTTTAGGAGGAGACAGAAAGCAGAGAGTTAGGAGTGCCACCTTTTGTATTTATAGCAAAGATCTGATTTGTTCATCTATTACTTGTTTTATACTTTATTTTCCTAAATCAATGTTCTTACTTATAAAATGAGAATGATTATTCATGGTGAATGGTCTTTTGTTTTTATCTCCTATTACTGAGGTTGGATTGTATAAAAACATAGGTAAAGTGTTTAGCACAGCACCTTGCACTGGTATTCTTCCAGTGAGGGCAGTGTTAACTTCTATTATCTGCATCTAATAATATTGCAAACAAGCTAATATTGGTTCTCTAAGTTGTCTTTTCAATAATGATATCTGTAATAAAGATAGCACTATTTGAACATAAAATTTTACATGGAATAAAATAAACAATTAAAAGTAAGAACTATTAACACTTTAATTAAAAAAGAATTTCAAATTTATTTTCATTTGTATAAATTTGTAATATTCTATTGCAAAAATTAGAAGGTCCAGTGTAAGAATTGTTTTCATTTGTGTTGCATGAATTTGCAGTGAATACCTTCTGTCTCTGCAGAGCCTCTGCCCTCCCTTTTCTACTTTACTGGACTCCATCTGTGGACTATTTTGTCTCCTGGCTTCAATTTGTGTTCAGCCAGTAGGAAGCTTGGACAGGAAGTCAGGATGGTTAATCAATCTCTGGCTCCTTCTTTGTAAGGTTGCTTCAAGATGGTTGCATCTCTGGACTGAAAATCACAGATGCTCTCAAGCTTCTTCTAATTCTATCAGTATCTCCTACCGGATTTGTGCAATCAGCAGCTCCCTCTCTCCGTATCATCGCAGGGTTGAGAGACAACAACAGCTGCTATAGTTCACTCTGTGATGCTCTACTGTCTCCTAAGCTTCCCTACATTCTACCCACGCTTTAGAAATAGTCCCCGTTTTAAGCTGTCTTTGAATTATCCTAATTTAAGTGTACCATCTGTTTTATGATAAAATACCAATAAAAACAAGCAGTCCAAAAATAAGACAAATGATTGATTTTTTTATATTAAAAAGCTTGCAAAAAGGTGAAAAGCTGTATGTTTAAATTTTAGGAGGAGACAGAAAGCAGAGAGTTAGGAGTGCCACCTTTTGTATTTATAGCAAAGATCTGATTTGTTCATCTATTACTTGTTTTATACTTTATTTTCCTAAATCAATGTTCTTACTTATAAAATGAGAATGATTATTCATGGTGAATGGTCTTTTGTTTTTATCTCCTATTACTGAGGTTGGATTGTATAAAAACATAGGTAAAGTGTTTAGCACAGCACCTTGCACTGGTATTCTTCCAGTGAGGGCAGTGTTAACTTCTATTATCTGCATCTAATAATATTGCAAACAAGCTAATATTTTAGGGATTAAATTACTTTCTTTTTTATTACCATCACAAATTTAAACACTATGAAAAAAGTCTGTGTGCATACTTAGAAATATTTTTTGCATTGTAACTCTTTTATAAAATAGAACATACTTGAGTCATTGTATTAGAAATATTTGGCTTTCGACTGTCTAAATGCAACCCATAATTTTTATCTTTCTATTACCTTCAAACAATGTTACCAGGCATAGTCAGAGTAGCTCGAACTAGTAGAGCTCGATCATAAATAAGTGAAACATCCACCAAACTTCTCTCAACAAAACTGCTATTCTAAACTCGTATTATTTGTTGTATCCTCACAGATAGTAAATTTTCCTGGGAGCTTCCTCAGATGCTGCCTAAGGCAGGAAAGAAAAGAATTCAGGCAGAAAGATTCAAGGTTCATAACCAAAATGACATTGATTTTTAAATTGTACAAAATACTATACTAAGTGGATTGTTAGCAAATTTTCACAGTTAAGTATAACCCAAACCAAAATAATAGCTATTATAGAAATAAAATCTATAATATTAAAAGTATATCTCCCCATCTCTGTCAATTGCATGCTTTTTCAGCTCCAAAAAAAGGTGTTAGGTAATATCAGACTGACAGTGGCATTTAACCTCCCTTTGTTTCTCTCCTCCAATATAAAACCAGTAGACACCCAATACTCCATTAATGCTCCTCTGCCCAACACACCAGGAAGCCAGAGTTCCACACCTTGGTGTATCTAACGGTAGGTGGACAGTGACGTATGGAGGAAGTGAAGTCTGGTGAAAGCTGAGGCAGTGGCTGCAATCCTGACTCTCAAAGCATAGCAGTTGAGCTTTGCAGTGTAGTAGAGAACCTGTAGTAGCAGAGGAGACAGGGCTTGTGACTTCAGTCCCACCTCTCACAAGGGTGGTAGCCGTGAATCCAAGCCCATAGGCGGCAGAGACACCCACCATCCTGGTGCCCTAGCAGTGACGCCAACAACAGCAGTGAGACTGGCAGCAAGAAGTCATCAGCAACCCCAGAGGCACAAGCGGTGACCAAAAAAGGTGCTGGTCCATGCTTCTGGCAGAGGCAATGGAGGGTGAAATGGAGATTTGCCAGATCTCAAATATAGCTGAGGCAGGTCAGGTGAGAGAAAGCAAAAACTAATGTTACACAACCTACTGAAAAACAAAATAAAGCCTTCTAATTACTTATCTGCTGAATTAATAAAATCAAGTGAAAACAAGAATTACCCAAAGAAAGAAAGTATTCTCTGTTTTAAATACACTGACAGAGCAACAACTCACAAATCACCACAAAAACCATGGTGACATGCCAATGCCATCACAAAAAGAAAATTAAAAACCTCCGGATACCAAAATTAAAGTCATAGACTATTTCAGTGTAACTCAAATAGCTGTCATGAAGAAACCATACGCTACAAGAAAACTCAGAAGGGAAGTTAGATGAGCTCAGTTATAAAATTAATGAAAAGAATAATATTATCAAAGAGACTGAAACTCTGAAAAGCAAACACACAGAAAGTCTGTAGCTGAAGAACTCAATAAATGAGATGAAGAATGCATTAGAAAGTATTAGAGTAGGTAATATGGAAGAGATAATTAGTGAGCATGAAGATAGAAATCTAGAAATAAAAGAGGCAGAAGAGTAGAGAAAGCTAAATTTTTTTTAAATGAAGGAATTCTAAAAGAACTAGCTGACTATTAGCAAGGGCAACATAAAGATAACTGGTATCCCAGAAGATGGAGGGAGAAGAGAACAGAGAGTTTATTTAAATAAGTAGTAGCTGAGAGCATCCCAAACCTGGGGAAGAAACTGGGTAAATAAATCCATGAAGTTAAGAGAACAGTTAATTATCTCAATACAAAAAGGCCTTCTCCAAGATACATTGTCTTAAAACTATCAGAAGTCAATGGCAAAGAAAGAATTTTGAAAGCTTCCAGGGAAAACAGAATCTTAACCTAGAAAGGAATCCCCATTAAGCTATCAGCAGATTTATCAGCAGAAATCCTACTGCCCAGGAAAAAACAGACTGACGTATTCAAAGTATTGAAAAATAAAAGCTTCATCCAAGAATACTCTGTCCAGAAAAGTTGTATTTACGATCTGAAGAAGAAATGGGATTTCCCATACAAGCAAAAGCTGAAGGAGTTCATTGCCCCTGACTTGCCTTATACAAAATGTCAACAGGAACTCTTCTACTTGAAATGAATAGGCAAAGATACATAAATTCTGAGTAAAATACAAAATTTTGATAAATACACAAAATCAGAAATCTGCAACTCAATATAAGAATAGGATAAATAATTATAACATAATAGGGAAAGATAGGAAACATAACTGTATCTATATGAACTTGTTAGCCTAGTTCACAACATAAAATGGGATTATTAGAAATGACAAAATTATAAAAAGAGAAGAAGGATGGTATCCATATGTGTAAATGAAGATAAGATGCTATCATCAGAAAAAAGACTATGCTATTTCTGAGACATTTTATATGAAGCTCATGGTAACCACAAAACTTAAATCTAAAACAGAGCCATGAAACATAAAAAAGAAGAGAAAACTGAGAAAAACATAATAAAAACCCATCAAACTAGGATTTCCCTGGTGGCTCAGTGATAAAGAATTTGCCTGCTAATGCAGGAGTCACAGTTTCAATCCCTGATCAGGAAAGATCCCACATGCCTCAGAGCAACTAAGCCCATGTGCCACAGCTACTGAACCCATGTGTTACAATTACAGAAGCCTAACCACCATAAAGCCCATACTCCACAATGACAAGGCATGTCAATGAGAAACCTATACACTGCAAAAAAGAGTAGCCCCCACTCACTGCAACTAGAGACAGCCTGTGCATAGCAATGAAGATCCAGCACAGCCAAAAATATATAAATAAAATTAGCAGTAACAACAACAAGAAGAAATAAGACTAAAATTACAGGTAGAAACACAAGAAATAAAAACAATGGATAAATAAAGAAACCAGAAGACAAAACACAAAGTGGCAATACTAAGTTCTCATCTATCAACAATCACCCTAACTGTAAATAAATTCAAGTCACCAATCACAAGATACTGAGTAGTTGAATGGATTAGAAAACAGACTGACGTATTCAAAGTATTGAAAATAAAAGCTTCATCCAAGAATACTCTGTCCAGAAAAGTTGTATTTACGATCTGAAGAAGAAATGGGATTTCCCATACAAGCAAAAGCTGAAGGAGTTCATTGCCCCTGACTTGCCTTATACAAAATGTCAACAGGAACTCTTCTACTTGAAATGAATAGGCAAAGATACATAAATTCTGAGTAAAATACAAAATTTTGATAAATACACAAAATCAGAAATCTGCAACTCAATATAAGAATAGGATAAATAATTATAACATAATAGGGAAAGATAGGAAACATAACTGTATCTATATGAACTTGTTAGCCTAGTTCACAACATAAAATGGGATTATTAGAAATGACAAAATTATAAAAAGAGAAGAAGGATGGTATCCATATGTGTAAATGAAGATAAGATGCTATCATCAGAAAAAGACTATGCTATTTCTGAGACATTTTATATGAAGCTCATGGTAACCACAAAACTTAAATCTAAAACAGAGCCATGAAACATAAAAAAGAAGAGAAAACTGAGAAAAACATAATAAAAACCCATCAAACTAGGATTTCCTGGTGGCTCAGTGATAAAGAATTTGCCTGCTAATGCAGGAGTCACAGTTTCAATCCCTGATCAGGAAAGATCCCACATGCCTCAGAGCAACTAAGCCCATGTGCCACAGCTACTGAACCCATGTGTTACAATTACAGAAGCCTAACCACCATAAAGCCCATACTCCACAATGACAAGGCATGTCAATGAGAAACCTATACACTGCAAAAAAGAGTAGCCCCCACTCACTGCAACTAGAGACAGCCTGTGCATAGCAATGAAGATCCAGCACAGCCAAAAATATATAAATAAAATTAGCAGTAACAACAACAAGAAGAAATAAGACTAAAATTACAGGTAGAAACACAAGAAATAAAAACAATGGATAAATAAAGAAACCAGAAGACAAAACACAAAGTGGCAATACTAAGTTCTCATCTATCAACAATCACCCTAACTGTAAATAAATTCAAGTCACCAATCACAAGATACTGAGTAGTTGAATGGATTAGAAAACAAGACCCAACTATGTGCTGCAGCCAAGAGACATATCTCAGTCCTGGTGACTGAAAATGAAAATAATCACAGAAAATGGCAGCTGAAAGAAATTGCATACGGTTATATCAGGCAAAATATTGAATAATTGAAGCTGAAATTGACAGCACACAGAAAGGAGATTCCAATAACTCACTAACATCAATGGATGTATCATCTAGACAGAAAGTCAAAAAAGAAACAGCAGCCACAGATTAAAACGTTGGACCAGGTGAACCTAATAGATTAATAAAGAACATTTGAACCAAAGCAGAAGAATATACAAACTTCAGTACATACATACTTCATGCAAAATGCCAATCTGGATGAAGCACAAGCTTCAAGATTACCAGGAGAAATATCAACAACCACAGCTATGCAGATGAAACCACCCTTATGACAGAAAGAGAAGAGGAATTAAAGAGCCTCTTGATGCAGGTGAAAGAGGAGAGTGAAAAAGATGGGCTAGGCCTTCCCTGGTGGTCCAGTGGGTAAGGACAATGCCTTGCAGTGCAAGGGGCGCTGGTTTGATCCCTGGCCTGGGAAGATGGACCGATGTGTCCAACTACTGAGCTGGAGCTCTGGGGTGCATGCACCCAGAGCCAGTGCTCTGCAACGAGAGAGGCAACTACAATGGGAGGCTGACACAGGCCAAAGAACAACAACAACAACAAAAAAGGGCAAGTGAATGAAAGATCAATAGAAGTGTCCAAAAAAAAAAAAAACACAGATGGACTAAAACTCAACATTCGGGCTTCCCTGGTGGTCCAGTGGTTAAAGAGTCTGCCGTACAGAGCAAGGGGCACCAGTTCAATCCCTGGCCTAGGAAGATCCCACGTGCCACGGAGTGCCAGGACCGGTGTGTCCAATTGCAAGCCAGTGCTCTGGAGTGCATGTGCCCAGAGCATGTGCCCAGTGCTCTGCAATGAGAGAGATCACAGCAATGGGAGGCCCACACAGGCCAAAGAATAAAGATTGTTGAAAAGAAAAACATTTTTTTTAAAGTTTAAAATTAAAACATCCCCAAAAACTCAACATTCAAAAACTAAGATCATAGCATCCAGTTCCATCACAGCATGGCAAATAGATGGGGAAACAATGGAAACAGTGACAGATTTTATTCTCTTGTGCACTAAAGTCACTGTGAATGGTGATTGCAGTCATGAAATTAAAAGATGCTTGCTCCTTGAAAGAAATGCTATGATAAACCTAGACAGTCTATTAAAAAGCAGAGACATTACTTTGCTGACAAAGGTCCCTACAATCAAAACTGTGGTTTGTCCAGTAGCATGTATGGATATAAGAGCTGGACTAGAAAGAAGGCTTAGCATCAAAGAATTCATGCTTTCTAACTGTGGTGCTGGAGAAAACTCTTGAGAGTCCCTTGGACTGCAAAGAGATCAAACCTGTCAATCCTAAAGTAAATCAACCCTGTATATTTATTGGAAGGACTGATGCTGAAGCTGAAGTTCCAATTCTTTGGCCACCTAATGCTGGGGAAAATAGAAGGCAGAAGGAGAAGGGGATGACAGAGGACAAGATGGTTGAATGGTATCACCAACTGAATGGACATGAATTTGAGCAAACTGCTGGAGATGGTGAAGGACAGGGAAGCCTGGAATGCTGCAGTCCATGGGGGTCAAAAAGAGTCAGACATGACTGAGCAACTGAACTCAACTGACACATACTTCTCAAGAGCACATGAAACATTCTTAAGGATAGACCATAGGCTAGGACACAAAATGAGTTTCAATAAATTTAAAAAGATTGAAAGCATGTCAAGCATTTTTATGACTACAAAGGTATCAAATCAGGAAAAAACTACAAGATGAAAGCTGGGAAAATCAGAACTATAAGAAGACTAAACAACATGATACTGAAAAACTATCAGGTATATGACAAAATCAAAAGAGAAATGTTTAAAATATCCGAAGAGAAATGAAAATATGAAATACCAAAATCAATGGAAAATAGCAAAAGCAGTATTGAGAGGCAAGTTTATAGCAATATAATACCTTCTCAGAAAACAGGAAAAAATATAAAATAAGCAATCTAAACTTACACCTAAATAAAGAAATGAAACCCACAGTAGAAGAAAGGACTTAATACTAAAGATTGTTGAAAAGAAAAACATTTTTTTTAAAGTTTAAAATTAAAACATCCCCAAAAACTCAACATTCAAAAACTAAGATCATAGCATCCAGTTCCATCACAGCATGGCAAATAGATGGGGAAACAATGGAAACAGTGACAGATTTTATTCTCTTGTGCACTAAAGTCACTGTGAATGGTGATTGCAGTCATGAAATTAAAAGATGCTTGCTCCTTGAAAGAAATGCTATGATAAACCTAGACAGTCTATTAAAAAGCAGAGACATTACTTTGCTGACAAAGGTCCCTACAATCAAAACTGTGGTTTGTCCAGTAGCATGTATGGATATAAGAGCTGGACTAGAAAGAAGGCTTAGCATCAAAGAATTCATGCTTTCTAACTGTGGTGCTGGAGAAAACTCTTGAGAGTCCCTTGGACTGCAAAGAGATCAAACCTGTCAATCCTAAAGTAAATCAACCCTGTATATTTATTGGAAGGACTGATGCTGAAGCTGAAGTTCCAATTCTTTGGCCACCTAATGCTGGGGAAAATAGAAGGCAGAAGGAGAAGGGGATGACAGAGGACAAGATGGTTGAATGGTATCACCAACTGAATGGACATGAATTTGAGCAAACTGCTGGAGATGGTGAAGGACAGGGAAGCCTGGAATGCTGCAGTCCATGGGGGTCAAAAAGAGTCAGACATGACTGAGCAACTGAACTCAACTGACACATACTTCTCAAGAGCACATGAAACATTCTTAAGGATAGACCATAGGCTAGGACACAAAATGAGTTTCAATAAATTTAAAAAGATTGAAAGCATGTCAAGCATTTTTATGACTACAAAGGTATCAAATCAGGAAAAAACTACAAGATGAAAGCTGGGAAAATCAGAACTATAAGAAGACTAAACAACATGATACTGAAAAACTATCAGGTATATGACAAAATCAAAAGAGAAATGTTTAAAATATCCGAAGAGAAATGAAAATATGAAATACCAAAATCAATGGAAAATAGCAAAAGCAGTATTGAGAGGCAAGTTTATAGCAATATAATACCTTCTCAGAAAACAGGAAAAAATATAAAATAAGCAATCTAAACTTACACCTAAATAAAGAAATGAAACCCACAGTAGAAGAAAGGACATGATAATACTCAGAGTGAAAATAAATCAAATAGAGACTAAAAAGACAATGTAAGAGATTCAATAAAACTAAGTGCTGAATGTTTGAAAAAATAAACAAAACTGACAAAACAATACAGTAAAGTTGCAGAATAAAAAGTGTTTCTATACACTAATGTAACTTGAATATAAGACCTGAATCCTTAAAACTTCTAGAGGAAGACATAGATCATATGCTCTGATATCAGTTTTAACATCTTTCTGGATAGGTCTCCTCAGGCTAGGGAAATGAAAGAAAATAAAACCGAAAGGGACATATTAAACTAAAAAGTTTCTTCACAGCAAAGAATACCGTTGACAAAAAGAAAAGACCACCTGCTAAATGGGAGAAGATACTGCAAATCATATAGCTGAAAAGAGATTAAAGCCAAAATATATAAAAACGTCATACAACACAATAACAACAGTAAAAAAAAAATCTGATTAAAAAATGTGCAGAGGAGCTAAATAGACATTTTTTTTTCCAAGAAAAATATACAGATGACCAACATACACATAGAAAGGTGTTCAATATCACTTATTATAAGTGAAATGAAAATCAAAACCACAGCGAGATATCAACTTAGGCCTGTTAGAATGGCTATCATTACAAAGACAAGAAATCACAAGTGTTGGAGAGGATGTGGAAAGAAGGAAATCCTTGTACACTTTTAGAGGGAATGCAAATTGATATAGCCTGTATGGAAAATAGTAAGGAGATCCCTTTAAATATTAAAAATAGAACTATCCTATGATGCAGGTATTCTGCTTCAGGTATTTATTTGAAAAATATGAAAACAGTAATTCAAAAAGATTTATGCACCTTTATGTTCACTGAAGCATTATTTACAACAGCCAAGATATGCAGCCAACACAAGTTGGTTCATTCAGCCAACAGATGAATGGATAAAGAAAATGTCATACCTATGATGGAATACTATCCAACCGTAAAAATATGAAATATTGTCATTTGCTACAACATGCATGGACATTGTGAATATTACATAAGTGAAATAAATCAGATGGAAAAATCACATTGTATGACTTCACTGATATAAAACATAAAAACAAACAAAATAAACCAGATCAAACAAAGACAAACAAGTAGGTACAAAAAACAGAAGAGTGAACACCAGAGGGGATGGGGTGTGAGGAAAAGACAAAATGGGTGAAAGGAGTTAGTTGTTGGAGGGACAGATGGAAACTACACTTTCAGTGGTGAGCAAACTTTGTGTACACAGAGGTCAAACTATAATACTGTACAGATGAAAAACAATGTTATAAACCAATGTTATCTCAAAAATCAGTATAGAAGTAAAGCTATATATTTTGACTTTTGTACACATCTTAAACTTATTTATATCAAAATCTTCCAAAGGAGTTTAACATAACACCACCATACTGTTTTTCAAATTTCAAAAGAAACGTATACTTATTGCAGAAAATTTAAAAATTAGACAAAAAGTATAAAGAATAAACCATAATCCAATGATAAAGAAGCAAACATATTGGCTTATTCACAGCTCATTATTTTCTATAGGCAAGCTAGATTTTAGATTTACAAAGCTATTGCATTTTATTGCAGAAATTATTATAAGAATAATGAGGTAACCGTTTTAAAAATGAATTATGCAGCAAATTTTTTTCATGACATTACAAATACCTTAAAACACTAATTTAGTAGTATAATAATCCTTTATAAATGTGCATAATTTATTTAAACACTCTCCTATTTTGCACATTGAGGGTTTTGTCAATTTTTATCTATTTTAACTATATAATTCTTATAAAAAAATTTATTCTTATCAAATTACCCCCCACATATTTTAGAGAGAAAAAAATTCACTCTAAGAGTATGAACCTACTTAACCTCTTAAAATTTATGACATTATTATTTTAATGTCTACAGATTCTGTCATGCAACAGCAGAAACTTCTGTCCTTTTTTTTTTTTTTTTTGCTAATTTAATAGATGAAGGAAGAAATCTTATTGATTGGCTTGCATTGTCTTTCTTACACTGAAATTTATCATTTTCTCCCTTGAGCATGATATTTACATTTCTTCTCCAGATTGTGCCATTTTTCTTTGGAAGTTTTCTGTTTTTTAATACTGATAACAACAACAAAAAAGACAGACAAGTCACAAATTATATTTTAAAGACATGAGAGATCTTTGGAAACTCAGAAGACCAGATGAAATAAAATTGCACTGAGGGAATAATCATTCAGAAGTGAGCTGATGGATAAGCAGCTGCTTTTTAGAATGAACGCATTTGCCAATTGGGGGCATAGGCTTAAGCTCAGGCCATGGACTGTTGCTATAGAAAGAAAAACTTGCAAAGCTTTTAACTGAAGTGAGGATCTAGAATAACAAAATGTGTAGACTGTAATGATGGATACATAATCCTGGTTTCCTCTCCACAGCCCTGGCTGAACTGACAAACTAGGTGCCAAGTATAAGGAGTCAGGAAGAAAGCTGTGAAAAAGGAAAGTGAAATCTTCCTGACGTTTTTCACTGCTTGGGAGTTGAGGGCCTAACCCTATCAAAAGTAAATTGGATGTAAGCAGAAGCAAATAGGCCAGAGTGTAAGGTATGAAATAAGTGTTAAATTCACACTACAATCTATAGCAATTACTGTGTGGGAGCACTCATTCAGGGCTCTGATGGAGGTTCAAGTTCATTATCAACAGGGGACTGGGAGCAAAATGGATTTTGACTTTTTTTTTAAAAATTATTATAAGAATAATGAGGTAACCTTTTAAAATGAATTATGCAGCAAATTTTTCATGACATTACAAATACCTTAAAACACTAATTTAGTAGTATAATAATCCTTTATAAATGTGCATAATTTATTTAAACACTCTCCTATTTTGCACATTGAGGGTTTTGTCAATTTTTATCTATTTTAACTATATAATTCTTATAAAAAAATTTATTCTTATCAAATTACCCCCCACATATTTTAGAGAGAAAAAAATTCACTCTAAGAGTATGAACCTACTTAACCTCTTAAAATTTATGACATTATTATTTTAATGTCTACAGATTCTGTCATGCAACAGCAGAAACTTCTGTCCTTTTTTTTTTTTTTTTGCTAATTTAATAGATGAAGGAAGAAATCTTATTGATTGGCTTGCATTGTCTTTCTTACACTGAAATTTATCATTTTCTCCCTTGAGCATGATATTTACATTTCTTCTCCAGATTGTGCCATTTTTCTTTGGAAGTTTTCTGTTTTTTAATACTGATAACAACAACAAAAAAGACAGACAAGTCACAAATTATATTTTAAAGACATGAGAGATCTTTGGAAACTCAGAAGACCAGATGAAATAAAATTGCACTGAGGGAATAATCATTCAGAAGTGAGCTGATGGATAAGCAGCTGCTTTTTAGAATGAACGCATTTGCCAATTGGGGGCATAGGCTTAAGCTCAGGCCATGGACTGTTGCTATAGAAAGAAAAACTTGCAAAGCTTTTAACTGAAGTGAGGATCTAGAATAACAAAATGTGTAGACTGTAATGATGGATACATAATCCTGGTTTCCTCTCCACAGCCCTGGCTGAACTGACAAACTAGGTGCCAAGTATAAGGAGTCAGGAAGAAAGCTGTGAAAAAGGAAAGTGAAATCTTCCTGACGTTTTTCACTGCTTGGGAGTTGAGGGCCTAACCCTATCAAAAGTAAATTGGATGTAAGCAGAAGCAAATAGGCCAGAGTGTAAGGTATGAAATAAGTGTTAAATTCACACTACAATCTATAGCAATTACTGTGTGGGAGCACTCATTCAGGGCTCTGATGGAGGTTCAAGTTCATTATCAACAGGGGACTGCTCTAGGATAGAAAAATCAAAATGGATTTTGACTTTGGTGTGTTCTAATACGATAAGGTTAGTGGATGAAGGAAATTTCTCTCAAGACACTCACTAAATTGTGAAGCATTATTGGGTAGATACTACATACAAAAACCCTAAAAACGTTATCTCAGAAAGAAGTAAATCCTCACAGTCTTTCAGCATAGCCCCAAACCCATGAGATATTCAACTGAGAGTCTTGAAGGACTACAGGACTATGGTATAGTGGTGGTTAACCAAAATTAGCTAAATCCTCTGAAACGTTTACCCTGCTCTGTATAAACATAAACCTAGATTGAATGGGCATGACCATCCCCAAGCTTGAGAAGAGGGGAATCCTCTCGGGTAAAGAATGTATCACCAGCTGCAGTTTCTATACACCTTTTGTAAGGGGCTTGCATAACTCAGTCCAGCTATAACCCATGCCATGCAAGGCCACTCACAACAAGCAGTTAATAGTGGAGATTTCTGACAGAACATGGTCCACAGAAAGTTGGAATAGCAAACCACTCCAGTATCCTTTACATGAACAGTATGATAAGGCGAAAAAGATATGACACTGAAGATGAGCCCCACAGGTTGGCAGGCATCCAGTATGCTACTGGAAAAGAGTGGAGGCCAATTAATAATAGCCCCGGCAGAATGAAGTGTCTGGGACAAAGTGGAAAAGATGCTCACTCGTGGATGTTTCTGGTGGTGGAAATAAGATGTAAGTAAAGTAAGATGTTGTAAGGAACAATGTTGCATACGCATCTGGAATGGTAAGTCTGCGAATCAAAGTAAATTGGATGTAATCAAGCAGGAGATGACAAGAGTTAACATCGACATCTTAGGAATCAGTGAACTAAAACGGATGGGAATTTAACATTTAGTTAAAATGACAATTGTATCTACTACTGTGGGCAAGAGTCCCTTAGAAGAAACAGAATAGCCCTCACAGTCAACAAAGGAATCCAAAATGCAGCACTTGGGTGCAATCTCAAACATAATAGGATAATCCCTGCTCATTTCCAAGGGAAACCATCCAATACCACAGTAATCCAAGTCTGTATCTCAATCACTGATGCCAAAAACACTGAGGTTGGTAGGTTCTATGAAGACCTACAAGATCTAGAAGTAACACCACAAAAAAGACATCCTTTTCATCATGACTTCATCATAAGAAGTCAAGAGGTACCTGGAGTAAGAGGCAAGCTTGGCCTTAGAGTACAAAATGAAGAGGGAACAGCCTGATGGAGTTTTGCCAAGAGAATGCACTGATCATAGCAAACATCCTCTTCCAAAAGCACACATGGAAATCACTAGATGGTCAATACTGAAATCAGATTGGTTATATTCTTTGCAACCAAAGATGGAGAAGATATATACAGCTCTATTTGATCACACACATTTCCAGATAGAATGGGCATGACCATCCCCAAGCTTGAGAAGAGGGGAATC
This sequence comes from Tragulus kanchil, assembly GCA_022376925.1. Classification (NCBI taxonomy): domain Eukaryota; kingdom Metazoa; phylum Chordata; class Mammalia; order Artiodactyla; family Tragulidae; genus Tragulus; species Tragulus kanchil. The sequence continues at coordinate 12,537,148 of JAIOJX010000030.1, forward strand.
CTCTCGGGTAAAGAATGTATCACCAGCTGCAGTTTCTATACACCTTTTGTAAGGGGCTTGCATAACTCAGTCCAGCTATAACCCATGCCATGCAAGGCCACTCACAACAAGCAGTTAATAGTGGAGATTTCTGACAGAACATGGTCCACAGAAAGTTGGAATAGCAAACCACTCCAGTATCCTTTACATGAACAGTATGATAAGGCGAAAAGATATGACACTGAAGATGAGCCCCACAGGTTGGCAGGCATCCAGTATGCTACTGGAAAAGAGTGGAGGCCAATTAATAATAGCCCCGGCAGAATGAAGTGTCTGGGACAAAGTGGAAAAGATGCTCACTCGTGGATGTTTCTGGTGGTGGAAATAAGATGTAAGTAAAGTAAGATGTTGTAAGGAACAATGTTGCATACGCATCTGGAATGGTAAGTCTGCGAATCAAAGTAAATTGGATGTAATCAAGCAGGAGATGACAAGAGTTAACATCGACATCTTAGGAATCAGTGAACTAAAACGGATGGGAATTTAACATTTAGTTAAAATGACAATTGTATCTACTACTGTGGGCAAGAGTCCCTTAGAAGAAACAGAATAGCCCTCACAGTCAACAAAGGAATCCAAAATGCAGCACTTGGGTGCAATCTCAAACATAATAGGATAATCCCTGCTCATTTCCAAGGGAAACCATCCAATACCACAGTAATCCAAGTCTGTATCTCAATCACTGATGCCAAAAACACTGAGGTTGGTAGGTTCTATGAAGACCTACAAGATCTAGAAGTAACACCACAAAAAAGACATCCTTTTCATCATGACTTCATCATAAGAAGTCAAGAGGTACCTGGAGTAAGAGGCAAGCTTGGCCTTAGAGTACAAAATGAAGAGGGAACAGCCTGATGGAGTTTTGCCAAGAGAATGCACTGATCATAGCAAACATCCTCTTCCAAAAGCACACATGGAAATCACTAGATGGTCAATACTGAAATCAGATTGGTTATATTCTTTGCAACCAAAGATGGAGAAGATATATACAGCTCTATTTGATCACACACATTACCAGATAGAGGGCTTCTCAGGTGGTGCTAAGTGGTAAAGAACTTCCCTGTCAGTGCAGGAGACATATGAAATGCTGGTTCAATTTTTCAGTCAGGAAGATCCCCTGGAGGAGGGCATGGCAACCTACTCCAGTATTTTTGCCTGGAGAATTCCTTGGATAGAGGAACCTAGTGTGCTTCAGTCCATAGGGTCACAAAGAACTGGATAGGCCTGAAGCAACTTAGCACGCACGCACTCAGCTGTCTAAGTTATCAACAGGACTTGAGGCAAATAAGAGGCTTCCAGGAAAACTTAAAGGCCAAATATCTAGGGAATAAGATCTTCATAGACACTTTGAAAAATTTTCAGGTATTTATGGTTATCTAGAGGACATGTGCATATACAGGACTGTGAAAATGCCCAGGAAATGTCCTAGTCTCTCATTTCTGGTTTATCTTGAGACTTCGTGGAAATACAAAGTGAAGGCAAAAGTAGAGTTGTAAACGGCTAGAGCAATGAAGGTATGTCCTAACACATGTATCCATGTAAAGACTTACTAGTTCAAACTAATTTTAGCAATGTAAAGAAAAAAAGATTAGTATGATGAGTAGGGGTAATATCAGTTATATAAGGCTACTTTAACATCTAAAAATAAATCAATACATCATATTAATAAAAATTAATAAAAAGACAAAATTTACAGCATGACCACCTCAGTGGATCTTTGTTTGAAGCATCTGACAAAAAAGTACTATCATTTCATGAAAAAAAAAAACATATATGAACAAGAAATTCAAGAAAACTTCTTTAACTCAGTAAGAAACCCCAGCTATGAGACTAATGTTTTCCTCCTTGGATCAAGAAGAAGAGAAAGGGTCCTATTCTCATCATTTTCATTTATCTTAGTATTGGGGGTTCTATACCAAATAGGGAATTAAAATAAAGAAAAGGCATTCAGATCAGAAATGAAGATTTAAAGTCTATCAAAGGTCCCAGTTTTGCCAAGAGAATGCACTGATCATAGCAAACATCCTCTTCCAAAAGCACACATGGAAATCACTAGATGGTCAATACTGAAATCAGATTGGTTATATTCTTTGCAACCAAAGATGGAGAAGATATATACAGCTCTATTTGATCACACACATTACCAGATAGAGGGCTTCTCAGGTGGTGCTAAGTGGTAAAGAACTTCCCTGTCAGTGCAGGAGACATATGAAATGCTGGTTCAATTTTTCAGTCAGGAAGATCCCCTGGAGGAGGGCATGGCAACCTACTCCAGTATTTTTGCCTGGAGAATTCCTTGGATAGAGGAACCTAGTGTGCTTCAGTCCATAGGGTCACAAAGAACTGGATAGGCCTGAAGCAACTTAGTACGCACGCACTCAGCTGTCTAAGTTATCAACAGGACTTGAGGCAAATAAGAGGCTTCCAGGAAAACTTAAAGGCCAAATATCTAGGGAATAAGATCTTCATAGACACTTTGAAAAATTTTCAGGTATTTATGGTTATCTAGAGGACATGTGCATATACAGGACTGTGAAAATGCCCAGGAAATGTCCTAGTCTCTCATTTCTGGTTTATCTTGAGACTTCGTGGAAATACAAAGTGAAGGCAAAAGTAGAGTTGTAAACGGCTAGAGCAATGAAGGTATGTCCTAACACATGTATCCATGTAAAGACTTACTAGTTCAAACTAATTTTAGCAATGTAAAGAAAAAAAGATTAGTATGATGAGTAGGGGTAATATCAGTTATATAAGGCTACTTTAACATCTAAAAATAAATCAATACATCATATTAATAAAAATTAATAAAAAGACAAAATTTACAGCATGACCACCTCAGTGGATCTTTGTTTGAAGCATCTGACAAAAATGTCCTATCATTTCATGAAAAAAAAAAACATATATGAACAAGAAATTCAAGAAAACTTCTTTAACTCAGTAAGAAACCCCAGCTATGAGACTAATGTTTTCCTCCTTGGATCAAGAAGAAGAGAAAGGGTCCTATTCTCATCATTTTCATTTATCTTAGTATTGGGGGTTCTATACCAAATAGGGAATTAAAATAAAGAAAAGGCATTCAGATCAGAAATGAAGATTTAAAGCTATCAGTATTCAGAAATAACGGGCTTCCCATTGAAGCTAGTGGTAAAGAACCAATGCAATGCAGGAGGTATGGGTTCAATCCCTGGGTCAGGAAGACCGTGTGGAGTAGGAAATGGCAACCTACTCCAATATTCTTGCCTAGAGAATCTCATGGACAGAAGAGCCTGGTGGACTACAGTCCATAGGGCTGTAGAGAGTCAGACAAGACTGAAGTGACATAGCACGTACACACACACACACATATTCAGAGATAATGTGATTTTAACAATTTATCAACATTAACATATGGGGTATAAAAAAAACTGTAATAAATTTCAAACAGTTGAAATAATTGAGAGAAAACTGTCACTAGGATTTAATAACTCATATTCAGTAATTTAAAGGTAACTAGAAAAGTCTCTAATCTTAAATTTGAGTGACAGTTCTACATAACAAGTCAATGAGAGATACAATCAAAACTGGAAAGTAATTTGTACTAAAAACTTGCACAAAAGAGATAACACAGTGATTAGGGAGAAATGTACAGCCTTAAATGTATATATTAAACAAAGCCAAAAAATCAGTGACTAAACTTTCATCAGAAGAAGTTAGAATAAGAAGAAACAAAATTCAAAGCAACTAAAAAATGAATATAATAAATGTGAAATAAAGGTCAATGGAAATATACATAAAGACAGAAAAAGTAAAAGTCACTTCTTTTACAAAATATGGTTTATTTTAAGCTTTCCTCTTTTTTTTTTTCTTTTTAAAATTTTGGTCCCTTTTTATTGATTATTTATTTATTTATTTATTTATTTTTCATCCATATTTATTCTTCAACCTGTGTGGGCCTCCCATTGCAGTGGCCTCTCTCCTTGCAGAGCACCAACTCTGGGTGCATGTACTCCAGAGTACAGGTTCATAATTGAACACACCTGTCCAGCTGCTCCAAGACATGTGGGATCTTCTCGGTCCAGGAATCAGACACGTGACCTGTGCACTGCAAGGTGGACTCTCTATCCACTGGACCACCAGGGAAAGCCCCTTTTACAAGATTTAAAAAATTAATCCCTAGCAAGACTGATGGAAAAAAATAGAAAACAAAAATATTGATACCAAAATTACAAACATCATATCAATAGAAGTCTCCAAATAATAAAGTAATAATAAAAAAATTACAGAAACCATCGACAGAAGGGGGTTGGATCTGATCACAGAGAGGATACCCCACATCGAAGAACAAAGGAGAAGCCGCGTCAAGACGGTAGGAAGGGCGCAACTGCACTTTTAAAAGTCAAACCTCATACCCTCCAGAGAGGTTGGGCAGGCCAAAGGCGCAAAGTCTGTTGCAGATCAAGACCCGGGAAAGGAGCAGTGACACCCACAAGGGACTGAGCCAGACCTGCTTTGGAGGGTCCAGGTGTCCCCTTGAGCTAGAAGTGCCCTTGAGCAATCCTCGGAAGGATGGCACTCAGTTTCCTTTGGAGGAGGTTACCATTAACACGATCACAGAGCCCCAGAGAAGGACTGGAAATTCTGTGCGCACTGTGATCCGGGAGAGGGGAATAGCGATCCTGCATGAGACTGAGCCAGACTCAACTCTAAGTAATCTGACATCTCCCACGGTGGCGGGGGTCGACGGTGGCCTGTAGCAGGGTCAGGATCACTACGGAAGTGCTTCCCATAGAGCATGTGGGAATAAGTCCTTTGTGAGACAGATGCCATTTTCCCTACCATAGTTTGGGTGCTGGTCAAACCACAGGGAGGGAACTTAGCTCCACCCAGCAAGAAAAGGGATTTGGATTAAGAAACTCCCAGGGCCAACCTGGGCAGGCCTTTTAGTTCTGGAATAGGCCAAAATAAAAAGGCAGTCAAAGAGGTCTTCAGATCCAACCACTGCCAGAGGCAAGAAAAAGACTGATAATTCCTGAATAGTCAGCAAGAGACAGAAGAACATAAACACTACTGTCACGTCTTGTCTGAAGTTGGAGTTACTGCTGAATTTTTTAAATTTCATTTTATTCCTTATTCTTTTTTATTGCTTTTTTTGGTATTATATTGCTTTGTTTCAATTGTTTTTTTTCCCCTTTTTTCCAAACCCACTCAGTGCACCCCCATTTTTGTTGTTGTTGTTGTTGTTTTTGGGTGTGTGAGAGTGGGTGTGTTCATTTCCTTCATTGAATTCTATTGAAGCTACTAATCTTATCAGTAAGACTGAATATATTCAAGTTTACATAATTTTTTTTCCTCTTTTTCCTTTTAAACCACACATTTTATTTTGGTATAAACTTCTGGTTCCCCATTGGCATTTTAAGGTTCTGTGGGGGTTTTGTTTGTTTTTATTATTTTTGCTTTGTTTTTCTATATTTTTCTATATACTTATCTCTTTTAATTTTTAAAATTTTTCATTTGTACTACTTCCTCTATAATTCTTTGCTTTCTCTGAAGCGCCTTTCCTATAGCACTAAATTCTAATACATACAAATCTTTATCTCCCTATATTTAACTTTGCAATATTATTCTATATTTCTCTTCTATCCTCCCTTTCTCTTTTTCCCTTTCCCCACCATATTTCTTAGTCTGTTCTGTGCTAATTGCCTTATCCCCAACAGGGACCCTGCTCTAGCATTATTCTCCAATTGGGCTCTACTTAGGTTGGTTATTAACTGGTGGATATCATTCTTGCTTTTCTCTATTCGTCATGCTAACGTATTGTACTGTATTTTTGGTTGGAATGCTTGGGTTATGTTACAGCTGTATATGTTTATGTGTATAATTCAATACGCTAGATAGTACTTGCATAATTTTTTAATAGCCATTTATCAAAGGTATACCTTCTGTTTCTCATTTGCATATATATGTTTTAATATCATTTAATGCCGTAACAAATCAGCCATCAAATCTTCATTCCTTGGTCAGGCAACAAGCCATGGGGCTTTAGGGAGGGAGCACTGACTCCAAAACTCTACAATACTAGAGAACGCCTAACATTAAAGAGCAGTATACAAGTGAGAACGCCAACAAAGGTAATCACTTGTATGCAAGTCCTGACATCACCCACCCACCAGCATCACCCAGAATAAGAAGCCCCATCCAAACAACAAACACCAACAGACGTAACTCAAAGTCTGGGAAAAGAAAATCCCAAACAGAGTCAGTTAAAAAATTAATAATAACAATGAAACGCCAGAGAAATACCACACAAGCGAAGGAACAATCTATGTGGGGCTCTGAATTGAAAGAGGACCGTTGCTAGCATAAAGAAGTTTAAGCACATGTTTGCAGTTTGGAGCTAAGATGGCGCCTACAGGAAGGGGTGTGGGAGTGAAAAGAAGCTTAAGCACATTGTTTCATCTTGGAGCTAAGATGGTGCCTACAGGAAGGGACGTGGGAATGAAGGGAAGCTTAAGCGCATTGTTTAAAGAAGCTTAAGCACATGTTTGCAGCTAAGATGGCACCTACAGGAAGAGGCAGGGCATGATCTAAATTGTTAATTGATGGCGAAAATTTCTGATTGGTTCCCCTGGCTTCTGCGCTCATGAATGACTGCTTGGCCTTTAGCTTGATTGGTGTAATCTATAGGAAGTCCCGTGCAAAACTCCCTTCACTTGCCTAAAAAAGCTGTGGATCTTCTTCAATAAAGCGGAAATACTTTGATGGAACCCCTGTCGCGGGTGATTGTCCCCTGCCTGAGCCAGGGGGCTATGGGGCAGGCAGTTCAAGATTTGCCTTTCTCCGAGATCTCCCGGTTCAGCTGGGAGCAATCCCGCTGCCTTCCCTTTCTGCGGAAGGTCCCCGCAAATCTACAAACACACAAGATCAAATCAATGAAGAGAATTTGGACAAACTTTCTGAAAGTGATTTCAGAAGAATGATAGTAAAGATGATCAAAGACACTGAAAACAGAATGTTAGAGAAATTGCACGACACAACTAACACACTGAATAAAGAAATACAAGAACTGACAAAAAAAAGTAACAGAAACAACTCAATTGCTGAACTGAAAAAAACTGCAGAAGGAATCAAGAGCAGAGTATCTGAGACAGAAGACTGGATAAGTGAGCTGGAAGATAGAATGGTGGAAGAAACTTCTGAAAAACAGAATCTAGCCCAAAGAATGAAAAGAGCAGAGGATAGCCTCAGAGACCTCTGAGATAATATCAAACGCACCAATATTCGAATTATAGGGGTTCCAGAAGAAGAAGAAAAAAAGAAAGGCTATGAGAAAATTTTTGAAGAGATTATAGTTGAAAATTTCCCCAACATGGGAAAAAAAATAGTCAAGTCCAAGAAGCACAGAGTACCATACAGAATCAATCCAAGAAGAAACACACCAAGACACATATTAATGAAGCTAACACAAATTAAACACAAGGACAGAATTCTCAAAGCAGCAAGGGAAAAGCAACTAGTGACATACAAGGGAAAGCCCATACGTTTAACAGCTGATCTTTCAACAGAAACTCTGCAGGCCAGAAGGGAATGGCAGGACACATTTAAACGGCTAAAAGAGAATAATTTGCAACCAAGAATCCTCTACCCTGCAAGGATCTCCTTCAAAATTGATGGAGAAATCAAAAGTTTTACAGACAAGCAAAAATTAAAAGAATTTAGTCACACCAAACCAGTCTTACAACAAGTGTTAAAGGGACTTATATAGACAAGTATAAAAGGAGAAGATCCACGAAACAAACCCATCATAACATTTAAGAAGATGACAATAGGATCATCTGTATCAGTAATTACTTTGAATGTCAATGGACTAAATGCCCCAACCAAAAGACACAGAGTGGCTGAATGGATTCAAAAGTACGACCCATACATATGCTGCCTCCAGGAAACTCACTTCAGACCTAGAGACACTCATAGACTGAAAGTGAGAGGCTGGAAAAGGATATTCCATGCAAATGGAAATCAAAAGAAAGCTGGAGTAGCAATCCTCATATCAGACAAAACAGACCTCAAAATAAAGAACATCAGAAGAGACAAGGCAGGACACTACATCATGATCAAGGGATCGATCCAAGAAGAAGACATAACAATCATAAATATCTATGCACCCAATGCAGGAGCACCCCAATATATAAGAGAAGCACTTTTAGACATAGAAGACATCGACACTAACACAATCATAGTAGGAGACTTTAACACTCTTCTCACACCAATGGACAGATCATCCAAACAGAAAATTAATAAAGAAACACAAGCCTTAAATGCCACACTAGAAGAAATGGACCTCATTGATATCTTTAGGACGTTCCATCCAAAAGCAGAAGAATACACTTTCTTCTCCATAGAAGAAGAAAAAAAGAAAGGCTATGAGAAAATTTTTGAAGAGATTATAGTTGAAAATTTCCCCAACATGGGAAAAAAAATAGTCAAGTCCAAGAAGCACAGAGTACCATACAGAATCAATCCAAGAAGAAACACACCAAGACACATATTAATGAAGCTAACACAAATTAAACACAAGGACAGAATTCTCAAAGCAGCAAGGGAAAAGCAACTAGTGACATACAAGGGAAAGCCCATACGTTTAACAGCTGATCTTTCAACAGAAACTCTGCAGGCCAGAAGGGAATGGCAGGACACATTTAAACGGCTAAAAGAGAATAATTTGCAACCAAGAATCCTCTACCCTGCAAGGATCTCCTTCAAAATTGATGGAGAAATCAAAAGTTTTACAGACAAGCAAAAATTAAAAGAATTTAGTCACACCAAACCAGTCTTACAACAAGTGTTAAAGGGACTTATATAGACAAGTATAAAAGGAGAAGATCCACGAAACAAACCCATCATAACATTTAAGAAGATGACAATAGGATCATCTGTATCAGTAATTACTTTGAATGTCAATGGACTAAATGCCCCAACCAAAAGACACAGAGTGGCTGAATGGATTCAAAAGTACGACCCATACATATGCTGCCTCCAGGAAACTCACTTCAGACCTAGAGACACTCATAGACTGAAAGTGAGAGGCTGGAAAAGGATATTCCATGCAAATGGAAATCAAAAGAAAGCTGGAGTAGCAATCCTCATATCAGACAAAACAGACCTCAAAATAAAGAACATCAGAAGAGACAAGGCAGGACACTACATCATGATCAAGGGATCGATCCAAGAAGAAGACATAACAATCATAAATATCTATGCACCCAATGCAGGAGCACCCCAATATATAAGAGAAGCACTTTTAGACATAGAAGACATCGACACTAACACAATCATAGTAGGAGACTTTAACACTCTTCTCACACCAATGGACAGATCATCCAAACAGAAAATTAATAAAGAAACACAAGCCTTAAATGCCACACTAGAAGAAATGGACCTCATTGATATCTTTAGGACGTTCCATCCAAAAGCAGAAGAATACACTTTCTTCTCAAGTGCTCATGGAACATTCTCCAGGATAGACCACATCTTGGGCCACAAATCAAACCTCAGTCAATTCAAGAAAACTGAAATTCTATCAACCATCTTCTCGGACCACAATGCAGTGAGACTAGAGATCAACTACAGTGAAAAACCCACTAAAAACACAAACACATGGAGACTAAACAACACATACCTAAAAGACCAACTGCTAACCTAGCAAATCAAAGAAGAAATTAAAAAATTCCTAGAAGAAAATGACAATGAACACACAACAGTGCAAAACCTATGGGATACTGCAAAAGCAGTTCTAAGAGGGAAGTTTATAGCAATTCAATCCCACCTCAAGAAACTAGGAAAATATCAAACAGATGACCTAACCTTACACTTAAAACAACTGGAGAAAGAAGAACAAAAACACTCCAAAGCCAGCAGAAGAAGGGAAATCA